>CM077593.1:51327500-51952500 GCA_039654915.1 Aquilaria yunnanensis
TGTCACTTGGGTAACAATGATGTGTTGCTAGACACTACTCAGTGGTTAAGTTCATAAATGTGATTTATGATCATTTCCAATGTGGTAAAAGCCTATTGGGTCGAATACATAGAGCTATTTGTATCATTAGAGTGCATGGGCTAATTATTTGGGTTATGGTTTCACTTTAATTTCATATTAATAATGGGCCCAAGAGTTGAGCTATTGTTTAGCCCGAAATTAAAGCCTAATTGGATTAGGGCTTTGAAACCCATTAGGCCTGGAAGTTGAGTCTCACTATAAATACAACTTTTAGTGACAAATTCGTAGGTCTCTTTGCCTTAGCCTCCCAAAAGGACAACCGCACTCTTCTCTTGCAATTCCTTGGAGGACGCAAGCTAGCACTGCGAGCGCAAGAAAAATGCATCTGCCGGGACGTGGTGGAAGCGTGGTGATCCCGAGAGGCTCGTGTAGATTCCATAGAGAGCCTGAACATGTCAACTGTTCAGGTTTTGTGATTCGACTCTACAGTTGAGTGAGAGATCTCAACCGAAAATTAGGTATGAAAATTTTTTAACATCCGGTTTACCCCGTTTCACTTGGATCCTGGAGGGTTTCGATTAAATTCTGCTGCGCTATTTGGCTCCCGAAACCCAACATGTTCAACTCCAAAATCAGGAGGAATATGGAAGTATATGTCGATGATATGATAGTTAAAAGCAAATTGCCTAGTAGCCATATCTTAGACTTAAAGGAGACATTCCACTAACTTCAGGAATTCAGAATTCGTCTCAACCCTGAGAAGTGCGTATTTGGGGTGAATGCGAGCAAGTTCCTCAGGTTCATGGTATTAGAAAGAGGGATCGATGCTAACCCATAAAAGGTTAAGGCCCTGCTAGGATTCCAAACTCCCACAATGACCAAGGACATGTAATGACTCACTAGGAGAATCACGGCCCTTAGTAGATTCATCTCCAGTTATGGGAATCAGTGCCGACCATTCTTCAAAGTGCTCACCAAAACAACAAAAAATGAAGGTAACATCGGTCCCGAGGAACACCCTTGGAACGAAAACTGCCAAAAGGCTTGGCATGAGCTCAAAAGCTACCTAACCTGTCTGCCAACACTCCAGCAACCACGGGAAGGAGAACCCCTCGTCCTTTACCTCACCGTCAGTGAAAAGGCAGTAAGTTCGGTGCTTGTAAGGGAAGGGGAGGAAAGCAATGGCCAGTGTACTATGTGAGTAAGTCCCTGCATGGTGCCGAAGTTAGGTTGTCACACCCCACATAGGCCCCAGCCTATGCACTCTTAGTGCCACTCACCATTCTACCCTGAAAGTTATTAAACACTTGAGTTCAGAAGTGTTATGAGTGAACATTTAATTTCTGCCAACTTCCTTTTAGGTAGATTAAGTCTTGTTTTCTTATGCTGAGGGCCTAGGAAATGCCCTAGGAGGCTTATAGGTTAACCTGTACATTTACTTACAGCTTAAGGCAAGGCCCAACCACTATTTTGCAACACAAGGCAAGGCTGTATCAATAACATTTCAAGCAACGCATGCACTTAATTCTTTAAGTGCCAAGGATGTGTGCTCATCAAGTGTACTACTTCAACGCATGGCAACCAAGAAACCAACATCTTCACAAGTTTTGAGAACAAGGTTTTCATGTCCATAAGCTTTCAGCCAAGTAGAGAACTCAAGAGGTTCATTACATAAAAGCATATCCATAATCACTTATCCATAGCATAACTTGGCATACAAGCATCCAACATATGTACATCAAAACCAAGATCATCCGAGGCTACTTATACACAAAATAGCCAACATACAAGCGCCACCTACTTAGCAACATACTAAGGATGTTACAAGTCCAAAACTAGCCAAGAATATGCATTACAAGCCAAGTTTTCTAAACTACCCGAAAAGCAACTTAAGTGTCCAAAACAGGAGCACACACCGGAGTACAAGACCTATGACCATGTTCATGGTCATAAAGGTAAGCACCACTATCAAAGCTAGAGTCCACACATCCATCTCACTCACCCAAACAAGTCCCACAATCTGCTTAAGCCTGCAAAACTTAGCACATAAGTTTCAGGCATAAACCATAAGACTTGTATAAGTACATTAACAAGCTAAGCTTCGGTCTGGCACATACCATGAGCAATAAGGTACTAACTTAGTGCACAAGCAATCAACTCAAGCACACTACTCAAGCTCAATTCCCTTTCCTGAAATTCAAAGAATATGGGCATGAGTTTAAACTCAGTAAGTGATAGCCAAGGTGCTGATCACCCTTCGGAAGCACGGATTCGGACAAAACATCAACCTCGGAGGAGAAAGCACCCACCATAGAAGGAAGGGTGTTGAACCTCGGGGAGTCCAGTGTTCCTCCGTTCCAGGAACGACACTTCCAACCCCGGGGAAACGAGCAAGCCATCTTCGGAAGCAGGGGTGTCTCCGAAGGAGGTTACCTTCGGGAAATGTATTCCTACAACACCAAAAGTGACCTCGGAAGGCGAATTCTCCGAAAAAGTCTCTTCAACCGAAGGAGACCTCGGGAGTACAGCAGGAGCATTTATCGAGCATTTATGAGCATTTATGGGGCCTCTGGTGTATCCCCGATAATCCGCTCCCCAATCGCGTCTTGACGGGCCGCCTATAGGGACACTTCAGCATGCCCCTTTCAGGTCATCTCAGAACCCTGGCATGGCAGCCCATGCCAACTAGGAGTCCTCTACCGCCCAAAAGACGTGGAGCCCATCCTGCCGAACACGTGTCGCGATATGGGCCGACCATCTAAGAAGGACTATTACTATTCATCCCTCCATAAATACTTCGTAATTATTCCAGGTAAGGAGGACATTAATAAGATACGAGATACTCCTTTGCTAAAAAGTTACCTCATAACCTCCGAAAAATACTGACTTGGGCATCGGAGGCTCCTCCCCGGAAAAACACTCCGGGGACTTCCTAACCCCTGTTTTCTCAGCATTTCAGGTAGTCCCTCCTGGGAAACTTACATTTCAGACATTCCTCTTCACCGGAAGTCCCTGCTGTCAACACTATGTCACACAATGAAGATGTTGAAGGGCATCATTTGGCGCCGTTTGTGGTAACCCAGCCCCACGTTGCCGTCGTTGAAACTCGGCGTTCTAAGGACAAAGGACTCCCGAGGTCCTCGTCTGTGCTAGAAACTCAACCGGCTACCGAACAAACTGCGGTAGGGACTTCCTCGGCTGAAGACGAACGTCCGTTGACCATTACTATGGCCTTCCTATGCGAATTTCATCATTCTGTTGTGGCCGAAATAACCCAGCAGTTGGACCAAAGGTGGCCACCACCAACCCCGGGACGAAGGCCTTCTCCACCGGCACCTCGTCGTGAGAAGAGCCCAAAATCGACACATCGAAGCTTGGGAAGTGGGGATCAGCGTGATGAGTCCTCAACGGAAGACATCCCCCTCAGAGTGCGACTTGTGGGAGAAGCGGGGCCAAAGCAACCTAAAGCCCCCCGCTGAAGGAGTCCCACGCCTGAGGCAAAGTCCCCATCTCCCCGGCCCCGAAGTCAATCCCCAAAGAGAAGGCGTCAGTCTCCATTTCCAGAAGCCTACAGATAGCAGGAGGAAGAACCCACTGCCACACTCCTCATGGAGAAAATCCAAAAAAGGATAGAAAGAGTGGAGAGAGAAGTAGCCCGAAAACCTGTTTGGGCTAGATTGTCAGAAACCTTCAGCAGAGACGAGTCGCCATTCACTCGAGCAGTAGTCGAGGCCCCTATTCCAAGCGATTTTCGGGTACCTCGACTAGAAACCTATGATGGCTGGACCGACCCCCAGGCTCATTTGACAAAGTATAAGCGCAGCATGGTATTACACGGAGCTGATGATGCTACCCCGTGCAAGTGCTTTGAGGTCACCCTCGCTGGGCCGGCCACGGCATGGTACAACTCGCTGGCTCCTGGAGGCATCATGGAGTTCCAAGAACTGTCTACTACCTTCACCCAACAGTTCATTGGGAGCCACCCAACGGCAAAAATGCCAGTCCAAATGTTCGATCTGGCACAAAAAGGTGGCGAAACCATACGCGACTATGTCGAAAGGTTCAACAGGGAAGCCCTGAATGTCCCAGATTTTAGGCCGGAGATACGCATCCTGGCCATGACCCGAGGGCTTCGAAGAGACTCCCAGCTGTTCTACAAGTTCTCTAAAGACCCCCCTGACACGCTCGGTGAGTTCTACCGAAGAGCGGAGCAACACATGACAGCCGAGGAACTGAGAATGGGGGGCTCGAGGTCCGATCATGCCCGCGCCGGGGGGACAGGTCAGCAAACTCGCTACCCAACTGAAACAAGTGGGCGTCCTCGGAAGTTCGAGGGAAGAAAGCCAATTGTCTTCACTCCCCTGAACACCACGAGGGCGAATGTCCTAATGGCGATGGAAAGACAAGGTACTCAGAGTCAACCACCAAGGCCCATGACCTCGGACAACAGGAAGAGTATGAAAAAATTTTGCCAATTCCATCGAGACCACGGGCACAATACCGAAGATTGCTTCCAGCTGAGGAAGTACATAGAGATGCTGATAAAGCAAGGTCAGCTTCGGCATTTCCTGCGCATTCCCTCCCCGAAGGGAAGGAGGGAAGAAGAAGGAAAGATGGAGGACGAAGAGTATGACTCGGACAGGCGTCGGAACCGAAGTCCGAAAAGGCGTCCCCCGCCCCCGGTAGGAGTAATACAAATGATCATCACAGGGCTACCATCGGCGGAAAGGAAAAGAAAGGCCAGAGAAATCTCGGTGATGGAGTACGGGAATCCATCAAAGAAGCTTACCCGAAAGGATGCATCCACCGTCATTTTTTCCCATGAGGATCATTTGCTGATCATGGCAAGGATAGGGAGCTGGGACGTCAAGCAAGTACTGATGGACGATGGTTCAAACGCAGATGTCCTATTCTCCCACCTCCTACCAAGCTTGGGGATATCGGGAAGTGACCTTAAACCCGTCACTTCCCCCACTTTCGGGTAGGGCCGTCCGAGCTTCCCATCCTTGGATGGATAGATCTTCCTCTGATGCTGAAAGCAACTTCAGCAAACGACAAGAAGGAGCTGTTCGCCTCCACCATGACAAGGTTCATCGTTATCAATTTCCCTTCGTCATATAACGCCATTCTTGGAAGGTAAACGCAAGGAAACCTTCACATTCGCCCGGACGTGAAGTACCTAACTGTCACCTTCGCCACCAAAGATGGAGATGCTAAGATCTTCATCGACCAGGGGAGGTGCGGAAGGTGTTCGTAAAGGCCAGAAAGGCCCCAACAACGAGTTGTGCACAGACTACAGAGACAAAGGCTCTGCCCGCACAACAGTCAGAACGACAACGAACAAAAGGCCCCGAGGAGGTGGAAATGGAACAGATAGAACTTGTTCCAGGCCAAAACACCCGAGTAGGGAAAAAATTGGCCAAAGGAGACAAGGAAAAGCTTGTATCTTTCCTCCTAATGAATAAAGATTTGTTCGCCTACGCGCCGAAAGACATGCCCGAGGTAGACCCGAGCATAATACAACATAGCCTCAAAGTAAACCCAGAGGCAAAGCCACTCCGCCAAAAGAAGCGAAGCCTCTCGGCGCAGAAAAATAGCTTCATCAAAACCGAAATCCAACACTTGTTAGATGCAGGCGTAATCAGGAAGTCAAATACCCCGAATGGCTAAGCAACGTCGTCATCGCCACGAAAGAAGGGAGCAGCAAGCTCCGAATGTGCATCGACTTCCGAAATGCAAATGATGCTTGTCCTAAAGATTCATATCCTCTCCCGCCGATAGATCAATTGGTGGACTCGACTGCTGAATATGGCCTCCTGAGCTTCCTGGATGCTTTTAGTGGATACCACCAAGTCAAGATGAACCCCGAGGATGATGAAAAAACCGCCTTCATTACCGAAGTCGGTATGTATTGTTACGTAAGAATGCCCTTGGGGTCAAGAATGTAGGACCCACCTACCAGAGGCTGATGAACAAAGTTTTCACCAGTCAAATAGGGAGAAACATGGAAGTCTACGTGGATGACATGATAGTCAAAAGTAGATTGCCTGGCAACCACATCGCTGACTTGGAGGAAACTTTCCACCAACTTAGAGCATTCAGACTTCGGCTAAATCCCGAAAAGTGCGTCTTCGGCGTAAGTTCGGGCAAGTTCCTTGGGTATCGATGCCAACTCGAAAAAATTCAAAGCTCTACTTGAATTTCGAACTCCTGTCACGACAAAGGATGTGCAAAGGCTCACAGGCAGAATAACCTCTCTTAGCAGGTTCATCTCCAGATATCGGGATCGTTGCCGAGCATTCTTTAAGGTACTCACTAAGGCAGAAAAAAATAGTGGCAATCTCGGAAGCAACGATCACCCTTGGAACGAGGATTGCTAGAGGGCCTAGGAAGAACTCAAAGTTTATCTGGCCCGACTACCCACTCTTCGGCAACCTCAAGAGGGAGAGCCCTTCGGGCTATACCTTGCCGTTGCTGAAAAAGCGCTAAGCTCGGTCCTCATGAAGGAAGAAGGAGCGGTGCAGTGGCTAGTCTATTACGTAAGCAAATCTCTACACGGTTGCGAAATCAGTTACCCTCTATTACAAAAAGCTATCTATGCCTTAGTATTAGCAAGTAGGAGACAACGTCCGTATTTTCAAGCCCATTCCATCATTGTCCAAAGTAATCTACCCCTTCGGGATGTCATGAAGAGGGTAGACCACTCGGGAAGGCTTTCCAAATGGTGCATAGAGCTCGATGAGTATGATATCACTTACGAGCCAAAGAAAGCAATAAGAGCCCAAGCCCTGGCAGATTTCATTGCCGAAGTATCTTTCACCGAAAATGATCAATCCGACCTTGGCAAAAGTGAGCCAGAATGGACCCTGTTCATAGATGGGGCCTCCAGCTTTGAACATCAGGGAGCCGGGGTAGTTATTCGCGGCCCCGAAGGCATGGAAGTAATGAAGGCCATCAAATTCGGGTTTAATGTCACCAACAACGCGGTAGAATACGAACCTCTCATTGCAGGGGTTGCGCCTTGCTAGAAAAATTGGTGTGAGAAACCTGAAAGCCCACAGCGATTCCCAGCTGGTGGTCCGACAGATGGCAGGGGATTACAGTGCAAAAGATCCAACTTTGGCAAAATACCATGAGCTCGTATCAAAGCTCATCCGGGAATTCGACACGGTCCATATGGAAAATGTGCCTCGATGAAGCAACACTGAGGCAGATAGTCTGGTGAAGTCAAAGAACTTCACCGAGATATTGGGCCACCCCAGCATTGCGGTAATGAGCACAACAACCTTGGAGGAAGGATGGGAAAATCCCATAAAGAGGTATCTTAGAACCTCAGAGCTTCCCGAAGACCCTCGTGAAGCAGCAAAAGTGCGAAAATGTTCCGGACGATACTTCTTAATAGGGGAAGAACTATACCGATAGGGATTCGCAAGTCCATTACAAAGGTGTATTGGCGAAAATGAGGCTCAGCCAATTCTCGAGGAAGTCCATGAGGGAATCTGCGGTGCCCACATCAGGACTAACGCTTTGGCAGGAGTCATACTTCGCCAAGGGTATTTTTGGCCCACATTAAGTAAGGATGCAAGGCAGTTCGTCCAAAAATGTGAAAGTTGCCAGAGACACGCAAAAGTTCAAAGATTCCCCTCCGAACTAATAAGCTCAGCGGACTACCCCTGTCCCTTTGCAGTTTGGGGAATTGACCTCAACGGCCCATTCCCAACAGCACCGGGAGGAGTGATTCTACGTGGTCGCAGTAGACTATTTCACCAAGTGGATAGAAGTAGAGCCCCTAGTAATTATCACAGCAAAGGATATACAAAAATTCGCCTGGAAGGGCATCATGTGCAGATTTGGCATACCGACGGTGATAGTCGCTGATAATGGTTCCCAGTTTATAGACAAAGGGTTCTAGGGATTCATCACAAGCCTCGGAATAAAGATGCACTTCACCCCCGTAGCTCATCCCCAGAGCAACGAACAAGTAGAGGTGTCTAACAGGACCATAAAAGATGGTCTGAAAAAGAGATTGGGGGAGCCAAAGGGAAAATGGCCAAGAGAACTTTCTAGTGTGTTGTGGAGCTATCGGACAACACCCCGAAAGGCCACGGGCGAAACACCTTTTTCACTCGTCTTTGGCATAGAGGCTATTATCCCTGTTGAGGTAGTACGGCCATCAATTAGAATACAAGTGCTTGACGAAGAAGGAAATGACCTCGGGTTGAGAACCAAGCTCGACCTAGTGGACGAACACAGAGAAATGGCCAAGCTCAGAAGAAAGGCCTTTCAGCAGAGACTGGCCATAGCCACAAATTTGCAAGCCAAGCCTAAAGGAATAAAGAAAGGAGACCTCGTCCTCTGAAAGGCCAAATTTGAACCTCGAAAACCATCCCACGGGGTACTTCGGCCAAATTGGAAAGGGCCTTACTTGGTCCTGGACGAGGTCCAAAAGGGAGTTTATAAGCTCGGTGACATAGAAGAGGGAGAACTGAAGAATACTTGGCATTTGGATGCCCTGAAGAAATTCTATACTTAGAATTTTTTCAAAAAAAATTGTAGTTACTCTTCCCCGTAGTCGTGAATAAAGGCACAAGCTGAATGTTGCCACAAGAGTGCAAATTTAGTTCCTTAATGGTTGTCTTTTCAAAACTAACTCCTGGATTGAGTATAAACTCGGCAGAGTTTGGAGAGAGTCTAAAACTACTTTTACCAAAGAAGTAAGGACGGACAAATTCACCGAAAACACATGCTTAGAATTACTCCTAAAAAATCCTATTCGGAAGAGATTGGAGAAGGAATCCTCATTCAAAAAATTCTAAGGCAAAGATGTACAAGCAAGTAGGAAAATGAGAAAAGTAAGAAGAAGCCTATCACTGAACAGGAACATCCGATGACTTATCATCATTAGGCTTAGTCAGAGACACCGGCTTGGCTGGAGGAAGATTAAGAAAATCTGGCTTTGACCATACCTCTTGTGGCCCCTCGGGAAAATCTAGAGTGGACAGGTAGGAGAGGTCAAGCTCAGAATGACGAGCAAGGACTTGGTGGCGCGCCAAGCAGAAGCCGTCTTGGAAAGCCACCTTCGCCATTAGCTCAGATTTTTTCTTCTCGGCACTAAAAGCATCCAGTTTGTTCTAGAGCTTGGCAATCTTCTTCTCCAGCTTCTTCTTCTTCTTGCTCTTTGTCCCCTTCTTCAGAGACTTAACCTCCTCCTTAAGTTCGACTTTCAGGGCAAGCGCCTTTGTCAGGCTCTGCCATCTTTGGCGTTCGCCTTTCGAAGAGTCTCGTTCTCTGAAGAAAGAACTGCACACTTCGAGCCGAGGTCCTCCACCTTGGCAGTAAAATCAAGAAGCAGTTCCTGCTTGCTCGCCGCGAACTCAGTCCGAATATTTGCAACGTCTTCCTTTACGGAATTGAGCTCACCATATTTAAGGACGTGTTTGGCACACAGCTCCTTCATTTTGCTCAAAGACTCTTCGGACTGAGAATGGGTCTCTGATTGCTTTAACACCCAAGTGCGGAAATACCCACTGTATGCCAAAAGCTGCAACAAAGGAGGCCCTGAATGAATATCAACAGGATATTGAAAACTTAGGAGAAAAATCTCTAAGCAAACAAAGGGGAGAAAACTACCTGGGTGGCGTGCTCGTTCATCCTCGCAGCAAGGATCTCCTTGATGGGACATTCAGTGATAAGCGACTGGAAGGTGGCGCTTATCATCATCCCCGTCGCCATTTGAGAAGCCATCAACTGGCTATCTTCAGAGAACAAGTTCATGTCCTCTGTGAACATCCAGAAGGGCTCCCTCGACATCTTGCCGTGAGGGATGCGCTTGTCTCGAAAAGTGTTAGGCACCTCTTAAGTGCTTGGCTTAGGCCAAGGAAAACCAAAGAAAGTGAGAGAAAACAAAAAGGGGAAGTAAGAGGAGCCATGGAGATTGGTACAGTGACTTATGTGCAAAACTGGAGACTTGCAGGACTTAATTGCACATAGAAAATGTACTATGGGAAAGCTGACAGAAAACAGAGAAAGGGGACTAAATTGTGCACTAAGTTAAGTGGTACAATTGAAACTACAAACTTACGGATGGCATTGTTGGCCATGCAAAATTCTATGATGGCTGTGTGGGAGACAACAATGATTACTAGTCAAAATCTTGTCTAACACTAGTGTACTATTCACTAGTTACTAGTTAAGCTAACTAGTCCTTATTTAGTTACATGGCCGGTTTTACAAGGGAGATTTTGTGGCCTTGGTACTTGTGTTACCTAGTGCTTGGCATAATGGGCCAAAGAATGACTTGATTGACATTTTGAACACAAGTTTTAAGGGCGGCATTGTACTTATATGGGTTTGAGGGCCGTATTGCTACATGCAAAGAAGTAGAAGGCAGAAGTTAGCATTTAGCTAACTAAAACCCAAGTTAATTCGGCCAAAACTAGTCAAAGCCTATTTGTTTCATTTCGGGCTTGCTTTGTTCATAGCTTAACCGAGAGTTGCTCTTGAGTTCTTTCACAAATTGGCTTCGAAATTCAAGAATCTTGAAGATACTTGAAGGGTTCAAGCTTGGAAGGCTTGTTTCGGCATAAGCTCACTTGGAATCAAGCTTTAGTTCGTGAAATTTCAGGAAGGCCGAAAGCTAATGAGCTAGGGCTTGAGGTAATGCTTATGTTCCTTGAATACATGGTATTTTCTTCCATGAACAAGGGATTAAAGTGCTAAATTAGTATTGGATTGGGTTAATTGAACAAGCTTGATGTCGGTTTAAGAAGTTGTTGTTGGCCGAATGTGTTGGAAGATTTATCTTGGAGTTCTTCTTGATTTCCATGGAAATTAATCCATGACTAAGTGTGTTGTTGCCTAATTATACTTGTGCTAGGCGAAACTTGAGCAAAGAACATCAAGTTGAACAAGTGGAAGTTTGGCCGAAAGCTACACTTTGAGGTAATGGTGTGTTCCTTGTTGAATTGCATGGTATTAGTGCCATGGACATTGATTAATAATGCTTTGATGATCATATGTTGGATTGAATGGATGAGGAACATTGTAATGTGAAGTTTAGCTTTAAGGCCGAGGGCTTGAAGTGGCATAGATTAGTGCCCATTGCTTGAATGCATGGTATTTGTGCCATGAGTAAGCTTACTAGATGTTTAGCTGCTCATGTGGTGAAATGGAATGTTGAGTAGTGCAACTATGTGGAATTGGGCACTTTGGCCGAAAGCTTGATTTAGAGTGAAATGGTGCATTTCACTTGGTTACTTGGCAATAATGCCATGGATGATGTTCATTGATGATTAGAATATCATGTGGTATGTTAGAATGATGGGCAGCACATGTATGGATATATTGGGCCTTTTGGCCGAGAGCTTAAATGTGTGTATTGTAGTGTCCTTCATAGAAATCATGGTAGTTAATCCATGGGTTGTGTTGTTAATGCCTATGTATTGTTATGGTAGGCATTGTGGTTGAAGGGCACTTGGAGATTTGAAGTTGGCTTGAGACCAAGAGCTATTGAGGTATGGTTCACTGGCACTTGACTTTGCTTGGTAATATACACCATGATTCAAGTGTCTAGAGTGGCTGAGTGATGGTTAAAACTTGCCAAATGACCTTAGTTGCTTGATGGGCTTAATGATTATACTTGGTTGTTTTGTTGATTAGCTAATTAACTATGGTACATGTACTAAAAATGCAAGTAAATGTGGCCTATTTGCTTGGCATTTTGGGAGCTCCAAATGGAAATGATATATTGGTAAGATTTGTGTGCAAGAAATACACATGGGTACATGTATGGCTTATATGGCCGAGAGCAACAATGGGGAGTGTGTGTGTGTACTTGTGTGCTTTGGTGATTTTTTGTGCATGCTAACCCCATTTGAGGATTAATTGTTATGATAATATATTTTGTATATGGATATGCTTGGTTTTCTTGTCTTTGTGTCTGTTTTGCAGGTTGAGCTAACCAATTGGAGGTTAAGCTTTGAGTAAACACTCAGCTTAACTAAATAGACTCTTTTTAGAGTTGGTTATATAAAAGTGAATCCTACTATGTTATACTCACTGCCCATCCTTTATTTTTCAGGCAAGGATATTCGGCCTGAGTAGTGCTAAGCTGCCTTGTGTGTGTGCTTAGTGTTTATTTGCTTAGTTACCAAGGTATGTGCCAATGTGTGCTTGGCATAGCATTTTGGTTTCATTACAAGTCTTATTTACCTATGGTTGGCCGAGACTTATGTTTTAAGTTTGCAGGCTGTAGAGTGGGAACTGTCTAGGAGAGCATGGATACTTGGACTTTAGTTCTGATTATGGTATTCACCTTTATGACCATGAATATGGCCATAGGTTTGGTGTTGCAGTGTGTACTTCTGTATGGGATTCTCAAGGTTTTATTTGACCATTAGGAGTATGGTCTCGGGTTGTATGTAACTTGGCATGAACAACTTATGGATGCTTGGCATATATATAGCCATGTTAGATACTAGGTAGACTACCATTTTGATTTGTATATATGTGTAGTCTTGGATACCTAGTTTGTGGAGGTTGGATCTTGGATGCCAAGTTATGTATGGACTTATGGATGGCATTATGCTTGCCTATGTATGCTGGATATTATGGGCCAAGGTTTGGCACCTTTATGTGAATAGTATGGGCTTTGCATCAGGAAAATGTTGTACACAATTATATGTACCTTAGTTGGCCGAAAGCACCATGCTTATTTTACTTGTGGTTTTCATAAATCTAAACCAACCTTGTGGGCTTCTTGGTTGCCATATAGTTAGTACACTTGATGCACACCATGTTTGCACTTAAATTGCATTTAAGTGTTGCCTTGCTTGTTATGGAAGTTATTATTTGAAACCATGCTTGTTGTGCAAGTTAGGGGTTTTGGGCCTTGCCCTTGCTGCAAGTTGTTAATGGATCTTGTTAAAGCCACCTGGGCCACCTCCTAGGCCTCATAACTTAAGAAAATAAGACTTAAAAAGTTGCCATTACTTGCTTGGCCGAACCAAACACTTTGAGATTAAATATTGGGTTTGGGAGTTAAATTAGAAGATGATAGGCCAGGGCTTGAGTGAGGTGTGACAAAGAGCCCTTCGCGGGGCGTGAGCGTCCATCCAGGGCGCTGCGGGCATGTCCTCTGTAAGTTTACACTGAAGTTCCGTCAATACGTCATCCCTTAGCCATTCATCCAAAAAATCATAGATACGAAAAATACTAAGGTGTGCGGGAGAATGGCTAAGGAACCAACCTGGTATAACTTCGGCGACGTCGTCATCAGACTCGGCCTCCCGGACTTCACCTGAAATGTTCTTCCCCTTCTTTCTTCTGCACTCTGCAAGTTCTTGAGCAGACCTTGGCTCGGAGAAGGGCTCGGTGGGAAGAATGGGGCTTAATGCTACCCCAAGAAGGGCAGGGTCTGAAGGAAGGTCGACCGGCGTACAAGGAAGGGCAGGAGATTGATCCTGCACCTCCACAACGACTTTGGGAGAGGGAGGAGTAACAGCCCTAGCCTTCTTGGCCCGAGAGGGCCCGCTGCCGCTTGTTTTCTTTCTCTTAGCAGGCGCCTTCTTGTGCGTCTGCTCCCCCCTCTCGGCCTGCCCGAGGAACAACAACCTGTAGAAATCAGCAGATTGATCACCGATCTCTGCAAAAGGAAAAGTTATCAGCGTAAGTCCAAAAAGAAAAAAGGTACCAAAACCAGGGAAAATACTTACTCTCGGTGAAGTACACGTATGTGATCTTCCCCCGAAGGAGCAGGACTACCCAGGCCTTCTTCCCCGGAAGAATGGGCACGGGCAAACAAAAGTCACTCTCGTGTGCAGTCACCACTCCCATTTCCCGAAGAACCTCCTCGCTCATAAGGTCCCACCTGATGGGGAAAGGGTATGGTGAACGCGGAGGGACCTCGGGGTCCCAGTCTGCCACGGCCCGGATGAGCCTATCAAATTGGTCGAACTCGCCAACCAGCTCCCGAGTCAGGAGTCTCTGGGGGTCAACAACGTCCATCTTCAGGGTCCCCGAAGCCCATTTGGTGGGAACATGGTGCCACAGCTCGGGGACCGGCAGGAAGAAAATCTTCTTTTTCCACTCCCGCCAGCTGTCCTTGTTGTCGAAGGTGAAGGTAAACTGTTTGCTCCCCGACCCTCGGGGAAGCAGGAAGTAAAAGCCGCCCTTTGGGACAGGGTGGAGTTTGTAGTATTGCATGAAGAAGAGAAAGTGGGGCTTTATCTTGAACACCCCACACATGCAGAGAAATGAATTGAAGTAGGAGTAAGAATTTGGGGGAAGTTGGTTCACGGCAATCCCATGGAAATCGCAAAACTCACAGCTTACACTGTGAGGATGGTACCGAAGACCGACTTTCAGTTGAGCTCGGTAGACGGTAATCTCGTGCAAGTCCGACATAAAGCCACGAGTGCCTGGGCTAGGCAACCTCAGGACGAGATAAGAAGGAAGGTAATACTTAGCCATCCACTTCCTTACTTTCTCTGGATAGTACTACAAGTATGAGATTCGAGGGGAAGAAAGCTCTCAGGGAGAGGTCGGAAAGTTAGCAACGAGGTCAGACCTGACATTCTTTGAAAAAGAAAAAGGACGGCTCTAGAAAGAGTAAAGAAACGAGGAGACCCTGGAAAGATGACCCAGAAAAGAGAGAAGAAGTTCCAGAAAAGAGCACCCACCAAAGGTCTTGCTGGAAATCGAATTTGCTAAACGCTGCCGCAAAAATTGCCGAAAATCACTCCGCCGCAAAAACCACTGCCGAAAAAAAGGGAAAAAGCAAGAAAAGACTCTAGAACGGGTGAAAGCAAAAAACAGAGAATGAGGCAAAGAATGAGGCAAAAGACGCTTATATAGACCAAAGAGGATAAATGAAACGTCGTCATTATTACCCCTTAGAAGCGCAACAGACTCATTAGGCGAAACGGCGCAATTAATGAGACCGGTGTAATTATCCCGCCATCCACTAGCGGCCGTGTGTCATCCAACACGAAGAACTAGGTCACGCACCTCTGACATCGCGAAAACCTAGGCATGCCTATCCATATCCATAACTGATATGTTTGACCAAAGGATACAACGGTTCATGAACCTACAGTAGAAGAAAGCAAAGGCCAAAGCTGCGCGCACTTTGAAACCGCAAAACTAGGGAAAGGTACCTCGGCTGCGGAGGAACGCCTTCTGAAAAAGAGCAACTTCTTGACTGAGAGTTCCAATCAAGAGTTCGATAAGGGGGCCTTCCCAAAAAGCGTAAAGCTGAAGTCTCCGCTTTGACTTCCCGAGAAGGGGCATGTGATAGCCAAGGTGCTGATCACCCTTCGGAGGCACGGATTCAGACAAAACATCAACCTCAGAGGAGAAAGCACCCACCACAGAAGGAAGGGTGTTGAACCTCGGGGTGTGCGGTCCCAGCGTTCCTCCGTTCCAGGAAACGACACTTCCAACCTCGGGGGAACGAGCAAGCCATCTTCGGAAGCAGGGCTGTCTCCGAAGGAGGTTACCTTCGGGAAATGCATTCCTGCAATACCAAAAGTGACCTCGAAAGGCAAATTCTCTGAAAAAGTCTCTTCAACCGAAGGAGACCTCGGGAGTACAGCAGGAGCATTTATGGAGCATTTATGGGGCCTCTGGTGTATCCCCGATAATCCGCTGCCCAGTCGCGTCTTGACACGCCGCCTGCGGGGACACTCCGGCATGGCCCTCTCGGGTCATCTCAGAACCCTGGCATGGCAGCCCATGGCGACTAGGAGTCCTCTACCACCCAAAAGACATGGAGCCCATCCTGCCGAACACATGTCGTGATATGGGCTGACCATCTATGAAGGACTATTACTATTCATCCCTCCATAAATACTTGGTAATTATTCCTGGTAAGGAGGACATTAATGAGATATGAGATACTCCTTTGCTAAAAGTTACCTCATAACCTCCCAAAAATATTGACTTGGGCATCGGAGGCTCCTCCCCGGAAAAACACTCCGGGGACCTCCTAACCCCTGTTTTCTCAGCATTTCAGGTAGTCCCTCCTGGGAAACTTACATTTCAGACGTTCCTCTTCACCGGAAGTCCCTCCTATCAACACCATGTCACACAATGAAGATGCTGAAGGGCATCAGTAAGGCTCATTGAAACTCCATAGGAGTTTATTTAGTTAAGCTGAAACTTAACCTCCAGAAATTTACCTTGACTTGCAAGAAAGACATTGAAAACACAAGAGCAATATCTATATACATGATAACCGAGACGCTATATACGAATAAACACTATCTATATTGGGTTAGCACACATAATTACTTCAAACAAGCACACAACTCACACATACACCACATTTACATTCTCGGCCAAAACCACTAGCAAGCACAATTTCACATCCTTTTACTTTAAGCATTCCAATCAATCACCAATCCACTAGAGCTCCAAGTTCACTAGTATGTTGGCCTAACTTACTAAGAACTTAAGTGCTTGCCATTAACCTTGACTAGCTAGCCAGACCGCAATGAACTCGAAAGTTCAACCGTATGCCCATCTAGGAAACTAAGATCACATAGCATAATTGCCTACCACTTAGCTGCTATTAACTACTTGAACATGGAATTATACCAAGAAATCAAGTAGATCATGAACCTTACCACAAACACCTTGGCTTGAGCTCTCGGCCAACCTTGACAATCCAAGTCCAAGATCGCCTAATGCCGAATCACCAAAATGTGAACTCAATTCTTCACTTTAAGCTTTGTTCACTTGTAATTTGGCAAGGATTAGGCAGCAATTCACCAAGAACACGAAGAACACAAGTCAAGGCTCGGTCAAGCACACTAAGGAAGGCTTTGACCCAAAATCATAGCTTAATTGTTTAGTGGAAGCATGCATTATCGGGTATGTGCCAAATGGCACTAAAAATGGACTAATTCTAGTCCTAATGCCCCCATTAATTACATGGCTTACTCAAGTCCTCCCATACTTCTTAGTACCAAATTAGCACTTGAAAGGATGTTCCAAATGGCCTCCAAACTTTGTTTCATGGCATTAACAACATAGCCATCTTTTATGTACATTTTGGACCCGAATATTCTCAGTTTGCACATACACCACTATTCTCATTTTCAATCAAGTCCTTCATGTTTTATTTGCATTTTCCTTGCATTCTTGGCCTGGGCCAAGTACCAAGGGATGGTCCTTGATGCCCAGGGGCTTCATCGTTGGTAGTCATGGTGACTGATGGAGGGACTCCCGGAGAGGAAGAACACCTGGTGCCGGTTTCCCCAAGGGAGAGTGCCTGAGATGTTCAGAAAAAGTGGGTTAGGAGGTCCCTGGGGTGTTTTTCCGGGGAGGAGCCTCCGACGCCCAAGTCAGTGGTGCTGAGAGAAGGCAGAGGAAATAGCACTGAGGGGTTCAGTGAACTCGCCTGGTCGTATTTTCTCAGAGTGAGGAGTCAGGATATTTGCCAGCCGTTTGCCAGGGTGTATTCCCTGGTATTTATAGAGGTGTCCAGCCCATTCAGATCGTGACACGTGTTCGGTCGGATGTTCTCTGAATGTCTGGGCGTAGAGGACAAGTAGCTGGTGGCAGGCTTCCTTGAGTCTTGAGTCGAGACGGGCCATGATGTGACTTTGATGGCATCGGCGTGTTAGAGCGTCATTTGAGGCGGCTTGTGACGTCTGTGGGCGACATGTCAGAGGCTTCCTTAAATGCTCCTGCCGTACTCCCGAGGTCCCTGGGTGAGGTCGTCCTCTAGTACGGACCGTGCCACTTCGGGAAACATGCCCCTAGTTCGGGGGTTCCCAGATTCAAGGAGTTCCGCCTTCGGGAAGGTCATGTTGGGCGCACACTAGCTGGTGCTACTTTTCTGATGGCAGTCTGTTTACTACCTCAGGGGGGCTAATAGTATCCTCAAGTTCCCTGGCGTGCCGAGCTCGGCCTCTTCCTCTTTTCTCTGAGGTGTGTGATCCCACCTTTTTTCGGGTAGCGCCAGATCTCCTGGCCATTCTGGTGGCAGGGAGTTCAACCAGGTGGAGGCGATAGTCCTTCGGCTATCACATGCCCCCCTTCAGAAAGCCGAAGTGAAGACTTCGGTTTTGTTTTCTTTCCGAGGATGTTCTTTGGGAGTCTATAGAGAGTAACACCTGTGTCGAAGGTACACCTCTTGCCCAAAGGTATGGGCTGCTCGGCTTTGGCCTATTTTTTGGTGTCTCTAAGGCAAAGCCTGTGCCGAAGCTACACCTCTTGCCCGAAGGTATGGGCTGTTCGGCCATAGCCCATCTTTTGCTGTCTTCGAGGCAACCTACTTCTTTGCTTTTGCAGGTCTGTGCAGTGTCGCGTCTGATGGCCAAGCGCGTCAGTCTGAGCGATGCGTCCCAGTTTTTTAGGGATGTCAGAAGACGTGTCCCCTATTTTGGCGCGATGGTTGACACGTGGCGCACTGTCATTGGAGGAGAGTCACGTCGGTTACAGAGAGCGCGTCTTTTCAGGCGCAGAGTGCAGTTACGGTGATGGTTCACCTTCAAAGGGCACTTATGACGTCATTTCGGTTACCCACCCTTGGTCTATAAGTAGCCCATTCCGTCATAGCCCCTTTTGCTTTTGCTTCTGCTCTTTCCATGCTTGCCTTTTTCTATGTGCTTTCTCTTGCTTTTGCGGCGGAGCTATTTTAACAGAGCTTTTTCCGGCAACCTTTTACGACGGCAACCTCTGATTTTGGCAAGTCTTTTGGTGGGTTTTTTCTTTCCAGAGTCTTTTGATACCTCTATTTTTTTCAGTTTTTCCAGAAGTTGTTTTCTTGCCCTTTTCTGAACTCATTTTTCTATCCAAAATGCCTATCCCTGAGAGCTGGTAGCCTCTTTTATCTCATCCTTGTTGCACTACCCCTAAAAAATTAGAGAGGTGGAAGAAGAAGTTCTTTCTTCCTTCTTACGCCATTACCCGGCTGCCACGACCTGACCACTATGCTTTTTCAAACCATAGTACCGAGGTTACCATTTTCCGAGCCAAGCTGAAGGCCGGACTTCGGTATCCTCCCTCGAAGATGGTTTGCGAGTTCTGCCAATTTCATGGCATTGCTGTGAATCAACTTCCCCCGAACTCGTACTGCTATTTTAACGCCTTCCTCTGTATGTGTGGCGTCTTCGGGATAAAACCCCATTTTGTAATTTTCATGCAGTACTACAAGCTCTTCGTGGTCCCGAAGGGTGGCTTCTATTTCATGCTACCTCGAGGATCCGGGAGCAAAAAATTCATGTTCACTTTTGCCACTAAGGACAGTTGGCGAGGGTGGCAACAGAAATTCTTCTTCCTGAAGATAGATGAGGCCTGGTCGTATGTTCCGACCAAATGGGCTCAGGGAAAGCTGGATTTGGACGTCGTTGATCCGAGGATACTGCTGACTCTAGAGTTGGCTCCCGTGTTCGAGGACTTCGACGGACGTATTCGAGCCGTCTCCGACTGGGCTACTGAGGTCGCTCCACGCTCCTTCTATCCCTTCCCCATTAACTGGAGGTTGATGACCGAAGAGGTCCTTCGGGAATTAGGGGTGGTCAAGGAGCATGAGACTGACCTCAAGATGCCAGCTCCTGCTATCGCCGGGAAGGACTCCTGGTTGGTGCAGCTCCTTTGGGAGGAAGTTTCTTTCGAAACGCTTTTCGAAAGTAAGTTATCCTCTACTCCCTTGCTGTTTTTCCCTCAGACTTACGCTGATGTCTTTTTTCCTTTTCAGAGATGGGGGACGGGACTGCTGCATTCTACAAGTCCCTTTTCTCTGGCCAGGTGGAGAAGGGCGATCAGACAAAGAAGGCGGCTTCCCGAAGGCGGAAGTCTACTGGCGCTGGTCCTTCGGCGAAATGGGCAAAGAAAACTGCCCAGCTTCCTCAGCAACAAATTTCCGAGGAGGCTGCCGAGGAGCCTGGGGCAGCCGAGACTCCGCCGCCCGAGGCTGTTACCGAGGTCACTGCCGCTGCTGAGGTTCCTTCCGCCGACGTCCCTCCCCAGGGCCCTTCCACGCCGCAGACCCTTCTAGAGGCCGTGGTAGAGGCTCCTTCTGCCGAGGAGCGGCGTAGGAAGAAAGGCAAGGGGATTTCGACCGAGGAGTCTCAGTGCTCCGAGGACGTCCTGATCGAAGTGCCGCCAGGTTTGTTGTTTTCAGAACAAGTATGGCTCTTTTGTTTTTTCTGAAATTTCCTTTGTCTCTAACCTGCTTCTCGTTTTCGCCATGTAGGGGAGTTGCTTACTCCGAACTGGGTGGCCGAACACGCGAAGATGCAGGCCCTTCGCGATGCCAAAGTCCCGCAAGGGAAGATACCCAAAGAGCCATTCTGGACATTCACGGAGGACATGAACTTGTACTCCGAGGACTGTCCTGAAATGGCGAAGTAGATTTCTAAGGGGGGGCTTACAGACGCCTCCTTCAAGGCTATTGCGGCGGCCCATCCGGGCGATGACACCCTCGCCGTGAAAGTTACCGAGCATGCTGCTCAGGTATGCTCTTCACACCTTTTTCCCTTCAATTTTTCCTAAGTGCTTGGCTCTTACTGACCTTGCGTTCATCTTTTCGCAGCTGTTGAAGAAGCAGGTTGCAGATTTGAAGGACGAGTTGGAGGACCTTGAGGTTGAGAAGGACAAATCAGACCAAATGACTAAGGTCGACTTCCAAGACGGGTTCTGCTTTGCTCGGCACTAAGTCCTTCAGAGGTTCCCAAGTCTGGACCTCTTTTTTTTAGAAGCCCTGAACATTCCAGAGGGGCCTCGGTGGTCCTGGTCAAAAATCGAGCACCTGAACCTGCCTTCCATAATTCTGGCACCGAAGGTGGTGGAAAAAGGCACAGAGGCTGGTGGCTCCCGGGACGCCGAGAACCCTTAGGCTGTTTTAGGGGCCTTTTCCTTTTTTTCCTCTTCATTTTTGTGCTCCTTCTTCGGGCATTTCTTCTTTGTAAGCCTGATCATTCTCAATGAATATATTTTTTGGCTAAGTCTTTTTGCAAGATTTTGCATTTCCATCGTCCCGAACAAGTTCGCTCAAGAGACTTCGGGAAACCTGCAATCACAAAAAATTATTCTGCGCTTTTTGCGGCGAGTACTTTCGCAAGATTTTTTGTTTTCCATTTTTCCGAGCGTGATGGCTCAAGGGACTTCGGAAAATCACATCTGCGTTTTATCGCGGCGAACACCTTCACGGAATGATGTCTTGCACCATTTTGTACACCTAAGAATTTTTCTCAAGGACATTCTGTACTTAGGATATTTTTTGTACAACACAATCCTTCCGCTCCTTCTTAAGCGTAGAATTTCTTCAGGGCGTCTGAGTGCCAAGTGTTTTTTAATTCTACGCCTTCGGTGTCGCCAAGTTTGTACACGCCTTTTCGTACTTCGGCAAGAACCAGATAAGGTCCTTCCCAGTTCGTGCGAAGTACTCCGTGGGATGGCTTTCGGGGTGCGAAGTCAGCCTTTCGGAGAACGAGGTCCCCTTTCTTGATTTCTTTTGTCCTAGCTCTTAAATTTATAGCCGCAGCCACTCTTTGCTGGAAAGCTTTTCTTCTCAGCTCAGCTATTTCTCTGTGTTCGCCGACGAGGTCGAGCTTCGTTCTTAGGCCGAGGTCGTTTCCACCTTCATCAAATACTTGCACCCGTACTGATGGTCTAACTATCTCGATAGGGATGATGGCCTCTGTTCCGAAGACGAGTGAGAAGGGAGTCTCCCTTGTGGCTCTTCGGGGCGTTGTTTGGTAACTCCATAATACGCTTTGGAGTTCTCCCGGCCATTTCCCTTTTGCTTCCCCTAGTCTCTTTTTCAGGCCATCTTTTATGGTCCTGTTAGATACTTCCACCTGCCCGTTGCTTTGGGGGTGAGCTACTAGGGCGAAGTGCATCTTTATTCCGAGGTCGCTGATAAATTCATGGAATCCTTTGTCTATGAGTTGGGATCCATTATCAGCCACTAGCACCCTCGGTATGCCGAATCTGCATACGATGTTCTTCCATACAAACTTCTGCACTTCTTTCACCGAGATAGTTGCTAGCGGTTCTACCTCGACCCATTTGGAGAAATAGTCTACTGCTACCACGCAGAATTTTACGCCTCCGGGCGCTGAGGGGAGTGGCCCAATAAGGTCTATACCCCAGACTGCGAAAGGCCAGGGATAGTCAGCCGAAGTTACCATTTTCGAGGGTGCCCTCTGGATGTTCGCGTGTCTCTGGCAACTACCGTATTTCCGGACGAACTGCCTTGCTTCCTTTCTTAGGGTAGGCCAGAAGTATCCCTGGCGAAGTATCACTGCCGCCAGGGCATCGGTTCCAATGTGTGAACCACACATGCCTTCGTGGACTTCTTCAAGGATCATTTCAGTATCCTCTTCGTTCACACATCTTTGCAGCGGATTCGCGTATCCCTGCCGGTATAGTTCTTCACCGATTAGGAAGAAACGGCCGAAGCGCTTCGTAGTTTTGCAGCGTCACCGGGGTCTTCGGGGAGCACATTTTCCGTGAGGTACCTTTTTATTGGATCCCTCCATCCTTTTCCCGAGGTCACTATGCTCATCACTGAGATGCTCGGACGGTCTAGCACCTCGGTGTAGGTCTTTGACTTCACCAAGCAGTCTGGTTCGGTGTTTTTCCACCGAGGTACGTTTTTGATCCATACGGCGTCAAACTCTTGAATGAGTTTTGCTACCAGCTCGTGGTATTTTGCCAAGGTTGGGTCCTTCGCCCCATAGTCTCCTGCCGTCTGCCGAACTATTAGCTGGGAATCGCTGTGAGCCTTTAAGTTTCTCACGCCAATTTTTCTGGCCAGTCGTAATCCCGCTATGAGGGCCTCATACTCAGCCACGTTGTTAGTGACGTTGAAGCTAAACTTGATAGCCTTCATTACTTCCAGGCCTTCGGGGCCTCTGATAATTACCCCAGCTCCCTGGTGTTCGGACCCCGAGGCTTCGTCAACATGTAAGGTCCATTCTGGCTCACCTTCGTTCAGATCCGGATGACTGTCCTCAGTGGTGGGTATTTCGGCAATGAATTCTGCCAGTGCTTGAGCTTTTATGGCCTTCCGAGGTTCATAGGTGATATCGTGTTCGCCAAGCTCTATACACCACTTGGAGAGCCTTCCCGAATGATCCACTTTCCTCATAACGTCCCGTAGTGGTAGGCTACTTCGGACGATGATGGGGTGAGCCTGAAAGGATGGTCGCAGCCTTCTCCCTGCAAGCACCAAGGTGTATATAGCTTTTTGCAGCAGAGGGTACCTGACTTCGGCGCCATGCAGGGATTTTCTTACATAGTAGACCGGCCATTGTTTTGGCCCTTCTTCTTTCACGAGGACAGAGCTCACAGCTTTTTCTGTGACGGCGAGGTATAATACGAGGGGCTCTCCCTCGCGAGGTTGTCACAGAGTCGGCAGGCTGGCTAGGTAGATTTGGAGTTCTTCCCAGGCTTTTTGGCAGTCTTGATCCCAAGGATGATCATCCCTTCTGAGGTTGCCTTCCTTTTTTGCTGCCTTAGTGAGGACTTTGAAGAAAGGCCGACACCTATCTCCGTACCTGGAAATGAACCTGCTAAGAGAGGTTATTCTTCCGATGAGTCTCTGCACATCTTTTACTATGGCATGAGTTCGGAACTCGAGCAGAGCCTTAATTTTTTCGGGGTTAGCATCGATGCCTCTTTCAGATACCATGTACCCAAGGAACTTTCCCGAGGTCACCCCGAACATGCATTTTTCAGGATTGAGACGAATCCCGAAGGCTCTGAGCTTTTGGAAGGTTTCCTCTAGATCTGCAACGTGGTTGCGAGGGAGCTTGCTTTTGACTTTCATATCGTCAACATACACCTCCATGTTTCTCCCCATTTGGTCCTTAAAGACCTTGTTCATCAACCTTTGGTAGGTGGCTCCTGCATTTTTAAGCCCGAAGGGCATCCTGACGTAGCAGTATGTTCCTCCCTTGGTGATGAAGGCGGTTTTTTCTTCATCTTTGGGGTTCATCCTTATTTGATGGTAGCCGCTGAAGGTGTCTAGGAAACTTAGGAGCCCGTATTCGGCGGTTGAGTCTACCAGCTGGTCTATTGGCGGAAGAGGGTATGAGTCTTTCGGGCAAACATCGTTCAAGTTTCTGAAGTCGATGCACATCCGAAGTTTGCTACTGCCTTCTTTTGTGGCAATCACCACGTTGCTTAACCATTCAGGGTACTTAACCTCCCTGATGACTTCGCTTCTTTTGCCGAATAGGCTTTGCTTCCGGGCTTACTTTGAGGCTATGCTATATTATGCCAGGGTACACCCCTGGCATGTCTTTCGGCGAGTAGGCAAAGAGATCTTTATTTCCCAGTAGAAAAGATACAAGGTTTTTCTTGTCACCTTCGGGCAAGCTCTTCCCTATTCGGGTAGATTGTCCTGGGACAAGTTCCACTGTTTCTGTTTCCTTTCTCGGGGGTTCTCCTTCTTTGCTCTTCTCTAGTGCCTTTGCCTCCATTGTTTGTGCGAGGTTATTTGCCGGAGCTTTTCGCGATTTCACAAACACCTTCCTTACCTCGGCTTGATCTATGAAGACCTCTGCATCCCCATCCTTGGTGGCGAATGTGACAGTCAAGTATTTCACATCAGGGAGAATGTGTAGGTTTCCCTGTGTCTACCTTCCAAGGATGGCGTTGTACGAAGAAGGAACGTCCATGATGATAAATCTCACCATTGTGGAGGCGTACAACTCAGCTGTTCCGTCGACCGAAGTTCTTTTCATCATCAGGGGGAGATCAATCCATCCGAGGAAAGGTAGTTCGGACGGTCCAACCCCGAAGGTGGGCGAGGTGACAGGCTTGAGCTCGCTGCTGGAGATGTCCAAATTCAGCAGTAAATGCAAGAATAGGACGTCAGTATTTGATCCATCGTCAAGCAACACTCTTTTGACGTCCCAGTTCCCTATCCTTGCCATGATTAGCAGCGGATCGTCATGGGGGAAGATGACGGTTGATCCATACTTGCGAGCCAGTTTCTTTGCCGGACTTTGATATTCCATGAACGCAATCTCTCTGGCCTTCCGCTTTCTTTCCGAGGATGGGAGCCCCGTAGTGATGGTTTGTATCACCCCTGCAGGAGGAGGAGGGCACTTTTTCGGGCTTCTGTTTCTCCGTCTGTCGGAGTTGTAGTCCTCGTCTTCGGCCCTTTCTTCCTCATCTTTTCTTCATTTTGGGGAAGGCATCCGCAGATATTTTCGAAGTTGGCCGAGTTTTATCAGCGACTTAATATACTTCTTCAGTTGGAAGCAGTCTTCGGTGTCGTGGCCGTGGTCGCGGTAAAACTGGCCGAACTTCTTGATGTTTTTCTTGTTATCAGCGGTCATGGCCCTTGGCCGCCGAATCTGCGTCCCCTGCCTTTCCAGCGCCATGAGGATGTTTGTCCATGTAGTGCTCAGGGGTGTGAAGCTTTGAAGTTTGCTTCCCCGCATCCTCCGAGGTCGGCATGCCTGTTCGGTTGGATGCCGGTCTTGCTGATTGGACCCTTCGGCGCGATTGTTGTCGGACTTCGGCCCAGCCATTCTTAGCTCCTCGGCGGTCATGTGCTGTTCGGCCCTTTGGTAAAATTCTCCGAGGGTGTCCGGGGGGTCCTTTGAGAACTCATAGAACAGCTGTGAGTCTCGCCGAAGGCCCCGTGTCATGGCGAGGATGCGTATTTCGGGCCGGAAGTCCAGGACGCTTAGAGCTTCCCTGTTGAATCTTTCGACATAGACTCGGATGGTTTCTCCATTTCTCTGCTCTATGTCGAACATCTGAACAGGCATCTTCACCATTGGCCGGCTTCCAATGAATTGTTACACGAAGGCCGTAGACAACTCCTGGAACTCAGTGATGGCTCCGGGGGGCAATGAGTTGTACCACGCAGTTGCTGGTCCCGTGAGGGTGACCTCGAAGCATTTACACATGGTAGCGTCGTCAGTACCATGCATTATCATGCTGCGTCTGTACTTGGTCAGATGAGCCTGCGGATCAGTGCGACTATCATAAATCTCCAGCCGAGGTACCCTGAAGTCGCCTGGCATGGCTGCCTCGGCCACGGCCTGGGTGAATGGGGACCCATCTTCGCAGAAGGCTCCCGTCAGCCTGTCCCAGACGGGTTTGCGAGCTACCTGCTTTTCCACCTTGTCTAGCCGTGCTAGTATCCTTTCCATGAGAACTGTGGCGTTAGGCTCTTCCTCTGGGAAGGGAGATCGTCGGCGCCTCTTAGGGGAGCGAGTTTGGCGCTGAGGAGACAGGGACCTCACCTCTGGTGACGAACTCCTTCGCTGTGAGACTTTCGGTCGCTTGGACCCAGTTTGTCCCACAGGCCGTTTCCCGAGGGGTATATTCTCCGTAGACGACTCTTCGCGCGGGTCTCCGCTTCCCAAACTGCGTTGAGTCGACCTCGGGCTTTTCTCCCGAGGGCGTGCAGGTGAGGGAGGTTTTTGGGCCTGTGTCTACTGTGACCACCTTCGCTCGATCTGCTGTGTCATTTCGGCCACGACCGAACGCTGACATTCCCTCATAAAGCTCATAGTGATTACTAGAGGGCGGTTTTTCTTCAGGCGCAGAAGTCCCTGGGAGTGTTTGCTCAGCAGCCGGTTGTGTCATAGGCGCGGACGGAGACCTCGGGAGTCCCTTGTCCTTTGAACGCCGAGTTTCAACGACAGAAATCTCAGAGCAGGTTCCCACGGACGGCGCCAAATGATGCCCAAGGGCTTCATCATTGGTAGTCATGGTGACTGATGGAGGGACTCCCGGAGAGCAAGAACGCCTGGTGGCCGGTTTGCCCAAGGGAGAGTGCCTGAGATGTTTAGAAAAAGTGGGTTAGGAGGTCCCCGGGGTGTTTTTCTGGGGAGGAGCCTCCGACGCCCAAGTCAGTGGTGCTGAGAGAAGGTAGAGGAAATAGCACTGAGGGGTTCAGTGAACTCGCCTGGTCGTATTTTCTCAGAGTGAGGAGTCAGGATATTTGCCAGTCGGTTGCCAGGGTGTATTCCCTGGAATTTATAGAGGTGTCCAGCCCGTTCAGATCGTGACACGTGTTCGGTCGGATGTTCTCTGAATGTCTGGGCATAGAGGACAAGTAGTTGGTGGCAGGCTTCCTTGAGCCTTGAGCCGAGACGCGCCATGATGTGACTTTGATGGCGTCGGCGTGTCAGAGCGCCGTTTGAGGCGGCTTGTGACGTCTCTGGGCGATATGTCAGAGGCTTCCTTAAATGCTCCTGCCGTACTCCCGAGGTCCCTGGGTGAGGTCGTCCTCTAGTACAGACCGTGCCACTTCGGGAAACATGCCCCTAGTTCGGGGGTTCCCAGATTCAGGGAGTTCCGCCTTCGGGAAGGTCATGTTCGGCGCGCACTAGCTGGTGCCACTTTTCCAAAGGTGGTATGTTTACTACCTCGGGGGGGGGCTAATAGTATCCTCAAGTTCCCTGGCGTGCCGAGCTCAGGCTCTTCGGCTTTTCTCCGAGGTGTGTGATCCCACCTTTTTTCCGAGTAGCGCCAGATCTCCTGGCCATTCTAGTGGCAGGGAGTTCAGCCAGGTGGAGGCGATAGTCCTTCGGCTATCAGTCCTGACAACTCCTCCCTCTTTAAAGAATTTGGTCCTCCAAATTCTTCACCAATCTAGGATACAACTGAAGGTATCTCTTGGTAATTTCCTGTTCTACTTCCCAGGCTCCCTCTTCAGGAGTGTGGTTAATTTACTGAACTTTTATTATAGAGATCCACCTACTTTTTAGTTTCCTAGTATCTCTAGCTAGGAATTCGATTGGTACTTCCTCATAAGAAAGATTTGGTGCCACAAGTACACTAGCAGGTATCTCTATCTATTTTGAACTTTGAACATATTTCTTGAGTAAACTCACATGAAACACATCATGTATGTTACCAAGTTTTTGTGGCAAATCCAATTGATAGGCCACATTTCCAACCTTGGCCAATACTTGGTATGGCCCTATATATCTAGGTGCTAGCTTTCCTTTGTTTCCAAATCTTATTACTCCTTTCATAGGAGAAACTTTAATCCACACCCAGTCTCCTTCCCAGAATTCCAGGTTTCTCCTTCTTTTTAGGTTGGCATAAGACTGTTGTTTATCATTTGCAGGTTTGATTCTTGCCTAAATGAACCTTATCTTTTCTGTGGTTTCCTTAACAATGTCTAGCCCCAACTCCAACTTATCTTCTGGCTGATGCCAGCAATGTAGGGTGATACACTTTTTGCTATACAAGGCTTCATAAGGGGCAATCCTAATTACTGAGTGGTATCCCTTATTATAGGAGAACTCCACTAAGGGAAGATGCACATCCCATTCTCCCTGGAAATTAATGACACAACACCTCAACATATCTTCTAGAGTTTGAATGGTTCTTTCAGTCTGTCCATCAGTCTGAGGATGGTAAACTAAACTAAACTTAAGTTTAGTTCCTAATGCCTGATGTAGTGATTTCCCAAACCTAGAAACAAACCTAGGATCCCTATCTGATACAATGTCATCGGGTACTCCATGCAATCTCACTACTCCCTTATATAGAGTTGTGCAAGCTTATCCATAGAATTAGTGAGATTCATGGGAAGAAAATGAGCTGCCCTGGTCAATCTATCCATAATGATCCAAATGGCATTATGCTTTCTGATGCCCGAGGGCTTCATCGTTGGTAGTCATGGTGACTAATGGAGGGACTCCAGGAGAGGAAGAATGCCTGGTGGCCGGTTTGCCCAAGGGTGAGTGCCTGAGATGTTCAAAAAAAGTGGGTTAGGAGGTCCCCGGGGTGTTTTTCCAGGGAGGAGTGACACGATCCCCGTGCCCCTGCCCGGGATACCCTGTGAGCGTTTGTCTCACGGTGGATTGTAATTGGCTAGCTGGTTATGTGTGTGGATTAAATCCAATGCTACTAGTTGATTAACCTAGAAATGCAATATGTATGCACTTATGCTTTGACTTGGTTTATTAAAACCATAAAACATTTAATCATTTAGACATTTAGCCGGCTAAGTAAAATTCTATATAAATAAATACAAAATGTCAAAGCATATCAAAATCAACCTTTGAGTGATTAACTACACATACACCGCTCGTGAAAGCATTTATACATAAGTAACTAATGCTCTCACCCAGAGAACAATCCCCTGAGTCAAGGACTCTTTATAACATAAATACTGGAGGCAAAATAAAGTACTGTATCAAAATACAAGACTTTGCTGAGATCTTTTACCCTAGCTCCCACTTTGGACTCCTGTCCCAGTGGCGAGTCTCACAAGTCCTTTGCCAAGTGCTACTAGGCTCTGCAGCCAAAGGAAGAAGCAAGTTAGTACCACAGCCTGACCAACAGACCAACTAATCACTTAAGCAAGCTAGAAACTTAAAGTTTCTCTACTACCGTACCTTTACAGACAAAAAGGTACTACCGTGATAATCCTCAGTGATTATCTGGTCCTGCTACTCCAGACTCTGCATAACAAACAGGGAGTGAGAATTCAACATTCTCAGTAAGGGTCTTCGATGTACCTGCAAGAAAAATTACTAGGACTCTGGCTGCGAGCTCACACAGCATGAGGGTACTAGTCATATATATATATACTAGGCCGGTAGACCTCTCCTCACGTAGTCCTCTGTATCAGGCCAAGTGCAATCACTTAGCAACCTGACACATTTACAGGCCAAGCGCCATCACTTAGCAACCTGACATATAGGCCAAGCGCTATCACTTAGCAACCTATCATATGGCTCAAGGGCGAACCTTAGCAAGCCTCATTCAAATATAGAACCTCTCACCTAGTTGTTATGCAGGGGAATTTATGATGGGACTTGTAGACTAGGCCGCAGGGCCTCTTTGATGTAAACTAGATGAACAAGGTTTCGCCTCGGGGCCTCGTGGCTACCTCACGGCTAGGCCGACGAGGGTTCTAAACCTCTCACCTGAGCTATTGATAGCTAATTAAGTTCAATTGCAACATTTGTTTCCTTACTTGTTGCCTAAGCAACTTACTTACCTCAAACAGTTCAAGAAAACTCATACTTCCGGTGGGACTTTCGGAAGTTTCGGAGTACCATCGGGATCCTCAGACCCTTAGGCACGTTCCGAGCCTTCCGTAGTCTCGGTCGGGTCAACGCAGCAAAAAGTCAAACCCCCCATTTTCTTGTGTTGGCGCCGCGTCACCAAAGGCAAAAAGGAATTGGCGACGCGTCGCCAGCGAACAAACGTTCTGTGACTGAAAATTGAATTGGCGACGCGTCGCCAATTTTCGGGCCAATTGGCGCCGCGTCGCCAATTCTGCAGAAATGCAGAATTCGGCCATTTGCTGCTTCGAACTTTGGCAACCAAATACATATAGCAAACATGCATCAAAAGTTACCAAATTTCATACACATGAAGTACATGTTGCAAGGAACAAAACCAACTATCAAAGCCAAACTATGATGCATTAGAAGCATCAAACCAACCCTTCGAATTTAGCTAGTCCATCATAATTCCCAAAAACGTTTCTTCACACCATAACCAAAAATTACTCAACTTTCTCAATTCATTTCAATCCAAAAGCAATCCAACAACTTAAAAACACTTTCTCCCTTACCTTAACACCAAGAACAAGCAAGAATTCGAACCCTTCCTCTTCCAAACAAGCTTCCAAAGTTCTACACAATTTCAAACCAAAACAAAGCTCCTAAACATCAAAAACACCTCTTCCAACCAAAACCCAAGCTTCCAATCAATCAAATAACATGAATTCAATCAAGAACATGAATCATACCTCGTTCAAAAACAGGGGATGGAGAAAAACACTCTTCCACGCCTCAAAAACATGGATTCAAGCTTGAAAATCACTTCTCCAAGCTTGAACACTTCAAACCACACCTTTTGGCACCAAAAGCTTTTGATTCCAAGCTTAATTTGAGAGAGAAATGGAGTTGAGAAGCTGGAAAACGGGTTATGGAGCTCCAAACCCTTCTTCCCTCTTCTTAAACCCCACTTAACCCCTCAAACCACCAAGGTTTCAAGTTTTGTACAATTAGGTCCCCCATCTTTGTAACTTGACAGTTCTTGATTAAATTCTTGTCTATTTGTTGAGTTTGAGTTAAGGTTAAAAGTTAAGTTCTAAAAATTCATTTTAAAACACTCGGGACTCGTCCCGGCCACTCAGGGTGCAAAATTACCATTTTGCCCCTGAACTTAGTTTAGAGCTTTATTCTTGTCGGAACTTAGTGAACTTTGGCAAACTTCTAAATTCTTGCTAGGCAAACTTAAATTAAACTTCTAAACTAAATTCTAAAGTCCTTACCTCCCACTAGAAGGGCCGTAACATTCTCCCCTCCTTCTGGAATTTGGTCCCCCAAATTCCGCTGCAACTCTGGAAAAACACCAGGATATCTTTTCAGCATATCCTGCTCCGTCTCCCAGGTAGCTTCCTCCTCACTATGGTTAGACCAAAGGATCTTAACCATCGGAATCCACTTAGTCCGCAGTTTCTTGACTTGCCTATCCAAAATTTGAACTGGTTTCTCTTCATAAGTCAAGTCCTCCTGAATGGGTATCACTGAAGGATTTACTACCTGTCCGGGCTCAACTGTGCACTTCCTGAGTAAACTGACATGAAACACATTATGCACTTGAGAAAGGTTAGGCAGTAAAGCCAACCGATAAGCAACTTTCCCAACTTTCTCTAACACTTCATACGGTCCAATGAACCTTGGAGCTAACTTGCCCCTCTGTCCAAAACGACTAACTCCTCTCATGGGCGACACTTTCAGAAGTACTTTGTCACCAACCTCAAAACTCAATTCTCTTCTTCTTCTGTTTGCATACTTAGTCTGTCTGTCATTAGCTGTCTTGATTCTCTGCTGAATCAACTTAATCTTAGCTGTAGTGTCAGCTATGATCTCAGGTCCAATAACCACTCTGTCTGTTGGATCTGCCCAACAATGAGGTGTCATACACCGTCTCCCATACAAAGCTTCATAGGGCGCCATTCCAATAACAGATTGATGACTGTTATTATAGGCAAACTCGATCAGTGGTAAGTACTGATCCCAATCACCTTTGAAATCAATGACACACATGCGTAGCATGTCCTCCAAAGTCTGAATCACCCTCTCTGACTGTCCGTCAGTCTGTGGATGAAAAGCAGTACTGAGGCTAACTTTACTGCCCAATGCTTCCTGAAAAGCATTCCAGAACCGTGATGTAAATCGTGGATCTCTGTCTGATATGATCTGATCCGGTATCCCATGGAGTCTCACAATCTCCCTGAGATATAACTGAGCCAACCTCTCCAATGTATAGGTGACTCTGATCGGTATAAAGTGTGCCGACTTCGTCAATCTGTCAACCACTACCCAAATAGCATCATGCTGACTCCGGGTGGTCGGTAACCCCACTAGGAAATCCATAGTAACGAATCCCCACTTCCTCACTGGTAGAGATAAACTCTGAAGTGTGCCCGCTGGTTTCTGGTGTTCAGCTTTCACCACCTGACATGTCAAACATTTTGCCACATGTCCTCGTACATCTCTCTTCAGTCCTGGCCACCAAAAATGTGTCTTCAGATCTTGATACATCTTACTAACACCAGGGTGAATACTCAATGTACTACTATGTGCCTCCTGTAGGACTTGCTGCCTAAGTCCCTCAACATTCGACACATAGAGTCGATCACCATAATGTAATATTCCATCTTTGTACTTGAACTCTTTCTTCAAGGCACCAGTCTTAGCTTCACCTGAAATCTTCTTCAACAATGGATCTTTCAACTGAGCTTCTCTGACTCTGGCTAACCAAGCCGTCTGAATCTCCAAAACGTAGAATAAGGATTTTTCTCGACTTTGCCATAATTCATGCAAAGCTAAGAAACAATCCTTCAATGCTCCTTCTGAAGAATCTGTAGCCTGATGCTTGGACAAGATCACTCCTGTGTACTTCCGGCTCAAAGCATCTGCTACCACGTTCCCTTTACCAGCACAATACTCGATCGAACAATCATAGTCTTTAATGTACTCAATCCATCGCCGCTGTCTCATGTTCAGATCCTTCTGAGTAAACAAATACTTCAAACTCTTGTGATCAGTGAAGATTCTGAACGATCTTCCCATCAAATAATGTCTCCATAGTTTCAGTGCAAAGATCACTGCTGCAAGCTCAAGATCATGAACAGGGTAGTTCAACTCATTAGGCCTCAGCTGTCTTGAACCATAAGCAATCACCTGACTGTCCTGATGTAGAACACAACCCAAACCTGAACCTGACGCATCAGTATAAACTGTAAAGGCTCTGTCCGGGTCTGGTAACACAAGTATGGGTGCACTGGTCAACTTTTCCTTCAGCTTCATGTAGGCTTCCTCACACTTCGGTGTCCACTCAAATTTCTGAGCTTTCCTGGTCAATGCTGTCAACGACGTAGCTATCACAGAGAATTTCTCTATGAAGCGTCTGTAGTAACCTGCTAGACCCAAGAAACTCCTGACCTCTGTAACTGTAGTCGGTCTCTTCCAATCAACCACTGCTTGAACCTTTTCAGGATCAACTGACAAACCTTGAGCACTGATAATATGCCCCAAAAACTGAATCCTCTCGGACCAAAACTCACACTTAGAAAATTTTGCATAGTACTGATTATCCTTCAGCACTTGCAAAACCGTTCTAAGGTGCTCCTCATGCTCTGCTATAGACTGTGAATAGATCAGAATATCATCGATGAAGACCTCAACAAACTGATCCAGAAATGGCTTAAAGATCCGATTCATAGCTTCCATAAACACTGCTGGAGCATTAGTCACACCAAAAGGCATAACCGTATACTCATAATGCCCGTACCTTGTCCTGAAGGCAGTCTTCGGAATGTCTTCTTCCTTAACTCTGATCTGAAAATACCCAGACCGAAGATCAATCCTGGAAAACACTCTCGCTCCTCTGAGTCTGTCAAACAAATCATCAATTCTAGGAAGTGGATACTTATTCTTAACTGTCACTGCATTCAACTTCCTGTAATCGATGCACAACCTGAAAGTCCCATCCTTCTTCTTCACAAATAATACTGGAGCTCCCCACGGTGATACACTCGGTCTTATGAAACCTTTCCCTAGCAGTTCCTCCAACTGCTTCTTCAACTCATCCATCTCAGGAGCCGACATCCTATAAGGTGGTACTGAAATAGGCTCAACCCCTGGTTGCAGATGGATAGCAAACTCAGTATCCCTCCTAGGTGGTAACCCAGGTAACTCCACTGGAAACACCTCAGGAAACTGATTAGCTACAGGAATGCTTCCCAACTCCTCCTCTATAGCTACTCCATTCAACGAGTAATACTCCTCTTCACCCACTATAGGGATGGTATCTACAAGTCTAAGGTGTAAACTCTTAGCACTAGATGCCAACCCTCCTGTGCAAGTCACTCTAGCTCCTTGAGCATCAGTGATGTCAACTGAGTGATTCGCACAGTTAATTTGTGCCTTGTGCTTACTCAACCAATCCATTCCCAACACTAGATCATATGATTTCAACTCAATCACCCACAACTCACAACAAAAATCATGATCACCTAACTGCAAAGGATACCTAGTAACCACTTCATTGGTCACAATAAAACCTCTCCCTGTAGTCCTAATGAGTCTCAACTCACCCGCAATTTCACGCTGTAAACTATGCTTATCTACCAAGGCAGAAGATATCACTGAAAGAGTAGCTCCCGTATCGAAAAGCACTCTAACACTATTGCTCAGAAAAGTAAAATTACCTCGTACAGCTGGCGGTTCTCTAGCCGCCTGGTTCGTCAAAGCGAAGACTCTCGGGTTCACTGCTGCAGCAACTACTCCAGGCCGGTTCCCAATGGCAAGCGGTACTGGAGGTAAAGCCCGAGATGGACCTGTAACTGATCGAACTCTTGGGCAGTCCCTGGCCCAATGCCCTCTCTGACCACAGACATTACAAATATCTGTGCCCAGTGTACATGGTCTTCCACCATGGAACCGTCTGCACCTAGGACACACACCTGTCCTCCTCCTCTTAGATGGATCCTGGTTCCCTACCATTGGTCGCTTTCCAGCACTTTTCCCCAAGTTAGATGGCCCAGCTTCCACCTTTTTCATAGGTGCCCTGGAATCCTCGAATTCCCTTTCCAATGCCAATGCCTTCTGAACCATCTGGCGATAACTCCTGATGTCAACTGTCGCCATATACCTCCTGAAAATAGGCTTCAGGCCCTGGGAAAACTTCTTGGCTTTCAGCTTATCATTACCCAACATGTATGGAGCATACCGGATAAGTGAATTGTATCGCTGCTCATACTCTCGTACTGACATCTCCCCCTGTGTCAGGTTCTCAAACTGGATCCTCCTCTGATCCTGTGCAGCTTCACTAATGTACTCCTGTCTGAACTTCTTTTCGAAGTCTGACCACTTGAGCACCTTTTTCTTGTGCTCTGGGCGAGTGCCATTACTCTCCCTCAATAACTCCATCACGTCGTCCCACCAAAGACTGGCTCTCCCTCTCAGAAAGAAAGGTACTAGAACCATCCTCTGCTCTGTCTCATAACCACCACAAGTAAAGAGGCGGTTCATAACAGACAACCAATCCTCTGCTCTATCAGGATCTCCTGTCCCATCAAAGCTAGGTGGATCAACTGTCTTAAACTTCTCTAACAGTCTCATCTGATGTGGAGTGTCTCCCCTCCTTGGAGTCTCCATCATCTCTGGTTCCTCAACCTCCTCAAGAACTTGATTTCTGGGTTCCTGAGCTCTAGGCACTTGCTGTTGCTCAGCATGCCTTTCCTGTTCCTGTTGTGGCTCAACTTCCTCCTGGGCAACACCTCTGTCCCCATAATCTCTGAACATCTCTGTTACAAGAGTGTTCATACCCTGTGCCACCTGAGCCATAGTCTCAGTCAAACCCTGTAGCACTCTGGATATCTCATCCAACCTCGCCACAACTGGGTCACTAGAACCTTCACCAGGTTCCCTAGTCCCCCTCGAAATTCCAGACCTAGTATCAACCATGATAACCTGCAACCACAGCCAGACGATAACACCAGATGTTGGTCAGTACTAACTTCCTAGCACTTGGACTTTACTACTAGATCTCAGTTTAAGCCTCCAATATCCATGAAATAAAACCCTTAGCTCTGATACCAAAAACACTGACACGATCCCCGTGCCCCTGCCCGGGATACCCTGTGAGCGTTTGTCTCACGGTGGATTGTAATTGGCTAGCTGGTTATGTGTGTGGATTAAATCCAATGCTACTAGTTGATTAACCTAGAAATGCAATATGTATGCACTTATGCTTTGACTTAGTTTATTAAAACCATAAAACATTAAATCATTTAGACATTTAGCCGGCTAAGTAAAATTCTATATAAATAAATACAAAATGTCAAAGCATATCAAAATCAACCTTTGAGTGATTAACTACACATACACCGCTCGTGAAAGCATTTATACATAAGTAACTAATGCTCTCACCCAGAGAACAATCCCCTGAGTCAAGGACTCTTTATAACATAAATACTGGAGGCAAAATAAAGTACTGTATCAAAATACAAGACTTTGCTGAGATCTTTTACCCTAGCTCCCACTTTGGACTCCTGTCCCAGTGGCGAGTCTCACAAGTCCTTTGCCAAGTGCTACTAGGCTCTGCAGCCAAAGGAAGAAGCAAGTTAGTACCACAGCCTGACCAACAGACCAACTAATCACTTAAGCAAGCTAGAAACTTAAAGTTTCCCTACTACCGTACCTTTACAGACAAAAAGGTACTACCGTGATAATCCTCAGTGATTATCCGGTCCTGCTACTCCAGACTCTGCATAACAAACAGGGAGTGAGAATTCAACATTCTCAGTAAGGGTCTTCGATGTACCTGCAAGAAAAATTACTAGGACTCTGGCTGCGAGCTCACACAGCATGAGGGTACTAGTCATATATATATATACTAGGCCGGTAGACCCCTCCTCAAGTAGTCCTCTGTATCAGGCCAAGTGCAATCACTTAGCAACCTGACACATTTACAGGCCAAGCGCCATCACTTAGCAACCTAACATATAGGCCAAGCGCTATCACTTAGCAACCTATCATATGGCTCAAGGGCGAACCTTAGCAAGCCTCATTCAAATATAGAACCTCTCACCTAGTTGTTATGCAGGGGAATTTATGATGGGACTTGTAGACTAGGCCGCAGGGCCTCTTTGATGTAAACTAGATGAACAAGGTTTCGCCTCGGGGCCTCGTGGCTACCTCACGGCTAGGCCGACGAGGGTTCTAAACCTCTCACCTGAGCTATTGATAGCTAATTAAGTTCAATTGCAACATTTGTTTCCTTACTTGTTGCCTAAGCAACTTACTTACCTCAAACAGTTCAAGAAAACTCATACTTCCGGTGGGACTTTCGGAAGTTTCGGAGTACCATCGGGATCCTCGGACCCTTAGGCACGTTCCGAGCCTTCCGTAGTCTCGGTCGGGTCAACGCAGCAAAAAGTCAAACCCCCCATTTTCTTGTGTTGGCGCCGCGTCGCCAAAGGCAAAAAGGAATTGGCGACGCGTCGCCAGCGAACAAACGTTCTGTGACTGAAAATTGAATTGGCGACGCGTCGCCAATTTTCGGGCCAATTGGCGCCGCGTCGCCAATTCTGCAGAAATGCAGAATTCGGCCATTTGCTGCTTCGAACTTTGGCAACCAAATACATATAGCAAACATGCATCAAAAGTTACCAAATTTCATACACATGAAGTACATGTTGCAAGGAACAAAACCAACTATCAAAGCCAAACTATGATGCATTAGAAGCATCAAACCAACCCTTCGAATTTAGCTAGTCCATCATAATTCCCAAAAACGTTTCTTCACACCATAACCAAAAATTACTCAACTTTCTCAATTCATTTCAATCCAAAAGCAATCCAACAACTTAAAAACACTTTCTCCCTTACCTTAACACCAAGAACAAGCAAGAATTCGAACCCTTCCTCTTCCAAACAAGCTTCCAAAGTTCTACACAATTTCAAACCAAAACAAAGCTCCTAAACATCAAAAACACCTCTTCCAACCAAAACCCAAGCTTCCAATCAATCAAATAACATGAATTCAATCAAGAACATGAATCATACCTCGTTCAAAAACAGGGGATGGAGAAAAACACTCTTCCACGCCTCAAAAACATGGATTCAAGCTTGAAAATCACTTCTCCAAGCTTGAACACTTCAAACCACACCTTTTGGCACCAAAAGCTTTTGATTCCAAGCTTAATTTGAGAGAGAAATGGAGTTGAGAAGCTGGAAAATGGGTTATGGAGCTCCAAACCCTTATTCCCTCTTCTTAAACCCCACTTAACCCCTCAAACCACCAAGGTTTCAAGTTTTGTACAATTAGGTCCCCCATCTTTGTAACTTGACAGTTCTTGATTAAATTCTTGTCTATTTGTTGAGTTTGAGTTAAGGTTAAAAGTTAAGTTCAAAAAATTCATTTTAAAACACTCGGGACTCGTCCCGGCCACTCAGGGTGCAAAATTACCATTTTGCCCCTGAACTTAGTTTAGAGCTTTATTCTTGTCGGAACTTAGTGAACTTTGGCAAACTTCTAAATTCTTGCTAGGCAAACGTAAATTAAACTTCTAAACTAAATTCTAAAGTCCTTACCTCCCACTAGAAGGGCCGTAACAAGGAGCCTCCGACGCCCAAGTCAGTGGTGCTGAGAGAAGGCAGAGGGAATAGCACTGAGGGGTTCAGTGAACTCGCCTGGTCGTGTTTTCTCAGGGTGAGGAGTTAGGATCTTTGCCAGCCGTTTGCCAGGGTGTTTTCCCCTGATATTTATAGAGGTGTCCAGCCCGTTCAGATTGTGACACGTGTTCGGTCGGATGTTCTCTGAATGTCTGGGTGTAGAGGACAAGTAGCTGGTGGCAGGCTTCCTTGAGCCTTGAGCCGAGATGGGCCATGATGTGATTTTGATGGCGTCGGTGTGTTACAGCACCGTTTGAGGCGGCTTGTGACGTCTGTGGTCGACATGTCAGAGGCTTCCTTAAATGCTCTTGCCGTACTCCCGAGGTCCCTGGGTGAGGTCGTACTGTAGTACGGACTGTGAGACTTCGGGAAACCTGCCCCTAGTTCGGGGATTCCCAGATCCAGGGAGTTCCGCCTTCGGGAAGATCATGTTCGGCCCGCCCTAGCTGGTGCCACTTTTCCGAAGGCGGTCCGTTTACTATCCTCGGGGGCGCTGATAGTATCCTCAGGTTTCCTGGCGTGCCGAGCTCGGGCTCTTCGGCTTTTCTTCGAGGTGTGTGATCCCACCTTTTTCCGGGTAACGCCAGATCTCCTGGCCATTCTGGTGGCAGGGAGTTCCGCCAGGCGGCGGCGATAGTCCTTCGGCTATCACTTTCTCCTTGTCAGTGGCATTCCTGCTACAAAATCCATAGATATGGATCCCCATTTTCTTTCAAGTATGGGTAAGCTCTGAAGCTTCCCTCTTAGTTTCTGGTGCTCAACCTTCACCTGTTGGCATATTCACATTTTGCTACATGGGTACTAATTTCTTGTTTCATGTATGGCCACCAAAAGTAAGCTCTAAGAGCATGATACATTTTTGTGGCTCTTGGATGCATACTCAGTTTGCTTGAGTGTGCCTCTTCCAGAATTTGAAATCTTAGGTCATCCTTCAGGCACATATAACCTATTTTGGAAGTACAACATTCCCTGCTTATAGGAGAATCCTTGAAAAAGTTCTCCTTTTCTTTGTCTAGACACCAGTCCCATGTGCTCATCACCAGCCTGTGCTTCTCTGATAAGCTCTTTCCACTCTGGTGTAATAGTGACTACACTAAGCTGCTCAAATTCCCAAGCTAGCCATTGACTTGCCAAGCAAGTAAGACTAAGGCTTTCAGCCTTATGCTCTACTTCTCCACCCTTAAGCACCCCTGTATAATTCCTGCTTAGGGCATCAGCCACTACATTGGCTTTCCCAGCTGTTTATTCAATCACATAGTCAAAATCTTTCAGATATTCCAACCACCTTCTCTACCTCATATTTAAGTCCTTTTGAGTGAAAAGGTACTTTGAGACTTTTGTGGTCTGTATAGACCAAAAATCTATTACCCAATAGGTAATGTCTCCATTGCTTAAGGGAAGAGACTACTGCTGCTAAATCCAGGTCATGTACTAGATATTTCTTCTCATGTGATCTCAATTGTCTTGACCCAAAAGCAATAGCCTATTTTTCCTGCATTAGGACACATCCTAGTCCTCCATGGGATGCATTAGTATACACCTTATATTCCTTTTCAAGGTCTAGTAGGACTAACACAGAAGCTGTTGTCAGCCTCCTTTTAAGCTCTTGGAAGCTCTCCTCACATTTAGTTTCCCAGGCAAATTTCTGGTTCTTTCTGGTCAACTGGGTAATAGGTGCTACTATCATAGAGAATTTTGGCACAAATCTTCTGCAATAGCCTGCCAACCCTAGGAAACTTCTGACTTCCCTCACATTCTGGGGTTGTATCCAATCCAGGATTGACCTTACCTTTTCAAGGTCCACGGCCAACCCTTGATCATTTATTACATGGCCCAGAAACCCAATTTCCTGAGTCCAAAATTTGCACTTACTTAGCTTCCCATAAAGCTTATGTTCTTGGGGCAAGCCAAGCACTACTTTTAGCTGTTCCTTATGAGTTTCCTCATCTTTAGAGTACACCAAGATATCATCTATAAATACTACCACAAAGTGGCCTAGGTGTGCTCTGAACACCCTCTACATTAAGTCCATAAAGAATGCAGGTGCATTAGTAAGCCCAAATGGCATTACTGTGTACTCAAACTATTACACCTAGTCCTGAAAGCAGTCTTAGGTATGTTTTCCTCCTTAACTCTTAATTGGAAATATCCAAACCATAGATCTATTTTGGAAAACACCTTTGCTCCTTTCAACTGGTCAAATAGATCTTCTATTCTTGGGAGGGGGTATTTGTTCTTAATGGTCAGAGCATTAAGTTTTCTGTAGTCTATACAGAGTCTAAGGGTCCCATCCTTCTTTTTCACAAACAACATAGGTGCTCCCCAAGAAGACACACTGGATCTGATGAACCCTTTCTCAAGTAGTTCATCTAACTACTTCCTCAGTTCTACCATTACAGGTAGTGTCATCCTATATAGAGCAGTAGACACTGGTGCTACGCCTGGTACCAGTCTAATTTCAAACTCCACTTCTCTCAAAGGTGGTGATGCCCAGCGGCATCCTCGTTGTACGACATGCTAGCTTGAGGGAAAGACTTCCGGTATAAGGGCACCTGCAAGACTTTGAAGAACATGAGTTAGAGACTCCCCAGAATGTGTTTCCGAGGGAGGAGCCTTTGACACCTAAGTCAGTGTTTGCAAGAGTAAGAGTAGTAAAGAGTAAAAAGTGGAGGAATAGCTAGGGTTCTTTGTCTTTTTCTTACCAAGGTCTTTCTTAAGTATATATAAGAGGGCAAAAAGGGGCAGGCCATTTGACACAGCCCGTTCAGATCATGACACGTGTTTGGCTAGATGCGATCCGTACGTTCGGAGATAAGTATCTCTAGCTGGCCATAGGCCATTCTGTCTAGAGGGCAGGGGCTTGTTCGAGGTCTCTTTTTCAGAGGCTCCTTAACCATTTTTTTTGTATCTTCGCAAGACCCCTTCGGGGTATGAGGCTCCTTCAAAATAACAAGACCCTTCAGCTAGATATCACCACCAAGGGCCGTCAGGAAAGGTCCTCTGGCATAGTGAGGCACCTTCGGGAGATGTTCTCCCTTTGCCGAGGATGGGGAGATACCTTTCCGAGGTTGATGGGTTAATAAAACCTGAGGGTGGTAAAAGACATCCCTATCCAAAGTTGGTCATGTGACCTTTCCAAGGGTGGTGTGAGTGTCCCCCGAGGTCGGTGCTAACCCTTCTCTGAGGGTGTTGAGGGCCCCCTTTTTTGCAAGGTTGGCCAGTTGCATTTTCTGAGGGTGGTGGTCATCGGGCCAGTTTGGGAGACCTCCAAGGGTAATAGCCCTTCGGCTATCACATGCCCCCCACGGAAAGTTGAAGTTGTATCTTCAGTGCTTGAGCTTTTACAAGCGTATCATGGAACTCTTGGGAGGTGACAGTCGTCCCAGTTATTATGACTAGACTTTTGACCGAGGTTACTTTCTTCGGAAGAGGGCACCTCTTTGGTTCAAGATGTCTCTTTTATCTGGGCTAGTTCCTTTGGCATTAAGTGGTGCTCTTCGCTTTTTGGCCGAGGCTTTGATGTTCCTGAAGTTGTTCCTTTAGGCCGGAGTGCATATTTCCCTTCTGATTTTTCTGTTGCCTGATAATGAATCATCACATTTTCTGACTAGATAAACGTGTCACTTCGGGAAAGACTCATGCCTGCCAGTAAATCGTCACATCCTTTGATAAGGTAGATGCATCACTTTGGGCTAGACTTGAATAGGTCCGTCAGCTGTTAGAAGGCATGCCCTTGTTTCTCACATCATGTGATATGTGTCACCAAGTGACTGGCGAATAGTCACATCCGTTATGTTGGTTACATCCCTTCACCTGCGGAAGGTTATTATGGTGACGCTTCGTTTGCCTCCTTCGGTCTATATAAACCCTTCTCCCTTCACATCTCTCCACACTTCTCAACTTTCACTCTCATTTGCTGTTTGATTTCCCCTTGTCCTTTTCCTTCTTTGGTGGTGGTGCTAGCAACGAAGTGATTTTTTTATGGTGGATTCCGAGGTTATTATCTTTGGCCGAACTAGGTGGGTTTACTTCTGACATTATTCTTTTCTCTCTTTTTTGTTTCAATTCCTTTCCCCTTCATTTTTTTGAGGCTAGGGTTTTCCATTTCTGAATATGTCTTCCTCCCAAGTTGAAGCTCAGCCCTATTGGGTTTTGGGAGCCAAACAAGCACGGTGGAATTTAACCAAAACCCTCCAGGATCCAGGTGAAATGGGGTAAACCAGGTGTTCAAAAATTTTCATACCTAATTTTCGATTGAGATCTCTCACCCAACTATAGAGTCGAATCATAAAACTTGAACAGTTGACGTGTTCAAGCTCTCTATGGTATCCACACGAGCCTCTCGGGATCACCATGCTTCTACCACGTCCCGGCAGATGCGTTTTTCTTGCTTTCGCAATGCTAGCTTGCGTCCTCCAAGGAATTGCAAGAAAAGAGTGCAGTTGTCGTTTTGGGAGGCTAGGGCAAGAAGCTGCAAATTTCTCACTAAAAGTTGTATTTATAGTGAGACTCAACTTCCAGGCCTAATGGGTTTCAAAGCCCTAATCCAATTAGGCTTCAATTTTGGGCTTAATAATGGCTCAACACCTGGGCCCGTTATTAATACGAAATTATTGTGAAACCATAACAAAAATAATTAGCCCACACACTCTAATGATCCAAATAGCTCTATGTGTGTGACCCAATAGGCTCTTACCACGTTGGCAATGATCATAAATCACATATATGATCATAAGCAATTAGCGGTGTCTAGCAACACATCATTGTTACCCAAGTGACAAGATTGCCGGTGATTCGATTAAACCTTTATGATCATCACCGATATATGCCATTGTCCCTTTGTCCAAGATATCAAGACTAAGCATGAGACATGGAATGTGTCACTCTCGTATAGCCCAATCTTTGGTTTCTTGACTAATGAGTAGACCAACTTAAACTGATGACATTGATATCGTATATCAACTCATCCAAGCATGGCCATGCATTTTCTAAGTCTTACTCTATCAAGGGGCCCGAAGATATCACTCCCATTACATAGGAGGGACAAATCCCATCTTGATCATACAAATCCCTCCGCATGATATGTGGCATACCCAATGACCTCCTTCAAGTTCACTCAGTTACGAGCAAAAAAGGAAAGTATCAAAGTATGTAACTCACATGCAGGGAACCTTGATAATCTTAGGTCGAAGGACTACATATACCACGATCACTATGAGAATCACTTATGACACTCATATAACGATCCATATAGTGTTCTCATGGTGGGTCGGTCCAGTACAGAAGTTCGCCAACTTGTACCCATATGTAGACTACATATCCCATATTAGTCGCCACATATGCTAGTCATTATGTACTATTGCAACCTGCTCCAGAATAATACTAGACTGGGGACGGTTGAGAATATCATTATTCTAGGGTTACAATTATGTTTATTATGTTATGTAGAAACAAAACAACAAACATAATTGTTGGATTAATGGCTTAATAAAATATCATGCTCAATGTGCAAAAAATACAATCATCTCATGCCTGGCTTTTGGTCACAACAGTAATAAGCCCATCCCCGAGAGTTTGCTTTCTTTTAACTCTCATCCTAGCTGTGCCACTTTGAAAAAAGTGAAGAAGTGGTCGGCTAAAGTCTTCCTTCCTTCCTATGCTATCACCAGGCTACCTTGTCCAAGTATGCCTAGCTATGCCCTCGGTCCAACGAGATCATTGTCTTTCAGGCACAGCCGAAGGTGGGACTCTGGCATCCCCGTCGAAGACGGTTTTGACTGTTTCCAATTCCATGGCATAGCTGATGCCCAGAGGCAACTTCGTTGGAAGACATCGTGACTTCGGGAGGGACTTCCTGGCGAAGGAGAACGTTTGGAGCCTAGATTTCCCAAGGGAATGTGCCTGTAAAAATCGTAAAAAAAGGTTAGGAGGTCCCTGGGATCTTCTTCCGGGGAGGAGCCTCCGACGCCCAAGTCAGTGTCCTGAGAGGTGAAAGAAGGGGAGCACTAAGAGGTTTAGTGGCCTTGCCTGTTTGTATTTTTTCAGGGGAAGAGGGTCAGATTAGGCCGTCCCTTGCCAGGGCCTGTTTCCTGGTATTTATAGGAGTTCTCAGGCCATTCAGATTATGACACATGTTCAGTCGGATGTTCTCTGTATTTCCGGGCATAGGGGACAAGTAGCAGTTTGCAGGCTCCTCGAGCCTTTAGCCGAGACAGGTCGTGACAAGACCTAGGCGGCGTCGGTGTGTCAGACCGCCGTTTGGGGCGACGTATAGTGCCTGTGGGTGACATGTCAGAGGCTTCTTAAATGCTCATGTCGTACTCCCGAGGTCCTCTGAGCAAGGTTGTTCTTTGGTACGGATGAACTTCTTCGGTAGTTATGCTTCGTAGTTCGAGAAGTCCCCTGGTTTGAGGGTTCCGCCTTCGGGGAATCTCTCTCTTGCTTACAATAGCTGGTTCTTTATCCCTGAAGGTGATCCGCTTGGTCCCCCGAGGGAGCCGGCGATACCTTTGAAATGCCTAGCATATCCAGCCGAAGTCCGGCCTTCGTGGTATCAGACTTCGCTCCTTTCGAGGTCAGCGATAGTGCCTCTTTCGGATGACGCCAGGTTTTCCGACCATGTTTTCCTCAGGAAGTATGTACTAAGAAAGGTGATAGCCCTTCGGCTATCACAGGCCCCCCTCCGAAAAGCCAAAGTGGGAACTTCGGTTGTCGGCTTTCGGAGGGCGTCCTTTAGGATTTTGGGTGTAATACTTGTGCTGAAGATGTACCTTCTGTCCGAAGACATCGGCTGTTCGGTTATAGCCCGTCCTTTGGTGTCTTCGAGGTCACCCACTTCTCTTCTTTTGCAGGGCTGCGTAACGTCACGTCTTGTAACCAGGCGTGTCAGTCTGGAGCGGCGCGCCCAGGGTCTAGGGGTGTCAGAAAGCGTATCCCTCTTTTAGCGTGATGGCTGACATGTGGCAGCTTGTTACTGGTGGGGACTGCACCAGATATAGCAGGCGCGCCTTTTCATGCGCGATGAGCAGTTATGGCGACTGTTCACCTTTGTGGAGTACTTTATGATGCCAGTTCGCCTACCCTCCTCGGCCTATATATACCTCTGTTCTGTCATAACCTCCTTTTGCTTATGCTTTTGCTTTCAACTGCTTTCACGTTTTCTCCTGCTTTTTGCGGTGATCCTTTTTGACGGAGTGTTTTCCGGCAACCCTACGCAACGGCGTCTTCAAATCCAGATTTTGGCAAAACATTTGGTGGGTTTTAACTTCCAGAGTCTTTTGCTTTTTAAGCTTTCCCGAAGTCATTTTTGGCCTTTTTCCGAAATCGCTTTTCAGCCGACCATGCCTATTCCCGAGAGCTGGCAACCTCTTTTGTCTCACCCTTGCTGCACCACTTCTAAAAACTTAAAAAGATGGAAGACTAAATTCTTTCTTCCCTCGTATGCCATTACAAGGTTGCCACGTTCTGACCAGTTTAGCTTTTCGAACCGTGGCGACGAGGTTACCATTTTTCGAGCCCAACTGAAGGCCGGACTTCGGTACCCTCCTCCGAAGATGATTTGCGACTTTTGCCAATTCCATGGCATTGCCAAAAATCAGCTTCCGCCGAACTCGTACTGCTACTTCAACGCCTTCCTCTGTATGTGCGGCGTTTTCAAAATAGAGCCCCATTTTATTCTTTTCATGTAGTACTATAAGCTCTTTGTGGTCCCGAAGGGTGGCTTTTACTTCATGCTACCTCGGGGATCAGGGAGCAAAAGGGAAATGGCCAGGAGAACTCCAAAGCGTATTATGGAGTTACCGAATGACGCCCCGAAGAGCCACAGGGGAGACTCCCTTCTCACTCGTCTTCGGAACATAGGCCATCATCCCTATCGAGATAGTTAGACCATCAGTACGGGTGCAAGTATTTCATGAAGGTGGAAATGACCTCGGCCTAAGAACGAAGCTCGACCTCATCGGCGAACACAAAGAATAAGCTGAGCTGAGAAGAAAAGCTTTCCAGCAAAAAGTGGCCACGGCTATAAATTTACGAGCCAGGCCAAAAGAAATCAAGAAAGGGGACCTCGTTCTCCGAAAGGCTGACTTTGCACCCCGGAAGCCATCCCACGGGGTACTTCGCGCGAACTGGGATGGACCTTATCTGGTTCTTGCCGAAGTATGAAAAGGCATGTACAAACTTGGCGACACCAAAGGCGTAGAATTGAAAAACACTTGGCACTCAGACGCCCTGAAGAAATTCTACGCTTAAGATGGAGCGGAAGGATTGTGTTGTACAAAAAATATCCTAGGTACAGAATGTCCTTGAGAAAAATTCTTAAGTGTACAAAATCGTGCAAGACAGAATTCCGCGAAGGTGTTCGCCGTGAAAAACCGTAGATGTGATTTTCCGAAGTCCCTTGAGCCATCACGCTCGGAAAAATGGAAAACAAAAATCTTGCGAAAGTACTCGCCGCGAAAAGCGCAGATGTGATTTTCCAAAGTCGTTTAGCCATCACGCTCAGAAAAATGGAAAAAATCTCATGAAAGTACATGCCGCAACAAGCGCAGAATAGTTTTCTGAAGTCTCTTGCGCGAATGCGTTCGGGACGAATGGAAATGCAAAATCTTGCAAAAAGACTTAGCCAAAAAATATTCATTGAGAATGATCAGGCTTACAAAGAAGAAGTGCCCGAAGAAGGAGCACAAAAATGAAGAGGAAAAAAAGGAAAAGGCCCCTAAAATAGCCTAAGGGTTATCGGCGTCCCGGGATCCACCAGCCTCTGTGCCCTTTTCCACCACCTTCGGCACCCGAATTATGGAAGGCAGGTTCAGGTGCTCGATTTTTGACCAGGACCACCGAGGCCGCTCGGGAATGTTCAGAGCTTCTAAAAAAGAGAGGTCCATGTTAGTATTGTGCCCAAAAGCCAATCATGAGATGATTGTATTTTTGCACATTGAGTCATGATATTTTATTGAGGCATTAATCCAGCAATTTTGTTTGTTGTTTTGTTTCTACGTAACGTAATAAACATAATTGTAACCCTAGAATAATGATATTCTTAAACGTCCCTAGTCTAGTATTATTGTGGAGCGGGTTGCAATAATACATAATGACTAGCATATGTGGACACTAATATGAGATATGTAGTCTACATATGGGTACAAGTTGGAGAACTTGTGTACTGGACCGACCCACCATGAGAACACTTCATGGATCGTTATATGAGTGTCATAAGTGATTCTCATAGTGATCATGGTATATGTAGTCCTTCGACCTAAGCTCAGCAAGGTTCCCTACATGTGAGTCACATACTTTGATACTTTCCTTTGTTGCTCGTAACTGAGTGAACTTGAAGGAGGTCATTGGGTATGTCACATATCATGCGGAGGGATTTGTATGATCAAGATGGGATTTGTCCCTCCTATGTAACAGGAGTGATATCTTTGGGCCCCTTGATAGAGTGAGACTTAGAAAATGCATGGCCATGCTCCGATGAGTTGATATATGATATCAATGTCATCAGTTTAAGTTAGTCTACTCGGTAATCAAGAAACCAAAGATTGGGCTATACGAGAGTGACACATTCCATGTCTCGTGCTTAGTCTTGATATCTTGGACAAAGGGACAATGGCATATATCGGTGATGATCATAAAGGTTTAGTCGATTCACCGACAATCTTGTCACTTGGGTAGCAATGATGTGTTGCTAGACACCGCTCATTGCTTATGATCATAAATGTGATTTATGATCATTGCCAACATGGCAAGAGCCTATTGGGCCGCACACATAGATCTATTTGGATCATTAGAGTGCATGGGCTAATTATTTAGGTTATGGTTTCATTTTAATTTCGTATTAATAATGGGCCAAGGAGTTGAGCCATTATTAAGCCCGAAATTAAATCCTAATTGGATTAGGGCTTTGAAACCCATTAGGCCTGGAAGTTGAGTCTCACTATAAATACAACTTTTAAGTGAGAAATTCGCAGGTCTCCTTGCCCTAGCCTCCCAAAAGGACAGCCGCACTATTCTCTTGCAATTCCTTGGAGGACGCAAGCTAGCACTGCGAGCGCAAGAGAAACACATCTGCCGGGACGTGGTGGAAGCGTGGTGATCCCGAGAGGCTCGTGTGGATACCATAGAGAGCCTGAACATGTCAACTGTTCAGGTTTTGTGATTCGACTCAACAGTTGAGTGAGAGATCTCAACCGAAAATTAGGTATGAAATTTTCGAACACCCGGTTTACCCCATTTCACTTAGATCCTGGAGGGTTTCGGTTAAATTTCGCTGCGCTGTTTGGCTCCCAAAACCCAACAGTCCAGACCTGGGAACCTCTGAAGGACTTGATGCTGAGCAAGGCAGAACCTGTCCTGGAAGGCGACCTTAGTCATTTGGTCAGATTTGTCCTTCTCAACCTCAAGGTCCTCGAGCTCGTCCTTCAAATCTGCAACCTCCTTCTTCAGCGCCTTCATCCTCTTCTTCGCATCGGGCTCCTTCTTCAAAGACTTGACCTTGGCTTCAAGAGCCTTTTCCTCAGTCACCAACAACCGTATGAGATTGTCAGAATCTGACTTATCCTTGAGAAGGTCTTGGTTGGCAGCGAGCATCCCCGCCACCTGATCGCCGAGGTCAGCAATCTTCAGGGAGGAGTCCTTCTCAAGGTCTTCCTTTTCCTTCTGGAACTCCCCCCGAAGGGCAGCAACTTCTTTCTTCGCAGCATCTGCCAGCTGCTGGTTCTTGGCGGTTAATTCCGAGCACGTGACTTTCGCTTTTTCTAAGGCCTTTAAGGCCGAAGCTCGGAATGCCGTCTGCCTGGCTACCCAAACTCAGAGAAAGCCGGCGTACCCCAGTAGCTGCGAAAAGATGAACGCAAGGTCAGTAAGAGCCAAGCACTTAGGAAAAATTGAAGGGAAAAAGGTGTGTAGAGCATACCTGAGCAGCATGCTCGGTAACTTTCACGGCGAGGGTGTCATCGCCCGGATGGGCCGCCGCAATAGCCTTGAAGAAGGCCTCTGTAAGCACCCCCTTCGAAATCTGCTTCGCCATTTCAGGACAGTCCTCGGAGTACAAGTTCATGTCCTCCGTGAATGTCCAGAAAGGCTCTTTTGGTATCTTCCCTTGCAGGACTTTGGCGTCGCGAAGGGCCCGCATCTTCGCGTGTTCGGCCGCCCAGTTCGGAGTAAGCAACTCCCCTGCATGGCGAAAATGAGAAGCAGGTCAGAGACAAAGGAAATTTCAGAAAAACAAAAGAGCCATACTTGTTCTGAAAACAACAAACCTAGCGGCACTTCGATCACGACGTCCTCGGAGTCCTGAGACTCCTCGGTTGAAATCCCCTTGCCTTTCTTCCTACGCCGCTACCACGGCCTCCAGAAGGGCTTGCAGTGCGGAAGGGCTCTGGGGAGGGATGTCGGGGGAAGGAACCTCGGCAGCGGCAGGGACCTCGGCAGCAGCCTCGGGCGGCGGAATCTCGGCTGCCCCAGGCTCCTCGGCAGCCTCCTCGGAAATTTCTTGCTGAGGAAGCTGGGCAGTTTCCTTTGCCCGTTTCACCGAAGGACCAGCGCCAGTAGACTTCCGCCTTCGGGATGCCGCCTTCTTTGTCTGATCGCCCTTCTCCACCTGGTCGGAGAAAAGGGACTTGTAGAATGCAGCAGTCCCGTCCCCCATCTCTGAAAAAGAAAAAAGACATCAGCGTAAGTCCGAGGGAAAAACTTCAAGGGAGTAGAAGATAACTTACTTTCAAAAAGCGTTTCGAAAGAAACTTCCCGGCGATAGCAGGAGCTGCACCAACCAGGAGTCCTTCCCGGCGATAGCAGGAGCTGGCATCTCGAGGTCAGTCTCATGCTCCTTGACCACCCCTAACTCCCGAAGGACCTCTTCTGTCATCAACCTCCAGTTAATGGGAAAGGGGTACAGGGAGCGCGGAGCGACCTCGATAGCCCAGTCGGAGACGGCTCAAATACGTCCGTCGAAGTCCTCGAACACGGGAGCCAACTCTGGAGTCAGCAGTATCCTCGGATCAACGACGTCCACATCCAGCTTTCCCCGAGCCCATTTGGTCGGAACATATGACCAGGGCTCATCTATCTTTAGGAAGAAGAATTTCTGTTGCCACCCTCGCCAACTGTCCTTAGTGCCAAAAGTGAACATGAATTTTTTGCTCCCGGATCCCCGAGGTAGCATGAAATAAAAGCCACCCTTCGGGACCACGAAGAGCTTGTAGTACTGCATGAAAATTACAGAAAGGGGTTTTATCCCGAAGACGCCACACATACAGAGGAAGGTGTTAAAATAGCAGTACGAGTTCGGAGGAAGCTGATTCACAGCAATGCCATGAAATTGGCAGAACTCACAAACCATCTTCGGGGGAGGATACCGAAGTCCGGCCTTCAGCTGGGCTCGGAAAATGGTAACCTCGGTACTATGGTTTGAAAAAGCATAGTGGTCAGGTCGTGGCAGCCGGGTAATGGTGTAAGAGGGAAGAAAGAACTTCTTCTTCCACCTCTCTAATTTTTTAGGGGTGGTGCAACAAGGATGAGATAAAAGAGGCTGCCAGCTCTCAGGGATAGGTGATAGCCAAACGCTATCGCCTCTATCTGGTCGAACTCCCTGCCACAATGATGGCCAGAAGAAGCTGGTGCTACCCGAGAAAAGGTGCGATCAGGCACCTCGGGAAATAGCCGAAGAGCTCCGAGCCCAGCACGCCAGGAAACCCCGAGGACACTACTCGCCCCCCCAAGGTTGTGAACAGATCACCTTCGGAAAAGCGGCACCAGACATAGCGAGCCGAACATGATATCCCCGAAGGCGGAACTCCCTAAAACTGGGAAGCCCCGAACAGAGGGCTTGTTTCCCGAAAAGGCTCTGTCCGAACCAAAGGATGACCTCACCCAGGGACCTCGGGAGTACGGCAGGAGCATTTATGGAAGCATTTAAGGAAGCCTCTGACACGTCCTTTCACAGATGTCATAAAGCCGCCTGAATAGGTGCTCTGACACACGGACGCCATCAGAATCACATCATGGCCCATCTCAGCACGTGGCTCAAGGCAACCTGCTACCAGTTATCTGTCCCCTATGCCCAGAAATTCAGGAACATCCGACCGAACACGTGTCACGATCTGAACTGGCTAGGCACTGCTATAAATACCAGGAATTAATACTTGGCAGGAGGCTGGTCGGTTCGCAAAACACTGCTCCCACACTCTGAGAAAACTACCAGGCAAGACTCTTCAGCCCTTTGTGCTATTTCCTCTGCCTTTTCTCAGCCACCACTGACTTGGGCGTCAGAGGCTCCCCCCCCGGAAAAACACTCCGGGGGCCTCCTAACCCTTTGTTTCTGAGCTTTCAGGCACTCTCCTTTGGGCTATCCATTCCATCAGACGTTCTTCCACCCAGAAGTCTCTCCACCAGTCACCATGACTATAAACGATGAGGCCCCTGGCCATCATTTGGCGCCGTCTGTGGGAACCCGCTCTGAGAACGCCGTCGTTAAGACTCGGCGTTCTAAGGACAAGGGGCTCCCGAAGTCCCCGTCCGCGCCTGAGATACAACCGGCTGCTGAGCAAACACTCCCAGGGACTTCTGTGCCTTGGGACGACCGCCCTCTGGTAATCACCATGAGCTTCTTGAGGGACTTTCAGCGTTCGGTCGTGTCTGAAATGACCCAGCAGATCAACCGAAGGTGGCCACAGCAAGCACAGGCCCAGAGACCCCCCTCACCGACACGCCCTCGGGAGAAAAGCCCCAAGTCTACACATCGCAGTTCGGGGAGTGGAGACCCTCGCGAAGAATCATCCACAGAAGATATAGCCCTCGGGAAACGGCCTGTGGGACAAACCGGGTCCAAGCGACCGAGAATTTCACAGTGAAGCAGTTCGTCGCCTGAGGCGAGGTCCTTGTCCCCTCAGCGCCGAACTCGCCCCCCGAAGAGGCACCGGCGATCTCCATTCCCTGAAGAAGGCCCTAGCGCCACAGTGCTGATGGAGAGGATACTAGCACGGCTGGACAGAGTGGAGAAACAAGTGGCCAGAAAACCCGTTTGGGCCAGACTCTCGGGAACATGCTGCGAAGATGACTCGCCATTTATTCAGGCCGTTGTTAAGGCAGCCATGCCAGGTGACTTCAGAGTACCTCGGTTGGAGATTTATGATGGCTGTACTGATCCACAGGCCCATCTGACGAAGTACAGACGCAGCATGATAATGCACGGTGCTGACGACGCTACCATGTGCAAGTGCTTCGAAGTCACCCTCACAGGGCCAGCCACGGCGTGGTACAATTCCTTGCCTTCAGGAACCATCACTGAGTTCCAGGAGTTGTCCACAGCCTTCACCCAGCAGTTCATTGGGAGCCGACCTACGACGAAGATGCCTGTGCAGATGTTCGACATAGAGCAGAGGAATGGAGAAACCATCCGAGACTATGTCGAAAGATTCAACAGGGAAGCTCTGAGCGTCCCAGACTTCAGGCCCGAAATCTGCATTCTTGCCATGACACGAGGCCTTCGGCGAGACTCACAGCTGTTCTACGAGTTCTCAAAGGACCCCCCGGAGACCCTCGGAGAATTTTACCGAAGAGCAGAATAGCACATGACCGCCGAAGAACTAAGAATGGCTGGGCCGAAGTCTGATCACCACCGCGCCGAAGAGTCCAGTCAACAAGCTCGGCATCCTACCGAACGACGCCCCGAAGAGCCACAGGGGAGACTCCTTTCTTACTCGTCTTCGGAACAGAGGCCATTATCCCAATAGAGAGAAATAGCCGAGCTGAGAAGAAAAGCTTTTCAGCAAAGAGTAGCCGCGGCTGTAAACTTACGGGCCAGGCCAAAAGAAATCAAGAAGGGAGACCTCGTTCTCCGAAAGGCCGACTTCGCACCCCGAAGGCCATCCTATGGCGTACTTCGCGCAAACTGGGAAGGACCCTATCTGGTTCTCGGTGAAGTATGAAAAGGCGTGTACAAGCTTGGCGACGCCGAAGGCGTAGAATTGAAGAACACTTGGCACTCAGACGCCTTGAAAAAATTCTACGCTTAAGGTTGAGCGGAGGAGTTATGCTATACAGAATGGCCTTGAGAAAAATTCTTAAGTGTACAGAAATTGTGCAAAACAAAAATCCGCAAAGATGCTCGCCATGATAAAGCGTAGATATGACTTTCCGAAGTCCCTTGAGCCATCATGCTCGGGAAAGATGGTAAACAAAAATCTCGCAGAAGTATTCGCCTTAGCCAGCGCAGAGATAATTTTCCGAACTCCCTTGAGCGAACATGCTCGGGAAAATGGGAAGTGAAAAATCTCGCGAAAGGTTTTCCGAAGTCCCTTGAGCAAACATGCTCGGGACAACTGGAAAACAAAGAATTTGACTGAAGGTTTTCCGAAGTCCCTTGAGCAATCATGTTCGGAGTAATTTGGAAATGCAAAAGCTTGCAAAAAGACTTAGTCAAATTTTTTCAGGCCTTCCAGAAAGTCTTTCGAGCAAGCGCACTCGGGACAAAGGAAGGTAAAAAAGTTTCTTTAATCGTAGGTTTTCCGAAGTCTCTTGAGCGAACGTGTTCGGGACAATGGAAATGAAGAAACTTGCAAGAAAAGACTTAGCCAAAAAATCTTCATTAAGAGCAAAGCTGCTTTACAGTAAAGAACTGCCCGAAGAAGGATTACAAAATAGAAGGAAAAGGGGCCCTAAAATAGCCTAAGGGTTCACGGCGTCCCGAGAGCCACTCGTTTGCCCGCCCTTTTCCACCACCTTCGGCGCTGGAATTAAAGGAAGAAGTTTCAGATGTTCGACCTTGGACCATTTCCACCGAGGTCCCCCAGGAATGTTTAGACCCTCTAGAAAAGAGAGGTCCAGATCTGGGAACCTCTGGAGAACCTGGTGCCGAGCAAGGCAGAAGCCGTCCTGGAATGCGACCTTGTTCATTTGATCAGACTTGTTCTTCTCAAGCTCGAGGTCGTCAAGCTCATTCTTCAGGTCCGCGATCTCCTCTTCCAGCGCCTTTATCTGCTCCTCCCCCTTCGGCTCCTTCTTCAACGACTCGACCTCGACCCGCAGAGCGTTATTCTCACACGTCAATGACACTATACGGCTGTCAGAACCAGCCTTGTGCTGGAGAAGATCTTCGTTGGCGGCGAGCATCCCCTTTATTTGGTCACCGAGGTCAGCGATCTTCCTGGAGGAGTCCTTTTGAAGTTCTTCTTTTTCCTTCCGGAACTCCTCCCGAAGGGCAGCTACTTCTTTCTCAGGAGCTTCTTTCAGCTGCTGGTTTTCGGTGACCGACTCCGCGAGTGCGGTCCTCGTCTCATTCATGGTTTGAGTGGCCGAAGTTCGAAAAGCAACCTCCCTGGCCACCCGAACTCGGAGGAAGGCGGCGTACCCCATCAGCTGTAAAAAGATTAAACGCAAGGTCAGTAAGAGCCAAACACTTAGGAAAAAATTGAAGGGAAAGAGCTGTGAAGGATATACCTGAGCAGCGTGCTCGGTGATCTTTGCGGTGAGGGTGTTATCCCCCGGATGGGCCGCCGCTATAGCCTTGAAGGAGGCCTCGGTGAGCACCCCCTTCGTAATTTCCTTAGCCATTTGAGGAACGTCCTCGGAGTACATATTCATGTCCTCCGTGAACGTCCAGAAAGGCTCCTTGGGTATCTTCCCTTGCGGGATTTTGGCATCCCGAAGAGCTCGTTTCCGAGCATGTTCGGCCACCCAGCCAGGGGTAGTCAACTCCCCTGCATGATAAGAATGAGAAGGAGATTAAAGACAAAGAAGCCAATCCAGAAAAAACAAAGGAAGTACACTTTGTCTGTAAACAAACCTGGCGGAACCTCAACAGCAACGTCCTCGAAGTCCTCGGCCTCCTCGGCCGAAATGCCCTTGCCCTTCCGCTCGCGCCGCTCCTCGGCAGAAGGTACTTCTACCACTACATCAAGGAGGGCCTGTGACGCGGTAGGACTCTGAGGAGGGACGTCGGTTGAAGGGACCCCGGAAGCAGCAGCCTCAGGCTCCGGAATCTCGGCTGCCCCAGGCTCCTCGGCAGTCTCCTCGGGAATTTCTTCTAGAGGAGCCTGGGCAACTCTCTTTGCCCGTTTCCTCAAAGGCCCCGCGCCAGTAGACTTCCGCCTTCGGGAAGACGCCTTCTTCGTCTGATCGCCCTTCTCCACTTGGCCGGTGAAAAGGGACTTGTAATAGGCGGCAGTCACGTCGCCCATCTCTAAAAAAGGAGATAAACATCAGCGTAAGTCCGAGGAAAAAAGCAGTAAAGGAGTAGAAGATAACTCACTTTCGGCAAGAGCTTCGAAAGAAATTTCCTCCTTAAGAAGCTTGACCAACCAGGAATCCTTCCCGGTGATGGCAGGAGCTGCCATCTCGAGGTCAGTTGATTGGAATCCTCCAGTTGATTGGAAAAGGGTAAAGGGCGCGTGGAACGACCTCGGGATCCCAGTCAGAGACAGCCCGAATGCGGGCGTCGAAATCCGCGAACAAGGGAGCTAACTCGGGTCAGCAGCATCCTCGGATCAGCAACGTCCACATCCAGTGTTCCCTGAGCCCATTTGGTCGGAACGTACGACCAGGCCTCGTCCATCTTCATGAAGAAAAACTTCTGTTGCCACCCCCGCCAGCTATCTTTAGTGGCGAAGGTGAACATGAATTTCTTGCTCCCAGATCCCCGAGGTAGCATGAAATAGAAGCCACCCTTCGGGACCATAGAGAGCTTGTAATACTGCAGAAAGATTCTGAAATTGGGTTCTATCCCGAAGACGCCACACATGCAGAGGTAGGCGTTAAAATAGCAAAACGAGTTCGAGGGAAGCTGGTTCACAGCAATGCTATGAAATTTGCAGAACTCGCACACTATCTTCGGGGGAGGATACCGAAGACCGGCCTTCAGTTGGGCTCGGAAGACGGTAACCTCCTTACTCTGGTTTGAAAAAGCATAATGGCTAGAACGAGGCAGCATAGTAATGGCGTAAGAGGGAAGAAAGAATTTTTTCTTCCACCTCTCTAACTTTTCAGGGGTGGTGCAACAATGATGGGCTAAAAGAGGCTGCCAGCTCTCAGGAATGGGCATTTTCGACATGAAAACGAGTTTGAAAATGAAAGAAAACAGTTTCCAGAGAAAAACTCAAAAGAACACAGGGATCAAAGCACTCTGAAAAACAAAAACCCACCGAAAGATTTGCCAAAATCTGAGGACGCCGTCGTGAAAGCTGGCTGGAAAAAAGCTCTGATTAAGGTAGCTCCGCCACAGAAAGCAAGAAAGTGCAAGGACAGGGGCAAAGCAGAGAGAAGAGCAGAAGAGAAAGCAAAAGGAACTTATGATGGAGTGGGCTATTTATAAGCCAGAGGTGGGTAACCGAAACACCGTCATAAGTACCCTTTGGAGGCGAACCGTCGCCGTAACTGCTCTCTGCACCTGAAAAGGCGTGCCCTCTGTAATCGACGTGACTCTCCTCCAATGGTAAAGCGCCGCGTGTCAACCGCTGCGCGAAAATGGGGGACACGTCCTCCAGACTTCCCTTGAAAGCTGGGACACGTCTTCTGACATCCCTGGAAAACTGGGACATGCCGCTCAGACTGACACGCTTGGCCAAACAGACCTGCAGAAACAAAGAGCAAGCCACCTCGAGGACGCCAAGAAACAGGCTATGGCCGAACAGCTCATGACCTTCGGGCAAGAGGTGTATCTTCGGCGCAGGCTCCGCCTCGAAGACACCAAAGAACAGGCCAAGGCCGAAGAGACCATAATCTTCGGGTGAAAGGCGCATCCTCGGAACAGGTTAAGCTTCCAAAGAAACTCCCATACACAACCTCGGAAAGAGATGCAAAACCGAAGTCTTCACTTCGGCTTTCCAAAGGGGGGCATGTGATAGCCAAACGCTATCGCCTCTATCTGGCCGAACTCCCTGCCACAATGATGGCCAGAAGAAGCTGGCGCTACCCGAGAAAAGGTGCGATCAGGCACCTCGGGAAATAGCCGAAGAGCTCCGAGCCCGACACGCCAGGAAACCCCGAGGACACTACTCGCCCCCCCAAGGTTGTGAACAGATCGCCTTCGGAAAAGCGGCACCAGACATAGCGAGCCGAACATGATATCCCCGAAGGCGGAACTCCCTGAAACTGGGAAGCCCCGAACTGAGGGCTTGTTTCCCGAAGAGGCTCTGTCCGAACCAAAGGACGACCTCACCCAGGGACCTCGGGAGTACGGCAGGAGCATTTATGGAAGCATTTAAGGAAGCCTCTGACACGTCCTTTCACAGACGTCATAAAGCCGCCTGAATAGGCGCTTTGACACACGGACACCATCAGAATCACATCAGGGCCCATCTCAGCACGTGGCTCAAGGCAACCTGCTACCAGTTATCTGTCCCCTATGCCCAGAAATTCAGGAACATCCGACCGAACACGTGTCGCGATCTGAACGGGCTAGGCACTCCTATAAATACCAGGAATTAATACTTGGCAGGAGGCTGGTCGGTTAGCAAAACACTGCTCCCACGCTCTGAGAAAACTACCAGGCAAGACTCTTCAGCCCTTTGTGCTATTTCCCCTGCCTTTTCTCAGCCACCACTGACTTGGGCGTCGGAGGCTCCCCCCCCCCCGAAAAACACTCCGGGGGCCTCCTAACCCTTTGTTTCTGAGCTTTCAGGCACTCTCCTTTGGGCTATCCATTCCATCAGACGTTCTTCCTCCCAGAAGTCTCTCCACCAGTCACCATGACTATAAACGATGAGGGCCCTGGCCATCAATAGGCATTTTGGACAGAAAAATGAGTTCGGAAAAAGGCAAGAAAAGAACTTCCGGCAAAAACTAGAAAAAACAGAGGTATCAAAAGACTCTGGAGAGAAAAAACCCACCAAAAGACTTGCCAAAATCGGAGGTCGCCGTCGTAAAAGGTTGCCCGAAAAAGCTCTGTTAAAACAGCTCCACCGCAAAAGCAAGAGAAAGCGTACAAAAAAGGGCAAGCAGGGAAAGAGCAGAAGCAAAAGCAAAAGGGGCTATGACGGAATGGGCTACTTATAGGCCAAGGGTGGGTAACTGAAACGACGTCATAAGTGCCCTTTGAAGGCGAACCGTCGCCGTAACTGCACTCTGCGCCTGAAAAGACGCACTCTCTGTAAACGACGCGACTCTCCTCCAATGACAGTGCGCCACGTGTCAACCATCGCGCCTAAAAGACTAGGACGCGTTGCTCAGACTGACGCGCTTGGCCATTAGATACGACGCTGCACAGACCTGCAAAAGCAAAGAAGTAGGTTGCCTCGAAGACACCAAAAGACGGGCTATGGCCGAACAGCCCATACCTTCGGGCAAGAGGTGTATCTTCGGCATAGGCTTTGCCTCGGAGACACCAAAAAACAGGCCAAGGCCGAGCAGCCCACACCTTCGGGCAAGAGGTGTATCTTCGACACAGGTGTTACTCTCTATGGACTCCCAAAGAACATCCTCGGAAAGAAAAAAAAACCGAAGTCTTCACTTCGGCTTTCTAAAGGGGGGCATGTGATAGCCGAAGGACTATCGCCTCCACCTGGCCGAACTCCCTGCCACCAGAATGGCCAGGAGATCTGGCGCTACCCGGAAAAAGGTGGGATCACACACCTCGGAGAAAAGCTGAAGAGCCCGAGCTCGGCACGCCAGGGAACCTGAGGATACTATTAGCCCCCCGAGGTAATAAACAGACCCCCTTCGGAAAAGTGGCACCAGCTAGTGCTGGCCGAACATGACCTTCCCGAAGGCGGAACTCCCTGAATCTGGGAACCCCCAAACTGGGGGCATGTTTCCCAAAGTGGCACGGTCCGTACTAGAGGACGACCTCACCCAGGGACCACGGGAGTATGGCAGGAGCATTTAAGGAAGCCTCTGACATGTCACCCACAGACGTCACAAGCCGCCTCAAACGGCGCTCTGACACGCCGACGCCATCAAAGTCACATCATGGCCCGTCTCGGCTCAAGGCTCAAGGAAGCCTGCCACCAGCTACTTGTCCTCTACGCCCAGACATTCACAGAACATCCGACCGAACACGTGTCACGATCTGAACGGGCTGGACACCTCTATAAATACCAGGGAATACACCCTGGCAAAGGGCTGGCAAATATCCTGACTCCTCACTCTGAGAAAATACGACCAGGCACTCTCCCTTGGGCAAACCGGCCACCAGGCGTTCGTCCTCTCCGGGAGCCCCTCCATCAGTCACCATGACTACCAACAATGAAGTCCCTGGGCATCAGCAGCCAAATAGTCTTCGGTCTAAACCTGGTCCGAGGAGTCCTTGGCAAAGGCGAGCTTAATAAGATAGCCAAAGAGGATCTGGCCAACCTTCGGGAGGAGGTGCTGAAGAGCCAGGGGGAGCTGATTCAAGACTTCTCTTCGAAGATGTCAGACCTTGGCACAAAGGTGATATCTCTAACCTTAGCAAATGAGAGTTTTTAAAAGGAGAAGAAGAAAGCTGTTGCCGATCTTACAAAGGCATTTGCTCTTAACTCCGAACTCCAAGCCAAGGTCAATCAGCTAAAGAAGGAGAACAAGAAAAAGAAGAAGAAATTGAAGGAGAAGGTCGAGGCCCTCAAGAAAGAGCTGGAGGACTTAAAGGCAGAGAAGGTGAACTTCAATGAGGTGACTAAGTCCTCTTATCAGGATAGTTTTTGCCTTGCTCGCCACCAAGTCTGTTAATATTGTGCCCAAAAAGCCAATCATGAGATGATTGTATTTTTGCACATTGAGTCATGATATTTTATTGAGGCATTAATCCAGCAATTATGTTTGTTGTTTTGTTTCTGCGTAACGTAATAAGCATAACTGTAACCCTAGAATAATGATATTCTTAAACGTCCCTAGTCTAGTATTATTGTGGAGCGGGTTGCAATAATACATAATGACTAGCGTATGTGGAGACTAATATGAGATATGTAGTCTACATATGGGTACAAGTTGGAGAACTTGTGTACTGGACCGACCCACCATGAGAACACTTCATGGATCGTTATATGAGTGTCATAAGTGATTCTCATAGTGATCATGGTACATGTAGTCCTTCGACCTAAGATCAGCAAGGTTCCCTACATGTGAGTCACATACTTTGATACTTTCCTTTGTTGCTCGTAACTGAGTGAACTTGAAGGAGGTCATTGGGTATGTCACATATCATGCGGAGGGATTTGTATGATCAAGATGGGATTTGTCCCTCCTATGTAACGGGAGTGATATCTTTGGGCCCCTTGATAGAGTGAGACTTAGAAAATGCATGGCCATGCTCCGATGAGTTGATATACGATATCAATGTCGTCAGTTTAATTTGGTCTACTCGGTAATCAAGAAACCAAAGATTGGGCTATACGAGAGTGACACATTCCATGTCTTGTGCTTAGTCTTGATATCTTGGACAAAGGGACAATGGCATATATCGGTGATGATCATAAAGGTTTAGTCGATTCACCGACAATCTTGTCACTTGGGTAGCAATGATGTGTTGCTAGACACCGCTCATTGCTTATGATCATAAATGTGATTTATGATCATTGCCAACATGGCAAGAGCCTATTGGGTCACACACGTAGAGCTATTTGGATCATTAGAGTGCATGGGCTAATTATTTGGGTTATGGTTTCACTTTAATTTCGTATTAATAATGGGCCAAGGAGTTGAGCCATTATTAAGCCCGAAATTAAATCCTAATTGGATTAGGGCTTTGAAACCCATTAGGCCTGGAAGTTGAGCCTCACTATAAATATAACTTTTAAGTGAGAAATTCGCAGGTCTCCTTGCCCTAGCCTCCCAAAAGGACAGCCGCACTCTTCTCTTGCAATTCCTTGGAGGACGCAAGCTAGCACTGCGAGCGCAAGAGACACGCATCTGCCGGGACGTGGTGGAAGCGTGGTGATCCCGAGAGGCTCGTGTGGATACCATAGAGAGCCTGAACACGTCAACTGTTCAGGTTTTGTGATTCGACTCTACAGTTGAGTGAGAGATCTCAACCGAAAATTAGGTATGAAATTTTTGAACACCCGGTTTACCCCGTTTCACTTGGATCCTAGAGGGTTTCGGTTAAATTCCGCTGCGCTGTTTGGCTCCCGAAACCCAACAGTGGTATCAGAGCTACTGGTGAAACCCTAAATTGGGATTGAGTGTTGAATCGCATGATGCTATGTCTTCGATTGGTTTTCGGCCATGATTAATTAGATTGATTCATGATGCATGAAACCGGAATTCGTAATGAACATATGAGATATATGAAGAAACGACACAAATTGGTTAATGAGATTAACCAAAATTGATAGGTATGAGATACATATATGGATTAGGATTCTTGCAATAGTTGCAAAAACCCTAGGTTTGTTCGGATTCGGCCTGTTCGGGCACCGAAAGTAAGGTATTTTTGGTGGCTCGAATGGAGGAGTCTCGGGTGCCTACTTTCTCAAAATAGAAGATTTCGGGCTGACCGGCCAGCGGGACCGCCGTATGCGAAGTGCCACATAAATAAAAACTGGTTAATCAACACGCGAAAATTGGCATGCATCTTTGTTGAATGAGATTTGACATGATATGCTGATTAGTGTTTGAAGCATGGTGCATGGTTATAGCCCTTGATTGGTTGTACTTGTAAATACGGCCTGTAAGTCATGCCTTTTCTTATCACTCTCATTGTACATTCTCTTCTCACCTTCCTCCCCTCGAATGTAACTCGAGGTTTCTATTGTTGATGTAATGGTGCATTATGGGCTCATCCAAGGTGGTATGTCCAAGGATCATGCAAGGAGGTATGTCCAAGGAGGTGACAACAAAAGGGCAGCCAAGAAAGGAAGAGAAGGAGCTTGTGAAGACTCTTTTCTTTTCTTAGGCTTTTATGATATTCTCATTGGCTTGAGAATATCGCATAGTTTGGGCTATAACCATGTCACCTTTATTTCTTGTAAGCATGAGATGCATGTTTTATATTTGTATGTGATGCATGTATAAAACAACCGGAGATAACAAATTGGTGAGATCAAAAGATAAAATCCCTCAAACAAATATTAAGTCATTAAATGTGATGCCTTCCAAATGTTGGCACTCGTCAAGACTTTGATCAACATTAGGTGGGTTTGCCAAAGCAAAGCACCTATGTTCATCTTGGTAAGGCGCGATGGGATAATAGTGATATCCAAACTGCTAACTTTGGGTTTGACTTAACTAAGTCATCCTAATAGGATTAGGGACTTAGAGGCATAGAGTTGGGCTTAAGTTCATGAGATGAGCTTGGACAAGTGTTGTTCACCCAACTATCCAAGAGTTGCATAAGATGCAATTGGCAAAGAGTTGCCTACCTAAATAGCTGTAACTTGAGAGAAAAGCCAAAGCTGACTCAGGTTGTGGTCAAATATGGATCTTGGCCCACTAGAATACCTTAGCGCCGAGGTGCTCCGAAATAATATCGAGGGTTATTATTTTGAGGAAAATAGTGGGAGTATCGTTTAATAAAAGTCCTTATTAAATGAATTAAAATACATGACTCTTACACTGCATATTTACTGTTGTAGATAACCATGGCACAAAACACATCGACACTTTCGTTGCGATCGATCCTTGAGAAGGAAAAACTGAATGGGACCAACTTTCTCAAATGGTACCGAAACTTGAGGATAGTCCTCAAACAAGAGAGAAAGGCATATGTCCTAGAGCAGCCCATTCCGAATGAGCCTGCTGCCACTGCTCCAAGAGCTGAAAGGGATGCTCACAAGAGGCATTCTGATGATGCTTTGGATGTTGCATGCCTCATGCTTATTACCATGGAATCTGAGCTTCAGAAGCAACATGAGAACATGGGGGCGTTCGATATGATCGAACATCTCAAAATGCTTTTCCAAGAGCAAGCTAGGCATGAGAGGTTTGAGACCTCTAAGGCATTGTTTCAGTGCAAGATGTCTGAGGGAAGTCCCGTGGGTCCTCATGTGCTCAAGATGATTGGGTACATTGAGAATCTTGAGAATTTGGGATTTGCTCTTCAGAAAGAGTTGGCTATTGATGTAGTCTTGCAATCGTTGCCTGAAAGCTACAGTCAGTTCGTCATGAACTATAACATGAACGACCTTGACAAGTCCCTCCCTGAATTGCTCAACATGTTGAGAACTGCTGAGCAAAACCTTAAGAAGGCTAAGCCCATTTTGATGGTTCAAAAGGGCAAGGGAAAGGGAAAAGCCAACAAGAAGAAGGATAAAGCTAATGGAAAGTCCAATGCTAGTTCTTCTTCAGCTGCACTGAAACCAAAGGGTGGTGTGGCAAAGGAAGGGGAGTGCTTCCATTGTAAGCAACCTGGACACTGGAAGCGCAACTGCAAGCTCTATCTTGAAGAACTTGCTAAGGAAAAGGGAAGTAAGACTTCCACTTCAAGTATTTTTGTTATAGAGGCTAACTTTTCTACTTCCTCATCTTGGGTATTGAATACTGGATGTGGATCTCACATTTGTGCAAATGTGCAGGATCTAAGTAGAAGTAGAAGATTGGCCCGAGGTGAAGTGGACCTACGTGTTGGAAATGGAGCAAGGGTTGCTGCCTTAGCCGTAGGGACTTATGTTCTCACTTTACCTAGTGGATTAGTTTTAGAATTAGACAACTGCTACTTTGTGCCTACTATTAGTAGAAATTTGATTTCTGTTTCTTATTTGGACAAGAAAGGTTTTTCATTTATAATAAAGGACAAATGTTGTTCTATTTATTTGAATGAAATCTTTTATGGTAGTGCTCAACTTAGCAATGGGTTGTATGTTCTAGACCTTGAAGATCCAATCTATAAAGTGAATACCAAGAAGGTCAGATTAAATGATTCAAACTTGACCTATCTCTGGCACTGTCGCTTGGGCCATATAAATGAGACCCGCATATCCAAGCTCCATAAGGATGGACTCTTGGACTCATTTGATTCTGAATCATATGAGACATGTGAGTCATGTTTGTTGGGCAAGATGACCAAAGCCCCATTCACAGTGCAAAGTGAAAGGGCTAATGACTTACTAGGACTCATACATAGTGATGTATGTGGCCCTATGTCTACACAAGCTAGAGGAGGTTCCCAATACTTCATTACTTTCACTGATGACTTCAGCAGATATGGCTATGTGTATCTTATGAGACACAAGTCAGAATCCTTTGAAAAGTTCAAAGAATTCAAGAATGAAGTAGAGAATCAACTCGGGAAGAGTATCAAAGTGCTTCGATCAGATCGAGGTGGAGAGTACTTGGATCGAGAATTCCTTGACTATCTGAAGGAGTGTGGTATAGTATCACAACTCACTCCACCAGGTACACCTCAATGGAATGGTGTTTCTGAAAGGAGAAATCGAACTCTGTTAGACATGGTTCGCTCCATGATGAGTCAAGCTGACCTTCCAAACTCCTTTTGGGGACATGCTCTAGAGACAGCCGCTTTTACACTAAACCGAGTTCCATCTAAATCGGTTCAAAAGACACCATATGAGATATGGAGTGGGAGGCGTCCCAATTTGTCTTTTATGAAGATTTGGGGCTGTGACGCTTATGTAAAACGTCAATCCTCTAACAAACTAGGGCCCAAATCTCAAAAATGTCTTTTTGTTGGGTATCCCAAAGAAACAAAGGGTTACTATTTCTACAATCCCTCTGAGCAAAAAGTGTTTGTTGCTCGAACTGGTGTCTTTTTGGAGAAAGAGTTTATCTCTAAAGGAACTAGTGGGAGGAAAGTAGAACTTGAAGAAATTCAAGAACAACAAGGAGACATTGAACCTGAAATGGAACCTGAACAGACACCACAAGATGTTGTGGTTCAAGAGTCTGTTCCTGTAGCACAAAGCCCACGTAGGACTGGTAGGATTCGGCGTTAGCCCGAGAGATATGGATTTCTCGTGACTCACACCGGGGATGTGATGCTCATGGATCAAGATGAGCCCACAACCTAGCAACAAGCTATGTCGGGGCCTGGCTCTGAGAAGTGGCTAGTGGCCATGAAATCCGAGATGGAATCCATGTATGAAAACCAAGTATGGACTTTGGTTGACCCACCTGAAGGGGTAAAACCCATAGGGTGCAAATGGGTTTTCAAGAAGAAAACTGACATGGATGGTAATGTGATTACCTTTAAGGGACGATTGGTCGCAAAAGGTTTCAAGCAAATTCATGGTATTGACTATGATGAAACTTTTTCACCAGTTGCTATGCTTAAATCCATCCGAATTTTGTTTGCTGTTGCTGCACACTATGATTATGAGATATGGCAAATGGATGTCAAAACTGCATTCCTAAATGGAAAGCTACTTGAGGATGTGTACATGACACAACCTGAGGGTTTTGTCACTCCTGGGAATGCCAATAAAGTGTGCAAATTGCAAAGGTCCATTTATGGACTGAAGCAAGCTTCTCGAAGTTGAAATCTTCGTTTTGATGATGCAATCAAAGAGTTTGGTTTTATCAAAAATGAAGATGAACCTTGTGTCTACAAGAAGGTTAGTGGGAGCGCTATTGTCTTCTTGGTGTTGTATGTAGATGACATACTACTCATTGGGAATGACATTCCTGAGCTACAGTCTGTGAAGACTTGGCTAGGGAAATGTTTCTCTATGAAGGACTTGGGTGAAGCAGCCTATATGTTAGGCATCAGGATCTATAGAGATAGATCTAGAAAGCTTCTTGGCCTAAGTCAAAGTACATATATTGACAAGGTGCTAAAGAGGTTTAGCATGCAAGATTCCAAGAAAGGATTCTTGCCCATGTCACATGGTATCACTCTTTCTAGATCTCAGTGTCCGAGTACAACCGAGGAGAGAGAGCGCATGAGTAAGATTCCATATGCCTCAGCAATTGGATCTATCATGTATGCCATGATATGTACTCGTCCCGATGTCTCATATGCTTTGAGCATGATGAGTAGGTACCAATCGAACCCTGGTGAAAGTCACTGGACAGCTGTTAAGAACATCCTTAAGTACTTATGAAGGACTAAGGATGTATTCTTGGTCTTTGGAGGTGAAGATCAGCTCGTTGTAAGGGGTTACACCGATGCAAGCTTCCAATCCGATAAGGATGATTTTAGATCGCAATCTGGTTATGTGTTTTGTATTGGTGGTGGTGCTGTGAGCTGGAAGAATTCAAAGCAAGAGACAGTAGCTGACTCTACAACAGAATCTGAGTACATTGCCGCCTCTGATGCTGCGAAGGAGGCAGTTTGGATCAAGAAGTTCATCACTGAACTTGGAGTGGTTCCAAGCATTGTCGACCCGATAGAGCTCTATTGGGACAACAATGGAGCAATCGCACAGGCTAAGGAACCTCGATCTCACCAGCGATCCAAACACATACTCCGACGCTATCATCTCATCAGGGAGATCATCGAGAGGGGTGATGTAAAGATATGCAGGATTTCGACAGACAGCAACATTGCTGATCCACTGACAAAGCCCCTTACGCAGCAGAAGCATGATAGCCATTCTAGATCCATCGGTATTAGATACATGGATGATTGGCTTTTAGTGCAAGTGGGAGATTGTTAGTATTGTGCCCAAAAAGCCAATCATGAGATGATTGTATTTTTGCACATTGAGTCATGATATTTTATTGAGGCATTAATCCAGCAATTATGTTTGTTGTTTTGTTCTGCGTAACGTAATAAGGATAACTGTAACCCTAGAATAATGATATTCTTAAACGTCCCTAGTCTAGTATTATTGTGGAGCGGGTTGCAATAATACATAATGACTAGCATATGTGGAGACTAATATGAGATATGTAGTCTACATATGGGTACAAGTTGGAGAACTTGTGTACTGGACCGACCCACCATGAGAACACTTCATGGATCGTTATATGAGTGTCATAAGTGATTCTCATAGTGATCATGGTATATGTAGTCCTTCGACCTAAGATCAGCAAGGTTCCCTACATGTGAGTCACATACTTTGATACTTTCCTTTGTTGCTCGTAACTGAGTGAACTTGAAGGAGGTCATTGGGTATGTCACATATCATGCGGAGGGATTTGTATGATCAAGATGGGATTTGTCCCTCCTATGTAACGGGAGTGATATCTTTGGGCCCCTTGATAGAGTGAGACTTAGAAAATGCATGGCCATGCTCCGATGAGTTGATATTTGATATCAATGTCGTCAGTTTAATTTGGTCTACTCGGTAATCAAGAAACCAAAGATTGGGCTATACGAGAGTGACACATTCCATGTCTTGTGCTTAGTCTTGATATCTTGGACAAAGGGACAATGGCATATATCGGTGATGATCATAAAGGTTTAGTCGATTCACCGATAATCTTGTCACTTGGGTAGCAATGATGTGTTGCTAGACACAGCTCATTGCTTATGATCATAAATGTGATTTATAATCATTGCCAACATGGCAAGAGCCTATTGGGTCGCACACGTAGAGCTATTTGGATCATTAGAGTGTATGGGCTAATTATTTGGGTTATGGTTTCACTTTAATTTCGTATTCATAATGGGCCAAGGAGTTGAGCCATTATTAAGCCCAAAATTAAATCCTAATTGGATTAGGGCTTTGAAACCCATTAGGCCTAGAAGTTGAGTCTCACTATAAATACAACTTTTAAGTGAGAAATTCACAGGTCTCCTTGCCCTAGCCTCCCAAAAGGACAGCCGCACTCTTCTCTTGCAATTCCTTGGAGGACGCAAGCTAGCACTGCGAGCGCAAGAGACACGCATCTGCCGGGACGTGGTGGAAGCGTGGTGATCCCGAGAGGCTCGTGTGGATACCATAGAGAGCCTGAACACGTCAACTGTTCAGGTTTTGTGATTCGACTCTACAGTTGAGTGAGAGATCTCAACCGAAAATTAGGTATGAAATTTTCGAACACCCGGTTTACCCCGTTTCACTTGGATCCTAGAGGGTTTCGGTTAAATTCCGTTGCGCTGTTTGGCTCCCGAAACCCAACAAAGTCCTGTCCAAGTTTCCTGACCTCGACCTTTCTTTTCTAGCAGCCCTGGACATTTCTGAAGAACCATCTTTGGAATGGTAAAGGGTAGAATTTCTCAATCTCCTTTTTCCTCCACCTTCGGGGACCGGAGCTCATGCTGTTGAAGACGATGCTGAAGGTGACAAAGCCATAGATGTCGAGGAGCCAGAAGGTAGCCAGGACCCTGAATATGCCTTTTTTTCCCCTTGTAATCTACCCCATATATTTTTTGATGAAGTATTAATGAAATTTCTTTTTTCACAAAATTTGGCTAAGTCCCTAATTATTCCTCGGATATTGTCTTCATTCTTTGGCACTGAACTATCTTCAAGGCCGAGGGTCTTTGTGACCTTGTTTTTCCATATCCTTTGGAAAAATAGCTTGGTATTTTTAAGACCAATCATGTTCGGTTGGACATCTTCGGTGCCTTTTTCCCAATCATATTCGGCGAAGGTCCTTCAAAAACTGATATAGTTTTACACGTGCTCCTTCGGAAACATCCACATTCGGATGACCATATTCAGCATATTTTGCACCATTTTCTCCTTGAAAACTTTTCTAAGTATGCAAATTTGCACTTTAGAAAACAACCACTTTTGATTTTCCACCTTCAAAGTCGAGCATGTTTGTTTGATACCCATCGGAGGCAACCATGTTCGGTCGAAAGTGTTTTTTGTACAATTTTCCAACCAGAAATGTTCTAAATGTAAAATTTTTTCAGAAAGTCTGAATGCCATGTATTTTTCAACTCTCTTCCTTCGGTATCTCCAAGCTTGTTGATAACCAAAGCACTATTACCCTTCAAACCCCCAAGCTCTGGCAAAGCGCCACCAGCGAGGAATGCGAGCATGAACCTCGGGAAAACAGGGTCCGACACCCTGACCCCTTTGATCTCAGTGATCCATCATCACCCTCGAGGAATGACAATACTGACCTCAGGAACATGGTGCGCTACCACCCTCGGTAAGATGACCTGACTAGCTTCGGAAGAGGTAGACTCACTATCTTCAAAAGAGTAAACACCTCCAAAGGGGATCATCCGTGCTGAGGGGACTTGCGAATAACTGGAGCAACCTCGGCAAGAAACCCTCCTATCCCGAAGAGGACTCTTTCACAGAAGGGATCTTGAGAACACGACAAAAATGGTTAAGGAGCCTCTAACACGCTGCCCTCACACACATCTTGACACGCCGCCCTCATACACATCCTGACACGCAGACCTACCATGGCCCTGATTTCTAGCCAGGACGGCCTATGGCCAGCTAGAGGTGACACGATCCCCCGTGCCCCTGCCCGGGATACCCTGTGAGCGTATGTCTCACAGTGGATTGTAATTGGCTAGCTGAGTATGTGTTTGGATTAAATCCGATGCTACTAGTTGATTAACCTAAAAATGCAATGTGTATGCCCTTACGCTTTGACTTGGTTTATTAAAACCATAAAAGATTAAAACAAGAACTCGGCCGAGTAATTTCTGCACAAATATATGTTAGTATTGTGCCCAAAAGGCCAATCATGAGATGATTGTATTTTTGCACATTAAGTCATGATATTTTATTGAGGCATTAATCCAGCAATTTTGTTTGTTGTTTTGTTTCTGCGTAACGTAATAAGCATAACTGTAACCCTAGAATAATGATATTCTTAAACGTCCCTAGTCTAGTATTATTGTGGAGCGGGTTGCAATAATACATAATGACTAGCATATGTGGAGACTAATATGAGATATGTAGTCTACATATGGGTACAAGTTGGAGAACTTGTGTACTGGACCGACCCACCATGAGAACACTTCATGGATCGTTATATGAGTGTCATAAGTGATTCTCATAGTGATCATGGTATATGTAGTCCTTCGACCTAAGATCATCAAGGTTCCCTACATGTGAGTCACATACTTTGATACTTTCCTTTGTTGCTCGTAACTGAGTGAACTTGAAGGAGGTCAATGGGTATGTCACATATCATGCGAAGGGATTTGTATGATCAAGATGGGATTTGCCCCTCCTATGTAACGGGAGTGATATCTTTGGGCCCCTTGATAGAGTGAGACTTAGAAAATGCATGGCCATGCTTCGATGAGTTGATATATGATATCAATGTCGTCAGTTTAAGTTGGTCTACTCGGTAATCAAGAAACCAAAGATTGAGCTATACGAGAGTGACACATTCCATGTCTCGTGCTTAGTCTTGATATCTTGGACAAAGGGACAATGGCATATATCGGTGATGATCATAAAGGTTTAGTCGATTCACCGACAATCTTGTCACTTGGGTAGCAATGATGTGTTGCTAGACACCGCTCATTGCTTATGATCATAAATGTGATTTATGATCATTTGCCAACATGGCAAGAGCCTATTGGGTCGCACACATAGAGCTATTTGGATCATTAGAGTGCATGGGCTAATTATTTGGGTTATGGTTTCACTTTAATTTCGTATTAATAATGGGCCAAGGAGTTGAGCCATTATTAAGCCCGAAATTAAATCCTAATTGGATTAGGGCTTTGAAACCCATTAGGCCTGGAAGTTGAGTCTCACTATAAATACAACTTTTAAGTGAGAAATTCGTAGGTCTCCTTGCCCTAGCCTCCCAAAAGGACAGCCGCACTCTTCTCTTGCAATTCCTTGGAGGACGCAAGCTAGCACTGCGAGCGCAAGAGAAACGCATCTGCCGGGACGTGGTGGAAGCGTGGTGATCCCGAGAGGCTCGTGTGGATACCATAGAGAGCCTGAACACGTCAACTGTTCAGGTTTTGTGATTCGACTCTACAGTTAAGTGAGAGATCTCAACCGAAAATTAGGTATGAAATTTTCGAACACCCGGTTTACCCCGTTTCACTTGGATCCTGGAGGGTTTCGGTTAAATTCCGCTGCGCCGTTTGGCTCCCGAAACCCAACAGTGGTATCAGAGCTACTGGTGAAACCCTAAATCGGGATTGAGTGTTGAATCGCATGATGCTATGTGTTCGATTGGTTTTCGGCCATGATTAATTAGATTGATTCATGATGCTTGAAACCAGAATTCGTAATGAACATATGAGATATATGAAGAAATGACACAAATTGGTTAATGAGATTAACCCGAAATTGATAGGTATGAGATACCTATATGGATTAGGATTCTTGCAATAGTTGCAAAAACCGTAGGTTTGTTCGGATTCAGCCTGTTCGGGCACCGAAAGTAAGGTATTTTTGGTGGCTCGAATGGAGGAGTCTCGGGTGCCTACTTTCTCGAAATAGAAGATTTCAGGCTAAGCAATTGTAAGACAATTTTTTGCGCCGGGGGGCGCTGCCCCCCACACCCCCCGCAAGGGCGGCTCCCCTTGACCCCGTCCGCTGACCGGTAAGTGGAACCACCGCCCGCTGACCGGCCAGCGGGACCGCCGTATGCGAAGCGCCACATAAATAAAACCTGGTTAATCAACACGCGAAAATTGGCATGCATCTTTGTTGAATGAGATTTGACATGATATGCTGATTGGTGTTTGAAGCATGGTGCATGGTTATAGCCCTTGATTGGTTGTACTTGTAAATATGGCCTGCGAGTCGTGCCTTTTCTTATCACTCTCATTGTACATTCTCTTCTCACCTTACTCCCCTCGAATGTAACTCGAGGTTTCTATTATTGGTGTAATGGTGCATTATGGGCTCATCCAAGGTGGTATGTCCAAGGATCATGCAAGGAGGTATGTCCAAGGAGGTGACAACAAAAGGGCAGCCAAGAAAGGAGGAGAAGGAGCTTGTGAAGACTCTTTTCTTTTCTTAGGCTTTTATGATATTCTCATTGGCTTGAGAATATCGCATAGTTTGGGCTATAACCATGTCACCTTTATTTCTTGTAAGCATGAGATGCATGTTTTATATTTGTATGTGATGCATGTATAAAACAACCGGAGATAACAAATTGGTGAGATCAAAAGATAAAATCCCTCAAACAAATATTAAGTCATTAAATGTGATGCCTTCCAAATGTTGGCACTCGTCAAGACTTTGATCAACATTAGGTGGGTTTGCCAAAGCAAAGCACCTATGTTCATCTTGGTAAGGCGCGATGGGATAATAGTGATATCCAAACTGCTAACTTTGGGTTTGACTTAACTAAGTCATCCTAATAGGATTAGGGACTTAGAGGCATAGAGTTGGGCTTAAGTTCATGAGATGAGCTTGGACAAGTGTTGTTCACCCAACTATCCAAGAGTTGCATAAGATGCAATTGGCAAGGAGTTGCCTACCTAAATAGCTGTAACTTGAGAGAAAAGCCAAAGCTGACTCAGGTTGTAGTCAAATATGGATCTTGACCCACTAGAATACCTTAGCGCCGAGGTGTTCCGAAATAATATCGAGGGTTATTATTTTGAGGAAAATAGTGGGAGTATCGTTTAATAAAAGTCCTTATTAAATGAATTAAAATACATGACTCTTACACTGCATATTTACTGTTGTAGATAACCATGGCACAAAACACATCGACACTTTCGTTGCGATCGATCCTTGAGAAGGAAAAACTGAATGGGACCAACTTTCTCAAATGGTACCGAAACTTGAGGATAGTCCTCAAACAAGAGAGAAAGGCATATGTCCTAGAGCAGCCCATTCTGAATGAGCCTGCTGCCACTGCTCCAAGAGCTGAAACAGATGCTCACAAGAGGCATTCTGATGATGCTTTGGATGTTGCATGGCTCATGCTTATTACCATGGAATCTGAGCTTCAGAAGCAACATGAGAACATGGGGGCGTTCGATATGATCGAACATCTCAAAATGCTTTTCCAAGAGCAAGCTAGGCATGAGAGGTTTGAGACCTCTAAGGCATTGTTTCAGTGCAAGATGTCTGAGGGAAGTCCCGTGGGTCCTCATGTGCTCAAGATGATTGGGTACATTGAGAATCTTGAGAATTTGGGATTTGCTCTTCAGAAAGAGTTGGCTATCGATGTAGTCTTGCAATCGTTGCCTGAAAGTTACAGTCAGTTCGTCATGAACTATAACATGAACGACCTTGACAAGTCCCTTCCTGAATTGCTCAACATGTTGAGAACTGCTGAGCAAAACCTTAGGAAGGCTAAGCCCATTTTGATGGTTCAAAAGGGCAAGGGAAAGGGAAAAGCCAACAAGAAGAAGGATAAAGCTAATGGAAAGTCCAATGCTAGTTCTTCTTCAGCTGCACTGAACCCAAAGGGTGGTGTGGCAAAGGAAAGGGAGTGCTTCCATTGTAAGCAACCTGGACACTGGAAGCGCAACTGCAAGCTCTATCTTGAAGAACTTGCTAAGGAAAAAGGAAGTAAGACTTCCATTTCAGGTATTCTTGTTATAGAGGCTAACTTTTCTACTTCCTCATCTTGGGTATTGGATACTGGATGTGGATCTCACATTTGTGCAAATGTGCAGGATCTAAGTAGAAGTAGAAGATTGGCCCGAGGTGAAGTGGACCTACGTGTTGGAAATGGAGCAAGGGTTGCTGCCTTAGCCGTAGGGACTTATGTTCTCACTTTATCTAGTGGATTAGTTTTAGAATTAGACAACTGCTACTTTGTGCCTACTATTAGTAGAAATTTGATTTCTGTTTCTTGTTTGGACAAGAAAGGTTTTTCATTTATAATAAAGGACAAATGTTGTTCTATTTATTTGAATGAAATCTTTTATGGTAGTGCTCAACTTAGCAATGGGTTGTATGTTCTAGACCTTGAAGATGCAATCTATAATGTGAATACCAAGAAGGTCAGATTAAATGATTCAAACTCGACCTATCTCTGGCACTGTCGCTTGGGCAATATAAATGAGACCCGCATATCCAAGCTCCATAAGGATGGACTCTTAGACTCATTTGATTTTGAATCGTATGAGACATGTGAGTCATGTTTGTTAGGCAAGATGACCAAAGCCCCATTCACAGGGCAAAGTGAAAGGGCTAATGACTTACTAGGACTCATACATAGTGATGTATGTGGCCCTATGTCTACACAAGCTAGAGGAGGTTTCCAATACTTCATTACTTTCACTGATGACTTCAGCAAATATGGCTATGTGTATCTTATGAGACATAAGTCAGAATCCTTTGAAAAGTTCAAAGAATTCAAGAATGAAGTAGAGAATCAACTCGGGAAGAGTATCAAAGTGCTTCGATCAGATCGAGGTGGAGAGTACTTGGATCGAGAATTCCTTGACTATCTGAAGGAGTGTGGTATAATATCACAACTCACTCCACCAGGTACACCTCAATGGAATGGTGTTTCTGAAAGGAGAAATCGAACTCTGTTAGACATGGTTTGCTCCATGATGAGTCAAGCTGGCCTTCCAAACTCCTTTTGGGGACATGCTCTAGAGACAGCCGCTTTTACACTAAACCGAGTTCCATCTAAATCGGTTCAAAAGACACCATATGAGATATGGAGTGGGAGGCGTCCCAATTTGTCTTTTATGAAGATTTGGGGCTGTGATGCTTATGTAAAACGTCAATCCTCTAACAAACTAGGGCCCAAATCTCAAAAATGTCTTTTTGTTGGGTATCCCAAAGAAAGAAAGGGTTACTATTTCTACAATCCCTCTGAGCAAAAAGTGTTTGTTGCTCGAACTGGTGTCTTTTTGGAGAAAGAGTTTATCTCTAAAGGAACTAGTGGGAGGAAAGTAGAACTTGAAGAAATTCAAGAACAACAAGGAGACATCGAACCTGAAATGGAACCGGAACAGACACCACAAGATGTTGTGGTTCAAGAGTCTGTTCCTGTAGCACAAAGCCCACGTAGGACTGGTAGGATTCGGCGTGAGCCCGAGAGATATGGATTTCACGTGACTCACACCGGTGATGTGATGCTCATGGATCAAGATGAGCCCACAACCTAGCAACAAGCTATGTCGGGGCCTGACTCTGAGAAGTGGCTAGTGGCCATGAAATCCGAGATGGAATCCATGTATGAAAACCAAGTATGGACTTTGGTTGACCCACCTGAAGGGGTAAAACCCATAGGGTGCAAATGGGTTTTCAAGAAGAAAATTGACATGGATGGTAATGTGATTACCTTTAAGGGACGATTGGTCGCAAAAGGTTTCAAGCAAATTCATGGTATTGACTATGATGAAACTTTTTCACCAGTTGCTATGCTTAAATCCATCCGAATTTTGTTTGCTATTGCTGCACACTATGATTATGAGATATGGCAAATGGATGTCAAAACTGCATTCCTAAATGGAAAGCTACTTGAGGATGTGTACATGACACAACCTGAGGGTTTTGTCACTCCTGGGAATGCCAATAAAGTGTGCAAATTGCAAAGGTCCATTTATGGACTGAAGCAAGCTTCTCGAAGTTGGAATCTTTGTTTTGATGATGCAATCAAAGAGTTTGGTTTTATCAAAAATGAAGATGAACCTTGTGTCTACAAGAAGGTTAGTGGGAGCGCTATTGTCTTCTTGGTGTTGTATGTAGATGACATGCTACTCATCGGGAATGACATTCCTGAGCTACAGTCTGTGAAGACTTGGCTAGGGAAATGTTTCTCTATGAAGGACTTGGGTGAAGCAGCCTATGTGTTAGGCATCAGGATCTATAGAGATAGATCTAGAAAGCTTCTTGGCCTGAGTCAAAGTACATATATTGACAAGGTGCTAAAGAGGTTTAGCATGCAAGATTCCAAGAAATGATTCTTGCCCATGTCACATGGTATCACTCTTTCTAGATCTCAGTGTCCGAGTACAACCGAGGAGAGAGAGCGCATGAGTAAGATTCCATATGCCTCAGCAATTGGATCTATCATGTATGCCATGATATGTACTCGTCCCGATGTCTCATATGCTTTGAGCATGACGAGTAGGTACCAATCGAACCCCGGTGAAAGTCACTAGACAGCTGTTAAGAACATCCTTAAGTACTTACGAAGGACTAAGGATGCATTCTTGGTCTTTGGAAGTGAAGATCAGCTCGTTGTAAGGGGTTACACCGATGCAAGCTTCCAATCCGATAAGGATGATTTTAGATCGCAATTTGGTTATGTGTTTTGTATTGGTGGTGGTGCTGTAAGCTGGAAGAGTTCAAAGCAAGAGACAGTAGCTGACTCTACAACAGAATCTGAGTACATTGCCGCCTCTGATGCTGCAAAGGAGGCAGTTTGGATCAAGAAGTTCATCACTGAACTTGGAGTGGTTGCAAGCATTGTTGACCCGATAGAGCTCTATTGTGACAACAATGGAGCAATCGCACAGGCTAAGGAACCTCGATCTCACCAGCGATCCAAACACATACTTCGACGCTATCATCTCACCAGGGAGATCATCGAGAGGGGTGATGTAAGGATATGCAGGACTTCGACAGACAGCAACATTGCTGATCCACTGACAAAGCCCCTTACGCAGCAGAAGCATGATAGCCATTCTAGGTCCATCGGTATTAGATACATGGATGATTGGCTTTTAGTGCAAGTGGGAGATTGTTAGTATTGTGCCCAAAAAGCCAATCATGAGATGATTGTATTTTTGCACATTGAGTCATGATATTTTATTGAGGCATTAATCCAGCAATTTTGTTTGTTGTTTTGTTTTTGCGTGACGTAATAAACATAACTGTAACCCTAGAATAATGATATTCTTAAATGTCCCTAGTCTAGTATTATTGTGGAGCGGGTTGCAATAATACATAATGACTAGCATATGTGGAGACTAATATGAGATATGCAGTCTACATATGGGTACAAGTTGGAGAACTTGTGTACTGGACCGACCCACCATGAGAACACTTCATGGATCATTATATGGGTGTCATAAGTGATTCTCATAGTGATCATGGTATATGTAGTCCTTCGACCTAAGATCATCAAGGTTCCCTACATGTGAGTCACATACTTTGATACTTTCCTTTGTTGCGCGTAACTGAGTGAACTTGAAGGAGGTCATTGGGTATGTCACATATCATGCGGAGGGATTTGTACGATCAAGATGGGATTTGCCCCTCCTATGTAACGGGAGTGATATCTTTGGGCCCCTTGATAGAGTGAGACTTAGAAAATGCATGGCCATGCTTCGATGAGTTGATATATGATATCAATGTCGTCAGTTTAAGTTGGTCTACTCGGTAATCAAGAAACCAAAGATTGAGCTATACGAGAGTGACACATTCCATGTCTCGTGCTTAGTCTTGATATCTTGGACAAAGGGACAATGGCATATATCGGTGATGATCATAAAGTTTTAGTCGATTCACCGACAATCTTGTCACTTCGGTAGCAATGATGTGTTGCTAGACACCGCTCATTGCTTATGATCATAAATGTGATTTATGATCATTACCAACATGGCAAGAGCCTATTGGGTCGCACACATAGAGCTATTTGGATCATTAGAGTGCATGGGCTAATTATTTGGGTTATGGTTTCACTTTAATTTCGTATTAATAATGGGCCAAGGAGTTGAGCCATTATTAAGCCCGAAATTAAATCCTAATTGGATTAGGGCTTTGAAACCCATTAGGCCTGGAAGTTGAGTCTCACTATAAATACAACTTTTAAGTAGAAATTCGCAGGTCTCCTTGCCCTAGCCTCCCAAAAGGACAGCCGCACTCTTCTCTTGCAATTCCTTGGAGAACGCAAGCTAGCACTGCGAGCGCAAGAGACACGCATCTGCCGGGACGTGGTGGAAGCGTGGTGATCCCGATAGGCTCGTGTGGATACCATAGAGAGCCTGAACACATCAACTGTTCAGGTTTTGTGATTCGACTCTACAGTTGAGTGAGAGATCTCAACCGAAAATTAGGTATGAAATTTTCGAACACCCGGTTTACCCCGTTTCACTTGGATCCTGGAGGGTTTCGGTTAAATTCCGCTGCGCCGTTTGGCTCCCGAAACCCAACAATATATACAAACTACCAAAGCATATCAAAATCAACAATTTGTGTGGTTAACTACACATAAACAACTCGTGAAAGCATTCATACAATGAAGTAACTAATGCTCCCACCCAAGAACAATCCTGAGTCAAGGACTCTTTATAACATAGATTATGGAGGCAAAAGAAAGTACTGTATCAAAATATAAGACTTTGCTGAGATCTCTTTACCCTAGCTCCCACTTTGGACACCTGTCCCAGTGGTGAGTCTCACAAGTCCTCTGCCAAGTGCTACTAGGCTCTGCAGCCAAAGGAAGAAACAAGTTAGTACTGCTACCTGACCAACAAACAAACTGAGCACTTAGGCAAACTAGAAACTCAAGGTTTCTCAACTACCTTACCTTTACACATCAAAAAGGTACTACCGCGATAATCCTCAACGATTATCCGGTCCAGCTACTCCAGGCTCTGCATAACAAACAGGGAGTGGGAATTCAATAATTCTCAGTAAGGGGTCTTCCAAGTACCTGCAAGAAAAACCTAGGACTCTGGCTGCGAGCTCACACAGCATGAGGGTACTAGTATATATGCATATAACCAGGTCCGTAGACCTCTCCTCAAGTAGTCCTCCTCACCAGGCCAAGCGCAACCACTTAGCAACCTGGCAACCAGGCCAAGTGCAACCACTTAGCAACCTGGCACTCGGCCCAAGGGCTAACCTTAGCAAGCCACAAACAATCATAAGACCTCTCACCTAGTTGTTATGCAGGGGAATTATGGTGGGACTTTGTAGACTAGGCCGCAGGGCCTCGTTGATGTAGACTAGATGAACAAGGTTTCACCTCGTGGCCTCGTGGCTATGGCACGGCTAGGTCGATGAGGGTTCTAAACCTCTCACCTGAACTAGTGGTAGCTAATTATGTTCAAATGCAACATAGTTTCCTTAAAAACTTGCCTCCACTTCGAGTTAATATAAATCTAAAATTGGGACAATTTAAGTGTTTTTAAAACATTGAGGTGATCGTACGCCCTCTTAGCTTCAATTAGAATCTTGAATCATCTCAATCAGACACCCGAGCGAAAAGTTATGCTGAAAACAAAACCGGGTGTCGGATGCTGTCTCGGCGCCGCGTCACCAACCGTGGTGACGCGTCGCCACAGTTGTCGACGTTCGGAGACATTTTTACTGGATTGGCGACGCGTCGCTGGTTTCGACCCGAAATTGGCGACGCAACTCCAATCTGCAGAAATGCAAAATTGGCACGTTTTACTGCTATGAACTTTGGCAACCAATTACACATATCAAATATGCATAGAAAGCTACCAAATTTCATACACACAAAGTACATGTTGCAAGGAACATAACCAACTGTCAAAAGGTAAGCTATGATGTATCGTAACATCAAACAATTCCTCTCAATCCTGCTAGTCCACCATAATTCACCAAAACGTTTCCTTAATGCCTTAGCTAAAACCACTCGAATTTCTCAAGCAAATCCAAGCTAATGGCATTCCATGAACTTAAAAACACAACTCCCTTACCTTAACTCCAAGAACCAAGCAAGAATCAAGCTCCTTTTCGTTCAACCAAGCTCACCCAAGTTCTACCTAATTCCAAACCAAAAACAAAGCTCTAAACATCAAATTCTTGCCTCCTAACCAAAACCCAAGCTTCCAATCAACCAAATACCAAGAATTCAATCAAGAACACAACTCTTACCTCGTTCAAAAACAGGGGATGGAGAAAAATGCCTCTCCAAGCCTCAAACACACGAATTCAAGGTTGAAAATGCATCCTCCAAGCTTATACACCCTTAATTGCACCTCTTGACACCAAGATCACTTGATTCCAAGTTCAATTTAAGAGAGGAATGAGTGAGGGAAGCTCAAGAATGTGTTAATGGCAGCTTCTCCTCCTCTTTCCCTTCTTAAACCCTCACTTAACACCAAGATCACCAAGGTTTCAAGTTAAGTGCAATTAGATCCCCATCTTTGTAACTTAACAGTTCTTGATTAAATTCTTGTCTATTTGTCAAGTTTGAGTTATAGTTAAGAGTTAAGTTCTAAAAATTCATTTTAAAACACTCGGGACTCGTCCCGGCTACTCAGGGTGCAAAATTATCATTTTGCCCCTGAACTTAGTTCAGAGCTTTATTCTTGTCGGAACTTAGTGAACTTCGGTAAACTCCTTTATTCTTGCTAAGTAAACTTAAATTAAACTTCTAAACTTAATTCAAAACTCTTTACCTTCCTCAAGAAGGGTAATAACATTCTCCCCTCCTTCTGAAATTTGGTCCCCCAAATTCCGCTGTAACTCTGGAAAAACACTTGGATACCTTTTCAGCATATCCTGCTCCGTCTCCCAGGTAGCTTCCTCCTCACTATGGTTAGACCAAAGGATCTTAACCATCGGAATCCACTTAGTCCGCAGTTTCTTGACTTGCCTATCCAATATCTGAACTGGTTTCTCCTCGTAGGTCAAGTCCTCCTGAATAGGTATTACTGAAGGATTTACTACCTGTCCCGGTTCCACTGTGCACTTCCTGAGTAGACTAACGTGAAATACGTTATGCACCTGAGAAAGGTTAAGCGGTAATGCCAACCGATAAGCAACCTTTCCTACCTTCTCCAACACTTCATAAGGTCCAATAAACCTAGGAGCTAACTTGCCCCTCTGCCCAAAATGACTAACTCCTCTCATGGGCGACACTTTCAAAAGCACCTTATCTCCAACTTCAAAACTCAAATCTCTTCTCCTCAAGTTCGCATACTTGGTCTGCCTGTCATTGGCTGTCTTGATCCGCTGCTGGATCAACTTAATCTTAGCTGTAGTGTCAGCTATGATTTCAGGTCCAATGACTACTCTGTCTGCTGGATCTGCCCAACAATGAGGTGTCATACACCGTCTCCCATACAAAGCTTCATAGGGCGCCATTCCAATAACAGATTGATGACTGTTATTATAAGCAAATTCGATCAGTGGTAAATGCTGATCCCAATCACCTCTGAAGTCAATAACACACATGCGTAACATGTCCTCAAAAGTCTGAATCACCCTCTCGGATTGCCCGTCAGTCTGTGGATGAAAAGCAGTACTGAGGCTAACTTTACTACCCAATGCTTCTTGAAAAGCATTCCAGAACCGTGATGTAAATCGTGGATCTCTGTCTGATATGATCTGGTCTGGTATCCCATGGAGTCTCACAATCTCCCTGAGATACAACTGAGCCAACTTCTCCAATGTGTAGGTGGCTCTGATCGGTATAAAGTGTGCCGACTTCGTCAATCTATCGACCACCACCCAAATAGCATCATGCTAACTCCGGGTGACCGGTAGCCCCACTAGGAAATCCATAGTAACGGATCCCCACTTCCTCACTGGCAGAGATAGACTCTGTAGTGTGCCTGCTGGTTTCTGATGTTCAGCTTTCACCACTTGACATGTCAAACACTTTGCCACATGTCCTCGTACATCTCTCTTCAATCCTGGCCACCAAAAATGTGTCTTCAGATCTTGATACATCTTACTAACACCAGGGTGGATAATCAAAGTACTACTATGTGCCTCTTGTAGGACTTGCTGCCTAAGTCTCCACTTTGGCTTTTCGAGGGGGGCATGTGATAGCGAAAGCGCTATTGCCCTTCAAACCCCCAAGATTTGGCGAAGCGCCACCCTCGATAAAGGTGGGTGTCACCCTTGAGGAATGCGAGCACCAACCTTGGGAAAACAGGGTCCGACAACCAGACCTCTCAACCTCGATGATCCATCATCACCCTCGGGAAATGACAATACTGACGTCGGGAACATGGTGCACTACTACCCTTGGTAAGATGACCTGACTAGCTTTGGGAGAAGCAGACTCACCATCTTCAGCAAAGAAAACACCTCCGAAGGGGATCATCCGTGTCGAGGGGACTTGCGAATAATTGGAGCAACCTCGGTAAGAAGCCCTCCTATCCCAAAGAGGTCTCTTTCACCGAAGGGATCTCGAGAACATGACAAAAATGGTTAAGGAGCCTCTGACATGCCACCCTCTCACACGTACAGACACTCCACCCTCGCACACATCCTGACAAACCGCCCTCGTACATGCCCTGACAAGCGACCTCCCATGGCCCTGACTTCTGGCCAAGACGGCCTATGGCCAGCTAGAGGTCTGTAGGGTTTCGGGAGCCAAACAACGCAGCGGAATTTAACCGAAACCCTACAGGATCCAAGTGAAACGGGGTAAACCGGGTGTTCAAAAATTTTCGTACCTAATTTTTGGTTGAGATCTCTCACTCAACTATAGAGTCGAATCGCAAAATCTGAATAGTTGACATGTTCAAGCTCTCTATGGTATCCACACGAGCCTCTCGAGATCACCACGCTTCCACCATATCCCGGAAGATGCGTTTCTCTTGCGCTCGCAGTGCTAGCTTGCGTCCTCCAAGGAATTGCAAGAAAAGAGTGCAGCTTTCCTTTTAGGAGGCTAGGGCAAATAGACCTGCGAATTTCACACTAAAAGTTGTATTTATAGTGAGACTCAACTTCCAGGCCTAATGGGTTTCAAAGCCCTAATCCAATTAGGCTTTAATTTCGGGCTTAATAATGGCTCAACTCTTGGGCCCAATATTAATACGAAATTAAAGTGAAACCATAACCCAAATAATTAGCCCATGTAGTCTGATGATCCAAATAGCTCTATGTGTGTGACCCAATAGGCTCTTACCACGTTGGCAATGATCATAAATCACATTTATGATCATAAGCAATGAGCAGTGTCTAGCAACACATCGTTGCTACCCAAGTGACAAGATTGTCAGTGATTCGACTAAACCTTTATGATCATCAACGATATATGCCATTGTCCCTTTGTCCAAGATATCAGGACTAAGCACGAGACATATAATGTGTCACTCTCGTATAGACCAATCTTTGGTTTCTTGATTACCGAGTAGAGCAACTTAAACTGATGACATTGATATCGTATATCAACTCATCCGAGCATGGCCATGCATTTCTCTATATCTCACTTTATCAAGGGGCCCGAACATATCACTCCTGTTACATAGGAGGGACAAATCCCATATTGATCATGCAAATCCCTCCACATGATATGTGACATACCCAATGACCTCCTTCAAGTTCACTCAGTTATGAGCAACAAAGGGAAGTATCAAAGTATGTGACTCACATGTAGGGAACCTTGATGATCTTAGGTCGAAGGACTACATATACCATGATCACTATGAGAATCACTTATGACACTCATATAACGATCCATGTAGTGTTCTCATGGTCGGTCGGTCCAGTACACAAGTTCTCCAACTTGTACCCATATGCAGACTACATATCTCATATTAGTCTCCACATATGCTAGTCGTTATGTATTATTGCAACCCGCTCCACAATAATACTAGACTAGGGACGTTTAAGAATATCATTATTCTAGGGTTACAATTATGTTTATTACGTTACGTAGAAACAGAACAACAAACATAATTGCTGGATTAATGCCTCAATAAAATATCATAACTTAATGTGCAAAAATGCAATCATCTCATAATTCAATTTTTAGGCATGACACTAACAAGGTCTCCGTTCCCGAAGGTATGGACGACATCCGACCGAACACGTGTCATGACCTGAGCGGGCTGTGTAAAACGGACTTCTCCTAGCACCCTCCTATAAATACTTGGGAAATGGCCTTAGTAAGGACAGGGGAGACAAAACTCTCAAGAAAAACATATTCTTTACTCTCTACTCATCACTGTTCATTTTACCAAATACTGACTTGGGCGTCAGAGGCTCGTCCCCCGGAAAAACACTCCGGGGACCTCCTAACCCTTGTTCTTTGAGTGTTTCAAGCAATCTCTCCCCGGAAGTCTTTTCTTCAGACACCCTCCTCACTGGAAGTCCCTTTCAGGCTTACGATGTCATACAATGAAGATGCGAACGGGCACCACTTGTAGACTCTTGGCCATACTTCCTAGAGGACCAAATAAGGTCCATCCCAATTCACCCGTAGTACTCCATGGGATGGTCTTCGGGCTTCAAATTAAGCTCTTAAGAAGATCGGGTCCCCTTTCTTGATTCCAATACACTTGACATTCAAGTTTGCAGCAACGGCTACTCTCTACTGAAAAGCTTTTCTTCTGAGCTCGGCCATCTCTCTATGCTTGTCACTGAGATCCAACTTCGTTCTTAGATTAAGGTTGTTCCCTTCTTCATCGAATACCTGTATCCTCGTGGATGGCTGTACAATCTCGATAGGGATAATGGCCTCCATGTCGAAGATGAGTAAGAAGGGTGTCTCACCCGTGGCCCTTCTGGGAGTTGTTCGATAGCTCCACAACACACTCAGAAGCTCTCCTGGCCATTTTCCCTTTGCTTCTTTCAACCTTTTTTTCAGACCATCTTTTATCGTTCTGCTGGACACTTCAACTTGTCCATTGCTCTGAGGATAGGCCACCGGCGTGAAGTGTAATTTTATTCCGAGGTCAGTACTGAATTCCTAGAACCCCTTATCAGTAAACTGAGAACCATTATCAGCTACTATCACCCTCGGCACACCAAATCTGCATATGATGCTCTTCCAGACAAATCTTTGTATGTCCTTTGCCGATATTGTTGCTAAAGGCTTTGCCTCGATCCACTTGGTGAAGTAGTCTACTGCGACTACGCAGAACTTAACTCCTCCAGGAGCTGTCGGGAGAGGCCCAATGAGGTCAATACCGCACACAGTGAAGGGGCAGGGGTAGTTTGCTGAAGTTATCACTTCCGAGGGTAGTCTCTTGACAAGAGCATGTCTTTGGCAGTTGTCACATTTTTGGATGAACTGCCTCGCATCCTTCCTCATGGTACGCCATAAATACCCTTGGTCGAGTAGTACCCCAACAAGGGCATCAGTTCTTATGTGAGAACCATAGGCCCCCTCATGGACTTCTTTGACGATTGTCTCAACATCTTGTTCACTGACACACCTCTGTAACGGACTTGCGTACCCTTTTCGGTACAGTTCTTCCCTGATCAGGAAGTATCTTCCTAAGCACTTTCACACTTTTGCAGCTTCAAGAGGATCTTCGAGATGTTTTGAGGTTGTGAGGTATTCTTGACAGGGTCTTTCCACCCTTTGCCCAAGGTTGTCATGCACATTATCGCTATACTTGGTGGATAAAGTACTTCAGTGGACTTTTTTGATTTGGCCAAAGTATCTGCTTCCATATTATCTCACCGAGGTACATTTTCTCTATGTACCACATCGAACTCCTGGATGAGCTTCTTCACAAGATCATGGTACTTTGCCAAGTTTGGGTCCTTTCCACCATAGTCCCCCGCCATCCATCATACCACTAACTAAGAATTGTTGTGGGCCTTCAGATTCCCTACACCAACTCTTTTTGCCAGCCACAAGCCTGCTATAAGGGCTTCATATTCTGTGACATTGTTGGTGACATTGAACCGAATTTGATGGCCTTCCTGGCTTCCATACCTTCGAGCCCATGAAGGATTACTCCAACTCCTTGGTGTTCAGAACCGGAGGCTCCATCAAGAAAGTATGTCCACTCAGGTTCATCTTTTCTAAGGTCTTCCAAGGTATCCTCAGTTTTTGGGACTTTGGCAATGAAGTCTGCCAATGCTTGGGCCTTTTTTGCCCTTCTTAGCTCATAGGTGATGTCATATTCATCGAGCTCAATGCACCATTTTGACAACCTTCCCGGGTGGTCTACCTTTCCCATTACATCTTAAAGACGTAGATTACTTCGGACCGTGATAGGGTGCCCTTGGAAGTAAGGTCACAACCTTCTACTTTCCAGTACTAGGGCATAGAGGGCCTTCTGCAGAAGAGGGTACTTAACTTCGGCACCATGTAGGGACTTACTCACATAGCACACTGGTGATTGCTTTCCTCCCTCTTCCTTTACTAGCACTAAGCTTACGGCCTTTTCAGTGATGGCGAGGTAGAGGATGAGGGGTTCTCCCTCCCGCAGCTGTCGAAGTGTCAGCAAACGGGTTAGGTAGCTTTTGAGCTCATCCCAAGCTTTTTGGCAGTTTTCAGTCCAAGGGTGTTCCTTCGGACTGAAGTCATCTTCATTTTTTGCTGCTTTGGTGAGCACTTCAAAGAATGGTCGGCACCGATCCCCGTATCTGGAGATGAATCTGCTAAGGGCCGTGATTCTGCTAGTGAGTCTTTACACGTCCTTGGTCATTATGGGAGTTTGGAATCCTAGCAGGGCCTTAACCTTTTCTGGGTTGGCATCGATAACTCTTTCCGATACCATGAACTCGAGGAACTTGCCCGCATTCACTCCGAATATGCATTTCTCAGGGTTGAGACAAATTCTGAATTCCCGAAGTCGGTAGAATGTTTCCTTTAAGTCTAGGATATGACTACTTGGAAGTTTGCTCTTAACTATCATATCATCAATGTATACTTCCATATTCTCTCGATTTGGGAGTTGAACACTCTGTTCATCATCCTTTGATATCTGGCCCCTGCATTCTTAAGGCCAAAGGGCATTTTGATGTAGCAGTAGGTCCTGACTTCAGTGATGAAGGCGGTTTTCTCTTCATCTTAGGGATCCATCTGAATTTGATGGTATCCACTGAAGGCATCAAGGAAGCTAAGCAAACCATATTCAGCGGTTGAGTCCACCAATTGATCTATCGGTGGGAGAAGATATGAATCCTTGGGATGGCATAATTTACGTTTCAGAAGTTGATGCACATTTGGAGTTTATCACTCCCTTCCTTTATGGCAATGACCACATTACCAAGCCATTCGGGGTACCTGACCTCTCTTATTACACCTGCCTCCATTAACCGTTGGACTTCAGCTCTAACAAAGTTGTTCATATGCGTCGAGAGGCTGCGCTTTTTCTATTGAATGGGTTTTACCTTCGGGCGCACTTTAACACTGTGTTGAATTATACTAAGGTCTACCCCAGGCATGTACTTCGGAGAGTAGGCAAACAGATCTTTGTTCATTAATAGAAAACATACAATTTTTTGCTTGTCACCTTTGGCTAGTTGTTTCCCCACTCGGGTACTTCGGCCTGGGACAAGTTCTACATCCTTTGTTTCTATTTTTTTGAAGTCACCTACTTCTTCTCCTATTGCCTATTCAGTGAGCATGCTCTTTTCTTTTGAAGTCTGTGCGTGAACTTTCATTGGACTTTGTCTTGTGTTCATGAAGACTTTCCTCACCTCAACTTGATCAATGAATATCTCTGTGTCCCCTTCCTTCACGCCGAAGGTGACTGTTAGGTATTTCACATCTGGATGAATGTGGAGATTTTCTTGTGTCTGCATTCCGAGGATGGCATTGTATGAAGAAGGGACATCTATGACAATGAACCTTGTCATTGTGGACCCAAAGAGCTCTTTCTTGTCCTGAACCGAAGTTCCCTTTAGCATCAAGGGTAGATCAATCCACCCAAGCACAGGGAGTTCGGAGGGACCTACACCAAATGTAAGAGAAGTAACGTGTTTGAGGTCACCCTTGGAGATACCCAAGTTCGGTAACAGGTGGGAGAACACAATGACGGCATTGGAACCATCATCAATGAGCACTCTTTTGACGTCCCAACTCCCTATTCTTGCCACGATTAGGAGGGGGTCATCATGAGGGAACTTCATGGTAGACCCATCTTTCCGAACAAGCTTGTTTGCTAGGTTTCCGAACTCCATCATTGAGATTTCCATGAATTTCCTTTTTCTCTCGGCTGAGGGTATCCCAGTAATGATTGTCTGGATTACTCCCGCCGGAGGTGGTGGATGCTTTCTGGGACTTCAATTCTAACGTCAATCAAAATCGTAGTCTTCATCTTCCCCTTTCATTTCTTCTTCCCTTCTTCCTTTGGGGGACGGCATTCACAGGTATCGCCGTAGTTGCCCTTGTTTGATTAGAGATTTGATGTACTTTTTCAGCTGGAAGCAGTCCTTGGTGTCATGCCCATGGTCTGGGTGAAACTGGCAAACCTTCTTCATGTTCTTCTTATTCTCCGAGGTGATGGCCTTTGGATGTTGGATAGTAGTTCCTTGCCTCTCCATGGCCATCAGTATGTTTGTCTTTTTGGTGTTCAAGGGAATGAACGACACCAGCCTCTTCCCTCTCTACTTCCAAGGTCTGCCCCCACCCTCAGTCGGATACCGAGGTTGGTGAGCCTGACCCTCTGGATGATTGTGATCAAACTTTGGCCCTCCCATCCATAGTTCTTCGACCGTCATGTGCTATTTTGCCCTTCAATAGAATTCATCGAGGGTATCAAGGGGATCTTTGGAGAACTCATAGAAGAGTTGTAAATCTCTCCGAAGTCCCTTGATCATGGCGAGGATGCGGATTATGGGGCAGAAGTCGGGCACACTCGGTTGGGTTTCCGGAGCCAAACAGCGCAGCGGAATTTAACCGAAACCCTCCAGGATCCAAGTGAAACGGGGTAAACCGGGTGTTCAAAAATTTCATACCTAATTTTCGGTTGAGATCTCTCACTCAACTGTAGAGTCGAATCACAAAACCTGAACAGTTGACGTGTTCAGGCTCTCTATGGTATCCACATGAGCCTCTCGGGATCACCACGCTTCCACCACGTCCTGGCAGATGCGTTTCTCTTGCGCTCGCAGTGCTAGCTTGCATCCTCCAAGGAATTGCAAGCCAAGAGTGCGGCTGTCCTTTTGGGAGGCTAGGGCAAGGAGACCTACAAATTTCTCACTTAAAAGTTGTATTTATAGTGAGACTCAACTTCTAGGCCTAATGGGTTTCAAAGCCCTAATCCAATTAGGATTTAATTTCGAGCTTAATAATGGCTCAACTCCTTGGCCCATTATTAATACGAAATTAAAGTGAAACCATAACCCAAATAATTAGCCCATGCACTCTAATGATCCAAATAGCTCTATGTGTGTGACCCAATAGGCTCTTGCCATGTTGGCAATGATCATAAATCACATTTATGATCATAAGCAATGAGCGGTGTCTAGCAACACATCATTGCTACCCAAGTGACAAGATTGTCGGTGAATCGACTAAACCTTTATGATCATCACCGATATATGCCATTGTCCCTTTGTCCAAGATATCAAGACTAAGCACGAGACATGGAATGTGTCACTCTCGTATAGCCCAATCTTTGGTTTCTTGATTACCGAGTAGACCAACTTAAACTGACGACATTGATATCATATATCAACTCATCGAAGCATGGCCATGCATTTTCTAAGTCTCACTCTATCAAGGGGCCCAAAGATATCACTCCCGTTACATAGGAGGGACAAATCCCATCTTGATCATACAAATCCCTCCGCATGATATGTGACATACCCAATGACCTCCTTCAAGTTCACTTAGTTACGAGCAACAAAGGAAAGTATCAAAGTATGTGACTCACATGTAGGGAACCTTGCTGATCTTAGGTCGAAAGACTACATATACCATGATCATTATGAGAATCACTTATGACACTCATATAACGATCCATGTAGTGTTCTCATGGTCGGTCGGTCCAGTACACAAGTTCTCCAACTTGTACCCATATGTAGACTGCATATCTCATATTAGTCTCCACATATGCTAGTCATTATGTATTATTGCAACTCGCTCCATAATAATACTAGACTAGGGACGTTTAAGAATATCATTATTCTAGGGTTACAATTATGTTTATTACGTTACGCAAAAACAAAACAACAAACAAAATTGCTGGATTAATGCCTCAATAAAATATCATGACTCAATGTGCAAAAATACAATCATCTCATGATTGGCTTTTTGGGCACAATACTAACACACTCAGCACTTCTCGGTTGAACCTTTCAACATAGTCCCGAATGGTCTCCCCATTCCTTTGGGCTATGTGAAACATTTGGGTGAACATCTTTGCCATCAGTTTACTTCCAATGAACTGCTGGGTGAATGCGGCGGATAACTCTTGGAAACACGTTATGGTTCCTAGAGCTAGGGAGTTATACCACGCAGTTGCGGGCCATGTAAGGGTGACTTCGAAGCATTTACAAAGGGTGGCATCATTAGCCCCTTACAGCACCATACTTCGTCAAGCGAGCTTGGGGGTCACTACATCCATCATATGTTTCCAAGCGCGATACTCAAAAGTCACTGGGAATAGGTGCCTCCACCACTGCACAGATAAAGGGTAACTCTTCTCCGGTGAACGTCTCTGACAACCTCGACCAAACAGGCTTTAGAGAGATTTGTCGTTCTACCTTTTCCAACCTTTCTAAGATCTTCTCCATGAGGGTGGTAGCACTGTCTTCTACTCCCTGTGATACGATCAAAGAAGGCATAACCAAGGATGGCAAGGATCCATTGAAGGCTTCTAGTGGGCCAATGACAAGGAAGAAGGTTAAGTAGCTCACTAGTGCACTTCAAGCTCGGATGTTGACAGATTGGTGATGTTCTGGTGGAAAAATCATATCTTGAGCTAACCAAATCAGAATTGAGTGATTCTTGATTCATTCGAAAACTAACATCTAGATCTACAAATCATATGAAGACCATGAAACCCAGTTTTCACCTTAAGGAGCTCCAATTTAGCTTCAAAGTCACGATTTACGAGTTATCGCTGGTTCAGAAGCAGTTGCAGTATTTTGGGCATATCTTTGGCTTTAGGTGTCCGTTTTGTGTGATTCAGGTGTCATTTCAAAGCTGAGAAAGAGAGATACAACTTTCATGCTTTGAATTTTAAGAAATCATTGCTGCATCAAGTTCGAATTTCATCTTGAAGTTGGAGACACAAGCCAGAATCACCCAAGAAGACTATTTTGGAGTTTTCATGGCCAATCCTGTTTTGTAACGTATTTTATTTTATTTTTATATTTATTTAAATTATTTAGGATGTTATTTAGGCCATGGAATTGATTCAGGTCATTTAGGATAAACGGAATTCGCTGCACACCTTAAACATGTGTTAAAAGTGTGTTAGAGTCCTAGTTTGACTAGGTTTTCTTGAGTCCTTTGTAACTAAGTTTCCTAGGTGACTTGGGCTGCGAATTTTGCCCAGATTTTTACCCTAGTTTAGGCCTCTATAAAGGCACATATTCTGGATGTAAACACACAGATTATTGCCAAAATAATATTCCTCTTTGGAGAGGTTTTCTCTTTGGTTCTTGGCGGACTGCCTTGGTGCACAAGTGTGCTTGTGTTCTTGGAGTTCTATACTTCTTGTTTCTAATCACAGGTTGATTATGGCTGGGGGTTTAAAACCTAGTCTTTTGATGTCTTGTGGAGCTTGAATCACATCTTGGGCGCATTTCATGGTCATTATACCATAGGGGTTCACATCAGTTGGTATCAGAGCCACAAGTTCCATTGAAGGACATATCTTTGTGTTCTTGTTTTAGCTTCGGTTTTCTTTCAATTTTGTCCAGTAATTTCGTATCTTAATTCTCTGTTTTAATCCGTTTTCTTCTTGTTTCAGGTCTGTCTTTTTTTGTTCCATCCTTGTTCAAATCCGAAAGTCACAAAAACAACAAAAAGAAGTCAATCCATGTCAGCTTGTGTTCTCGGTTTCAACTTGTTTGCTCTTGTTTAATTCTTATCTTTCTGTTTCGTGTCCAGCCTTATTAACCTTTCTTGTTTTCATTGTTTCCAGCATCGTAGAGTCAAGAAAACACCAAAAAAAGAAGGATCCAAGTTGAGGAAGTTTCGGTATCAAAAGTTGTTTCAAAATTGTGCAAGTTTCAATAGTTTCTTGTTTTGGCCAAATTGAAAACTGACTTTTTGTCTTTGGCAGCAAGGAACCTCAAGGAGAACGTTGTTTTAGCATCAAAACAGCAAGGAAAAAAAGAAAAAAAAAGAAGGAGAAAAAAAAAAGAAGAGAAAGAAAAAGAAAAGAAAGAAGAAAGCTTGCAAAAAAAGAAGTTTTCTCAAAGTGTTGAAAGTTTTGTGCCCCAAAACCTATCCCATTGTTTTTGAGCCAAAAAGCTTTCTTTGTGGTTCTTGTAATCATCAATTGCAAGGGCTTCCTAGAGTCTTTTAAAGCTTGTTTAGCCCACCTCTTTTGGAGTCAAAATAGTTCTTCAAAGATTCAAGTTTTCTTGTGTGCTTTGAGGATAGTTTTCTTAGAACTTTTGAGAACTCTTTGAATAGCAATATCTCACTAACAAATTGAGTGTTTGAGTGTTCATCTTTTGAGTGAAACACATGAGGTGAGTGTTTGTGAGGATCTTTGTTACTTTCAGGAGTATGGAGGGCCAGGAGGATAAGAGACTGGAAGTGAGACACAATGAGGAGCCTACCATGAGAGAATTTCAAGAAACTCTCAATAGACTTGTGGGGAGGATTGAGGACATTGATTTGAGGTTGCCAAGGAAACCTAATCCTATCTTGCAACCAAGGAGAGGTCCAAGGAGAGAAAAACCCGAGGAGGAAAAAAGAGTTTGGCATGCCATGGGTTTCCAAGGAGATGTGAGCCAAGGGAGGACAACAATCTCAACTCCATCAAGCTTACCATTCCATCATTCCAAGGGAGGAGTGGTCCCGATGCATATTGGGAGTGGGAGCAAAAGATTGAGATGGTGTTTGATTGCCATCATTACCCTGAGGAAAAGAAGGTTAAATTGGCTACCATAAAGTTCACTAATTATGCTCTTGTATGGTGGAATCAGGATGTTATTTCTAGGAGAAGGAATGAGGAGGAGCCCATACAAACGTGGAGAGCCCTTAAATCCTTAATGAGGAGGAGATTTGTTCCTAGGTACTACACTAGAGATCAACGCCTTAAGCTTCAAAGGCTAGTGCAAGGCCAAAGGAGTGTGGAGGACTACCATAAAGACTTGGAGATAACCTTGACCCGAGCCAACATCATGGAGGATGAGGAGACCACCATTGATAGATTCATTAATGGTCTCAATCCTGAGATTGCCAACAAAGTGGAAATGGCACCTTATTTGAACATGGAGGATTTGCTTTATTATGCCACCAAGGCCGAAAGGATCATCAAAAGGTCCAAGGCATCCAAGATGTCTCAAGGAGGAATTTCCACATGGAGAGGAGCATGGAGCAAAGATGTAAGAAAAGTGCCCAAGCCAAACATGGAGACCACAAAAGGAGACTTGCCTCAATCTCAACAAGAAAAGTCAATCATGCTTGTACCACTTTCACCACAACATGTCTTGGAGGATCAAAGAAAATTTCAAAGTAAGGTTGAGAGAAAAGTAAAAGAGGAGAAAGTTGAGGGCAAGAGTGATGAGGGGAAAGTTGAGAGAACAACCGAGAGATTAAGTGAGAAGAGTGAACATGAGGGGAAGAAGAGTGGAGAGTTCCCGAGAGAAGAAATTGAATGCAAAGTTGAGAGAAGACAAGAGTGCAATGAACCCAAGCCGAGTGAAGAGAGAAAGACCTACAGAGAAGCCATACTTTTATCTAACATAACAAAGTCTTTTTCTAGTGTTGTGTTGTCTTCTTTTCAGGACTTAAGTGGAGATAAGCTACAAGAATCAAGTGAGTTGCTGCCCATCCAAGAAGTTGGTGTTCCTAATATTCTAAGCCATGTCCCATGCATCAAACCAATGAAGGATGTTGAAAAGGAACAATTTGAGGTGAGTCCAAGTGATTTCATATGCAAAAGTTTGCCTAACATTGTTTCTTATCCTATGTTTGAAGGTGATGAAATTAATGCAACTCCAACTAAAGCCATTAAGTGCAAAGGTGAAAATTTTGTGGTTCCAAAGGAAGATACTTGGAGACTAAGTCCAACCACTATAATGTATTTCTTCCTTACACTTAGATATGATGTGGTTTTGCATGAAAATCTCAAACAACATGTGTTTGCTTGCAATGTTATTTTGAAGAATGGTTTTCATGAAACTAGATTAAGAGAAGGAAGTAAGCATGAAAATTTGAAAAATATGGTTTTAAGCCTTCTAATTCTTTGGTTTTGTCAAATCATATTTTGAATTCCATGAGTTTCTCTAAAGAAAAATTTGTTTTGGTGTCTTTGGTTTTTGGTTTTGTTTGCTTTGCATCCATGTCACATTGTTTTGTTTTGTCTCAAGTAAAATATATTTCTTAGGAACTTTTCATGCATAAATTGGTTGTTACACATGCATTACATATTTCTTTGTTTCCCATTAACATTCAGCCCATTTTTATGCATCAATCTTTAATTTCCAGCAAGCATTTTTTTTGTCATGACACATGCATTACACAAACTTTTGAGCATTGATCTTTTTGCTTTATGTCTAAACCTGAAAGTTTTTATTTTGAGTGAAAATTCTGGTTTTAAATTCAGCCTTTTAAGGAGGTATGTTGAGTCCTTTGTTTTGTGTCACATCCCATGCACAAATTTCATGCATTGTTGTCCATATACATGCAAAAATAAATTTGCTACTGAATTGGTTTCACTAAATCCTGTCTACTCCAATCTTGTTTCATTTAAAATGCTTAGGATTTTTGTGAAATTCATGCATCCTAGTTTGGTTATTAGTTTAGGCGACATTGTGTTCAATCCTTGTTTGGTTGAATGGCCTATGCAAACTATTGTCTTGATATGCATAACTTGTGCTTTTCATAACTATAATACTTGTGTGAGTTTAGGTCCATTTGTTTTGAGTGCATACAGCATCCCTAAGGTAAATTATTCCTACACTTTTACTTGTTGTGAGAATAATGTTTTTGAGATGGTAAAGGCAATGAGAGTGATGCCTAGAGTTAAAATGAAAATTGTGCAAACATTCAGATTTTTTGTGCTAATTGTTTCAAACTTTGTTTTTGACCCCGGAGGTATCATTGCATTTGGATATTGGTTCAAGTTTTCACAAGATTAAAGCTCCATACACAAGCATTCCATGCTATTGGTGCTTATGTGAAAGGTAAGTGCTTATGTGTTGATTATTTCATTATTATTGATTCAATTCCCTTTTCTAATGCAGGTTTTCATTCGAGGATGAATCCTTCTAAGGAGGGGGGAGCTGATACTATCAAAGAAGGCACAACCAAGGATGGCAAGGATCCATTAAAGGTTTCTAGTGGGCCAATGACAAGGAAGAAGGTTAAGGAGCTCACTAGTGCACTTCAAACTCGGATGTTGACAGATTGGTGATGTTCTGGTGGAAAAATCATATCTTGAGCTAAACAGATCAGAATTGAGTGATTCTTGATTCATTGGAAAACTAACATCTAGATCTACAAATCATATGAAGACCATGAAACCCATTTTTCACGTTAAGGAGCTCCAATTTAGCTTCAAAGTCACGATTTACGAGTTATCGCTGGTTCAGAAGCAGTTGCAGTATTTTGGGCATATCTTTGGCTTTAGATGTCCGTTTTGTGTGATTCAGGTGTCATTTCAAAGCTGAGAAAGAGAGATACAACTTTTATTTTTTGAATTTTGAGAAATCATTGCTTCATTAAGTTCGAATTTCATCTTGAAGTTGGAGACACAAGCCAGAATCACCCAAGAAGACTATTTTGGAGTTTTCATGGCCAATCCTGTTTTGTAACGTATTTTATTTTATTTTTCTATTTATTTAAATTATTTAGGATGTTATTTAGGCCATGGAATTGATTCAGGTCATTTAGGATAAACGGAATTCGCTGCACACCTTAAACATGTGTTAAAAGTGTGTTAGAGTCCTAGTTTGACTAGGTTTTCTTGAGTCCTTTGTAACTAAGTTTCCTAGGTGACTTGGGCTGCGAAATTTGCCCAGATTTTTACCCTAGTTTAGGCCTATATAAAGGCACATATTCTGGATGTAAACACACAGATTATTGCCAAAATAATATTCCTCTTTGGAGAGGTTTTCTCTTTGGTTCTTGGCGGACTGCCTTGGTGCACAAGTGTGCTTGTGTTCTTGGAGTTCTATACTTGTTTCTAATCACAGGTTGATTAGGGCTGGGGGTTTAAAACCTAGTCTTTTTTATGTCTTGTGGAGCTTGAATCACATCTTGGGCGCGTTTCATGGTCATTATACCATAGGGGTTCGCATCACCCTGTCTGGTGGTCACCGGCAACGGAGAGCAACGTCTCCTTTTCGGAGAGTAACTTCATCAGCGGGGGAACTGGCACCTCCTGTACGGAGATGGACTTCGTCGGCAGGAAATCCTGGGTTCTTTTGACACCATTTCCCCCATGAGACATCTTCTAGAGGGTATGTTCTCCATTGAAGACTCATCGTGAGAGCCCCCACTTCCGGAGCTCCGGCAGGGTAACTGTTAGTGTTGTGCCCAAAAGCCAATCATGAGATGATTGTATTTTTTGCACATTGAGTCATGATATTTTATTAAGGCATTAATCCAGCAATTATGTTTGTTGTTCTGTTTCTGCGTAACGTAATAAATATAATTGTAACCCTAGAATAATGATATTCTCAAATGTCCCTGGTCTAGTACTCTTGTGGAGCAGGTTGCAATAATACATAACGACTAGCATATGTGGACACGAATATGAGATATGTAGTCTACATATGGGTACAAGTTGGAGAACTTGTGTACTCGACCGACCCACCATGAGAACACTACATGGATCGTTATATGAGTGTCATAAGTGATTCTCATAGTGATCATGGTAAATGTATTCCTTTCACCTAAGGTCATCAAGGTTCCCTACATTTGAGTCACATACTTTGATACTTTCCTTTGTTGCTTGTAACTGAATGAACTTGAAGGAGGTCATTGGGTATGTCACATATCATGCGGAGGGATTTGTATGATCAAGATGGGATTTGTCCCTCCTATGTAACAAGAGTGATATCTTCGAGCCCCTTGATAGAGTAAGACTTAGCAAAATGCATGGCCATGCTCGGATGACTTGATATATGATATCAATGACATCAATTTAAGTTGGTCTACTCGGTAATCAAGAAACCAAAGATTGAGCTATACGAGAGTGACACATTCCATGTCTTGTGCTTAGTCTTGATATCTTAGACAAAGGGACAATGGCATATATCGGTGATGATCATAAAGGTTTAGTCGACTCACCGACAATCTTGTCACTTGGGTAGCAATGATGTGTTGCTAGACACTGCTCATTGCTTATGATCATAAATGTGATTTATGATCATTGCCAATGTGGTAAGAGCCTACTGGGTCACACACATAGAGCTATTTGAATCATTAGAGTTGCATGGGCTAATTATTTGGGTTATGGTTTCACAATAATTTCATATTAATAATGGGCCCAATAGTTGAGCCATTATTAAGCCCGAAATTAAAGCCTAATTGGATTAGGGCTTTGAAATCCATTAGGCCTGGAAGTTGAGTCTCACTATAAATACAACTTTTAGTGAGAAATTCGCCGGTCTTCTTGCCCTAGCCTTCCGAAAGGACAACCGCACTCTTCTCTTGCAATTCATTGGAGGATGCAAGCTAGCACTGCGAGCGCAAGAGAAATGCATCTACTGGGATGCGGTGGAAGCATGGTGATCCCGAGAAGCTCGTGTGGATACCATAGAGAGCTTGAACATGTCAACTATTCAGGTTTTACGATTCAACTCTATAGTTGAGTGAGAGATCTCAACCGAAAATTAGGTATGAAAATTTTCGAACACCCGGTTTTCCCCGTTTCACTTGGATCCTAGAGGGTTTCGGTTAAATTCCGCTACGCTGTTTAGCTCCCAAAACCCAACAGTAACTTTGGGCTCCTCTCTTGCCGGGTGCAAAGAGAAGGCACCCTTCCCCCGATAGGTGGTTGTGACCACCTTTGGTTGAGCTGTTGGGTCATTTCAGCCACAACAGAATGCTGAAAGTCCCACAGAAAGCTCATCGTGACTGTCAGAGGACGTTCATCCTCAGGCAAAGAAGTTTCTACCACAGGTCATTCAGTCGCTGGTGGAGCTTCCGGTGCGAACTGGGACGTCGGGAATCCCTTGTTCTTAGAATGCCGGGTCTTAACAATGACGACCTGAGAGGGAGTTCCCCTAGACGGTGCCAAATGATGCCCGGTGGCATCTTTGTTGTCCGACATGCTGGCTTGAGGGATAGACTTTTGGTATGAGGGCGCCTGCAAGACTTCGAAGAACATGGGTGAGAAACTCCCCAGAATATGTTTCCGAAGGAAGAGCCTCCACCGCCCAAGTCAGTGTTTGCAAGAATAAGAGCAGTAAAAAGTAGAAGTTAGGGGAATAGCCAGAGTTCTCTGTCTTTTTCTTACCAAGGTCCTTCCTAAGGATATATAGGAGGGCAAAAGGGAGAGGCCATTTGACACAACCCATTCAGATCACGACACGTGTTCGGTTAGGTACGATCCGTACCTTCAGATATAGGTATCTCTAGCTGTCCATAGGTCGTTTTGTCCAGAGGGCAAGGGCGTGTGCAAGGTCTCTTTGTCAGAGGCTCCTTAACCATTTTTGTCATATCTTCGCAAGACCCCTTCGGGGTATGAGGCTCCTTCGGAATAACAGGACCCTTCACCTAGATATCACCACCGAGGGCTGTCAAGAAAGGTCCTTTGGCATAGTGAGGCACCTTTGGGAGATGTTCTCCCTTTGCCGAGGATGGGGAGATTCCTTTCCGAGGTTGGTGGGTTCGTAAAACTCGAGGGTGGTGAAAGACATCCCTATCCGAAGTTGGTCATGTGACATTTTTAAGGGTGGTGTAAGTGTCCCCCGAGGTCGGTGCTAAGCCATCTCTGAGGATGGTGAGGGCCCCCTTTTCCCCGAGGATGGTCACCTGCATTTTTCGAGGGTGGTGCTCATTAGGCTAGTTTGGGAGACCTCCAAGGGTAATACCCCTTCAGACATCAGGTGGCAATCCAGGTAGGTCTATAGGAAAGACCTCTAGAAAATCCTAATATATAAGTATCTACCTAAGTTTATTAGCTACTTCCTGGTCATTCAATTCCAGTCATTCATATTCATCCTCTAGAGTTATTAATTTTAATACCTAAAGTTGATAGTCCAAAGCTACCTGTAGTGATTTATCCAACTCATATGGTTTACAACCAGGCATCAATAATTGTCTAGCATGAGAATCTATAATCACTTAATTCTCTCTTAGCCAATTCATGCCCAATATCACTTTATAATCATATGTGTCTAGCATTATTAGGTCTACTCTCAGTTTCAGCTTGCCTATTTGTATTTCACAGTTTTCAACTATGTGATATGTGAATAAAACTTCATTGCCAGCAGTTTTAACCAAGTACATGTTTGTCATGTATTTTACTTCTCGATTCATGGTTTTAACCAAGCTAGTAGAAATCAAAGACAATGAAGCTCCCGTATCAAATAGTGACTACACTAAGGTAAATGGTACCTTTTAGGGCCCTCCTGCTATTCTTATGCTGACTAGTCTCTCGGCCTGCAGCTTCAGCCTCTAGTGCTTCCTGCACCTTTCTGGAAGTCTCCAGCTAGAATACCCTACCAAGGGGTACATTGGGCCTCCTCTGATCCTGAGGTACTTTCTGTGCCTGCCTCCCTCCTTGAATGGGCACTTTGGTCCTCATTTGGGGCATGGGTATCTGCCCCCCTTGTCCTCTAGGATTAAACCTTTCCATCATTTTTCTATCATCTCCTCTCCTTAGGCAATCCCTTACCCAATGGTCTGGTGCCCCACACTTGTGACACTTGTGACATCTAGCAGAAGTTTTGAAGCATGGCTTATTGCCATGGAACTTCCCACAAGTGTTGCACTAAGGACCATATTGCTGTGGTCCCTTTTCCTTTTTATTTCCCCTTCTTCCTCCACTAGGCTCTACCTCCTCTCTCGGCCTTTTATGTTCCACTCTCACTTCCAGGTCCACTCCTGGTCTACTCCTTGAACTCTTGTTCAAGTGCAATGGCACTCTGCATCACGGAGTAATAGTCTCTGGCTCCTACTACTTTAAGAATTTGTCTCAGCTCCGGCCTTAAGCCTCTCAAAAATATTTTTGTCTTCAACTCCTCCTGCCCATCATATTGTAGAGCATATCTGATTAGACTTTTAAACCTTTGCTCATATCCTAGGACACTGAGGTCCCTTTGCTCCAACTAATCAAACTCTACTTGTTTCTAGTCCTTCTGGGCTTCACTAACATACTGCTGATGGAAGACCCGAAGAAAGTCTGTCCGCCTCATAGACCTTCTCCTGGCTGGTGGTCTCCTTTGATTTCTCTCCTGGTTTGTTCTTTCTACTGCCCTCCACCATAACTCTACATTACCTTCTAGCCTAAAGGTAGCTAGAAGTACTTTTTGAGTTGATGACACATCCATCCTTTCAAAAATCTTCTCAACTTGGTACACCCAGAATTCAGCTTCATATGGGTCACATCCACCCCTAAACACTGGAGGTTTTAATGCTAGAAACCCCTCCAGCTGGCCCTCCTTGAGTCCACCTCTTCTGGACCTCTATTATCTGACTTCTATGTTTCTAGTTCTATCCTTGGATGTCCTTCCTCTAGCCGTGGTCTCAGTAGGAGGCTCAGTCCTCCTTGAATATATGTATGCATCCAGCTCCTTCACATCTCGACTCTCTTCATCGTTTTCCTCAGTTCTGGGCTCCTGCCTCACTTCAGACCTTAACCTTCTAGCCCTTGGATGCCTTTTTTTTTCATCACCTTCTTTTTTTCCTTGATTCCCTCTATTTTTACTAAACTGGTCATAAGTTACTAGCTCTTTGCCATGCCTTCTTCTTGTCCTACAATCCTTGGCCTTAAAGTTCTCTCCTACTCCTACGTGTTCTGGATTTGCTTGTGACTGAGCTTCGCCTTTAGCCAAGGCTTGCTTCCCCACTACAAGCTGAGCTACAGTTGCCTATAGTGTTTCCATCATCAATTCCATCCTATCTTGTTGTCTTCCCCTGCTACGTCCACGTACTTACAACCTGGCATTTGGCTCGTCAGCCAAATTAGGCTCATTGGCCTCTGCCTGCCCCTCAGGGACATCTATGCATACCATCTCTAGGATGGGCTACTGTGTCCTTTGCCTGTACCAAGGATTTTTTTTCCCTACCTCTTGTTCTCATCCTGCACTTTAAGATGCAGCTATTCACATATGCTCAACAAATACAAGTCTTACATAATCCTATGTAGGAACGAGTCTAGGCTAAACACTCTACTAATTCAGAAGCTATAAACCTCAAGCTCTGATTCCAAACAAAGCCTATCACACCTCACACAGGCCCCAGCCTGTGCACTCATAGCGCCACTCACCATTCTACCCTGAAAGTTATTAAACACTTAAGTTCAAAAGTGTTATGAATGAACATTTAATTTTGGCCAACTTCTTTTCAGGTAGATTAAGTCTTATTCTCTTATGTTGGGGGCTTGGGAGGTGCCCCAGGAGGCTTCTGGGTTAACCTATACATTTACTTGCAGCTTAAGGTGAGGCCCAACCACTTACTTGCAACACAAGGCAAGGCTGTATCAATAACTTGCATTTCAAGCAAGGCATACACTTAATTCTTTAAATGCCTAGGATGTGTGCTCATCAAGTGTACTACTTCAATGCATGCCAACCAAGAAACCCACATCTTCACAAGTTTTGAGAAGAAGGTTTTCGTGTCCATGAGCTTTCGGCCAAGTAGAGAACTCAAGAGGTTCGTTACATAAAAGCATATCCATAATCACTTATCCATAGCATAACTTGGCATACAAGCATCCAACATATGTACATCAAAACCAAGATCATCTGAGGCTACATATACACAAAATAGACAACATACAAGCACCACCTACTTGGCAACATACCAAGGATGCTACAAGTCCAAAACTAGCCAAGAATATACATTACAAGCCAAGTTTTCTAAACTACCCAAAAAGCAACTTAAGTGTGCAATATAGGAGCACACACTGGAGTACAAGACCTATGACCATGTTCATGGTCATAAAGGTAAACACCACTATTAAAGCCGGAGTCCACACATCCATCTCACTCACCTAGACAAGTCCCACAATCTACTCAAGCCTGCAAAAGTTAGCACATAAGTTTCGGGCATAAACCATAAAGCTTGTATAAGTACATTAACAAGCCAAGCTTCAGTCTGGCACATACCTTGAACAATAAGGTACTAACTTAGTACACAAGCAATCAACTCAAGCACACTACTCAAGCTCAATTCCTTTTCCTAAAATTCAAACAATATGGGCATGAGTTTACACTCAGTAACGCTCATTAAACTCCATAGGAGTTTATTTAGTTAAGCCAAAACTTAACCTCCACAAACTTAGCTTGACCTGCAAGAAAGACATAGAAAACACAAGAGCAATATCTATATACATGATAACTGAGTCACTATATAAGCATGAACACTATCTAAATTGGGTTAGCACACAGAATCACTTCAAACAAGCACACAACTCACGCACACACCACATTTGCATTCTCGGCCAAAACCACTAGCAAGCACAATTTCACATCCTTGCACTTCAAGCATTCCAATCAATCACCAATCCACTAAAGCTCCAAGTTCACTAGTAAGTTGGCCTAACTTACTAAGAACTTAAGTGCTTGCCATTAACCTTGACTAGCTAGCCAAACTGTAATGAACCCAATAGTTCAACCATATGCCCATCTAGCAAACTAAGATCATATAGCATAATTGACAATCACTTAGCTGCTATTAACTACTTGAACATAAAATTATACCAAGAAATCAGATAGATCATGAACCTTACCACAAACACCTTGGCTTAAGCTCTCGGCTAACCTTGACAATCCAAGGCCAAGCTTGAAAATCCAAGTCCAAGATTGCCTAATGCCGAATCACCAAAATGTGAACTCAATCCTTCACTTTAAGCTTTGTTCACTTGTAATTTGGAAAAAATCCGGCAGCAATTCCCCAAGAACACGAAGAACACAAGTCAAGACTCGATCAAGCACACTAAGGAAGGCTTTGACCCGAAATCATGGCTTAATTGTTTAGTGGAAGCTTGCATTACCATGTATGTGCCAAATGGCACTAAAAATGGACTAATTCTAGTCCTAATGCCACCATTAATTACATGGCTTACCTAAGTCCTCCCATAATTCTTAGTACCAAAACTAAGACTTAAAAGATTGTTCAAAATGGCCTCTAAACTTTGTTTCACAACATTAACAACATAGCCATCTTTTATGTACATTTTTTACCCGAATATTCTTGGTTTTTCACATACACCACAATTCTCATTTTCAATCAAGTCCTTCATGTTTTATTTGCATTTTCTTTGCATTCTTGGCCTGGGCCAAGTACCAAGGGATGGTCCTAACATAGGTACCCTCTCCTACAAAAGGCCATCTATGCCTTAGTACTAGCAAGTATGAGGTTGCTGACCTTACTTCCAAGGGCACCCTATTATTGTCCGAAGTAACCTACCTCTTTGGGATGTCATGAGAAAGGTAGACCACTCAAGAAGGTTATCAAAGTGGTGCATTGAGCTCGGTGAATATGACATCACCTGCGAGCCGAGAAGGGCAATAAAGGCCCAAGCATTGGTAGACTTTATAGCCGAAGTACCAAAAATCAAAGATGCCTAGGAAGGCCTCGGAAAGGAGGAAGCTGAATGGACATTATTTGTGGATGGTGCCTCAGGATCCGAACACCAGGGAGCCAGAGTAATCCTTCGTGGACCCGAGGTTATGGAAGCTATGAAGGCCATCAAATTTAGATTCAATGTCACCAACAATGTCACTGAATATGAAGCCCTTATAGCAGGCTTGTAGCTAGCAAAAAGAGTAGGTGTAAGGGATCTAAAGGCCCACAGTGGTTCTCAGCTAGTAGTCCGACAGATGGCAGGGGACTACAGGGCAAAGGGCCTAAACTTGCCAAAGTACCATGATCTTGTGAAAAAGCTCATCCAGGAGTTCAACATGGTACATATAGAAAATGTACCGTGATGACATAACATGGAAGCAGATACCCTGGCCAAATCAAAGGACTCCATTGAAGTGCTACATCAGCCAAGCATAGCGATAATGTGTGTAACAACCTCAGGCAAAACGTGGAAAGATCCTACCAAGAAGTACCTCATAACTTCAGAACTTCCCAAAGATCCCCTTGAAGCTGTGAAAGTGCGAAAGCGCTCAGGAAGATACTTCCTCATTAAAGAAGAGTTGCACTGACAAGGCAATGCAAGTCCTCTACAGAGGTGCGTCAGTGAAGCAGACATGGAGACAGTCCTCAAAGAAGTCCATGAGGGGGTCTATGGTTCTCACATAGGAACTAATCCACTTATCGAGGTACTACTCCGTCAAGGATACTTTTAGCCTACCTTGAGGAAGGATGCGAGGTGGTTCGTCCAAAAATGTGACAAATGCCAAAGACACTCTCCCATCCAAAGACTACCTTTAGAGGTTATAACTTTGACAAACTATCCCTGTCCCCTTGCTGTTTGGGGCATTGATCTCATTGGTCCTCTCCCAATAGCTCTTGGAGGAGTGAAGTTCTGTGTAGTTGCAGTAGACTATTTCATCAAGTGGATCGAGCCAAAGCCTTTAGCAACAATATTGGCAAAAGATATACAAAGATTTTTCTGGAAGAACGTCATGCAGATTTGGAGTGCCAAGGGTGGTAGTAGCTGATGATGGTTCACAGTTTAACAATAAAGGTTTCTAGGAGTTTGCCACTGACCTTGGGATAAAATTACACTTCGCTCCGGTCGCCCACCCTCAAAGCAATGGGCAAGTTAAAGTATCCAACAGAACGATAAAAGATGGTCTAAAAAAGAGGTTGAAAGAAGCAAAGGGAAAATGGCCAGGAGTACTTTCGAGCATGCTATGGAGGTACCGAACCACTCCAAGAAGAGCCACGGGTGAGACACCCTTCTCACTGGTCTTCGGCATAAAGGCCATTATCCCTATTGAGGTTGTACGGCCTTCTGTTAGAATACAAGTGTTTGATGAACAAGGGAACAACCTCGGTTTAATAACCAAGTTGGATATGATTAATGAGCATAGAGAGATAGCCGAGCTTAGAAGAAAAGCTTTTCAGCAGAGAATAGTCATTGCTACAAACTTGCATGTCAAGAGTAAAGGAATCCAGAAAAGGGACCTCATTCTTTGAAAGGTTGAATTTGAAGCCCATTTCACAGAGTACTTCGGGCAAACTAGGATAGACCTTATTTGGTCCTTGAGGAAGTTCGGCCAGGAGTCTACAAGTTCAGTGATACCAAAGGTGGAGAATTGAAAAATACATGGCATTCAGATTCTTTGAAAAAATTCTACATTTAGGAAAAAATTTCGAGGAAATATTGTACAATTCTCAACAAAGGTGACTGATCGAACATGGTTTGTGTCGAAGGAAGAAAAACCGAATGTTGGTGTTTTCCAAAAGTACATAAGTGAAATTGTCCAATTTTTTAAGGTGGTCAACCGAACATAATCTACGTCAAAGAAGGGAAACCAAACGCGGGTGATCCTGAAGATTCATGACTGATACTGTAAATTTTTTGCCGAAGGTGTTCAACCAAACATAGTTCGTGCCGAAGGTACTTAAAGATTCCTTTCACAAATCGAGCTTAATCGAAGGTGATAGGCCGAATATGGTCGATGCCAAGGCCACTTAATAGAATTCAAAGTTCGCCAAAGATATCCAACCGAACATGGTTGGCCTTAAAGATGCCTAAATATTTTCTGAGGGATGCTACCGAAGATGGTCGTGAAACCCCTTGGTGTCGAAGATAGTTAAGCACGGAAGAATGAAAATAATACTCGAAGATCAATCAGGGACTTAGTTGAAATTTTGCAAAAAAAATTTCATTGACACTTCAGTACAAAGTACAATGAGTGAACTACAGAAAAAGAGAGGAGGCAGAAAAGGCCAAGAAGGAAGATCCTACTACTGGTCTTCACCACCTTCAGGGTCTTCAGCATCCTCGGTTTGGTCACCACTAGCCTCATCATCCTCGTTTATGCTAACCTCAGTAGCCAAAAGAGGAGGGATGGGAAGATTGAGGAACTCTACCTATGACCATTTCGAGGATAGCCTTTCAGGGATATCTAGAGCCTCCAGGAAGGAAAGATCAAGGTCTGGGAACTTGGAAAGGACTTAATGGCGAGCAAGGTAGTATCCATCTTGGTAGGAGGACTTAGTCACCTCGTCCGACTTGGCCTTCTCCACCTTCAAGTCCTCCAGTTCCTTCTTCAAGACCTCCACCTCCTTCTCCAACTTCTTCTTCTTCTTCTTGCCCTTCTTCAAATGCCCAACCTCGGCTTAGAGTTCGGTGTTGAGTACCAATGACTTCGTAAGGTCAGTGACCGCTTCCTCCTTCTCGTTTTGAAAAACCTCGTTCACCGAGGTCAGTGAGATCACCTTCGCTTCGAGGTCTGACACCTTGATGGAAAAATCCTCCATAAGTTCACCTTGGCTTATCAGCACCTCCTGCCGAAGGTTAACCAGCTCCTCCTTCGTGCTTTTATTAAGCTCACTGTACTTGACGACTGAGCTAGCAAAAAGCTCCTTGACCTTGGCCAAGGTCTCCTCTGACTGACTTCCTAGAAAAAAGCTCCTTGACCTTGGCCAAGGTCTCCTCTGACTGACTTCGGACGGAAGACTACTTAACTGCCAAGTCCGAAGGTATCCACTGTATGCCAACAACTGCGAAAAGGTAGGATTCCAAATAAAGGCCAAAAGGCAACAAAAGCTCAGAAATTTTCTAAGTCTTAGAGGGTTAAAGTTCACCTGGGCAATATGTTCACTCATCCTCGCGGCAAGGACCTCCTCATTTGGGCACTCCTCGATCAGGGACTGAAATGTGGCATTCATTATAATGCCCTTCGTAACCTTGTCCATGTCCTCCGTAAAAGTCCAAAAGGGCTCCCTCGGAACATTGTCGCTCAGAATTTTGAAGTCCCGAATAGCCCTCTTCTGAGTGTGGTCCTCCACCCAGGGAGCCTGCGCTCCTTCGCCTGCAAAGTCACGCCGAAGTTCCATTAGAACATTATCCCTTAGCCATTTGTCTATAAGGCCTAACATACCAAAAATTCATAAACTCATAGAGGAATGGCTAAGGGACAAACCTGGTGGGAGTTCAATGTCTTCTCCCTCGGAGTCACTGACATCGAGGACCTTGGCAGGAACACCCTTGCCTTTCCTTCTTCGGCATGCCTCAAGCTGTTTGGCCGAAAGTTCTCTGACTGAAGTCCCAAGCACATCGGCAACCACATTGGGACTCAAAAGGGTGGAACTGATGGCCGGTTCCGAACGTGGGTCAGCACGAACAGGGGTCCGATCCAGCACCTCCACTTCCCCTTCGGGCGGAGGGGGAAGGGTGTCACACGCCACACAAGCCCCAGCCTGTGCACTCTCAGTGCCACTCACCATATTACCCGGAAACTTATTAAAACACTTGTCTTCTTAAGTGTTATGAGTGAACAATTAATTTTGGCCAACTTTCTTTAGGACAGTTTTAACTCTTATTTTCTTAAGCTGAGAGTCTGGGAGGTGTTCTATGATGGTTATGAGAAGTTCCTGTGTACTTTACTTGCAGCTTAAGGCAAGGCCCCGCCACTAACTTGCAACACAAGACAAGGTTGTATGTAGATACTTGCAATACAAGCAAGGCATACATTGTATCCTTTATGTGTCCAAGATGTGTACCCATCAAGTGTACTACTCCAATGCATGACAACCAAAAAGCCCACATCTTAGTAAACTTGGAAAGCAAGGTTTTTCATGTATGTGCACATTTGGCCTAGTAAGGACTTAAGAGATTCATCATATAAACAAGACCATATTCACATAACTTAACTTAACTTGGCATACAAGCATCCATCATACGTACAACCAAAACCAAGTACAACCTAGGCTATATATGTACACAAAATGGCCCAAGTGCAACATACCAAGGATGCTACAAGTCCAAAACTAGCCAAGATTAAGTCTTACATGCCATCCAACCTACATCACCCGAGTAGAAACCTAAGTGTGCAATACAGGAGCACACACTGCAGCACAAGCTCAATGACCATGTTCATCGTCATAAAAGTAAACACCACTATCAATGCCATGGTCCAAACATCCATCCTGCACCTAGACAAGCCCATACTCTACTTAAGCTTGCAAAACTTAGCACATAAGTTTTGGCCATAAACCATAAGACTTGTAGATGTATTTATTCAAGCCAAGATTCAGTTGGCACATACCTTGAGCAATACGTGTACTACCTAGCACACAAGCAAGCAAACAAGTACAAGCAACTCACTCAAGCTCAATATCCTTGCCTGAAACACAAATAATATGGGCATGAGTACTAATACTTAGTAAGGTTCATTATACAACTCCAATGGAGTTTATTTAGTTAAGCTGAAACTTAACCTCCATGAGCTAACTATGACCTACAAGGAAAACATGAAAACACCAAGATACATGGTATATACTACAAACACAAAGCTAATTGAGGCATATATAAACATAAACATAACTCATAATGGGTTAGCAAGCACAACCAAATCAATCAAGCACACAAACTCACACACACACCACAATGTTCATTCGGCCGAAACCACTAGCAAGCACAAATATCATATCCTTGTACTTCAAGCATTTCACTTTATCTCTAATCCACTAGAGCTCCAAGTTCACTAGTAAGTTGGCCTAACTTACTAAGAACTTTAAGTGCTTACCATTAACCTTGACTAGCTAGCCAAATAACATTAACTTGAAAGCTCACTTTATGCCCATCTAGCAAACTAAGGTCATACAGCATAAATTAACTATCACTTAGCCGCAATTAACTACTTGATCATGGAAATGTACCAAGAATTCAAGTAGAACATGAACCTTACCTCAAATTCACAAGCTTGAGTTCTCGATTTGCACTTGACTGCCCAAGACTGAGCTTGAAAATGGAAGTGTGAGGTCACCTTGTACCGAAAACAAGTAATCCAAGCTTGATTCCTCCTTGAAGCCTTAATTCAACACCAATTTGGCAAGATTTTGGCAACAACTCACCAAGAACGCAACCTTTCCTCAAGGACTCGGTTAAACCAGAAAGTATGACCTTCTTTGACTGAAATGATGGCTTAATTGTCTAGTGGAAGCATGCATTACCGGTGATAGGCCACATGGCCTTAATTTTGGAACAAACATCCTTCTCAGCCTCACAAAACTTTGCATGGTGTAATGCAATCCACCCAGTCTTCTTAGTGCCAAAATTAGTACCTGAAAGAGTACTCAAAGTAGTCCTTAAGTTTTGTTTCTCGGCATTAACAACATAGTCACTTTTCATGTGCAATTAGAACCCAAAAGTTCTCAATTTTGCACATATACTACCAATCGCATTTTCAATCAAGTCCCTCATGTTTTATTTACATTTTCCTTGCATTCTTTGCCTGGGCCAAGTACTGAGGGATGGTCCTGAAAAAGGGAGTCCTCCTTGGCTTTCTTCCACTTTGTCACTGAAGAAGCACCACTCGGCGCCTTCTTCCTCTTAGGCGCTGCCTTCTTCCTTTATTGCTCCCCTTTCTTGGCCTGGCCGAGGAAGAGACTTTTGTAAAAACCAGCGAACTTGTCACAGCATAGAATGGTATAGACGACAAAATCTGGGAAGGAACTTACTCTCTTGAAGTGCCGAGTACGTGAGTTCACCCCGAATGAGCTTCACCAACCATGCATTTTTCCCATCAGCCAAGGGCTTTGGCTTACTTTCATCGGTTACATGCTCCTTAACTACCCCAAGTTCCTGAATGACCTCTTCTGTCACAAAATTCCATCTAATGGGAAAGGGGTATAAAGAATCTGGACGGGCCTCGGGGTCCCAATCTGCAATAGACCGAACATGGCTGTCAAATTCTTCAAATTAGGACTTTAGCTCTAAGGTTAAGAGCTTCCTTGGGTCTACTACATTGGTATCAAGAGTCCCCGAAGCCCATTTGGTCAGCACGTCCTTCCATCGCTCATCCACCTTAAGAAAAAAGAACTTCTTCGGCCACCCTCGCCAGCTATCCCTTTTTCCGAAGGTGAATGTATATTTCTTGCTCCCAAATCCCTGAGGGAGCCAGAAATAAAACCCGCCCTTCAGAACGGGGTGGAGTTTGTAGTATTGCATAAAAAAGATAAAGTGGGGCTTTATGCCGAAGACCCCACACATGCAAAGAAAAGCATTAAAGTATGAGTAGGAGTTCGAGGGAAGTTGGTTCACGGCTATGCCATGGAATTGGCAAAAGTCACAAACCATCTTCAGAGAGGGTTACCGAAATCCCGCCTTCAGTTGAACCTTCAAGACGGTAACCTCGTTTGAATGAGGAGAATAGCTGGGCATACTAGGACTAGGTAGCCTAGTGATTGAATAGAAAGGGAGAAAAAATTTAGCCGACCACTTCTTCACTTTTCTCGAAGTGGCACAGCTCGGATGAGAGTTAAGCGAGAGCCAACTCTCAGTAACGGTGATGCCCAGCAGCATCTTCACTGTGTGACATGGTGAGGGCAGCAAGGACTCCTAGTGAGCAAAGAGTACTTGGAGAAGGTGAACCCTGAGGAAGACCACCTGAAATGCTCAGGAAAATGAGGGTGAGGAGGTCCCCGGAGTGTTTTTCCGCGGGAGAAGCCTCCGACGCCCAAGTAAGTGTTTCGGAACCGAAAATGAAAATGTAGAATCAAGGGAGATTCTTTCCTGTGTTGTATTTTTCAGAGGGGGGGAGAGAGTCCGAGAGAGACACCACCCGCCCCTGGAGCCATTTCCTTAATATATAAAGAGGAGGATGGTCCGTTTAGATTGTGACACGTGTTTGGTCGGATTTAATCTGTACTTTTTGGGCATGGGGACCTCCAGCCGTCTGCAGGCTCCTTGGGCCACGGTCTAGGGCCGGAATAGCCTTAGATGACAGGACATATGCTGTCACAGCATGTCACAGCGGGTATGAGGGCGGCGTGTAGCCCCTGTAGACGACATGTCAGAGGCTCATTAAATGCTCCTGCCGTACTCCGAGGATCCTCTGGCTAAGGTCACCCTTCGGATCAAGGGTCCTTCTTCCAAGGCTTCCTCAATAGCTTGGGGATTTTCTCAACACTGAAGATTCTCCTTCGGGGGTGTTCTCTCTTGCCGAAGGTGGCTGGTCTTTCCACCCCGAGGCTGGTTCAATAGCGCTACCAAGGTCAGTGCGCGCTTTCTTCCTGAGGTCAGTAGTGTCATTCTTAGGGGAGTTAATGGACCCCCGAGGCCGTGCGCTAGGAGCGCCATGCTCCCTCCTTCGGAGGTCGATGCCTCTCCTTGTATGTGTGCCACTCGACTTCCCAAGCACGGCGCTTTGACCGAAGCTCCTTTGTTTGGAGGGCGGTAGCACTTCGGCTATCACATGGCCTCCTCGAAAAGTCGAGGTGGAGACTTCGAATATATATTCTGGAGGCACCTTACAAATCTTGGAGTGGGATGCCTTTTTGCAAAAAGACGTACTTCGAGGGCCAAAGGCGCACTCTACCCGTTCGGTTGTTACTCCTTACTTCTCGGTCAATCCCTTGGTGTTCCCGAGATGCCAAGTCTCTTTATTTCTGCTTTTTCCACTGTAGGTCAATAGACCATCGTGTCTCGTAACCAGGCGTGTCAGCCTGGAGCGACGTGCCCGGATTTTCGGCGTCGCAGGAAAGGTGTCCCTTGGTTTGCGCGCTGGTTGACACACGACATGCAATGATTAGGGGAGGTCACATCGGTCACACCAGCTATGCCCTGGGTGACACGTGTCATGCGGCGGTTGGAGGTGGCTGCCTTGGTTATACTAACCGCGTCTTTTCACCTTCAAAAAGCAATTATGGCGACGATTCGCCTTCGCGCAGTGGTTATGGCAGCTAGCCTTCCTCAGTCTATATAAACCTTCCTCCCGTCACAAGCCCCATTTGCTTTCTTCTACTTTTGCTTCCTGCTCTCTCTATTTTCGAGCCTTTTTCTCTTCCTTTTTGCGGCGGTGTTAGCGGTGGAGCGATTTCTGGCCACCACTTACAACGGCATCTTCTAATCCAGACTTCGGCAAGACCTTTGGTGGGTTTCTTTTTAGCCGAAGTTCCTTTACTCTTTTCCGAAATCCTTCTTTCTCATTTCCCAAACATGTCTTCTCCTGCCCCTCTTGCGTCTGTCGACCCTATTCCTGAGAGCTGGATGCCTCTCATGTCTCACCGTTGTTGTTCCACTCCAGAAAAACTAACGAAGTGGACAACCAAGTTCTTCCTCCCTTCTTACGCAACCACCAGATTACCCCATCTTGGGCATTTTAGTTTTATGAATAGGAAGGATGAGATTACCATTTTTCTTGCCCAACTGAAGGCCGGACTTCGGTTTCCTCCTCACTAGATGATTTGCAAATTTTTCCAATTCCATGGCATAGCCGTGAATCAACTTCCTCCTAATTCATATTGCTATTTTAATGCCTTTCTCTGCATGTGTGGGCCTTCAAAATAGAGCCCCATTTCATTTTGTTCATGCAGTACTACAAGCTCTATCCGGTCCCGAAGGGTGGCTTTTATTTCATGCTATCTCGGGGATCTGGGAGCAAGAAATATATGTTCACCTTCGGCACAAAAGATAGTTGGCGAGGGTGGCAAAAGAAATTCTTTTTCCTGAAGGTGGAGGAGGCTTGGTCGTACGTGCCGACTAAGTGGGCTCGGGGCAAGCTGGAGACAGATGTTAGGGACCGCAAAAAGCTGCTGACTCCTAAGTTGGCGGGGAGGTTTGTGGACCTCGACAGCCGTATTCGGGCTGTCGCTGACAAGGATCCCGAGGTCCCTCCACTCTCCTTATACCCCTTCCCCATCAGATGGCAGTTTATGACCGAGGAGGTCCTTCGGGAGCTAGGGGTTATTAAGGAACACAAGACGGACCTCGCCATGCCAGCTCCTGCGACCGTCGGGAAGAAGTCTGGGCTGGTGATGCTCATTCGGAGGGAGCTCACCTATGAAGCCCTTTACGAAAGTAAGTTTCTTTCACAATTTTTAGCATAAGTATTTGCCTGTACTTACACTGATATTTTCCTCCTTTTCTAGAAATGGGTGAGCAGTCAGCGGCCTTCTACAAATCCCTCTTCCTCGGTCAGGCCGAGGAGGAGGATCGGACGAAGAAGGGGGCCCTCAAGAGGTGGAAGACTTCGGGGAGTGGGCCATCTTCGGCTAAGAAGAAGAAGAAGAACCTCCTTCCCCCTCCCTCGGAGGACACCATCGAGGTCGGCGGGGAGCCTGAAACTCCCGCCGATCCTTCCACCGAGGCCACTAGTACTGCTTCTCGGAGCCCCGCTATATCGACAGATATTTTGGCCTCTCCGGCGGCAGACCTTGTAGCAGAAGAACTCAAGAAGCGCCGAAAGAGCAAAGGCAAGCATGTCCCTGTCGATGTAGAGGAGGTGCGGGACTCCGATGACGATATTGCTGAAGTTCCGCCAGGTTTGCTCCTTACATTTTTTCTCTTAAACTCGTAGATACATGACTAAGGAATGCTTTCCTCATGAGACTTTTCCTTTGTTTTTTTTGCAGAGGAGCTAGCACCCTCAGCCTGGGCAATGGAACATGCCCGAAGGCGGGCTCTTTGGGATTTCCACATCCCGAAGGATAAGGTTCCCAGGGAGCCATTCTGGTCATTCATGGAGGACATGAATTTGTTCTCCACTGATTGCCAAGAAATGGCTCCTCAAATGGCGAGAGGCGTGCTCACCCAAACTCTCTTCAAGGCAGTTGCCAAGGAGTGCGCTAACGAGGACACCCTCACCGCTAAAATTTTTGAGCATGCTGCTCAGGTAGTCCTTCGGGCCTCTTCAAGTTTTCTCCCTTCCCAACTTTTTAAGTGTTTAGCTCTCCTCACACATATTTGACTAAGTACCTTTTCCTTTTTTGCAGCTCTTGGGGTATAGTGGATACCTTCGGGCTTGGGCCGAAGATAAATTGGAGAAGGCCAAGGTCTTCTATGCCAACTCGGTCATGATGAACGCCGAGTTAAGCCGTATTACCAAGGAGGAGGTTGCCAATCTGCGGGAGGAATTCTTAAAGGGCTAGGAGGACCTCTTGAAGGATTTTTCCAAGAAGATGTCTGACCTTGGTGAAAAGGTCATGACCTTGACTTCGGCAAACGAGGACCTTCAAAAGGAGAAGGAGGAAGATTCTACTCTCCTAGCGAAGGCCCTTGCTGAAAATGCCGAACTTCAGGCCGAGGTCAGGGCACTGAAGGAAGATACAAAGAGGAAGAAGAAGGTGAAGAGCCTGTAAAGGAACGTTGCTGATCTGAGCAACGAGGTGGAGTACTTGTCCGTTGAGAAAGACAAGGTTGTTCAGGCAACTAAAGTTGCCTTTCAGGACGGCTTCTACCTGGCTCGCCACCAAGTTCGGGCGAAGTACCTAGATCTAGACCTCTCCTTTCTTGCTGCCCTGGATATTCCCGAGGGACCTCATTGGACGTGGTCTAAGGTCAAGTTCCTCAACCAACCTTTTGCCCCTCCTCCGGCACTAAAAGTGGTGGCTAAAGACGCGAGAACAGGAACTTCTCAGGATGCCAGGGTCCCTTATATTTTTTAGGGCTTTTGTCTTATTCTTTTCCTTTGTATTTTCCTTCTTGTAACTTTCTCCTTCTAATAAGGCCTTCTTCAATGGAATTTCTTTTTTCCTTTATGAAATTTGGCTAAGTATTTTTTAGCAATAACTTTCGTTTCTAGTTGTCCCGACCACGTTCTGTCAAGGGACTTCGAAAAACCATGTTTCACTCGTTGCGCCAATCATCTTCGGAAAAAAGAATCATGTTTGATGAATTCCCTTAAGAAAATTTTTGCCTTCATTTGGTGGCTGTATTTGGTGAACTCTATTGATGGGAAAATGACTCAATCGTCTTCGAAGAGGGCTCGTGACCCTCGTAAGAACTTGCTCGAGCTGTGTTTGGTGGGAACCTCTTCGGTGGAAAGAAACTTTTGCACTTAGAAACTTTTTCTGACTTGTACAATTTTTTCACCAAAAATTCTACGCATAGAATCTTTTCAAGGCATCCGAATGCCATGTATTTTTCAATGCTCCGCCTTCGGTATCACTCAGCTTGTAAACTCCTTTTCGAACTTCGTCGAGCACCAAATAAGGCCCTTCCCAGTTCAACCAAAATGCCCCGTGAGAAGGTTTTCGGGGCTCAAATTCGGCCTTTTGGAGGACGAAGTCTCCCTTCCTTATTCCCTTTTGCCTGACACGCATATTCGTGGCCAAGGCCACCCTTTGCTAAAAGGCTTTCCTTCTAAGTTCGGCCACCTCTCTGTGTTCGTCAATCAGGTCAAGCTTGGCTCTCAACCCAAGGTCAATTCCTTCTTCGCCGAACACTTGTATTCTTACTGATGGCTGCACAACCTCAACAGGAATAATGGCCTCTGTACCGAAGGCGAGAGAGAAAGGTGTCTCACCTATTGCTCTTCGGGGTGTTGTCCGATAGCTCCATAGTACACTAGGAAGTTCTCCTGGCCACTTTCCCTTTGCTTCTCCCAATCTCTTTTTTAGACCATCCTTTATGGTCCTGTTGGTCACCTCTATTTGTCCGTTGCTTTGGGGATGACCTACCGGGGCGAAGTGCATCTTTATTCCGAGGTCGGTGATGAATTCTTGGAATCCCTTATCAACAAATTGGGAACCATTATCGGCTACTATCACCCCCGGTATGCCGAATCTGCATATGATGCTTTTCCAGACGAACTTTTGCATTTCCTTCGCAATAATGGTGGCCAGGGGCTCTGCCTCAACCCATTTAGTGAAGTAATCTACTGCAACCACACAGAACTTCACTCCTCCGGGTGCTGTCGGAAGTGGCCCGATGAGATCAATGCCTCAGACTGCGAAGGGACAGGGGTAGTCAGCTGAGGTTATTAATTCCGAGGGCAACCTTTGGACTGTGGCATGTCTTTGGCAGCTGTCACACTTTCAGACAAACTGCCTTGCGTCCTTTCTCAAGGTGGGCCAAAAATACCCCTAGCAGAGCACTACTCCTGCCAAGGCATCAGTTCCAACATGGGAACCGTAGATCCCCTCGTGGACTTCTTCGAGAATTGTCTCGATATCCTTTTCCCTGACACACCTCTGCAATGGACTTGCATACCCCTGTCTGTATAGTTCTTCCCCAATCAGGAAATATCGTCCAGATCATTTTTGTACTTTTGCTGCTTCGTGAAGGTCATCGGGAAGCTCCGAGGTTGTGAGATACCTTTGTATAGGGGTTTTCCACCCTTTTTCCGAGGTTGTGATGCTCATTACCGCAATGCTTGGGTGGCTCAACACTTCGGTGAACCTTTTTGATTTGGCCAAGCTGTCAGCTTCGGCATTGTCTCGGCGAGGCACATTTTCAATGTGTACCGCATCGAACTCTTGCACGAGCTTTGAAACGAGTTCATGATATTTTGCTAAAGTTGGATCCTTCGCGGTATAGCCCCCTACCATCTGCCGGACCACTAGCTGGGAATCACTGTGGGCCTTTAGGTTCCTTATGCCAATCCTTCTGGCCAGGTGCAATCCTGCTATGAGGGCTTTATATTCGGCCACATTGTTAGTGACGCGAAACCTGAATTTGATGGCTTTCATGACTTTCATGCCTTCGGGACCGCGAATAATTACTCCAGCTCCCTGATGTTCGGAACCGAAGGCTCCGTTCACGAATAGGGTCCACTCTGGCTCAATATTGCCGAGGTTTGATTGTTCACTTTCGACAACTGGTGCTTCAGTAATGAAGTCCGCTAAAGCCTGAGCTTTTGTTGCTTTCCTCGGTTCATAAGTGATGTCATACTCGCCGAGCTCTATGCACCACTTGGAGAGCCTCCCTGAATGATCTACCCTTTTCATGACGTCCCGAAGGGGTAAGTTACTTCGGACGATAACAGGGTGACCTTGAAAGTACGGACGCAACCTTCTGCTCGCAAGTACCAAAGCATAAATAGCTTTTTGTAATAAGGGATACCTGATTTCGTCGCCATGCAGGGATTTGCTCACGTAATATACTGGCCATTATTCCACCCCCTCCTCCTTCACAAGCACTGAACTTAGTGCTTTTTCGGAGGTAGCGAGGTACAGTATAAGGGGTTCCCCATCTCACGGCTGCCGAAGTGTTGGTAAACGGGTCAGGTAGACCTTAAGCTCTTTCCAGGCCCTTCGACAATCTTCGTTCCAAGGATTGCTAACGAGGTCGCCACCATTTTTTGCTACTTTGGTAAGGACTTTAAAGAATGGCCGACAGCGATCTCCATACCTGGATATAAATCTGCTAAGGGACATTGATGTCCGTGGACATCTTCACTGGAAGGCATGGTGACTTCCGGGAGGACTTCCTGTGGAGGAGAGCGTCTGGTGCTGGAGTTTCCCAGGGGAAAGTGCCTGCGAAGCTCAGAAAATGGGGTTAGGAGGTCCCCGGGGTGCTTTTCCGGGGAGGAGCCTCCGACGCCCAAGTCAGTTTCCTGAGAAGGTAAGAAGGAAGCACTAGAGTTTTTAGTGGGCTTGCCTGTGTTTTCTCAAGGGGGAAGAGTCCAACCTTTTGCCAGGGTTTGTTTCCTGGTATTTATAGGAATGTCCAGCCCGTTCAGATCACGACACGTGTTCGGTCGGATGTTCTCTGAATTTCTAGGCGTAGGGGACAAGTAGCCGGTGGCAGGCTCCTTGAGTCTCGAACCGAGACAGGTCGTGACAAGACCTGGATGGCATCGGCGTGTCAAATCGCCATTTGAGGTGACATGTAGCGTCTGTGGGCGGCATGTCAGAGGCTCCTTAAATGCTCATACCGTACTCTAGAGGTCCCTGGCCGAGGTCGTCCTCTGGTACGGACGATGGCCCTTCGGGAAAATATGCCCACAGTTCGGGGGAGTTCCCTGATTCAGAGTTCCGCCTTCGGGAAGATCCTCTTTGGCTTGCAATACCTAATTCTCCGTTTCCGAAGGCGGTCTATTCAGTACCTCGGGGGGGCCAATAGCTTCCTCACGTTTCCTGACGCTCCGAGTTCGGGTCAGATAGCCCTTCGGCTATCACATGCCCCCCTTCAGAAAGCCAAAGTGGAGACTTCGGTTTGTAGTCTTTCCGAGGATGCTCTTTGGGAGTTTTTAGGGAGTAAAACCTGTGTCGAAGGTACACCTTTTGCCCGAAGATATGGGCTATTCGGCAATGGCCTGTCTTTTGGTGTCTTCGAGGCTATTTACTCATTTCCTTTTTCCTTTTGCAGGTCTGCGCAGCGTCGCGTCTTATGACCAGGCGCGTCAGTCTGGAGCGGCGCGTCCCAGTTTTTTAGGGGTGTCAGAAGGCGCGTCCCCTATTTTGGCACGGTGGCTGACACGTGGCACACTGTTATTTGAGGGGAGTCATGTCGATCACAGAGAGCGCGTCTTTTCGAGCGCAGAGAGCAGTTATGGTGACGGTTTGCCTTCAAAGGGTACTTATGACGTCGATTCAACTAGCTACTTTCAACCCATATATAGCCGATTCCATCATAAGTTCCCTTTTTGCTTTTGCTTCTGCTCTTTTCCCTGCTTGCCACTGCTTTTGCGCTTTCTCTTGCTTTTTGCGGCGGAGCTGTTTTAACAGAGTTTTTTCGGCAACCTTTCACGACGGTGACTTCAAACCCAGATTTTGGCAAGTCTTTTGGTGGGTTTTTGTTTTCCAGACTCTTCTGATTTTCAGAGTTTTTTCTGGAACTTGTTTTCTTGCCCTTTTTTCGAACCCATTTTTCTGCAAATATGCCTATTCCCAAGAGCTGGCAGCCTCTTTTATCTCATCCTTGCTGCACCACCCCCAAAAAACTGGCAAGGTGGAAGAAAAAGTTCTTTCTTCCTTCGTATGCTGTTACGAGGTTGCCTCGTTCTGACCAGTTTTTTTTTTCAAACCGTAGTAATGAGGTTACCATTTTCCGAGCCCAACTGAAGGTCGGACTTCGGTACCCTCCTCCGAAGATGATTTGCGAGTTCTGCAAATTTCATGGCATTGCCGTAAATCAACTTCCCCTGAACTCGTACTGCTATTTTAACGCCTTCATCTGCATGTGTGGCGTCTTCGGTATAGAACCCCACTTTAGTATTTTTATGCAGTACTACAAGCTCTTTGTGGTCCCGAAGGGTGGCTTTTACTTCATGCTACCTCGGGGATCCGGGAGCAAGAAATATACGTTCACCTTCGCCACCAAGGACAGCTGGCGAGGGTGGCAACAAAAATTTTTCTTTCTGAAGATGGAGGAGGCCTGGTCGCATGTTCCGACCAAATGGGCTCAGGGAAAGCTGGAAATCGACGTCGTGGATCCGAGGATGCTGCTAACTCCGGAGTTGGCTCCTATCTTTAAGGACTTCGACGGCCATATCTGTGCTGTCTTGGACTGGGGTCCCGAGGTCCCTTCGCGCTCTCTCTACCCCTTCCCAATCAATTGGAGGTTGATGACCGAAGAGGTTCTTCGGGAGTTAGGGGTAGTGAAGGAGCACAAAACGGACCTCAAGATGCCAGCTCCTTCCATCACCGGGAAGGATTCCTGGTTGGTGCAACTCCTTCGGGAGGAAGTTTCTTATGAAAGTTTTTATGAGAGTAAGTTATGTCACACCCCACACAGGCCCCAGCCCATGCACACTCTGTGCCTCTCACCAACCACTACCCTGAAGGTCCAGAATACTTGGGTCTTTAAGAGTTATCATCAGAGTTTAGTTACCTAACCTTCATTAAGTAGATTATTGGGCATTCTTTTTATTGGCCTGGGAGGTGGCCCAGGATGTCCCTGCTTATTTTAGACCAAGACCTTGCAGCTTAAGCAAGCCCAACCCATTACTTGCAAAACAAGCAACACTTGCACTTTTTCCTTTAAGTGCTTAACTTGTGTGCAATCAAGTGTACTAGTCTTATGCATGGCAACAAAGAAGCCCATATCCATTTTCAAGCTTGAAAACACATACATATATGATGATGAGCATTCGGCCAAGTATAGTACACAAGGAAGCCAACATCAAAACATCATGCTGATAGTCATAAAGTCCAAAGAAACTTGGCTAACATACAGCCAACAAGTCCAACATACAAAGTCCACTAAGGCCCAAAATGCATAAGTCCAACATGGGCCCAAAAGTGCTTAAGTCCACAACTCAACAACAACTACATGGCAATCATGCCAAGGATGCAAATGGGCCCAAAACTTGCAGCCCAATTCTCACATAGCCCATATGTACACAACTACCCATAATGCTCAAAGGGTACTACAAAATGTGCACTATAGGTACAAGTCCAAAAGACCAAGTTATTGGTCTCCAAAGCCCACCAAGTCTCAAATGCCAAAAGCCCACTCAACCAACACCTCCTAGCTCAAGTCCCACAGCTAATCTCCTGCAAAACTTCATCCATTAAATTCGGCCTACATAAGACCATGGAATAAAATGCACATTTCAAGCCAAGAATTTGTTGGCACACATACCTTGGACAATAAGTAAACTTGGTACACAAAAACCAAGAAGTCCAAACAGAAGCACAATTACTCAAGCTCTTTACCCTTTCCTGAAAATTCAACCAATAAGGGCAGTGAGTTTAAAACTCAGTAAGGATTCACACAACTCCAAAGGAGTTCATATTGTTAAGCATAAGCTTAACCTCCATAATCAAGCTAGTACCTACATCCAAAGACACAAAGACAAGGAAAATACAATTTGGCCGAAGCCTATATTCAACATATATCAATAATAAGTTGGTTAGCATGCACAATCAATCAACAAAAGCACACAAACTCACACACACACCACTTCTTCAATTCGGCCATAGCCACTAGCAAGTGCTCATGTACAATTTTGCACACCATTTCTTCATGAAATCATCTCCATTCCCCTCGAGCTCTCAAGTGCTTGATGGATTGGCCAAACCCACCAAGAACTTTACACTTGCCATTCATTGATTAGCTAATCAACCCATGGAACCATTAATTCCATATTGCCCTTCAAGCATACTAACATCACTTGGCAAATCTTGACCATCAATTAGTAGCTTCAATTACTTGTCATTAATCATGGAAAATATACCAAGCACAAGTAATTCATGAATCCTTACCACACTTTTTAGCTTGAGTAAATTCGGCCTTGTTGGATTTCTTCCAAGTTAAGTTTGAAACTTTAATTCCAAGGGTGCTTTGGCTAATTTGTCCAACACAAGCTTGAATGTCTTAATCCAAGCTTCAATCTCCAAGTCCAAGTTACCTTTCATTTTCGGCCATAAACACAGCCATCATGAGTTTCACATATCATTCACATAAACTCATGAAATCATCATTTCCATGCCAAAACACCATGAACTCACCAAGAACACTCAAGAACAAACATGCACACCATTCGGCCAACTAGTGTTCTTTGGTGGTTTAGCTTCAAACTTTCGGTCCAAGGTTCTCCTAACACAATACAGCCTTCCTTTAGTCAATATAACTCTTATTCATGGAAAACATACCATGGATTTAAGTAATCTTGAGCCTTTACCTCAAGAACAAGGCTGAAAATTCTGGACTTGCACAACCGAGCTCCAAATCAACATGCAACACCAAGAACACCAAGTAAACTTCAAGAGAACTTCATGAACATGCATGAACATATTCGGCCATGCCTTGTTCCTTCAAGAACAAGCTCAAATCTTGACGCTCAACAAGGTATCTTCAAGAGTTTTGCTGGAAATTTGGATGTACACTCAAGAACACTCAAGTTTCGGCCAAGAATCAAGATGAACAAGTGAAGAACAAGCAAGAACATGGAAGAACATGGAAGAGCTTTGTGTTTCGGCCAAGTGCTCTCCAAAACCAACAAAGGCAGCAACTAAATGACAACTCCAAGGAATGTTTGCTGCATAAGAAGGCCGCCCACTCAAGTGCCCATTAAACAATAAATTTCAGCATTGTACAATGCAATATTCTCCCAAGCACCAAAAACCCTTCCATATAATATTTGGTCAAAGAATGGGAGCTGCAATTTGGGTGGCGGACAAAGGCTTCCAGCCTTCAATTAATTTACCCAAGTTGGCTTAAATGCCAAGGAAATCCCCCAACTAATTTGCATGGCGCCTCCAACCCTCAATGTCTCCATACTTCCATTCTAGCCACCAAATTCAATGCAATTTCCAGCATTTCTTTTTAAATTGTTGGCCCACATGCCAAGTACACAAAATGTGGACATAATTGCATTATTATACCATATAAAATTCGTCCATCACACCATTCTTTTAGCAATAATTAATTCCATCTTCCATCATCACCAATAAACAAATCAATCATGCTCCACCATGAATAAACAATTCATATCTTTGTCCAAGGTTTACCTTATTTTAATGGCTCCACTAGGCAACTTCCAATATTTTAATAGCTCCACTAAGACTTCCAACTAATTAATTCAAGTCAAGTTGGCTGCCCATTGACCAAGAGCCACAATATTGGCTTACCTCCTCTTTAGCCATCTCACAAAATTGCATGGCTAAATTTGTCCATCCTTGGTTTGTAGTTTTAATTCCAGCACTAGTCCAAGGTTTTCAATTGAGTCTTCAAACTTTATTTCTTGCCAAGTCATACATAGTTTTTCATGTATGTGCAATTTGGCCCATAGTATTGCATAGTTCCATGTTAGTCACTAGTTACCAGTCCAGTTTGGTACTAGAACTTTATTTCATGGCATAGTTCACATAGAACTTTTGTATGTGTAATTAAAACACATAATTCACATAGTCTTGTATTCTCATCACTAAGACCATGTTCAAACAAGTCCCTCTTGTACTTAATTTCATGTCTTCATCCTTCTCTTCTTGGCCATAGCCAAGTACTAACTGGTGGTCCTGACAATTCCTCCCTCCTTAAAGAATTTGGTCCTCCAAATTCCTCACCAGTCTTTCATACAATTGAGGGTACTTTTGGGCAATTTCTAGTTCAACTTCCCAGGTTGCCTCTTCAGGAGTGTGGTTACTCCACTGAACTTTAATCATAGAGATCCACCTGCTTCTCAACTTTCTGGTATCTCTGGCCAGGAATTGAGTTGGTTCTTCCTCATAAGAGAGGTTTGGTGCCACAGGCACACTAGCAGGCATTTCTATCTGCTTAGAGCTGGGAACATATTTCTTAAGTAGGCTCACATGAAACACATCATGTATGTGTCCAAGCTCTGGTGGCAATTCCAGCTGATATGCCACATTTCCCACTCTGGCCAGTATTTGAAATGGCCCAATATATCTGGGTGCCAATTTCCCTTTCTTCCCAAATCTTATCACTCCTTTCATAGGAGAAACTTTAAGCCACACCCAGTCACCTTCCTGGAATTCCAGGTCTCTCCTCCTTTTCAGGTTAGCATAGGATTGCTGCCTGTCATTTGCAGCTTTGATCCTAGCTTGGATTAATTTGATCTTTTGAGTGGTTTCTTGGATAATTTCTGGTCCCAATTCCAGTTTATCCTCTGGCTGATGCCAGCAATGGGGAGTTATACACTTCCTACCATACAAGGCTTCATAAGGGGCCATCCCTATCACTGAGTGATAGCTATTGTTATATGAGAACTCCACAAGTGGAAGATGTACATCCCATTCACCCTGGAAATCTATGACACAACACCTTAACATGTCTTCCAGAGTTTGGATAGTTCTCTCGGTCTGCCCATCTGTTTGTGGATGGTAAGCAGAGCTAAATTTAAGCTCAGTCCCCAGTGCCTGATGTAAAGATTTCCAAAACCTAGAGACAAATCTAGGGTCTCTATCAGACACAATATCATCAGGTACCCCATGCAGTCTGACTATCTCTCTGACATAAAGCTGGGCTAACTTGTCCAGGGAGTCAGTGAGATTCATGGGAAGAAAGTGGGCTGCCTTGGTCAACCTGTCCACTATGACCCAAATGGCATTATGTTTTCTCCTTGTCAGTGGCATTCCTACCACAAAATCCATTGATATGGATCCCCATTTTCTCTCAGGTATGGGTAAGCTTTGAAGCTTTCCCCCTGGCTTTTGGTGTTCAACTTTTACTTGCTGACACACTTCACATTTGGCTACATGAGCACTTATATCCTTCTTCAAGTATGGCCACCAAAAGTAAGCTTTGAGGGCATGGTACATTTTGGTAGCCCCTGGGTGCATACTTAGTTTACTGGAATGTGCCTCCTCCAGGATCTGAATTCTCAGATTTTCCTTTTCAGGTACATATAATCTTCCCTGGAAATGCAACATTCCTTGCTTGTAAGAAAACCCTTGGAAAAGTTCTCCTTTACTTTGCCCAGATATTAATCCCAGGTTTTCATCTTTGGCCTGAGCTTCTTTAATGAGCTCCTTCCATTCTGGGGTAATGGTGAGTACCTTAAGTAGGTCACCTTCCCAGGTTAGCCATTGACTTGCTAAACAAGTAAGGCTAAGGATTTCTGCCTTTTGTTCTATTTCTCCACCCTTGAGCACTCCTGTATAATTCCTGCTCAGGGCATCTGCCACAACATTGGCCTTTCCTGCTGTGTATTCAATCACACAGTCAAAGTCTTTCAAGTACTCTAACCATCTTCTTTGCCTCATGTTTAGGTCTTTCTGAGTGAACAAGTACTTGAGACTTTTGTGGTCTGTAAAAACTTGGAATTTATTACCAAGAAGATAGTGCCTCCATTGTTTCAAGGCAAAGACTACTGCTGCCAATTCCAGGTCATGTACTGGATATTTCTTTTCATGGGATCTTAACTGTCTAGAGCCAAAAGATATGGCTTGCTTGTCCTGCATTAGGACACATCCTAGTCCTATATGAGATGCATCAGCATACACCTCATATTCCTTTTCAGGGTCTGGGAGGACTAGTATAGGGGCTGTTGTCAGCCTTCTTTTAAGCTCTTGGAAGCTTTCTTCACACTTTGTTTCCCAGATAAATTTCTGGTTCTTCCTGATTAATTGAGTCATGGGTGCTGCTATAACAGAAAACTTTGGCACAAACCTTCTGTAATAGCCAGCCAACCCAAGGAAACTTCTAATTTCCCTCACATTCTGAGGTTGTTTCCAATTCAGGATTGAGCTCACCTTTTCAGGATCTACAGCCAACCCTTGGTCATTAATTATGTGACCTAAAAATGCAATCTCCTTTGTCCAAAATTTGCATTTACTTAGCTTTCCATAAAGCTCATTCTCTTGGAGCAAACCAAGCACTATACTCAGATGTTCTTTGTGAGTTTCTTCATCCCTGGAATATACCAAGATGTCATCAATGAATACAACCACAAAGTGGTCCAGGTGTGCTCTAAACACCCTCTGCATTAAATCCATAAAGAATGCAGGTGCATTTGTAAGCCCGAATGGCATTACTGTATATTCAAAGTGTCCATACCTAGTCCTGAATGCAGTCTTAGGTATGTCCTCTTCCTTGACTCTTAGCTGGAAATATCCAGATCTCAGGTCTATTTTAGAAAAGACCTTGGCTCCTTTCAACTGGTCAAACAAGTCCTCAATCCTGGGGAGAGGATACTTGTTCTTAATGGTCAAGGCATTAAGTTTTCTGTAATCTATACAGAGCCTAAGGGTTCCATCCTTTTTCTTCACAAACAGTACAGGTGCTCCCCAAGGAGACACACTGGGTCTGATGAACCCTTTCTCAAGCAGTTCATCCAACTGCTTCTTCAATTCTACCATTTCTGGCACTGCCATCCTATATGGGGCAGCGAATGCTGGAGTTGATCCAGGTACCAGTTTAATCTCAAATTCTACTTCTCTTTTGGGTGGTAATCCAGGTAAGTCAGTAGGAAATACTCCTGGAAAATTCTGGACTATAGGAATTTGTCTAAGTTCTTCAGCTGCTTCCTGGTCATTAAGTTCCAGGCACTCCTGTTCATTATCCAGAGTTATTAGTTTCACTACTTCAATTTGGTGATCCATAGGCAACTCTAGTGATTTATCTAGCTGGTATGGTTTGCAACCAGGTATCACTAACTGCCTAGCATGACAGTCTATAACTGCTTTATTTTCACTGAGCCAATCCATGCCCAGTATTACACCATATTCATTGGTGTCCAGTACTAAAAATTTTGCTTTTAGTTTCTGCTTGTCTATCTGGACTTCACAATTTTCCACCATCTGGTATGTAAATAATACTTCTTTTCCAGCTGTTCTAACCACATACACATCAGTCATATGTTTTACTTCTAAGTTCATGACTTTAGCCAAGCTAGCAGATATCACAGATAATGAAGCTCCAGTATCGAACAAGGCAATAGTTAACTGGCCATTAAGGTAAATGGTACCTTTTAAGGCCCTTCTAGCCTTCTGCTGGCTAGTTTCCTTGTCCATAGATCCTGCATCAGCATCATGAGTACCAGGTATTTTCCTGGAAGTCTCCAACTGGAATATCCTACCAGGAGGTACATGTGTCCTTTTCTGGTCCTGTGCTGCTCTCTGTGCCTGCCTTCCATCCTGAAATGGCACAGGTGCCCTTTTCTGGGGCATGGGAGCTTGTCCAAATGGATCTCTGGGATTATACCTTCCCAGCATACTTCTATCTCCAATTCTTTTTGGGCAATCCTAGACCCAATGGTCTTGGGCCCCACACTTGTGGCAACCACTGGAAGCTTTATAGCATGGCTTATAGCCATGGAACTTCCCACACTTGGAGCATTGGGGACCAGGTGTCTGTGGTCCCTTCTCCTGCTTAAATTCTTTTCTGCTCCCATTATGCTCAGCCTCTTCTCTTGGCCTCTTCTGAAACTGGCCTTTCTGAACTCTGCTGCTACTCCCAGGGCCACTTCTGTACTGCTCCTGAAATTCTTGCTCCAATGCCAGTGCACTTTGCATCACAGAGTAATAGTCTCTGGCTCCAACTGCTCTGAGGATCTGCCTCAGTTCAGGTCTTAGACCCCTCACAAATCTCTTTGTCTTCAGCTCCTCCTCACCATTGTATTGGGGTGCATATCTGATCAGGCTATTAAACCTCTGCTCATACTCAAGAACACTGAGATTTCCTTGCTTTAACTGATCAAATTCTACCTGTTTCTTATCCTTTTGAGCCTCGCTCACATACTGTTGGTGGAAGACTCTGAGAAAGTCTGGCCACCTCATGGATCTTCTCATCAAAAGTGGTTTCCTGCGGTTCCTCTCCTGGTGTGTCCTCTGAACTGTTCTCCACCACAGCTCTGCATGCCCTTCCAGCCTGAATGTAGCCAGAAGTACCTTCTGAGTGGCTGTCACCTCCATTCTTTCAAAGATCTTTTCTAACTGATAAATCCAGAACTCCGCCTCATCTGGTTCACAACCACCTCTGTAGATAGGAGGTTTCAATGCCAGGAATCCCTCCAGCTGGCCCTCCTTTAATTCACTCCTTCTATGCCTTCCTCTGTTGGCAGTTGAATTTCTGGTCCTTTCTCTATATGTTCTTCCTCTGGCTGGGTGTTCAGGGAGAGGCTCAGTCCTCCTGCTGTATATATATGCATCTAGCTCCTCAAGGTCTGGGCTATCACTTTCCTCTTCAGTTTTATGCTCCTGCCTGATTTCAGACCTCATCCTCCTTGATCTGGGATGTCTTTTCTCTTCATCAGTTTCCTCTTCTGGAATACCTCCATTATTGCTGTGCTGATCCAAATCCACTGGCTCTTTGCCAGGTCTCCTTCCCACTCTTCTACCTTCTGTTTTAGAATTTTCTCCTGTTTGCACCTGTTCTGGGTTTTCCTGTACTGGAGGTTGGCCTCTAGCCAAGAGTTGCATTCCAGTCACTATCTGTGTCATTGTTACCTGTAAGTTTTCCATCATCTGTTCCATTCTGTCTTCTCTGTTTCTGCTGGGTTCAGGTATCTGGGACCTGGTATTTGGCTGTCTTGCCAAGTTATGATCATCTTGTGCATTCTGCCTTTGGGCAGTTTCATCAGGCATTTCTTGCCTGGCACTTGGCTCTCGTGCCAAGGTATGCTCTTTTTGAGCAACTTGTCTCAGGGTATTTCTTTCCCTGGTTCTAGTTCTCATTCCTGCACTTTAAAATTGCAGCCATTTATATATATCCATGTATGCATATGCATGTCTTATGTGACCCTATGTGGGAACTTGACTAGGCTAACTACTTCTCAAATCCGGCTCTGATACCACCGCAGCAGGTCTGCTCTGTCACACCCCACACAGGCCCCAGCCCATGCACACTCTGTGCCTCTCACCAACCACTACCCTGAAGGTCCAGAATACTTGGGTCTTTAAGAGTTATCATCAGAGTTTAGTTACCTAACCTTCATTAAGTAGATTATTGGGCATTCTTTTTATTGGCCTGGGAGGTGGCCCAGGATGTCCCTGCTTATTTTAGACCAAGACCTTGCAGCTTAAGCAAGCCCAACCCATTACTTGCAAAACAAGCAACACTTGCACTTTTTCCTTTAAGTGCTTAACTTGTGTGCAATCAAGTGTACTAGTCTTATGCATGGCAACAAAGAAGCCCATATCCATTTTCAAGCTTGAAAACACATACATATATGATGATGAGCATTCGGCCAAGTATAGTACACAAGGAAGCCAACATCAAAACATCATGCTGATAGTCATAAAGTCCAAAGAAACTTGGCTAACATACAGCCAACAAGTCCAACATACAAAGTCCACTAAGGCCCAAAATGCATAAGTCCAACATGGGCCCAAAAGTGCTTAAGTCCACAACTCAACAACAACTACATGGCAATCATGCCAAGGATGCAAATGGGCCCAAAACTTGCAGCCCAATTCTCACATAGCCCATATGTACACAACTACCCATAATGCTCAAAGGGTACTACAAAATGTGCACTATAGGTACAAGTCCAAAAGACCAAGTTATTGGTCTCCAAAGCCCACCAAGTCTCAAATGCCAAAAGCCCACTCAACCAACACCTCCTAGCTCAAGTCCCACAGCTAATCTCCTGCAAAACTTCATCCATTAAATTCGGCCTACATAAGACCATGGAATAAAATGCACATTTCAAGCCAAGAATTTGTTGGCACACATACCTTGGACAATAAGTAAACTTGGTACACAAAAACCAAGAAGTCCAAACAGAAGCACAATTACTCAAGCTCTTTACCCTTTCCTGAAAATTCAACCAATAAGGGCAGTGAGTTTAAAACTCAGTAAGGATTCACACAACTCCAAAGGAGTTCATATTGTTAAGCATAAGCTTAACCTCCATAATCAAGCTAGTACCTACATCCAAAGACACAAAGACAAGGAAAATACAATTTGGCCGAAGCCTATATTCAACATATATCAATAATAAGTTGGTTAGCATGCACAATCAATCAACAAAAGCACACAAACTCACACACACACCACTTCTTCAATTCGGCCATAGCCACTAGCAAGTGCTCATGTACAATTTTGCACACCATTTCTTCATGAAATCATCTCCATTCCCCTCGAGCTCTCAAGTGCTTGATGGATTGGCCAAACCCACCAAGAACTTTACACTTGCCATTCATTGATTAGCTAATCAACCCATGGAACCATTAATTCCATATTGCCCTTCAAGCATACTAACATCACTTGGCAAATCTTGACCATCAATTAGTAGCTTCAATTACTTGTCATTAATCATGGAAAATATACCAAGCACAAGTAATTCATGAATCCTTACCACACTTTTTAGCTTGAGTAAATTCGGCCTTGTTGGATTTCTTCCAAGTTAAGTTTGAAACTTTAATTCCAAGGGTGCTTTGGCTAATTTGTCCAACACAAGCTTGAATGTCTTAATCCAAGCTTCAATCTCCAAGTCCAAGTTACCTTTCATTTTCGGCCATAAACACAGCCATCATGAGTTTCACATATCATTCACATAAACTCATGAAATCATCATTTCCATGCCAAAACACCATGAACTCACCAAGAACACTCAAGAACAAACATGCACACCATTCGGCCAACTAGTGTTCTTTGGTGGTTTAGCTTCAAACTTTCGGTCCAAGGTTCTCCTAACACAATACAGCCTTCCTTTAGTCAATATAACTCTTATTCATGGAAAACATACCATGGATTTAAGTAATCTTGAGCCTTTACCTCAAGAACAAGGCTGAAAATTCTGGACTTGCACAACCGAGCTCCAAATCAACATGCAACACCAAGAACACCAAGTAAACTTCAAGAGAACTTCATGAACATGCATGAACATATTCGGCCATGCCTTGTTCCTTCAAGAACAAGCTCAAATCTTGACGCTCAACAAGGTATCTTCAAGAGTTTTGCTGGAAATTTGGATGTACACTCAAGAACACTCAAGTTTCGGCCAAGAATCAAGATGAACAAGTGAAGAACAAGCAAGAACATGGAAGAACATGGAAGAGCTTTGTGTTTCGGCCAAGTGCTCTCCAAAACCAACAAAGGCAGCAACTAAATGACAACTCCAAGGAATGTTTGCTGCATAAGAAGGCCGCCCACTCAAGTGCCCATTAAACAATAAATTTCAGCATTGTACAATGCAATATTCTCCCAAGCACCAAAAACCCTTCCATATAATATTTGGTCAAAGAATGGGAGCTGCAATTTGGGTGGCGGACAAAGGCTTCCAGCCTTCAATTAATTTACCCAAGTTGGCTTAAATGCCAAGGAAATCCCCCAACTAATTTGCATGGCGCCTCCAACCCTCAATGTCTCCATACTTCCATTCTAGCCACCAAATTCAATGCAATTTCCAGCATTTCTTTTTAAATTGTTGGCCCACATGCCAAGTACACAAAATGTGGACATAATTGCATTATTATACCATATAAAATTCGTCCATCACACCATTCTTTTAGCAATAATTAATTCCATCTTCCATCATCACCAATAAACAAATCAATCATGCTCCACCATGAATAAACAATTCATATCTTTGTCCAAGGTTTACCTTATTTTAATGGCTCCACTAGGCAACTTCCAATATTTTAATAGCTCCACTAAGACTTCCAACTAATTAATTCAAGTCAAGTTGGCTGCCCATTGACCAAGAGCCACAATATTGGCTTACCTCCTCTTTAGCCATCTCACAAAATTGCATGGCTAAATTTGTCCATCCTTGGTTTGTAGTTTTAATTCCAGCACTAGTCCAAGGTTTTCAATTGAGTCTTCAAACTTTATTTCTTGCCAAGTCATACATAGTTTTTCATGTATGTGCAATTTGGCCCATAGTATTGCATAGTTCCATGTTAGTCACTAGTTACCAGTCCAGTTTGGTACTAGAACTTTATTTCATGGCATAGTTCACATAGAACTTTTGTATGTGTAATTAAAACACATAATTCACATAGTCTTGTATTCTCATCACTAAGACCATGTTCAAACAAGTCCCTCTTGTACTTAATTTCATGTCTTCATCCTTCTCTTCTTGGCCATAGCCAAGTACTAACTGGTGGTCCTGACAATTCCTCCCTCCTTAAAGAATTTGGTCCTCCAAATTCCTCACCAGTCTTTCATACAATTGAGGGTACTTTTGGGCAATTTCTAGTTCAACTTCCCAGGTTGCCTCTTCAGGAGTGTGGTTACTCCACTGAACTTTAATCATAGAGATCCACCTGCTTCTCAACTTTCTGGTATCTCTGGCCAGGAATTGAGTTGGTTCTTCCTCATAAGAGAGGTTTGGTGCCACAGGCACACTAGCAGGCATTTCTATCTGCTTAGAGCTGGGAACATATTTCTTAAGTAGGCTCACATGAAACACATCATGTATGTGTCCAAGCTCTGGTGGCAATTCCAGCTGATATGCCACATTTCCCACTCTGGCCAGTATTTGAAATGGCCCAATATATCTGGGTGCCAATTTCCCTTTCTTCCCAAATCTTATCACTCCTTTCATAGGAGAAACTTTAAGCCACACCCAGTCACCTTCCTGGAATTCCAGGTCTCTCCTCCTTTTCAGGTTAGCATAGGATTGCTGCCTGTCATTTGCAGCTTTGATCCTAGCTTGGATTAATTTGATCTTTTGAGTGGTTTCTTGGATAATTTCTGGTCCCAATTCCAGTTTATCCTCTGGCTGATGCCAGCAATGGGGAGTTATACACTTCCTACCATACAAGGCTTCATAAGGGGCCATCCCTATCACTGAGTGATAGCTATTGTTATATGAGAACTCCACAAGTGGAAGATGTACATCCCATTCACCCTGGAAATCTATGACACAACACCTTAACATGTCTTCCAGAGTTTGGATAGTTCTCTCGGTCTGCCCATCTGTTTGTGGATGGTAAGCAGAGCTAAATTTAAGCTCAGTCCCCAGTGCCTGATGTAAAGATTTCCAAAACCTAGAGACAAATCTAGGGTCTCTATCAGACACAATATCATCAGGTACCCCATGCAGTCTGACTATCTCTCTGACATAAAGCTGGGCTAACTTGTCCAGGGAGTCAGTGAGATTCATGGGAAGAAAGTGGGCTGCCTTGGTCAACCTGTCCACTATGACCCAAATGGCATTATGTTTTCTCCTTGTCAGTGGCATTCCTACCACAAAATCCATTGATATGGATCCCCATTTTCTCTCAGGTATGGGTAAGCTTTGAAGCTTTCCCCCTGGCTTTTGGTGTTCAACTTTTACTTGCTGACACACTTCACATTTGGCTACATGAGCACTTATATCCTTCTTCAAGTATGGCCACCAAAAGTAAGCTTTGAGGGCATGGTACATTTTGGTAGCCCCTGGGTGCATACTTAGTTTACTGGAATGTGCCTCCTCCAGGATCTGAATTCTCAGATTTTCCTTTTCAGGTACATATAATCTTCCCTGGAAATGCAACATTCCTTGCTTGTAAGAAAACCCTTGGAAAAGTTCTCCTTTACTTTGCCCAGATATTAATCCCAGGTTTTCATCTTTGGCCTGAGCTTCTTTAATGAGCTCCTTCCATTCTGGGGTAATGGTGAGTACCTTAAGTAGGTCACCTTCCCAGGTTAGCCATTGACTTGCTAAACAAGTAAGGCTAAGGATTTCTGCCTTTTGTTCTATTTCTCCACCCTTGAGCACTCCTGTATAATTCCTGCTCAGGGCATCTGCCACAACATTGGCCTTTCCTGCTGTGTATTCAATCACACAGTCAAAGTCTTTCAAGTACTCTAACCATCTTCTTTGCCTCATGTTTAGGTCTTTCTGAGTGAACAAGTACTTGAGACTTTTGTGGTCTGTAAAAACTTGGAATTTATTACCAAGAAGATAGTGCCTCCATTGTTTCAAGGCAAAGACTACTGCTGCCAATTCCAGGTCATGTACTGGATATTTCTTTTCATGGGATCTTAACTGTCTAGAGCCAAAAGATATGGCTTGCTTGTCCTGCATTAGGACACATCCTAGTCCTATATGAGATGCATCAGCATACACCTCATATTCCTTTTCAGGGTCTGGGAGGACTAGTATAGGGGCTGTTGTCAGCCTTCTTTTAAGCTCTTGGAAGCTTTCTTCACACTTTGTTTCCCAGATAAATTTCTGGTTCTTCCTGATTAATTGAGTCATGGGTGCTGCTATAACAGAAAACTTTGGCACAAACCTTCTGTAATAGCCAGCCAACCCAAGGAAACTTCTAATTTCCCTCACATTCTGAGGTTGTTTCCAATTCAGGATTGAGCTCACCTTTTCAGGATCTACAGCCAACCCTTGGTCATTAATTATGTGACCTAAAAATGCAATCTCCTTTGTCCAAAATTTGCATTTACTTAGCTTTCCATAAAGCTCATTCTCTTGGAGCAAACCAAGCACTATACTCAGATGTTCTTTGTGAGTTTCTTCATCCCTGGAATATACCAAGATGTCATCAATGAATACAACCACAAAGTGGTCCAGGTGTGCTCTAAACACCCTCTGCATTAAATCCATAAAGAATGCAGGTGCATTTGTAAGCCCGAATGGCATTACTGTATATTCAAAGTGTCCATACCTAGTCCTGAATGCAGTCTTAGGTATGTCCTCTTCCTTGACTCTTAGCTGGAAATATCCAGATCTCAGGTCTATTTTAGAAAAGACCTTGGCTCCTTTCAACTGGTCAAACAAGTCCTCAATCCTGGGGAGAGGATACTTGTTCTTAATGGTCAAGGCATTAAGTTTTCTGTAATCTATACAGAGCCTAAGGGTTCCATCCTTTTTCTTCACAAACAGTACAGGTGCTCCCCAAGGAGACACACTGGGTCTGATGAACCCTTTCTCAAGCAGTTCATCCAACTGCTTCTTCAATTCTACCATTTCTGGCACTGCCATCCTATATGGGGCAGCGAATGCTGGAGTTGATCCAGGTACCAGTTTAATCTCAAATTCTACTTCTCTTTTGGGTGGTAATCCAGGTAAGTCAGTAGGAAATACTCCTGGAAAATTCTGGACTATAGGAATTTGTCTAAGTTCTTCAGCTGCTTCCTGGTCATTAAGTTCCAGGCACTCCTGTTCATTATCCAGAGTTATTAGTTTCACTACTTCAATTTGGTGATCCATAGGCAACTCTAGTGATTTATCTAGCTGGTATGGTTTGCAACCAGGTATCACTAACTGCCTAGCATGACAGTCTATAACTGCTTTATTTTCACTGAGCCAATCCATGCCCAGTATTACACCATATTCATTGGTGTCCAGTACTAAAAATTTTGCTTTTAGTTTCTGCTTGTCTATCTGGACTTCACAATTTTCCACCATCTGGTATGTAAATAATACTTCTTTTCCAGCTGTTCTAACCACATACACATCAGTCATATGTTTTACTTCTAAGTTCATGACTTTAGCCAAGCTAGCAGATATCACAGATAATGAAGCTCCAGTATCGAACAAGGCAATAGTTAACTGGCCATTAAGGTAAATGGTACCTTTTAAGGCCCTTCTAGCCTTCTGCTGGCTAGTTTCCTTGTCCATAGATCCTGCATCAGCATCATGAGTACCAGGTATTTTCCTGGAAGTCTCCAACTGGAATATCCTACCAGGAGGTACATGTGTCCTTTTCTGGTCCTGTGCTGCTCTCTGTGCCTGCCTTCCATCCTGAAATGGCACAGGTGCCCTTTTCTGGGGCATGGGAGCTTGTCCAAATGGATCTCTGGGATTATACCTTCCCAGCATACTTCTATCTCCAATTCTTTTTGGGCAATCCTAGACCCAATGGTCTTGGGCCCCACACTTGTGGCAACCACTGGAAGCTTTATAGCATGGCTTATAGCCATGGAACTTCCCACACTTGGAGCATTGGGGACCAGGTGTCTGTGGTCCCTTCTCCTGCTTAAATTCTTTTCTGCTCCCATTATGCTCAGCCTCTTCTCTTGGCCTCTTCTGAAACTGGCCTTTCTGAACTCTGCTGCTACTCCCAGGGCCACTTCTGTACTGCTCCTGAAATTCTTGCTCCAATGCCAGTGCACTTTGCATCACAGAGTAATAGTCTCTGGCTCCAACTGCTCTGAGGATCTGCCTCAGTTCAGGTCTTAGACCCCTCACAAATCTCTTTGTCTTCAGCTCCTCCTCACCATTGTATTGGGGTGCATATCTGATCAGGCTATTAAACCTCTGCTCATACTCAAGAACACTGAGATTTCCTTGCTTTAACTGATCAAATTCTACCTGTTTCTTATCCTTTTGAGCCTCGCTCACATACTGTTGGTGGAAGACTCTGAGAAAGTCTGGCCACCTCATGGATCTTCTCATCAAAAGTGGTTTCCTGCGGTTCCTCTCCTGGTGTGTCCTCTGAACTGTTCTCCACCACAGCTCTGCATGCCCTTCCAGCCTGAATGTAGCCAGAAGTACCTTCTGAGTGGCTGTCACCTCCATTCTTTCAAAGATCTTTTCTAACTGATAAATCCAGAACTCCGCCTCATCTGGTTCACAACCACCTCTGTAGATAGGAGGTTTCAATGCCAGGAATCCCTCCAGCTGGCCCTCCTTTAATTCACTCCTTCTATGCCTTCCTCTGTTGGCAGTTGAATTTCTGGTCCTTTCTCTATATGTTCTTCCTCTGGCTGGGTGTTCAGGGAGAGGCTCAGTCCTCCTGCTGTATATATATGCATCTAGCTCCTCAAGGTCTGGGCTATCACTTTCCTCTTCAGTTTTATGCTCCTGCCTGATTTCAGACCTCATCCTCCTTGATCTGGGATGTCTTTTCTCTTCATCAGTTTCCTCTTCTGGAATACCTCCATTATTGCTGTGCTGATCCAAATCCACTGGCTCTTTGCCAGGTCTCCTTCCCACTCTTCTACCTTCTGTTTTAGAATTTTCTCCTGTTTGCACCTGTTCTGGGTTTTCCTGTACTGGAGGTTGGCCTCTAGCCAAGAGTTGCATTCCAGTCACTATCTGTGTCATTGTTACCTGTAAGTTTTCCATCATCTGTTCCATTCTGTCTTCTCTGTTTCTGCTGGGTTCAGGTATCTGGGACCTGGTATTTGGCTGTCTTGCCAAGTTATGATCATCTTGTGCATTCTGCCTTTGGGCAGTTTCATCAGGCATTTCTTGCCTGGCACTTGGCTCTCGTGCCAAGGTATGCTCTTTTTGAGCAACTTGTCTCAGGGTATTTCTTTCCCTGGTTCTAGTTCTCATTCCTGCACTTTAAAATTGCAGCCATTTATATATATCCATGTATGCATATGCATGTCTTATGTGACCCTATGTGGGAACTTGACTAGGCTAACTACTTCTCAAATCCGGCTCTGATACCACCGCAGCAGGTCTGCTCTGTCACACCCCACACAGGCCCCAGCCCATGCACACTCTGTGCCTCTCACCAACCACTACCCTGAAGGTCCAGAATACTTGGGTCTTTAAGAGTTATCATCAGAGTTTAGTTACCTAACCTTCATTAAGTAGATTATTGGGCATTCTTTTTATTGGCCTGGGAGGTGGCCCAGGATGTCCCTGCTTATTTTAGACCAAGACCTTGCAGCTTAAGCAAGCCCAACCCATTACTTGCAAAACAAGCAACACTTGCACTTTTTCCTTTAAGTGCTTAACTTGTGTGCAATCAAGTGTACTAGTCTTATGCATGGCAACAAAGAAGCCCATATCCATTTTCAAGCTTGAAAACACATACATATATGATGATGAGCATTCGGCCAAGTATAGTACACAAGGAAGCCAACATCAAAACATCATGCTGATAGTCATAAAGTCCAAAGAAACTTGGCTAACATACAGCCAACAAGTCCAACATACAAAGTCCACTAAGGCCCAAAATGCATAAGTCCAACATGGGCCCAAAAGTGCTTAAGTCCACAACTCAACAACAACTACATGGCAATCATGCCAAGGATGCAAATGGGCCCAAAACTTGCAGCCCAATTCTCACATAGCCCATATGTACACAACTACCCATAATGCTCAAAGGGTACTACAAAATGTGCACTATAGGTACAAGTCCAAAAGACCAAGTTATTGGTCTCCAAAGCCCACCAAGTCTCAAATGCCAAAAGCCCACTCAACCAACACCTCCTAGCTCAAGTCCCACAGCTAATCTCCTGCAAAACTTCATCCATTAAATTCGGCCTACATAAGACCATGGAATAAAATGCACATTTCAAGCCAAGAATTTGTTGGCACACATACCTTGGACAATAAGTAAACTTGGTACACAAAAACCAAGAAGTCCAAACAGAAGCACAATTACTCAAGCTCTTTACCCTTTCCTGAAAATTCAACCAATAAGGGCAGTGAGTTTAAAACTCAGTAAGGATTCACACAACTCCAAAGGAGTTCATATTGTTAAGCATAAGCTTAACCTCCATAATCAAGCTAGTACCTACATCCAAAGACACAAAGACAAGGAAAATACAATTTGGCCGAAGCCTATATTCAACATATATCAATAATAAGTTGGTTAGCATGCACAATCAATCAACAAAAGCACACAAACTCACACACACACCACTTCTTCAATTCGGCCATAGCCACTAGCAAGTGCTCATGTACAATTTTGCACACCATTTCTTCATGAAATCATCTCCATTCCCCTCGAGCTCTCAAGTGCTTGATGGATTGGCCAAACCCACCAAGAACTTTACACTTGCCATTCATTGATTAGCTAATCAACCCATGGAACCATTAATTCCATATTGCCCTTCAAGCATACTAACATCACTTGGCAAATCTTGACCATCAATTAGTAGCTTCAATTACTTGTCATTAATCATGGAAAATATACCAAGCACAAGTAATTCATGAATCCTTACCACACTTTTTAGCTTGAGTAAATTCGGCCTTGTTGGATTTCTTCCAAGTTAAGTTTGAAACTTTAATTCCAAGGGTGCTTTGGCTAATTTGTCCAACACAAGCTTGAATGTCTTAATCCAAGCTTCAATCTCCAAGTCCAAGTTACCTTTCATTTTCGGCCATAAACACAGCCATCATGAGTTTCACATATCATTCACATAAACTCATGAAATCATCATTTCCATGCCAAAACACCATGAACTCACCAAGAACACTCAAGAACAAACATGCACACCATTCGGCCAACTAGTGTTCTTTGGTGGTTTAGCTTCAAACTTTCGGTCCAAGGTTCTCCTAACACAATACAGCCTTCCTTTAGTCAATATAACTCTTATTCATGGAAAACATACCATGGATTTAAGTAATCTTGAGCCTTTACCTCAAGAACAAGGCTGAAAATTCTGGACTTGCACAACCGAGCTCCAAATCAACATGCAACACCAAGAACACCAAGTAAACTTCAAGAGAACTTCATGAACATGCATGAACATATTCGGCCATGCCTTGTTCCTTCAAGAACAAGCTCAAATCTTGACGCTCAACAAGGTATCTTCAAGAGTTTTGCTGGAAATTTGGATGTACACTCAAGAACACTCAAGTTTCGGCCAAGAATCAAGATGAACAAGTGAAGAACAAGCAAGAACATGGAAGAACATGGAAGAGCTTTGTGTTTCGGCCAAGTGCTCTCCAAAACCAACAAAGGCAGCAACTAAATGACAACTCCAAGGAATGTTTGCTGCATAAGAAGGCCGCCCACTCAAGTGCCCATTAAACAATAAATTTCAGCATTGTACAATGCAATATTCTCCCAAGCACCAAAAACCCTTCCATATAATATTTGGTCAAAGAATGGGAGCTGCAATTTGGGTGGCGGACAAAGGCTTCCAGCCTTCAATTAATTTACCCAAGTTGGCTTAAATGCCAAGGAAATCCCCCAACTAATTTGCATGGCGCCTCCAACCCTCAATGTCTCCATACTTCCATTCTAGCCACCAAATTCAATGCAATTTCCAGCATTTCTTTTTAAATTGTTGGCCCACATGCCAAGTACACAAAATGTGGACATAATTGCATTATTATACCATATAAAATTCGTCCATCACACCATTCTTTTAGCAATAATTAATTCCATCTTCCATCATCACCAATAAACAAATCAATCATGCTCCACCATGAATAAACAATTCATATCTTTGTCCAAGGTTTACCTTATTTTAATGGCTCCACTAGGCAACTTCCAATATTTTAATAGCTCCACTAAGACTTCCAACTAATTAATTCAAGTCAAGTTGGCTGCCCATTGACCAAGAGCCACAATATTGGCTTACCTCCTCTTTAGCCATCTCACAAAATTGCATGGCTAAATTTGTCCATCCTTGGTTTGTAGTTTTAATTCCAGCACTAGTCCAAGGTTTTCAATTGAGTCTTCAAACTTTATTTCTTGCCAAGTCATACATAGTTTTTCATGTATGTGCAATTTGGCCCATAGTATTGCATAGTTCCATGTTAGTCACTAGTTACCAGTCCAGTTTGGTACTAGAACTTTATTTCATGGCATAGTTCACATAGAACTTTTGTATGTGTAATTAAAACACATAATTCACATAGTCTTGTATTCTCATCACTAAGACCATGTTCAAACAAGTCCCTCTTGTACTTAATTTCATGTCTTCATCCTTCTCTTCTTGGCCATAGCCAAGTACTAACTGGTGGTCCTGACAAGTTATCTCTGACTCCCGTTGTTATAGCTTTCGTCTCGGACTTACACTGATGCTTTCTTTCCTTCTCAGAGATGGGCGACGGCACTGCTGCCTTCTACAAGTCCCTCTTCACCGGCCAAGTTGAGAAGGGCGAGCAGACGAAGAAGGCGGCTTCCCAAAGGCGGAAAACCACTGGTGCTGGACCTTCGGCCAAACGGGCGAAGAAGACCATTCTTCCTCCCCCTTTGGAAAGTATTGAGGAGGAAAGTAGGGAGCCCGAGGTCGCTGCCATTCCGCCTTCCGAGGTCGCTGCCGACGTCTCTTCGGCCGACGTCCCTCCTCAGAGCCCCACTCCGTTGCAGGCTCTTTTGGATGCCGTGGTGGAGGCTCCTTCTGCCGAGGAGCGGCGTAAACGCAAGGGCAAGGATATCTCTACCGAGGAGGCCCTGGCTTCTGACGATGACGTCGTCGAGGTGCCGCCAGGTTTGCTTTTTCCGCCGAAGTGTAATGCCTTTATTTTTCGGAGTTCTTTTTGTTCTCACCAGCTGTTCATTTTGCCATGCAGAGGAGTCACTTACTCTAAGTTGGGCGGCCGATCACGCCCAGAAGCGAGCTCTCCGTGATGCCAAAGTCCCGAAAGGGAAAATCCCGAAGTACCCTTTTTGGACGTTCACGGAGGACATGAATTTGTTCTCCGGAGACTGTCCCCAAATGGCTAAGGAGATCGCGAAGGGGGTGCTTACTGAGGCCTCCTTCAGGACTATTGCGGCAGCTCATCCGAGCGATGACACCCTTGCAGCGAAGGTTACCGAGCACACTGCTCAGGTATGCTGGTTTGCCCTTGAAGAATTTTTTCTAAGTGTTTGGCTTTTACTGACCTTGCCTTCATCTTTTTGCAGCTGATGGCGTACGCTGGCTACCTCAGAGTTCGGGTGGCCAGGCAGACGCTGTTCCGAAACTCGGCCTTAGAGACTTTGGAGAAATCGAAGGCCATGTGTTCGGAACTGGCCGTCAAGAACCTGCAGCTGGCTGTTGCTGCGGAGAAAGAGGTTGCTACCCTTCGGGCGGAAAAAGAGGAGATTTTAAGGGACTCCTCCAAGAAGATTTCCGACCTCGGCGCCGAGGTGGCGGGACTGCTTTCGGCCAACGAAGCGCTTCTAAAGTCAAAAATGGACTCTGAAGAACTCATGGTGACGTTACTGAATGAGAAGAATGCGCTTCACGCCGAGGTCGATTCCTTGAAGAAGGAGCCTGAGAAGAAGAAGAGGATAAAAGCGCTAAAGAAGGAAGTTGCAGATCTGAAGGACGAGCTCGAGGACCTTGGGGTCGAGAAGGATAAGTCCGACCAAATGACCAAGGTCGCCTTCCAGGATGGCTTTTGCCTTGCTCGGCACCAAGTCCTTCAGAGGTTCCCAGATCTGGACCTCTCTTTTTTGGAAGCTTTGAACATTCCCGAGGGACCTCGGTGGTCCTGGTCGAAGATCGAGCACCTGAACCTGCCTTCCTTAATTCCGGCGCCAAAGGTGGTGGAAAAGGGAGCAGAGGCTTGTGGCTCTCGGGACGCCGAGAACTCTTAGGCTGTTTTAGGGGCCTTTTCCTTTTTTCTTCTTCACTTTTTGCACTCCTTCTTCGGGCACTTCACCTTTGTAAGCCGGTTTTATCTTTAATGAAGATTTTTTCGGCTAAGTCTTTTTTTTTTGCAAGTTTTTTCATTTCCCTTTGTCCCGAACACGTTCGCTCAAAAGACTTCGGGAAACGGTACCTGCATTTTGTCATGGCGAGTATCTTTGCGTGGCTCGTTATTTCCCACTTTTCCCGAACATGATTGCTCAAGCGACTTCGGGAAATCGTCTGCGCTTTTTTTGGCGAGCACCTTCGCGAAATTCTGGTTGTGTACTTCAAAAATTGTACTTAGAATATTTCACTGATTTGTACAACACAATTCTTCTTCCACGAAACCTTAAGCATAGAATTTTTTCAAGGCGTCTGAATGCCAAGTATTTTTTAATTCTATGCCATCGGCGTCGCCGAGTCTGTACACGCCTTTTCATACTTCGGCAACAACTAGATAAGGTCCTTCCCAATTCGTGCGAAGTACTCTGTGGGATGGCCTTCGGGGTGCGAAGTCAGCTTTTCGGAGAACAAGGTCTCCCTTCTTGATCCCTTTTGGCCTGGCTCGTAAATTTCTGGCCGCGACCACTCTTTGCTGAAAAGCTTTTCTTCTTAGCTCGGCTATTTCTCTGTGTTCGCCGACGAGGTCAAGCTTTGTTCTTAGGCCGAGGTCATTTCCACTTTCATCGAACACTTGCACCCGTACTGATGGTCGTACTACCTCGATTGGAATGATCGCCTCTGTACCGAAGACTAGTGAAAAAGGCGTTTCCCCTGTGGCTCTTCGGGGTGTTGTTTGGTAGCTCCATAATACGCTTTGGAGTTCTCCTGGCCATTTACCTTTTGCTTCCCCCAGTCTCTTTTTCAGACCGTCTTTCATGGTCCTATTAGATACTTCTACCTGCCCATTGCTCTGGGGGTGAGCTACTGGGGCGAAGTGCATCTTTATTCCGAGGTCGCTGATAAATTCTTGGAATCCTTTATCTATGAACTGGGATCCATTGTCAGCTACTAGCACCCTCGGTATGCCAAATCTCCATACGATGTTCTTCCACACGAACTTCTGCACTTCTTTTGTCGAGATAGTCGCTAGTGGTTCTGCTTCAACCCATTTAGAGAAATAGTCCACTGCTACAACGCAGAATTTTACGCCTCCGGGGGATGTTGGGAGCGGCCCAATGAGGTCTACGCCCCAGACTGCGAAGGGCCAGGGATAATCAGCCGAAGTCACCATTTCCGAGGGTGTCCTCTAGATATTTGCGTGTCTCTGGCAACTACCGCATTTCTGGATGAATTGCCTTGCGTCCTTTCTCAGGGTAGGCCAGAAGTATCCTTGGCGAAGTATTACTGCTGCAAGGGCATCGGTTCCGATGTGCGAACCACAAGCGCCTTCGTGTACTTCTTCGAGGATCATTTCAGTATCCTCTTCGCTGACACACCTCTGTAGTGGGTTCGCATATCAATGCCGATACAATTCTTCACCAATTAGGAAGAATCGGCCAGAGCGTCTTCGGATTTTGGCAGCTTCACTGGGGTCTTTGGGGAGTGTATTGTCCTCGAGGTATCTCTTTATCGGGTCTTTCCAGCCTTTTCCCGAGGTCACTATGTTCAGTACAGCGATGCTCGGATGGTCCAGCACCTCGGTGTATGTTTTTTATTTTGCCAAGCAATCTGCCTGGATGTTATCACGTTAAGGTACATTTTCGATTCGCAAGGTATCGAACTCCCGAATGAGTTTTGCCACCAGTTCATGGTATTTTGCCAAGGTCGGGTCCTTTGTCCCATAGTCTCCTGCCGTTTGCCGAACTACTAGCTGGGAATCGCTGTGGGCTTTTAGATTTTGCACGCCAATTCTTCTGGCTAGGTGTAATCCTCCTATGAGGGCTTTGTACTCAGCCACATTGTTGGTGACGTTAAAGCTAAATTTAATAGCCTTCGTGACTTCAAGGCCTTCGGGACCTCTGATAATTACCCCAGCTCCTTGGTGTTCGGACCCCGAGGCTCCGTCAACATGCAAGGTCCATTCGGGATCACCTTCGCCAGGATCCAGATGGCTGTCCTCGGTGGTGGGTACTTCGGCGATAAAGTCTGCCAGTGCTTGAGCTCTTATGGCTTTCCGAGGTTCGTAAGAGATGTCGTGTTCGCCAAGCTCTATACACCACTTGGAGAGCCTTCCGGAATGATCCATTTTTCTCATGACATCCCGAAGTGGTAAACTACTTCGGACGATGATAGGGTGAGCTTGAAAGTATGGTCGTAGTCTTCTTCCTGCCAGCACCAAGGCATATATAGCTTTTTGCAACAAGGGATACCTGATTTCAGCGCCATGCAGGGATTTGCTGACATAATAGACCGGCCATTGCTTTGGCCCCTCTTCTTTTACAAGGACCGAACTTACAGCTTTTTCCGTGACGGCAAGGTATAGTACGAGCGGCTCTCCTTCGCGAGGTTGTCGCAGAGTAGGCAGGCTGCCCAAGTAGTCTTTCAGTTCTTCCCAGGCTTTTTGGCAATCTTCTCCCCAGGGATGGTCATCACCTTTGAGGTTGTCCTCCTTTTTTGCTGCCTTTGTGAGGACTTTGAAGAATGGCCGACATCGATCTCCGTATCTGGAAATAAACCTGCTGAGGGAGGTTATTCTTCCAGTGAGTCTCTACACGTCTTTTATTGTGGCAGGAGTTCGGAACTCGAGTAGGGCCTTAATTTTTTCTGGGTTGGCATCGATGCCTCTTTCGGATACCATGTACCCCAGGAATTTTCCCGAGGTCACGCCGAAGATGCATTTTTCGGAATTGAGACGGATCCCGAAGGCTCTGAGCTGGTGAAAAGTCTCCTTGAGATCCATGACGTGTTTGTCTGGCAACTTTCTTTTGACTATCATGTCGTCGACATACACTTCCATGTTCCTCCCTATTTGGTCTTTAAAGACCTTGTTCATCAACCTTTGGTAGGTGGCTCCTGCGTTTTTGAGCCCGAAGGGCATCCTGACGTAACAGTATGTTCCCCCTTCGGTGATGAAGGCGGTTTTTTCTTCATCTTCGGGGTCCATCCTTATTTGATGATACCCGCTGAAGGCATCTAAGAAACTTAGGAGTCCGTACTCGGCAGTTGAGTCTACCAATTGGTCTATCGGAGGGAGAGGGTATGAGTCTTTTGGGCAAGCATCGTTCAAGTTTCTGAAGTCGATGCACATCCGGAGTTTACTGCTGCCTTCTTTTGTGGCGACGACCACGTTGCTTAACCATTCAGGGTATTTGACCTCCCTGATGACACCAGCATCTAACAGGCGCTGGACTTCGGTTTTGATGAAGTTATTTTTATGGGCTGAGATGCCTCACTTCTTTTGCCGGACAGGCTTTGCTTCCGGACTTACTTTGAGGTTATGCTGTATTACGCCAGGGTTCACCCCTGGCATATCTTTCGGCGAGTAGGCAAAGAGATCTTTATTTTCCAATAGAAAGGATACAAGTTTTTTCTTGTCGCCTTCGGCCAAGCTCTTCCTTATTCGGTTAGATTGACCTGGGACAAGCTCTACTGTTTCCGTTTCCGCCTTCGCGGGGCTCCCTGCCTCTCCCTTTTTTGGTGCTTTTGCTTCGACAGCTTGCGCGGAATTGTTTGCTGGAGCCTTTCGTGTTTTGACAAACACCTTCCTTACTTCGGCTTGATCTATGAAGATTTCCGCATCTCCATCCTTGGCGGAGAAAATGACAGTTAAGTACTTGACATCAGGGCGAATGTGCAGGTTTCCCTGTGTCTGTCTTCCAAGGATGGCGTTGTACGATGAAGGGACATCCATAATGATGAACCTTGCCATTGTAGAGGTGTACAACTCTTCTGTCCCCATCACCGAAGTCACTTTCAGCATCAACGGGAGATCGATCCACCTGAGGACGGGCAGCTCGGCCGGACCTACCCCGAAGGTAGGTGAGGTGACGGGCTTGAGGTCACTGTTAGATACACCCAACCTCGGCAGTAAATGTGAAAACAGGACGTCGGCATTTGATCCGTCATCGAGGAGCACTCTTTTGACGTCCCAGTTTCCTATTCTCGCCATGATCAACAATGGGTCGTCATGGGGAAAAATGACGGCGGAACCATCCTTTCGGGCCAGCTTTTTTGTTGGACTTTGATACTCCATGACTGCTATTTCTCTGGCCTTTCTCTTTCTTTCCGAGGATGGGAGTCCCGTCGTTATTGTCTGTATGATTCCTACTGGAGGTGGGGGGTGCCTTTTCGGACTTCGGTTTCTCCGTCTGTCGGAGTCGTAGTCCTCGTCTTCTGCCTTTCCTTCCTCCTCTTTTCTTCCTTTCGGGGAAGGCATGCGCAGATAACGCCGGAGTTGGCCCTGTTTTATCAGCAACTCTATATACTTCTTCAGTTGGAAGCAGTCTTCGGTGTCGTGACCGTGGTCGCGATGAAACTGGCAGAACTTCTTCATATTCTTTCTGTTGTCGGCGGTCATGGCTCGTGGCCGCTAAACCTGCGTCCCCTGCCTTTCCATCGTCATGAGGATGTTTGTCCGTGTGGTGTTCAGGGGTGTGAAAATTGGGAGTTTCCTTCCTCGCGTCCTCCGAGGTCGGCCTGCCTGTTCAGTGGGATACCGATTTTGCTGGCTGGACCCTTCGGCCCGAGTGTGATCGGACTTCGGTCCGCCCAGTCTCAGTTCTTCGGCTGTCATGTGCTGTTCGGCCCTTCGGTAAAATTTGCTGAGGGTGTTCGGGGGGTCTTTAGAGAACTCGTAAAACAGCTGCGAGTCCCTCCGAAGGCCCCGTGTCATGGCGAGGATGCGTATTTTCGGGCCGGAAGTTTGGGATGCTCAAAGCTTCCCTGTTGAACCTTTCGACATAGTCGCGTATGGTCTCCCCAATTCTTTGCGCTATGTCGAACATCTGAACTGGCATCTTCGCCGTCGGCCGACTCCCGATAAACTGCTACGTGAAGGCAGTGGACAACTCATGGAACTTGGTGATGGTTCTTGGGGCCAATGAATTATACCAGGCTGTTGCTGGCCCACTGAGAGTGACCTCGAAGCATTTACACAAGGTAGCATCGTCGGCACCGTGCATCATCATGCTGCATCTGTACTTGGTCAGATGGGCCTGTGGATCAGTACGGCCATCATAAGTTTCCAGCCGAGGTACTCTGAAATCACCTGGCATGGCTGCCTCAACGACCTCTTGGGTGAATGGGGACTCGTCCCCACTAAAGGTCCCAGACAGCCTAGCCCAGACGGGTTTATGGGCCACCTGTTTCTCCACCCTGTCCAACCTTGCCAATATTTTCTCCATAAGGGCCGTGGCACTAGGTTCTTCTTCTGGCAGGGGGGATTGTCGGTGCCTCTTCGGGAAGCGAGTTCGGCGCTGAGGGGACGGGGACCTCGCCTCAGGCGACTGGCTCCTCCTGTGTGTGATTTTGGGTCGCCTTGACCCCGCTTGTCCCACGAGTCGTGCCCCGAAGGGCATGTTTTCTGTTGAAGACTCCTCTCGGGGGTCTCCGGATCCCGAACTACGATGAGTTGGTTTGGGGCTTTTTTCCCGAGGGTGTGCTGGCGAAGAAGGCCTTTGGGCTTGAGCCTGTTGGGGCCACCTTCGGTCTATCTGTTGTGTCATTTTAGCCACAACAGAATGTTGACAGTCGCGCAAGAAGCTCATGGTTATGACCAGAGGGCGCTCTTCCTCAGGCGTGGAAGTCCCTGGGTGTGTTTGCTCAGTAGCCGGTTGATTTTCAGGCGCGGACAGGGACCTCGGGAGTCCCTTTTCCTTAGAACGCCGAGTTTCAATGACGGCGACCTCAGAGTGGGTTCCCACAGACGGCGCCAAGTGATGTCCGTGGACATCTTCACTGGAAGGCATGGTGACTTCCGGGAGGACTTCCTGTGGAGGAGAGCATCTAGTGCTGGAGTTTCCTAGGGGAAAGTGCCTGTGAAGCTCAGAAAAGGGGGTTAGGAGGTCCCCGGGGTGCTTTTCCGGGGAGGAGCCTCCGACGCCCAAGTCAGTTTCCTGAGAAGGTAAGAAGGAAGCACTAGAGTTTTTAGTGGGCTCGCCTGTGTTTTCTCAAGGGGGAGGAGTCCAACCTTTTGCCAGGGTTTGTTTCCTGGTATTTATAGGAATGTCCAGCCCGTTCAGATCGCGACACGTGTTCGGTCGGATGTTCTCTGAATTTCTGGGCGTAGGGGACAAGTAGCCGGTGGCAGGCTCCTTGAGTCTCGAACCGAGACAGGTCGTGACAAGACCTGGACGGCGTCAGCGTGTCAAATCACCGTTTGAGGTGACATGTAGCGTCTGTGGGCGGCATGTCAGAGGCTCCTGAAATGCTCATACCGTACTCCCGAGGTCCCTGGCCGAGGTCGTCCTCTGGTACGGACGATGTCCCTTCGGGAAAATATGCCCACAGTTCGGGGGAGTTCCCTGATTCAGGGTTCCGCCTTCGGGAAGATCCTCTTTGGCTTGCAATAGCTGATTCTCTGTTTGCGAAGGCGGTCTGTTCAGTACCTTAGGGGGGCCAATAGCTTCCTCGCGTTTCCTGACACTCTGAGTTCGGGTCAGATAGCCCTTCGGCTATCAGGCGTTACTCTCCTTGTAAAACTTTGCACATCTTTTGTCGTGGTAGGAGTTCGGAATCCCAGCAATGCTTTGACCTTTTTTGGATTGGCATCGATGCCTCTTTCTGACACCATAAACCTGAGGAACTTACCCGCGTTTACGCCGAAGATGCACTTTTCGGGGTTAAGGAGAATTCCGAAGGTTCTCATATGGTGGAACGTTTCCTCCAGATCTGCGATGTGGCTGATAGGCTTCTTACTTTTGACTATCATATCATCGACGTAGACTTCCATGTTCTTCCCTATTTGGTCGCTGAAGACAGTGTTCATTAGCCTCTAGTATGTGGCTCCTACATTTTTAAGCCTAAAGGGCATTCTGACGTAACAATATGTACCGACCTCGGTGTTGAAGGCGGCTTTTTCCTCGTCTTCGGGATCCATCCTAATTTGGTGGTACTTGCTGAAGGCATCCAAGAAACTCAGGAGACCATACTCAGCGGTTGAGTCTACCAGTTGATCTATTGGCGGCAGAGTATATGAATCTTTAGGGCAAGCGTCATTCACGTTTCGAAACTCGATGCACATTCGGAGCTTTTGACTCCCTTCTTTTGTGGCGATAACCACGTTACTGAGCCACTCAGGGTATTTGACTTCCCTAATTACCCCTGCATCTAGCAAATGCTAGAGCTCGATTTTGACAAAGCTATTTTTGTGTGCTGAGAGACTTCACTTTTTCTGGCGCACAGGCTTTGCCTCTGGCTTTATTTTGAGGCTATGCTGAATTATACGAGGGTCTACCCTAAGCATGTCCTTCGGCAAGTAGGCAAATAGATCTTTATTCATCAGTAGGAAAGATACAAGCTTTTCTTTGTCACCTTCGGCCAGTTTTTTCCTTACTCGGGTATTTCGGCCTGGGACAAGTTCTATATCTTCCGTTTCTATTTTTTCAGAATCTTCTGTTCCTTCTCCCTTTGACCTTCCCTCAGGTGTGACCTTTGCTTCTGCAGTTTGCACACAGTTCATCATCGGGGCCTTCCTCACCTTGAAAAATACCTTCCTCACTTCCCCTTGGTCAATGAAGATCTCAGCATCTCCATCCTTGGCGGCGAAGGTGACAGTTAAGTACTTTACATCGGGACGGGTGTGAAGGTTTCCTTGTATTTGTCTTCCGAGGATGGTGTTGTACGATGAAGGAACATCTACGACGATGAACCTTGCCATTGTGGAGGCGAACAGCTCGTCTTTATTGCTTATTGACGTTCCCTTTAGCATCACGGGAAAACCAATACAGCCGAGGACAGGGAGTTCGGATGGTCCTACTCCGAAGGTCGGGGAAGTGACGGGCTTGAGTTCACTTCTCGAGGTACCCAAACTCGGCAGGAGGTGGGAGAATAAGACATCAGCATTGGAACCGTCATCCAGGAGCACCCTTTTTATGTCCCAGTTTCTTACCCTTGCCATAATCAATAGTGGATCATCGTGAGGGAAGATAACGGTGGACCCGTCCTTCCTAACTAGCTTCTTTGAAGGGTTCCCATATTCCATTACCGAAATCTCCCTGGCCTTTCTTTTCCTTTCTGCTGATGGTAGGCCTGTAGTGATCATTTGTATCACTCCTGCTGGAGGTGGTGGACGCCTTTCGGGGCTTCGATTTCGGCATCTGTCAGAGTCATACTCCTCCTCGTCTCCTTTTCCGTCCTCTTCTCTTCTTGCCTTCGGGGAGGGCATTCGCAGGTATCGCCGGAGTTGTCCTTGCTTTATTAGGGACTCTATGTACTTCCTTAATTGAAAGCAATCTTCGGTATCGTGCCCATGGTCTCGGTGGAACTGACAGAACTTCTTCATGTTCTTTTTGTTGTCCGAGGTCATGGCCTTTGGTCGCTAGATCTGAGTTCATTGCCTTTCCATGGCCATGAGTATGTTCATCCCTGTAGTGTTCAGGGGGGTAAAGGTTAACGGTCTTTTCCCTCTGGACTTCCGAGGTTGCCCCCCCAGTTTGGTTAGGTAGCGATTTTTTTGGCTCGGCCCTTCGGCACAGTTGTGATCAGGCTTTGGTCCTCCCATCCTTAGCTCTTCGACCGTCATGTGTTGTTCGGCCCTCCGATAAAATTCACCAAGGGTGTCCGGAGGGTCCTTGGAGAATTCGTAGAACAGCTAGGAATCTCTCCGAAGTCCTTGCATCATGGCAAGGATGCGTATTTCCGGCCTAAAGTCCGGAACACTCAATGCTTCCCGGTTGAACCTTTTGACATACTCACGTATGGTCTCTCTGTTTTTCTGTGCTATGTCAAACATTTGAACCAGCATCTTTGCCTTCGGCCTGCTCCCAATGAACTGCTGTGTGAAGGCTGTGGACAACTCTTGGAATTCCATAATGGTTCCCGGTGCGAACGAGTTGTACCATATCGTGGCTGGTCCGGCGGGAGTGACCTCGAAACACTTGCACAGCGTGGCATCATCAGCACCGTGCAAGACCATGCTACGCCTATATTTGGTTAGCTGAGCCTGGGGGTCGCTTCGCCCATTGTAAGTTTCCAAACGAGGCACTTGAAAATCACTTGGCATGGGTGCTTCGACCACCGCTCAGGTGAATGGTGACTCATCTCCGTTGAAGGTTTCTGATAACCTGGACCACACAGGCTTTCGGGCTACCTGCCTTTCCACTCTTTCTAGCCTCTTTAGGATTTTTTCCATGAGGAGAGTGGCACTGGGCTCCTCTTCTTGCTGTTTAGATGCCTCCGGTAATGGGGAGCGGCGTCTCCTTTTTGGGGATTGCGATTTCTCTTCTGAGGAGGAGCTCCTTCTGTGAGGAGTCCTGGGACTCTTGGGGCCCGCCTCTCCAGTAGGGCGAGCCCTGGTGAGTATATCTTCCGTTGACGACTCATCACGCTGATCCCCGCTTCCCGAACTCCGGTGAGTTGATTTTGGACTCTTTTCTCTTTGAGGTGCCGGGGAAGGGCGCCTTCTATCCGAAGGCGGCTGTGGACACCTCTAGTCTAGTTGCTGCGTCATTTTAGCCACCACTGAACACTGAAATTCATGCAGGAAGCCCATAGTAACGGTTGTGGGCTGTTCGGTTGCCGGTTGGAGCTCTGGCACAAACGAGGAATTTGGGGTCCCTTATCCTTAGAACGACAAGTTTCAATGACAACAACCCAGGAGTGGGTTCCCACAGACGGCGCCAAATGATGTTGTGGCAACGTGCGGGTCGTTTTCGGGAGTCGCCAACAATTAGTTTTCGCTCAGGTCGATTGGCACCTAAAATATGGTCTACGAGAGTTCGGGGCTTCGGGAGTACGGTGACGCTAAAACAACTTTGTTATAGCGCCCAAAAATTGGTACCTTAGTTGATTTTAATTTTGTTTTGCTTGCTTTTAAATAAAATTCAGTTAATTTTCAAAACAGAAATTTTAACTGAATTAGTCGGATGTGGATTTTTAAATTAATATGGGCTTTAAAATCTTCGGTAATTAATTTATATAATTTTTTTACAAATTCGATATTTCCGAACCATGGACTCTGCCGAATCACCCGGACACGGAATTTGATGAAATTTAATTAAATATTTTAATTAGTTAACAATTCATATCATGAATTCTGCCAAATTATCAAAATATGGATTTTTATCCCGATATTTAATTTTATTTCATTTAAAAAAATTATTTTTCCTTACCCAAGCCATGAATCCTATCGGATCACCCGGTCATGGAATTTGATGAAATTTTAGTTAATTATTTTAAATATTTTAATTAATGAATAATCCATATCATGAACTCTACCGAATTATCAGAATATGGATTTACATGCTGATACTTAATTTCATTTCATTTAAAAAAAATTTTTTTTTTCTTCTCCAAGCCATGAATCCTATCGGATCACCTGGACATGGAATTTGATGAAATTTTATTTTAATCCATATTATAAATTCTATCGAATTATCTGAATATGGATTTTCATCTTTGTATTTAATTTTTATTCAATTAAAAGTTTGTATATTTCTCCAAGCCATGAATCCTATTGGATCACCCGGACATGGATTTTAATTTAAAACTTATTGTTAATTATTTAGATTTTTAATTCTTATTATTTTTTTTATTTAATTATTAATTTTGTCATAATTTTTATTAATTTTTAGATTTTTTTAACGATCTTAATGTTAAAAAAAATTTCTTTCTTTTCTTTCTTTTCTTTCTTTTTACTTCTTTCTTTTCTTTCTCTTTTTATTTTCTTATTCAATGAAAGATCTTTACTATTTATTTTTTAAGTAATTACTTAATTATAAAGGAACCAAAAAAGTAATTTTTTAAATTATCTAATATCAAGATTCTTTATTTAATAAAGAAACTAAAGAGTTATATAATTTTCTAAAAAATCTTGACATTCATATATTTTATTTTATTTTTATGCTTTTGATTTGATAAAAGATGAACCAAAAATTAATTATTTAATTATTTAATATCAAGATTTTATTTATTTACTAAAGAAAACAAAGAGTTATAAATTTTTCTAAAAATAATATTGATATTCATAGATTTTATTTTATTTTTGTTCTTTTTGTTTGATAAAAGATTTTGAAATAGTTTTCTAATTTATAAGTCTTAAAATATATATATAATTGATAAGTTTAAAATATATTTAAAGAGAATTTAATTATTTTCTATTTATTTTTATTATCTTTATTTGAAATCATTTGGTTAAATTTTTTTTTTTAATAAAGGAACCAAAAAGTTATATATTTTTATTATTTTAAAATAAATAAGTAAAATATTACTGGATAAAGAAATAAGTAAAATATTACCCAAAGTTTTTTTTCTTTTTTATTCTTTTTACTGGATAAAGGAAAATTTAAAGTAACTATAAAAAAAAATTAATTTTATTTATATACTTTATTCAAAAAAATATTTTTTTGTTTTCCAAACCATGGATCCTGTCGGATCATTTGGACATGGAATTTAATTTATCTTTTTGTTTATTTAATTAATTATTAACTTTAATCATTATTTTTATTGGATTTTATTATTATTTTTATATTTTTCTTAAATTTTTAATTATCATTACTTTAAAGATATATTTAAAAAGCATTTGATTTTTATTTTTTTGGAATTATTTAATTATGTTTGTTTAATAATTTTAATAAAAAGGGAATAAAAGGTTAACCTTTTGTTGTTTTTAAAGAAATAATAAAATGTGTTCCAAAATTATAAAAAGATGGTTGGCTTTTGTTAAAAAATGATTTTTGTTAGCCCTAAAAGTAATAAAGTTAATTATTCACATAAAAAAAAACTTCTTCTTTTATTTTGTTATTATTTTATTTTTTATTTTTTATTATTTATTTTTTTTATGGCTAAAGGTGAAATAAATGAAATAAGTTTTAATCATCTACATAATTAAAATTTTCATAAATTAAGTAAAGGAAAATTAAAGAAGAATAAAGTGAGGCTTTTTGACCATCCACTTAGAAATTGCAGAAATTAAATAACATATGCAAATAAATAAACAAATAAAAAGCACATAAAGTAAATAAAGGAAAATTAAAGGTCAATAAATAGTAAATAAAGTGGGCCTTTTTGGCCATCCACTTAAAAAATAAATAAATAGGAGGTATTACCTTCCATGAACTATAATAATAATAATAATAATAATAATAAAAGTTAGTAAAGTTAGTTGTTAATAATAATAATAATAATAATAAAAGTTAGGAAAGTTAGTAAAGTTAGTTGTTAATAATAATAATAATAATAATAAAAGTTAGTCAAGTTAGTAGAGTTAGTTGTTAATAATAATAAGGTTAGTAGCTTATAATGGAATAATAATAATAATAATAATAATAATAATAATAATAATAATAATAATAAAGATAATAAAAGTTATTGTTAGTTCTGCAGAAATAAATAAAAGGTTAGTGACTAAAAGGAATAAGTATGAAAAGGTAAAGGACTAAATCAGGGTTTTACCCAGAAAAAAAATTAAAATTGAAATTTGCTGGAGACGGAAACAGAGGAGCGATGGCGGCAGCGCGTGTTCCAGGGGCAGCGACGGCAAGCAGGGGAGGAGGGCGACGACGCAGCGAGGGAATGCGATGGCGGCGGGAGGCGAACGACAGGGAAAAGAGTAGGACGGAGACCGGCGGAGAGTGAGAGGGAGGAGAGGGAAGTCGAGGTGGGGAGGAAGGAAAAAAGGAGGGAGGTACGGCGGTCGGCGGTGTCTGGAGGGAGTGGCGGCGGTGGCTGGAGTGAGTGGCAGCGATGGCTAGTTAGAGGGAGGAAGAGGGGGAGGCCAACGGAGGAGGGAATCGACGGGAGGATACGGGCGTGACGGAGGTGACGGAAAACAAAAGGGAAAAGTTTAGGTTTTCTGGGAAGGAAGGGAGGGAGGCCAGGGACCTAAACTGTAATTTTGTTTCTTTTTTTAAAACGGAGCTCTAAGCTTGATTTCTTTTTTTTTTCTCGTTTCTTTACAGATTTGGACCCCTATTTATAGGGGAAGGAGTGTTGGACTGTTCATAATTAAAAAATAATTAAAATCAAACTTATCTCTTAATTTGGTAAACTGACAGTTTCAGTCCTTTTCGTCTCTTTTGACTTTAGGGATGTTCCTGAAACTTCTGATTGAGACAATTTTGTCTTTTTCTGTCAATTTGACGGTTCTGGCCCAAAATTCATGTGACAAACTACCAAATGCTCCTGGAACTTTCATATTTTCTCAAAATTTCCCAAAACTTCTTAATTTTGTCATTTTTACCGCAAACTTTTCAATTTTGTTTGTTTTTTTTTTTTTATGGAGTTCTCTTTTGTAATTCCTACATACATACATACACACATATATTATTTTTAACTAAACCCTTATAAAACAAAATATATTTTTAACTAATTAATTAAAAAAATTTTAGTAATAATAATTAATTAGTTAATAATAATAATTTTTTTTAATTAATTTTTTTTGAATTTTAATTTCTTTGGATATACACACATAGATATTAACTTAACAAAATGCCCCTGCCCCAAAACTATTTAATTTAATTCTCTCTTTGTATAATTAATTAATAATAATTTTTATATAATTATTATTTTTTAATTTTTAATTAAATTTTTTTTAATTATTATTTTTATAAAAAAAAAAGGTCAGACGAAATTGGGTGTCAACAGCTGCCCCCCTTTGAATGTTTCATGGGACATGACGCATGCAAAGTCGTTACCAAATTTCGTCCAGCTTAGCTAGGCATTGAGAACTTTCTCGCCGCCTAATTCTTGAGGTTAACGAATCCGCCTTAGAACCTCTACGATAGGAACCTTCCTACCGTTTTGAAGAAAACTTGATTGATTTCGAGGCAAAGGTTCCATCCTTAGTACCTCTACGATAGGAACCTTCCTACCGTTTTGAAGAAAACTTGATTGATTTCGAGGCAAAGGTTCCATCCTTAGAACCCCGACGATAGGAGCAGTCCTACCGTTGAATGAAAATTGATTGTTTTCGGGGCAAAGGTTCCACCCTTCGAACCCCGACGATAGGAGCAGTCCTACCGTTGAATGAAAATTGATTGTTTTCGAGGCAAAGGTTCCATCCTTAGAACCCTGACGATAGGAGCAGTCCTACCGTTGAATGAAAATTGATTGTTTTCGAGGCAAAGGTTCCATCCTTAGAACCCCGACGATAGGAGCAGTCCTACCGTTGAATGAAAATTGATTGTTTTCGAGGCAAAGGTTCCATCCTTAGAACCCCGACGATAGGAGCAGTCCTACCGTTGAATGAAAATTGATTGATTTCGAGGCAAAGGTTCCATCCTTAGAACCCCGACGATAGGAGCAGGAACCCCGACGATAGGAGCAGTCCTACCATTGAATGAAAATTGATTGTTTTCGAGGCAAAGGTTCCATCCTTAGAACCCCGACGATAGGGGTAGTCCTACCGTTGAATGAAAATTGATTGTTTTCGAGGCAAAGGTTCCATCCTTAGAACCCCGACGATAGGAGCAGCCCTACCGTTGAATGAAAATTGATTGTTTTCAAGGCAAAGGTTCCATCCTTAGAACCCCGACGATAGGAGCAGTCCTACTGTTGAATGAAAATTGATTGATTTCGAGGCAAAGGTTCCATCCTTAGAACCCCGACGATAGGAGCAGTCCTACCGTTGAATGAAAATTGATTGATTTCGAGGCAAAGGTTCCATCCTTAGAACCCCGATGATTGGAGCAGTCCTACCGTTGAATGAAAATTGATTGTTTTCGAGGCAAAGGTTGCATCCTTAGAACCCCGACGATAGGAGCAGTCCTACCGTTGAATGAAAATTGATTGTTTTCGAGGCAAAGGTTCCATCCTTAGAACCCCGACGATAGGAGCAGTCCTACTGTTGAATGAAAATTGATTGATTTCGAGGCAAAGGTTCCATCCTTAGAACCCCGACGATAGGAGCAGTCCTACCGTTGAATTAAAAATTGATTGTTTTCAAGGCAAAGGTTCCATCCTTAGAACCCCGATGATTGGAGCAGTCCTACCGTTGAATGAAAATTGATTGTTTTCGAGGTAAAGTTTCCATCCTTAGAACCCCCAACGATAGGAGCAGTCCTACCGTTGAATGAAAATTGATTGTTTTCGAGGCAAAGGTTCCATGTTAGAACCCCGACGATAGGAGCAGTCCTATTGTTGAATGAAAATTGATTGATTTTGAGGCTAATGAGCTTTCCTTAGGACCTCGAGCGAAATTTATAGGAAAACAATTGAAATTAGAATAATTTTCTTCGAAAGTGTGGATTTTCATAATAGGCGAGTGCAAAAATTTAGACTTCGATAAGATGAGTGAATCTTGATGATGTGAAATAAAACAGACAAATTATGTAAGGGTACGGATGTTTGGAATTAGAGGTGGGACGTGGGACGGGTTGGCCCGGACCGAATCGGAACCGCCCCGCAGTCAAACCCGCCCCGCCCTGCCCCGCAAGAGGCCCGCAATTTTGTGGGCCGAATATGGGCCCAATAGGAGGGGGGACACAAAAAAAACCGGCCCGGACCAGACCGGACCGCCGGCTCGGACCGGACTGCCCCGCCCTGCCAACTCGCCCCGCCCCGCCCCGCCGACCCGCGCACAACGGCTCTGCACAACGTAAACCTGCAAAAATTTTTTTTAAAAAAAGGGCTAATTACACAGCAGGCCCTCCAACGGTTTTCTGCTCCATTTCAGCCCCCAAAATTTCATTTTTGCCCCTCCCAACAACTAAATTTCAAGGACTTTTTGGTCAAACTAATTTTTCCCCTCCCCCTATAAATACCAATGCCATTTTCACTCAATCCTCACACAATTACTCAACCTCTCTTCTTCATCTACTATATTCTCTCAACCATTCTCCTTATTTTCTTAATTTCTTCCAAATTTGTTACTAATCTCTCCCTAATATCTTCATAATCCTCTCTTGATTTTGCATTAATCACTACTATTAGTACGTGAGTCATGGCTTCAAAAGGAAAGGGCAAGTCAACAGATAGTTCATCTTCCCGCAACACCGGCCTCCGAGCCTTGTTCCGTCGCCGATCTCGGCCCGCCGATAAAGTCATTTCAATTCAAGAGTTTCACGACGATGATGCCGGAATCAATATGACGAATTACGATTTGGGTCTTGACGATCAATTATCCGATGATGAAGTGGAAGAGTTGGATGCGATGGCGTATGGGAATCCGTCAACAGAACCGACGCCTACAAGTCATGCACCCGGCGTGGAGGGAACTCAAGCACAAGGTAAATCCACGAGACTAACTGCTTGGGTTTGGGAGCATTATGAGCTCATAAACGAAGGGGAGTTGAGGTACGGAAAATGCAAACATTGCGGGAAAAATTTTGTGCATAGAAAGAATTCCGGCACTGGAACGCTGAAGAGGCATATTGAAAATCAACATGCTAACGTCCTCCCTAGTACCGGGACTAGTTCTGGAGGACAAACACAACTTGGGTCTACAACTGGCGCCGGCGAACCAGGTATATTTCGTTTTAACCAACAATCTTGTAGAGAAGGTATGGTAAATTGGATGATGCTTACCGAAAAACCTTTTTCACAAGCTGAAGATGTCCACCTAGAATCTTGGATAAAATCACAATTAAATCCTGCATTTAGAAAAGTATCTAGGAAAACTGCTAGGAAAGAAAGCTTTAGACAATTTGAAACCGGAAAATTAGATTTGCAAGCATATTTTTCTGCTCTTGATCATTGTGTGGCATTTACTTCTGATATGTGGACATCACCTATAGGTCAATCATTCTATTGTGTTACTTCTCATTGGATTGATTCTGATTGGATAATGCAAAAACGAATTTTGTCATTTAAGGTTATTGAAACAGATCATACTGGTTTTCAAATATTTAATTGTATCTTAGAAACTTTACGTGATTATTTTTGTACTGATAAAGTTCTGTACATTTCGTTTGATAATGCTTCAAATAATGATGTTGTCGCTCGTCTTTTGAGTCAAAACTTGCAACCACCGCTCAACGGTGCATTTTTTCACGTTAGATGCATGTGCCATATTTTAAACATTTGTGTGCAAAAAGGTTTAGAAGTTCTCCAAAATGAGATTTTGCCTATTCAAAACTCATTAAAATATTTGATGTCTAGACCTGCTATTTTTCGTGAATTTAAAAGCTTTTGTATTGAAAATCAAAAACCATTTTCTTGGAAACGGTTTAAATTGGATTGCCCAACCCGCTGGAACTCCACATTTTTGATGTTGCAAGATGCATTACCGTATGCAAATTTGTTGTCACATTTCATGAATTTAAAAATGGGTTCTGAATTTCTTACGACTGAAATTTGGGAGAAATGTTCCAAAACCGGTGAATTGCTTAAGTTTTTTTACGAGGCAACTGAATTTTTCTCTGGTGTTTACTACCCAACAAGTCATCAAGTTTTGTTTCATTTAGTGAACATCACCTATGCTTTACATCAATTTAAAAATGATGAGTTGTTAAAACCGACTGTCGAAGCCATGCGGGCTAAGTGGCTTCGATATTTCTCAAACATTCCACCTATCTTTTTAGTCGCTTCTTTACTTGACCCGTATGTAAAATTAACGGGCACAACAACACTGCTTGAAGGAATTTTTCATACTTATTTAGAAATGTCTCATATAAATGTTTTGGCTATGTCTGCTTCTGCTTCCGAGTACTTGCATTCTTTATACAAGTTATATTGTGAGCCGCATTCGGATAAGGTAAGATCCGAAGCTTCTCAAACTGAGCCTCCAAGGAGATCAATCTCCTCAAGATTCAACCCAGCGCTCCAAATGCTCAAACGACCTCGACCGATGACATCAGGATTAGCTGAGGTCGATGACTATCTTAACACATCATTCGAGACAAGCGACCTCGACATCTTGGAGTGGTGGAAACAAAAGAGATCAAGATTTCCGATCTTGTCGATAATCGCACAAGAAATTCTTGCCGTTCCAGTATCGACCGTCGCATCTGAGGCAGCGTTTAGTGCCGGAAAACGGGTGATAACAGAAAAACGGTCAAGATTGACACCCGACGCGGTAGAAGTATGCGTGTGCAACCGAGATTGGGGCCTCACAGCACTCCGGCATCAAGACCAAAAGAGTTCGGATGATGAGGTAATATCCGATACCGAGAGTTAAATTTTTTTCTTTCAATCATACATGTAGTTTGTATTTGATCTGATTATGCTGTTCAGCACAGATCATAGGTTTCTATTATTTATCATTTTCGGAACGTTTTTGCCATTTTAAAATGTAAGGAACGTTCCGATTATTTGTAAGTGCCGTTTGGCTTTTTAACTTAATAAAACTTACACCGGAGGCTGTTTTTTTTCTTAAAAATATTTATGACTTATATAATTAATAATTGTTCTATTTTATATATATATATTTTTTAACAAAAAAAAAATGAAACCCGCCCCGCCCCGCCGTCGCCCCGCCCCGGGACCGCCCCGCCTAGAGCCGGTTCGTGCCCGGGCCTCAGAAACCAGGCCCAGGACCGGCCGGGCCAGGGCCGGTCCGACCCAGTTCCGACCTCTATTTGGAATCAATACCCAAGGTTTCATCTAATATTTTCTTCAAAAAATATAGATTCCCTTGTGAGATATGTCATCCAAATAATGTTGAAGCTTAGCTACCCAAAAATGTCCTGACTAGTGGACCTAATAGGGTGCGTCTCAAGAGCAATAAAAATTACTCTTTACTCAGCCATTCCAACCTGAAGGCATTGTCCTATGGTTTTATATCAGCATGAACGAAACTATCTTATAAGATAAAGAAATTCCCTGAAAAGAAAAACTGAAACACGAAAGAAAATGCTGATAATAAAACTAAAGGACAAGAAAAATGGATCAGATTGCTTCTTCTTCCACAATGCTTCAACAGGCCGGGTAAAGGACAATTATGGGACGGAACTGGTTGGGAAAGACTGTGGTGTCCAGTCTATCTGGATCGTTGCTAGATTTGGTTCAGGAACAAAAGCTTGTATTTTATCTAGCAATTCTTTAACAGTTGTTGTGGATATTATGATTCGTCGTGCCACTCTTGATATGAAATTCTTCTGCATAGCATAATCCACAAAAGCTATCAGACCTGTAAAGAAATTGTTAACATTCAACAGCCCAATGGGTTTCTTATGCAAATTAAGTTGGGCCATGGAAGCAATTTGAAAGACTTCTCCCAATGTGCCAAAACCACCTAGTAGAGCGATAAAAGCATCAGCATTTAAAAGCATTTGTAACACACGCTCTTGCAAATTTTTAACCACTAATTCTTCTCCAATCGTGCCCCCAGAAACAAATTTCAAAGGTCTAGGGATAATGTCCAAAACTTGACTTCCTCCTAAAGATGCTGCTAATGCTACACCTCCCATTAATCCGACACTACCTCCTCCATAAACTAAATGTATTTTTCGCTCAGCTAATACTCTACCCAAATGGTTGGCTGCCTTTAAATACTCTTCATCTTTTCCAGGAAAGCTCCAGAAAATACACAAATACTTCGGGATTTACGAGTTGGGGTTTTCTCTATTCCTATCCTTAACCTTGTGAGAAATGAAGAAATGAGGATGCATTTATAGAGGTAAAAGGATAATGCAATAATCACATCTATAAGAGTAGGTGTACTATTGTCGGAAAAGGAGGAAAATTTTCAAAAGTGGCAGCTAGCATAAACAGTAGTCATAACTGTAGCTCACGTCAGGAATGGGTACATTATTGTCAAAAGGGGAGGAAAATTTCCAAAATGACTGCTAGCATGTACAGTAGTCATGACTATGGCTCGCGTCAGGAGTAGGTACATTATTGTCGGAAGAGAAGGAAAATTTTCAAAAGCGACAGCTAGCATGTACAGTAGTCGTGACTATGGCTCACATCAGGAATAGGTACATTATTCTTGGAAGAGAAGGAAATTTTTCAAAAGTGACAGCTAGCGTGTACAGTAGTCGTTACTTTGGTTCACGTCTTCCACTGGCTTTACGTCCAGTAACGACTTCAATGCCTTCTATGAATTGGCAATTTGCATCCCTTCCAGTTTTCTTACAAACTGGCAAACAGGGTTGTTTAAAGTCAGATTTCTAAGACTGTAACGATCTCATTCTTTTTGGAAAGTCATCCATAAACCGACAATCTCAAATTGCACCATTCCACAAGAGTGCGCTTCAAGAGTCTCCCGGATATCCTCCAGAGATTCCTTACGCAGCCATTCTTAATGAATTTTCTTCTATCTTCACGATTTCTAGTGATTATCCCTGAAGAACGACATTTAGTGCCACAAATCCACCATGCACAATTATGACAGACACCTAGCCTCCTTGCTCTTCTCTTTTTGGCATAAGCACTTTTACCAAAGCCGGGCATACGGGGGAAGAATGCATCTGGAACTTCACCAGCCGACCGAACCTTAGCTTCGATTAGCCACCGCACATTATCAGGAATGCCTTTGTGCATAAATACTCTAAATCGTTCACATCTAGCTTGATAAATCTTTTTAAGAACATTTATTGGGAGGGAAGGAAAATACTTTCGTAGGGCGGAAAGAGAAGACTCCATTAATGAAAGAGGCTTTTAAGAGAAAAAAGGAAGAAATTAGTGATTGTAGGAAATGGAAATAACTGACTTTGAGAGTCATGGAGTACCGTATCCAGAAAGAAGAACACGCATTTATAGCGATGAAAGGATAACATGTTTATTACGCTTACAGAAGCAGGTACATTATTGTTAAAAGAAAAGACAAATGACAGCTTATATGTACAGTAATTGTGACTGTGGCTCACATCTTCCACTGGTTTTACGTCCAGTAATGGCTTCAATGCCTTCTATGAATCGAGGATTTGCTTCCCATCCAGTTTTCTTACAAACTGGCAAACAGGGTCATTTAAAGTCACATTCCCAAGACTGTAACGGTCTCCTTCTTTATGGTAAGTCAACCATAAGTCGATAATTTCACCTTGCACTCCTCCACAAGAATGCGTTTCAAGAGTCTCTCGGATATCCTCCAGAGATTCCTTACACAAGCCATTCTTAATGAATTTTCTTTTATCCTCACGATTTCTGGAGATGTATCCTAAAGAGCGACATTTATTATCACAATTCCATCGCCCACATTTATAACACACGACTAGCCTCTTTGCTCTTCGCCTCTTGGCATAACGGCTTTTAACTAAACCGGGCATGCAGGGCATAAATGCATCTAGAACTTCACCAGCCGAACGGACCTTAGCTTCAATTAACCACCACACATAGTCAGGAATGCCCTTGTGTATAAAAACTCTGATTCTTTCACATCTAGCTTGGTAGACTTTTTTAAGAACATTTGTTGGGAGGGAAGGAAAGTACTTTCGCAGGGCAGAAAGAGTAGAATCCATTGATAAAAGAAGAATTTGAGAGAAGAGATGAAGAAATCAGTTATTGTAGGAAACTGAAATAACCGACTATGAGAGTCACGGAGTACCGTATCCGCTACTTAACCAGAAAGAAGAACACGCATTTATAGCGATGAAAGGATAACGTGTTAATTACGCTTACGGGAGCAAGTACATTATTGTCAAAAGAAAAATGTAAGTTTTCAAATATGACAAATTGTATGTACAGTGATTGTGACTGTGGCTCACATCTTCCACTGGTTTTACGTCCAGTAACGGCTTCAACGCCTTCTATGAGTCGGGGATTTGCTTCCCATCCAGTTTTCTTACAAATTGGCAAACAGGGTCTTTTAAAGTCAGATTCCCGGGACTGTAACGCTCTCGTTCTTCATGAAAAATACTCCATAAACCAAGACGTTCGCGCTACACTAATCCACAAGAATGCGTCTCAAGAGTCAATCGGATATCATCCAATGAATCCTTACTCAGGCCATTCTTGATGAATCGTATTTTATCTTCTCGATTATCGGAGATCATTCCTAAAGAACGACATTTAGTATTACAAGTCCATCGACCACATTTATGACAAACTTGTAACCTTTTGGCTCTTCACTTTTTGGCATAAGAGCTTTTGCCTATGCCAGGCATGTGAGACGTAAGTGCATCTGGGGCTTCGCCTGCCAGACGAACCTTAGCTTCGATTAACCACCGTACATCTTCAGGGATTCCTTTGTGCATCAAAACTCTTAATCGTTAACAGCAAACTCGGTAGATCTTTTTGAGAATGTTCATTGGGAGAGAAGGAAAATATTTTCGCAAGGGGGAAAGAGTAGGATCCATTTTCTAGCGAGAAGTAAAAGAAAGAAAGAAGGAAGGAATCAGTTATTATGGGCAACTGAGAGAACCGACTTGAGAGTCACGGAGTACCGTATCCGCCACTTAACTGGAAAAATGGAGCCAACTTTTTGATTATATTTCTTATCTTTGATATTCCGTCGAGCTGACGTCGATCCTGTCCTTGTGCATGAAGCCTCGATTATTGAATCCATTGTCAGCTTTTGACAAATTATCAACGACAATATTTCTTGACATCTGCCTTATCCTTGGCCATAGTTATCTTTTATCGTCGATCATGTCCTTCCAGGTGTAGCCTCGATTATTGAATCCATTACCAGCTTTTGACAAATTGTCAACGACAATATTTCTTGACATCTGCCTTATCCTTGGGCCATAGCTATCTCTTATCGTCGATCCTGTCCTTCCAGGTGTAGCCTCGATTATTGAATCCATTACCAGCTTTTGACAAATTGTCAACGATAATATTTCTTGACATCTGCCTTATCCTTGGGCCATAGCTATCTCTTATCGTCGATCCTGTCCTTCAAGGTGTAGCCTCGATTATTGAATCCATTACCAGCTTTTGACAAATTGTCAACGACAATATTTCTTGACATCTGCCTTATCCTTGGCTATAGCTATCTCTTATCTTGGATACTACTAGCTGACGTCAATCCTGTCCTTCCAGGTGTAGTCTCGATTATTGAATCGATTGCTAGGCTTTTGACATATTGTCTACCTTATCCTTGAATTCCTGATGCGGGTTGGTCCCGCGTATTAGCTGTGTATCCAGTGATAGACTGGTAAGAGCTGATGTCATTGAGATCTCAACTTATACTGCTGTAACTGTGCTATGAATGTGCTTCCCGTTTGGTCCCTGTTATGCAAAGGCCGTGCATGCATGATGTGAAATGCATGAATGCAGAGCATGTGTAACTGATGTTTTTTTTTTTTTGGATTTTTGGATGGATCTGGTTCTTCATGTCTTTGCTTTACTGGATCTTCTTTGTGATTGCCTTCTTGGACTATCATTGAATCTCTTTATGCTTCCCAGCTTTTGTCCATTGCCTCAAAAGCCCAACTCTTTTCAAAATCCCCTTTCATTGACTTGTTCTTGAATTTTGGCCTCAATTTCTTTAATGTTCGCCCGCCTCATACTTTATGCCTCTCTGGATAGTTGTCCCCGTTGAAATATTCGTGAGTATGGTTCTTTCTTGCTGACGTGAACATGCTAAGGCTTCTAAAGCGATCATCCAGGCAACTACCAAGGCTATCTCCCAAAGATTTGTTACTCCTTCTTCTTTGTTAGCCTATGTTCTGTGCCGTTCCCAAAGCAGGACCTCAATCTTACCTGTTTTAATTCACAAAGCTTATCAAAGTAATCTACGGTCTTTGCTTTTTCTGAGTTTTAAATATTACTATTCTTCCTACAAATGTCACAATTTATTGCACACTTAAGGCTAGTAGGAATGTGAGATTTGAAGGAAAAGAACTGGATAGAAATGACTTCATCATTTTTTTTTGAACAAGGGAATATAAAAGTTGAACGTGTGAATCAAAGGAAAGCTAAAGAGAATTGGCTTTTTATTTATGGGTAAGAGAATATAAAAGTCTTGGGTACAGATGCATAACAATGAAAGTGTGAGGGAAGAACGCTCTCTTTGACAACTTTGATCAAATAGACTTTGGTAACCCTGTATCCACTTCTTCCCTTCTGTCCGAAAATTTCTTCATTATGCAAAATATTTCTTTACTGAATCTGAATTTACTGGCTTTGGTAACTCTTGTCCATCCATTTCTGTTACCCACTCCGGGTTAGTCCAGTTATGGTGCCAAAACTGTGCATTTAGACTCCCAGGATTGGTAATGTTCTGTAGGCCATCAGAACACTACCCTTAGTGTGCATACCAAAGTGGCCCTCTTGGGCACTATGTAAATACATGCATATTGGTCAAACCATCACACACATATTCAGATTTCATGCACACCATGGTTGCAAAGAAGGAAAACACTAGCACAAGTCTTAGTTTTTGCTTCCACACATTAGGCAATCTTGTTAAGTTCTAGTGGCCAGCTACTGTACCTGTAACTTCCACTAATAAACTGTATCATTATAGCCTCATACCCCCCTGTTTTATTTGCTCCATTATGAAGTAGAGACTTAGAGCAAACCAGGGAATTTTTTTTTACATCAATAGCCCACCTATGGACCAAGTTATGGATTTTTTAAGTTGGTTACAAAATTCTGACCAAATGAACAGTAACTCATCCAAAATTGCAGCGCCATATCTTTGGCTACAAGGATCCAAATCCAGAAATTATAAATTCCAGTTCAGCCTATAGATGTTCTCTAGGTGTGGTCAAAATTTCATACCAAGATTCATTCTACACAGGGAGATATTAAAGTTTAGGTACATGGTCGAAATTCTGGCAACTTTGGGACCATTTTGTCCATACAATTTTTCCAAACCATGCAAACACTTCATTCACAAGGGGAAAGAATTCCAAGGCTATCCCATACATGTCCAATACACATATTAATTACATTCTCTTGCATCTAGCAACTTCATGTGGCCAAAACAGAATTTACAAGTAAGCAGCCTATCATTCACACTTAGGCAGCTTTGCACCACATCACTTACATAGCCAAAACATTACTCAAATGTTCACATACTTGTCTCATTTTACATACGCTAAATGTACATGCATACATTCACTAAAATATGGTCTTAACTCAGCTAAATACGCACCCTAGGTTACAGGAGGTCCTAAGACACAATGGACTCCAAAAACAGGATGCTGGACAGCTACTGCACAACACAATAAGTACCACCATTAAAAATACCAAATGTTCTCTTAAAATCACCAAAATTTCCAGATCATAACTAGAAATATGGAAGTTCATGTACCTAAAATTTCAGATCAAAAATCAAACCACAAAGGTTAGTTTGAAGGTGATCTTTCTGCTGGACCTGAAATGACAGAATTGAGGGGAGTAAGTTTCATTGAGAAACTTAGTAAGGGTAACACTTGGATTCACTAGGCAATGTTACCATCATTAAAACCTGCATCCAAAGACAATAAAACACAATAAACACAATGCATATATACAAGATATAGCAACCAAATGCAGCAGCCAAACACAAACAACAAACACATGAAATGTGGCAGCAGCATATACCATAGGTTAGTCCATAAAACACATAATAAACATAACCAAATCACTATGGCAGCCCTCCTCAAGCTGATGCTTGGTCTTAGGAGGATTTAACACTAGTTAGTACTAACTTTTGGGCCCTAGAAACCCAGAAATTCGCTGCCATCACTGTGCACTTCACACTAGGTCACAAAACCTTCAATAAGTGCACTCCCCTCACTAAGCTTGGTTCATCAAGCACATGGCTCTCTTCCAAGCTTAGCCCTAGCTCCATGGATGTTTAAAAATATAGAAAACAACCCATGAGAGCAAGAGAACCCTTACCTTGATGGGTATGCTGAAATTGGAGCTTGATCCTAGGTGCACTAAAGCAATAGCACCAACTAGCTTCCAATTGTGCTTCCTTAACTTCAATTGCAAGTAGTTTTGAGTTTGAAGGTATGGTGGCTATGGAGGAAGTGTGGAGGAGAGGGCTGGCTTTATTTTTGCTGGTGGAGGCCGAAATTTAGAGAGAAAAGGTGGTCTTGACTACTTAAATAGTCAAAAGTACACTAAACACATTTAAGTAGTCTTAACCTTGTCTTATGTCATTTTCCTTGCTACAAGACTGTGGTTTCTTAGTCTTAATCTCTTGGCCCACATTTGACCATCCTTATCTTCCTTTAGCAGCCGTCCTTATGTGGGCTAACCCCACAAAACTTCCATTTGACTTAAGTCATAGACATACACATCTTAAGGCCTACATTAGAACACTTAGGTCCTTTATGCCTTTTTGTGTTTTCTTTGTCCTTAGTTGTCTTCCATAAGCAATTTGGTCCTCCAATAGCACTTTCATACCATTCATATCCTTCTCATAACTCTCCAAATCTCTTTTGTGAAAGTTTTGCAATTGAGTACCCGAATTTCCAAAACCTTACAAAAAATTCCATAGGCTGCTTGACAAACAAGCAATCCTTAAGGATTTTCTTGGGGACCAAGTTACCAACTTGGAACACTTTTAAGGAGGTGTTGATCATGCCTTTTACCCCCCACACTTTAAACACTATGGTGAGAATTACACAATATAATGGTTTTTTAGCCATTATGACACACTTGTAATTCTCCCATTTTATGAGGTGGTAACAATCCTCCCCCCCTTAAAAATTTTGGTCCTCCAAAATAGCCCTTAGGTTCGGGTATTCTTCAGGATACCTTTCCATAAGGTCTTTTTCAGTTTCCCAGGTTGCTTCTCTTTCAGAGTGGTGTGACCACTGAACTTTAACCATGGGAATATGTTTGTTTCTTAACCTTCTGGTATCCTTGGCTAAGATAGCTATAGGTTTCTCTTCATGTGTCAAGTTAGGTTCCAATTGTATGTCTTCCACTACAATAGTATGCTTTGTATCCAGTAGACACTTCTTCAGCATACTGATGTGAAAAGCATTATGAACACTTGACATGCTTGGCGGTAGAGCTAACCTATATGCTACCTTGCCAACTCTATCCAAGATCTCATAAGGACCAATGTATCTTGGAGCTAACTTGGTTCTTTTACCAAATCTGACAGTGCCTTTGGTTGGTGCAACTTTCAGCCAAACATTGTCACCAACCTCAAATTCCAAGTCTCTCCTTCTTTTGTTGACATAGGCTGTGGTCCTTTCATTGGCTGCTTTTAATCTTTCTTGAATCTTCTTGATTTTAGCAGTAGTCTCTTCAATAATTTCGGGACCCAACTCTAGCCTGTCTGAGGCTTCCACCCAACAGTGGGGTGTCATGCACCTTCTTCCATATAATGCTTCATAAGGTGCCATGCCAATGGTGCTTTGGTAACTATTGTTATATGAGAATTCCACCAATGGCAAGTGTTGGTCCCATTCACCTTTGAAATCCAACACACAGCTCCTGAGCATGTCTTCTAGTATCTATATTACCCTTTTAGATTGCCCATCTGTCTAAGGATGATAAGCAGTACTCAAATGGATTTTGGTTCCTAGTGCTTTATGAAAAGCACTCCAAAATCGAGCTGTAAATCTTGGATCTCTATCAGATATAATGGAGTCTGGCACTCCATGTAGTCTCACTATCTCCTGGACATACATCTGGGCTAACTTCTCCAAGGAGACTGTGAGTTTCATAGGTAAGAAGTGGGAACATTTGGTTAGCCTATCCACAATGACCCAGATTGTATCATGCCTTAGTCTGGTCATAGGCAACATAGTCAAAAAGTCCATGGTTATGTTGCCCCACTTCCTCACTGGTATAGGTCAAGTCTGTAGGGTACCAGCTGGCTTCTGGTGCTCTACCTTTACCCTCTCGCATGTGGCACATTTGGAGACATAAGTAGCTATGTCTCTCTTCATATGTGGCCACCAGAAGTGAGTCTTCAAATCTTTATACATTTTCTCACTTCCTGGATGGATGTTCAACTTGCTTGTGTGAGCTTCTTCAAGTATTTCATCCCTGAGCTTTGCTCCTTTAGGCACATATATTCGGTCCTTGAAGTACAGTAATCCTTGCTTGTAGGCAAAGGATTGATACAAGGAACCTTTTTCCTCTCCTGAGATCTTTTTCAGATCAGGATCTGTGTCCTGTGCCTTTTTGGCTTCTTCAATCCATCCAGATTGAATTGTCAATGTGTAAATTTAGGCTTCCTCCCACTTATGCCATTTATGCCATAGGCATAGCATATTATTTTGCTCATCATGATCAGCTAAGGATCCTCCTTTCAAAAGTCCTGTGTACTTCCTGCTCAAGGCATCTGCTACTAGATTGCCTTTGCCCTCTGTGTACTGTATACTACAATCATAGTCCTTGATGTACTCTAACCATCTCCTTTGCCTCATGTTCAACTCTTTCTAAGTGAACAAGTACTTTAGGCTCTTATGGTCAGTGTAGATCACAAAGGAACTACCCATCAAGTAATGCCTACAATGCTTTAGAGCAAAAATCACTGCTGCCAGTTCTAAGTCATGGGTAGGATAATTTTGCTCATGGGGTCTTAACTGCCTTGACCCATAAGCAATGACATTTCTGTCTTGCATAAGCACACAACCTAGCCCAGATCTAGATGCATCTGTATATATGATGTAAGGCTTACTTGGATCAGGAAGAATCAACACTGGAGCTTTAATCAACCTCTGCTTGAGCTCCTGGAAACTCTTTTCACACTTCTCAGTCCACTCAAATCTTTGACCCTTCTTGGTCAGATGAGTAAGAACTGAGGCAATCATGGAAAAGCCTGATACAAATCTCCTATAGTATCCAGCTAATCCTAGGAAACTTCTGATTTCCTTCACAGTCTTTGGTCTTTCCCACTCTTGCACTGCCTTGACCTTTTCAGGGTCTGCCTTAAGGCCTTGTGCATCTATGATGTGTCCTAGGAAAGACACTTCCCTTATCCAGAATTCACACTTGGATAACTTGGCATAAAGCTGATGCTGCAACAGTGTCTTTAAGACAATCTTCAGATGATGTTCATGTTCATTTTCATCCTTGGAATACACTAGGATGTCATCAATGAACACAACCACAAATTTGTCCAGATGTGGTCTGAACACCCTGTTCATCAAGTCCATAAAAGCAGCCGGGGCATTAGTCAAACCAAATGGCATGACTGTATACTTCTGGTCCTGAATGCAGTCTTAGGAATATCTTCTTCCTTTACTCTCAACTGGAAGTATCCAGATCTCAAATCTATCTTGGAAAAGATCTTAGCTCCCTTGAGTTGATCAAACAGATCCTCAATCCTAGGGAGTGGATACTTGTTCTTGATAGTCACTGCATTAAGCTTCCTGTAGTCAATGCATAGTCTCAAAGATCCATCCTTCTTTTTCACAAAGAGAACAGGAGCTCCCCATGGTGAAACACTTGGCCTTATGAACCCTTTTTCAAGAAGTTCATCAAGTTGTTTCTTGAGCTCATTCATCTCTGTGATTGGCATTCTGTAAGGAGGTATGGATATTGGACTAGCTTCTGGTTGCAGCTTGATTTCAAATTCAATCTCCCTTTGTGGAGGAATACCTGGCAGGTCTTTAGGAAAGACTTGTGGAAAGTCTCTCACTATAGGTATTCTGTCCACTTCCTTATCACAGTGCAATTCATTCAATGAATAACAGTAATCATGCTCAGAAATCACAGGTATCTCATCTAATACCTCTAGCTCCATGCCATGCATTTCATACACTAATTCCTTAGAATTCACTAATGCATGCACTTCACCATCAGGCAATGTGATTTCCCTCTTAGCACAATCAATTCTTATGTTATGCATAGCAAGCCAATTCATACCCAGCACTAAATCATACTTAGGAATGTCCAACACTAGCAGATTAGTCATAACCTTAGTCTTTCCTACTACTAGCTCACAATCCTTAGCTAGGTCATTAGTGAAAAGACATTGACTACCTGCTGTTTTCACTAAGGATATCCTAGGCATGATTTCAGTAGGCAATTTCATGGCATCAACAAATTTCCTAGCCACTGTAGACACAGATGCACCAGTATCAAATAGAACACTAACAGGCATACCATTAAGGTAAATGTTACCTCTTAGTGCTCCGCCCTGCTCTGATGTCTCTGGCCTCTCCACTTGGAAGACTCTGCCAGCTCTCTGCACTGGAGGCCGAGGCACTGGAGGAACTGGCCTCTGCTGTCCCTCCCTTGGTGCTCTTCCTCTAGGTCCAGCCCCAATAGGTCTTACTGGACTTGGTCTTCTAGCCTCCTTTCAACCTGTGGGCAGTCTTTGATCCAATGATCCATGGGTCCATATCTTAGACACGCTTGGGTGTGAAAATAGCAAGGTTTCTTCCCATGAAACTTCTTGCATTTAGGGCACCTTAGGCCAGGGAACTTCCCCTTAACCTTGCCCTCACCACCAAGATGAGAATTCTTGGCAATTCCTTTGCCATGTGGTGCCTTCTTCTGTTTGCCTCCTGCCTGACTACTTTCCCCTGGTCCACTGGGAAAGTACTTAGTCTCATACTCCTCTTGCTCTACTAATAGAGTTTTCTGCACTGCTTCATAGTATGTAACTGCTCCAAAAGGTCTAACAGCCTTTCTAATGTCTGACTTTAGGCCTCTGACAAATCTTTTGGCCTTCAATTCCTCCAATCCATGATACTGAGGAGCATACCTCACCAACTAATTGAATTTGTGCTCATACTCTAGGACACTGAGGTTGTCCTGCCTTAAAGCATCAAATTCAGCTTGCTTCATATCCTTGATGGCATCACTGATGTACTGTTCCTAGAACAACTGTGTGAACTCTGGCCAGCTCATCTCAATATCTCTTCCTGGCCTTCTGCCCTTCTGGAAAGCATATCTGTCTCTAGTGTTTCTCCACCACATCTCTGCACTGCCTACCAAGTTGTAAGTAGCCAATGACCTTTTCTTGGTGGAGCTGAGTGGCATCCTCTCAAACATCTTTTCTATGAAGATTAACCACTCCTCAGCTCTCTCTGGCCCAGCTCTTCCATCAAACTGTGGAGGTCTTAGGCCTTGGAACCTCTCCAACAATCTGAGCTCATCTAGGCCCTCTAGATCCTCTGATCTATGTCTCCTGGATCTATGAGAGTCCTCTGTACGGTGATGCTCTCTATGTTCTCTCTTCCTTCTCCTGGATCTTCTCTCACGACCTTCCTCAATCTCATTCCTAGTGCAAGAATGGTCATAGACTGAGGGATTGGTCCTGGACACCTGACCAATCTCAGATCTTACTCTTCTACCTCTTGGATTTCTCCTATCCTCATCTTCCACCTTAATGGTCTCATCATTTGTGTCTTCTAAGCTTCCAGAAGGAACATATTCAGATGTGTTCCTAGTATCCTCTTCTGGTTGTTGCTGTGCATCCTGAACTAGTACTACTAGAGCTACTTGGACTCCATGCTGTTGTCCTTGAATCAGCCTCATTAAGTTTTCATTGATTAGAGCTAAGTTCCTCTGAAGCTCTAACCAAACCTGAGGCACTTTAGGGTTTGCTACTCGCTGTTGCCCCTGATTTGTTACCACCTCACAAAATGGGAGAATTACAAGTGCATCATATTGGCTAAAAACCATTATATTGTGTAATTCTCACCATAGTGTTTGAAGTATGGGGGGTAAAAGGCATGATCAACACCTCCTTAAAAATGTTCCAATTTGGTAACTTGGTCCCCAAGAAAAGCCTTAAGGATTGCTTGTTTGTCAAGCAACCTGTGGACTTTTTTGTAAGATTTTAGAAATTCGGGTACCCAATTGCAAAACTTTCACAAAAGAGATTTGGAGAGTTATGAGAAGGATATGAATGGTATGAAAGTGCTATTGGAGGACCAAATTGCTTATGGAAGACAACTAAGGACAAAGAAAACACAAAAAGGCATAAAGGACCTAAGTGTTCTAATTTAGGCCTTAAGATGTGTATGTCTATGACTTAAGTCAAATGGAAGTTTTGTGGGGTTATCCCACATAAGGAGGGCTGCTAAAGGAAGATAAGGATGGTCAAATGTGGGCCAAGAGATTAAGACTAAGAAACCATAGTCTTGTAGCAAGGAAAATGACATAAGACAAGGTTAAGACTACTTAAGTGTGTTTAGTGTACTTTTGACTATTTAAGTAGTCAAGACCACCTTTGCTTCTCAAAATTTCGGCCTCCACCAGCAAAAAGAATGCCAGCCCTCTCCTCTACACTTCCTCCATAGCCACCATACCTTCAAACTCAAAACTACTTGCAATTGAAGTCAAGGAAGCACAATTGGAAGCTATTTGGTGCTATTGCTTGAGTGCACCTAGGATCAAGCTCCAATTTCAGCATACCCATCAAGGTAAGGGTTCTCTTGCTCTCATTGGTTGTTTTCTATATTTTCAAGCAACCATGGAGCTAGGGCTAAGCTTGGAAGAGAGCCATGAGCTTGATGAACCAAGCTTAGTGAGGGGAGTGCACTTATTGAAGGTTTTGTGACCTAGTGTGAAGTGCACAGTGATGGCAGCGAATTTCTGTGTTTCTAGGGCCCAAAAGTTAGTACTAACTACTTTTAAAATCCTCCTAAGACCAAGCATTAGCTTGAGGAGGGCTGCCATAGTGATTTGGTTAAGTTTATTACATGTTTTACGGACTAACCTATGGTATATGTTGCTGCCACATTTCATGTGTTTGTTGTTTGTGTTTGGCTGCTGCATTTGGTTGCTATATATTGTATATATGCATTGTGGTTTCTGTGTTTTAGTGTATTTGGATGCAGGTTTTAATGATGGTTACATTGCCTATTGAATCCAAGTGCTACCCTTACTAAGTTTCTCAATGAAACTTACTCCCCTCAATTCTGTCATTTCAGGTCCAGCTGAAAGATCACCTTCAAACTAACCTTTGTGGTTTGATTTTTGATCTGAAATTTCAGGTACATGAACTTCCATATGTCTAGTTATTATCTGGAAATTTTGGTGATTTTAGGAGCACATTTGGTATTTTTAATGGTGGTACTTATTGTGTTGTGCAGCAGCTGTCCAGCATCCTGTTTTTGGAGTCCATTGTGTCTCAGGACCTCCGGTAACCTAGGGTGCGTATTTAGCTGAGTTAAGACCATATTGTAGTACATGTAGTGTATGTAAGATGAGACAAGTATGTTAACATTTGAGTAATTTTTTGGCTATGTAAGTGATGTGGTGCAAAGCTGCCTAAGTGTGAATGATAGGCTGCTTACTTGTAAATTCTGTTTTGGCCACATAAAGTTGCTAGATGCAAGAGAATGTAATTAATATGTGTATTGGACATATATGGGATATCCTTGGAGGGCTTTCTCCTTGTGAATGAAGTGTTTGCATGGTTTGGAAAAAATGTATGGGCAAAATGGTCCAAAAGTTGCCAGAATTTCGACTCTGGACCTAAAGTTTAATATCTCCCTGTGTAGAATGAATATTGGTATGAAATTTTGACCACACCTAGAGGACATCTAGAGGGGTAACTGGGATTTGGAATTTCTGGATTCAGATCCCTGTAGCCAAAGATATGATGTTGAAAAGTTGGCTGAGTTACTGTTCATTTGGTCAGAATTTCGTAACCAACTTCAAAAATCCATAACTTGGTCCATAGGTGGGCTATTGATGTAAAAAAAAATTCCTTGGTTTTCTCTAAGTCTCCAATTCATAATGGAGCAAAGAAAACATGGGGTTATGAGGCTATAATGATACATTTTATTAGTGGAAGTTACAGGTGCAGTAGCTGGCCACTAGAACTTAACAAGATTGCCTAATGTGTGGAAGCCAAAACTAAGACTTGTGCTAGTGTTTTCCTTCTTTGCTGCCATGGTGTGCATGAAATGTGAATATGTGTGTGATGATTGGACCAATATGCATGTATTTACATAGTGCCTAAGAGGGCCACTTGGGTATGCACACTAAGGGTAGTGTTCTGATGGCCTACAGAACATTACCAATCCTGGGAGTCTAAATGCACAGTTTTGGGACCATAACTGGACTACCCCGGAGTGGGTAACAGAAGTTGGTATCAGAGCATGTTTTATACATGTACATTGCATATAGTTGGCATTGCATGCATCTACATATATGAACTCAGTTTGGTCAGCTGCTAGTGTCAAGTACCATTGAAATACCTATGATCTTTATATGTGCTCTATGATGGATCATCAATGCAGGAACTAAACATGGTTGCCACAAGGAAAGGGGATCCACCCCGAAGGCCTCCTACTGATTCTAGGCAACAAAGAAATGAAGAGAATAGAGGGAATCAGGGGCAACAGGGGGTACCAAACCCTGAAGTGCCTCAGGTTTGGTTAGAGCTTCAGAGGAATTTAGCTCTAATCAATGAAAACTTAATGAGGCTGATTCAAGGACAACAGCAGGGAGTCCAAGTAGCTCCAGCAAAACCAGTTCAGGATGCACAGCTACAACTAGAAGAGGATACTAGGAACACATCTGAATATGTTCCTTCTGGAAGCGTAGAAGACACAAATGATGAGACCATTGAGGTGGAAGATGAGGATAGGAGAAATCCAAGAGGCAGAAGAGTAAGATCTGAGATTGGTCAGGTGTCTAGGACCAATCCCTCAGTCTATGACCATTCTTGCACTAGGAATGAGATTGAGGAAGGTCGTGAGAGAAGATCCAGGAGAAGGAAGAGAGAACATAGAGAGCATCACCGTACAGAGGACTCTCATAGATCCAGGAGACATAGATCAGAGGATCTAGAGGGCCTAGATGAGCTCAGATTGTTGGAGAGGTTCCAAGGCCTAAGACCTCCACAGTTTGATGGGAGAGCTGGGCCAGAGAGAGCTGAGGAGTGGTTAATCTTCATAGAAAAGATGTTTGAGAGGATGCCACTCAACTCCACCAAGAAGGTGTCACTGGCTACTTACAACTTGGTAGGCAGTGCAGAGATGTGGTGGAGAAACACCAGAGATAGGTATGCTTTCCAGAAGGGCAGAAGGCCAGGAAGAGATATTGAGATGAGCTGGCCAGAGTTCACACAGCTGTTCCAGGAACAGTACATCAGTGATGCCATCAAGGATATGAAGCAAGCTGAATTTGATGCTCTAAGGCAGGACAACCTCAGTGTCCTAGAGTATGAGCACAAATTCAATCAGTTGGTGAGGTATGCTCCTCAGTATCATGGATTGGAGGAATTGAAGGCCAAAAGATTTGTCAGAGGCCTAAAGTCAGACATTAGAAAGGCTGTTAGACCTTTTGGAGCAGTTACATACTATGAAGCAGTGCAGAAAGCTCTATTAGTAGAGCAAGAGGAGTATGAGACTAAGTACTTTCCCAGTGGACCAGGGGAAAGTAGTCAGGCAGGAGGCAAACAGAAGAAGGCACCACATGGCAAAGGAATTGCCAAGAATTCTCATCTTGGTGGTGAGGGCAAGGTTAAGGGGAAGTTCCCTGGCCTAAGGTGCCCTTAATGCAAGAAGTTTCATGGGAAGAAACCTTGCTATTTTCACACCCAAGCGTGTCTAAGATGTGGATCCATGGATCATTGGATCAAAGACTGCCAACAGGTTCAAAGGAGGCCAGAAGACCAAGGTCCAGTAAGACGTATTGGGGCAGGACCTAGAGGAGGAGCACCAAGGGAGGGACAGTAGAGGCCAGTCCCTCCAGTGCAAAGAGCTGGCAGAGTCTTCCAAGTGGAGAGGCCAGAGACATCAGAGCAGGGAGGAGCACTAAGAGGTAACATTTACCTTAATGGTATGCCTGTTAGTGTTCTATTTGATACTGGTGCATCTGTGTCTATAGTGGCTAGGAAATTTGTTGATGCCATGAAATTGCCTACTGAAATCATGCCTAGGATATCCTTAGTGAAAACAGCAGGTAGTCAATGTCTTTTCACTAATGACCTAGCTAAGGATTGTGAGCTAGTAGTAGGAAAGACTAAGGTTATGACTAATCTGCTAGTGTTGGACATTCCTAAGTATGATTTAGTGCTGGGTATGAATTGGCTTGTTATGCATAACATAAGAATTGATTGTGCTAAGAGGAAAATCACATTGCCTGATGGTGAAGTGCATGCATTAGTGAATTCTAAGGAATTAGTGTATGAAATGCATGGCATGGAGCTAGAGGTATTAGATGAGATACCTCTGATTTCTGAGCATGATTACTGTTATGCATTGAAAGAATTGCACTGTGATAAAAAAGTGGACAGAATACCTATAGTGAGAGACTTTCCACTAGTCTTTCCTAAAGACCTGCCAGGTATTCCTCCACTAAGGGAGATTGAATTTGAAATCAAGCTGCAACCAGAAGATAGTCCAATATCCATACCTACTTACAGAATGCCAATCACAGAGATGAATGAGCTCAAGAAACAACTTGATGAACTTCTTGAAAAAGGGTTCATAAGGCCAAGTGTTTCACCATGGGGAGCTCCTGTTCTCTTTGTGAAAAAGAAGGATGGATCTTTGAGACTATGCATTGACTACAGGAAGCTTAATGCAGTGACTATCAAGAACAAGTATCCACTCCCTAGGATTGAGGATCTGTTTGATCAACTCAAGGGAGCTAAGATCTTTTCCAAGATAGATTTGAGATCTGGATACTTCCAGTTGAGAGTAAAGGAAAAAGATATTCCTAAGACTGCATTCAGGACCAGATATGGGCATTATGAGTATACAGTCATGCCATTTGGTTTGACTAATGCCCCAGCTGCTTTTATGGACTTGATGAACAGGGTGTTCAGACCACATCTAGACAAATTTGTGGTTGTGTTCATTGATGACATCCTAGTGTATTCCAAGGATGAAAATGAACATGAACATCATCTGAAGATTGTCTTAAAGACTCTGTTGTAGCATCAGCTTTATGCCAAGTTATCCAAGTGTGAATTCTGGATAAGGGAAGTGTCTTTCCTAGGACACATCATAGATGCACAAGGCCTTAAGGCAGACCATGAAAAGGTCAAGGCAGTGCAAGAGTGGGAAAGACCAAAGACTATGAAGGAAATCAGAAGTTTCCTAGGATTAGCTGGATACTACAGGAGATTTGTATCAGGCTTTTCCATGAATGCCTCAGTTCTTACTCATCTGACCAAGAAGGGTCAAAGATTTGAGTGGACTGAGAAGTGTGAAAAGAGTTTCTAGGAGCTCAAGCAGAGGTTGATTAAAGCTCCAGTGTTGATTATTCCTGATCCAAGTAAGCCTTACATCATATATACAGATGCATCTAGATCTGGGTTAGGTTGTGTGCTTATGCAAGACAGAAATGTCATTGCTTATGGGTCAAGGCAGTTAAGACCCCATGAGCAAAATTATCCTACCCACGACCTAGAACTGGCAGCAGTGATTTTTGCTCTAAAGCAATGGAGGCATTACTTGATGGGTAGTTCCTTTGTGATCTACACTGACCATAAGAGCCTAAAGTACTTGTTCACTCAGAAAAAGTTGAACATGAGGCAAAGGAGATGGTTAGAGTACATCAAGGACTATGATTGTAGTATACAGTAAACAGAGGGCAAAGGCAATCTAGTAGTAGATGCCTTGAGCAGGAAGTACACAGGACTTTTGAAAGGAGGATCCTTAGCTGATCATGATGAGCAAAATAATCTGCTATGCCTATGGGATAAATGGCATAAGTGGGAGGAAGCCCAAATTTACACATTGACAATTCAATTTGGATGGATTGAAGAAGCCAGAAAGGCACAGGAGACAGATCTTGATTTGAAAAAGATCTCAGGAGAGGAAAAAGGTTCCTCGTATCAATCCTTTGCCTACAAGCAAGGATTACTGTACTTCAAGGACTGAATATATGTGCCTAAAGGAGCAAAGCTCAGGGATGAAATACTTGAAGAAGCTCACACAAGCAAGTTGAACATCCATCCAGGAAGTGAGAAAATGTATAAAGATTTGAAGACTCACTTCTGGTGGCCACATATGAAGAGAGACATAGCTACTTATGTCTCCAAATGTGCCACATGCCAGAGGGTAAAGGTAGAGCACCAGAAGCCAGCTGGTACCCTACAGACTCTACCTATACCAGTGAGGATGTGGGGCAACATAACCATGGACTTTTTGACTGGGTTGCCTATGACAAGATTAAGGCATGATACAATCTGGGTCATTGTGGATAGGCTAACCAAATGTTCCCACTTCTTACCTATGAAACTCACAGACTCCTTGGAGAAGTTAGCCCAGATGTATGTCCAGGAGATAGTGAGACTACATGGAGTGCCAGACTCCATTGTATCTGATAGAGATCCAAGATTTACAGCTCGGTTTTGGAGTGCTTTTCATAAAGCACTAGGAACCAAAATCCACCTGAGTACTGCTTATCATCCTCAGACAGATGGGCAATCTGAAAGGGTGATACAGATACTAGAAGACATGCTCAGGAGCTGTGTGTTGGATTTCAAAGGTGAATGGGACCAACACTTGCCGTTGGTGGAATTCTCATATAACAATAGTTACCAAAGCACTATTGGCATGGCACCTTATGAAGCCTTATATGGAAGAAGGTGCATGACACCCCACTGTTGGGTGGAAGCCTCAAACAGGCTAGAGTTGGGTCCCGAAATTATTGAAGAGACTACAGCCAAAATCAAGAAAATTCAAGAGAGATTAAAGGCAGCCAATGAAAGGACCATAGCCTATGTGAACAAAAGAAGGAGAGACTTGGAATTTGAGGTTGGTGACAATGTTTGGCTGAAAGTTGCACCAACCAAAGGCACTGTCAGATTTGGCAAAAGAACCAAGTTAGCTCCAAGATACATTGGTCCTTATGAGATCTTGGACAGAGTTGGCAAGGTAGCATACAGGTTAGCTCTACCGCCAAGCATGTCAAGTGTTCATAATGTTTTTCACATCAGTATGCTTAAGAAGTGTCTACTGGACACAAAGCATTCTATTGTAGTGGAAAACATACAGTTGGAACCTAACTTGACATATTAAGAGAAACCTATAGCTATCTTAGCCAAGGATACCAGAAGGTTAAGAAACAAACATATTCCCATGGTTAAAGTTCAGTGGTCACACCACTTTGAAAGAGAAGCAACCTGGGAAACTGAAAAAGACCTTATGGAAAGGTATCCTGAAGAATACCCGAAGCTAAAGGCTATTTTGGAGGACCAAAATTTTTAAGGGGGGGAGGATTGTTACCACCTCACAAAATGGGAGAATTACAAGTGCATCATAATGGCTAAAAACCATTATATTGTGTAATTCTCACCATAGTGTTTGAAGTATGGGGGGTAAAAGGCATGATCAACACCTCCTTAAAAATGTTCCAATTTGGTAACTTGGTCCCCAAGAAAAGCCTTAAGGATTGCTTGTTTTTCAAGCAACCTATGGACTTTTTTGTAAGATTTTGGAAATTCGGGTACCCAATTGCAAAACTTTCACAAAAGAGATTTGGAGAGTTATGAGAAGGATATGAATGGTATGAAAGTGCTATTGGAGGACCAAATTGCTTATGGAAGACAACTAAGGACAAAGAAAACACAAAAAGGCATAAAGGACCTAAGTGTTCTAATTTAGGCCTTAAGATGTGTATGCCTATGACTTAAGTCAAATGGAATTTTTGTGGGGTTATCCCACATAAGGAGGGCTGCTAAAGGAAGATAAGGATGGTCAAATGTGGGCCAAGAGATTAAGACTAAGAAACCATAGTCTTGTAGCAAGGAAAATGACATAAGACAAGGTTAAGACTACTTAAGTGTGTTTAGTGTACTTTTGACTATTTAAGTAGTCAAGACCACCTTTGCTTCTCAAAATTTCGGCCTCCACCAGCAAAAAGAAAGCCAGCCCTCTCGTCCACACTTCCTCCATAGCAACCATACCTTCAAACTCAAAACTACTTGCAATTGAAGTCAAGGAAGCACAATTGGAAGCTATTTGGTGCTATTGCTTGAGTGCACCTAGGATCAAGCTCCAATTTCAGCATACCCATCAAGGTAAGGGTTCTCTTGCTCTCATGGGTTTTTTTCTGTATTTTCAAGCAACCATGGAGCTAGGGCTAAGCTTGGAAGAGAGCCATGAGCTTGATGAACCAAGCTTAGTGAGGGGAGTGCACTTATTGAAGGTTTTGTGACCTAGTGTGAAGTGCACAGTGATGGCAGCGAATTTCTGTGTTTCTAGGGCCCAAAAGTTAGTACTAACTACTGTTAAAATCCTCCTAAGACCAAGCATTAGCTTGAGGAGGGCTGCCATAGTGATTTGGTTAAGTTTATTACATGTTTTACGGACTAACCTATGGAATATGTTGCTGCCACATTTCATGTGTTTGTTGTTTGTGTTTGGCTGCTGCATTTGGTTGCTATATATTGTATATATGCATTGTGGTTTCTGTGTTTTAGTGTCTTTGGATGCAGGTTTTAATGATGGTTACATTGCCTATTGAATCCAAGTGCTACCCTTACTAAGTTTCTCAATGAAACTTACTCCCCTCAATTCTGTCATTTCAGGTCCAGCTGAAAGATCACCTTCAAACTAACCTTTGTGGTTTTATTTTTGATCTGACCTTTCAGGTACATGAACTTCCATATGTCTAGTTATGATCTGGAAAGTTTGGTGATTTTAGGAGCACATTTGGTATTTTTAATGGTGGTACTTATTGTGTTGTGCAGCAGCTGTCCAGCATCCTGTTTTTGGAGTCCATTGTGTCTCAGGACCTTCTGTAAACTAGGGTGCGTATTTAGCTGAGTTAAGACCATATTGTAGTGCATGTATGCATGTACATTTAGTGTATGTAAGATGAGACAAGTATGTGAACATTTGAGTAATGTTTTGGCTATGTAAGTGATGTGGTGCAAAGCTGCCTAGGTGTGAATGATAGGCTGCTTACTTGTAAATTCTGTTTTGGCCACATAAAGTTGCTAGATGCAAGAGAATGTAATTAATATGTGTATTGGACATATATGGGATAGCCTTGGAGGGCTTTCTCCTTGTGAATGAAGTGTTTGCATGGTTTGGAAAAAATGTATGGGCAAAATGGTCCAAAAGTTGCCAGAATTTCGACTCTGGACCTAAAGTTTAATATCTCCCTGTGTATAGTGAATATTGGTATGAAATTTTGACCACACCTAGAGGACATCTAGAGGGTTAACTGGGATTTGGAATTTCTGGATTCAGATCCCTGTAGCCAAAGATATGATGTTGCAAAGTTGGCTGAGTTACTGTTCATTTGGTCAGAATTTCGTAACCAACTTAAAAAATCCATAACTTGGTCAATAGGTGGGCTATTGATGTAAAAAGAAATTCCTTGTGATGGCCGGGGGCCTCATCGTTTAGAGTCATGATGACTGGTGGAGAGACTCCTGGGAGGAAGAACGCCTGGATGATAGTTCGCCCTTGGGAGTGTGCCTGAAAGTCCAGAAATAAAGGGTCAGGAGGCCCCCGGATGTGTTTCCGGGGGGGGAGCCTCCGACGCCCAAGTCAGTGGTGGCTGAGAAAGGTAGAAGAAATAACACAAAGGGCTGAAGAGTCTAGCCTGGTGATTTTCTCAGAGTCTGGGAGTCAAGCCTTTTGCTCACCAACCTCTTGCCAAGTATTTATTTCCTGGTATTTATAGGAGTGCCTAGCCCGTTCAGATCGCGACACGTGTTCGGTCGGATGTTTCCTGAATTTCTGGGCGTAGGGGACAGATAGCTGGTAGCAGGTTGCCTTGAGCCTTGTGCTGAGATGGGCCATGATGTGATTTTGATGGCGTCAGCGTGCCAGAGCGCCTATTGAGGCGGCTTTATGACGTCTGTGAAAGGACGTGTCAAAGGCTTCCTTAAATGCTTCCTTAAATGCTCCTGCCGTACTCCCGAGGTCCCTGGGCGAGGTCATCCTTTGGTACGGATGGTGCCTCTTTGGGAAACACGCACCCAGTTCGGGGGTTCCCAGCTTCTGGTGCCTCTTTCCGAAGGCGATCTGTTCACAACCTCGGGGGGCTAGCAGTATCCTCAAGTTTCCTGGCGTGCCGGGCTCGGTGCTCTTCGGCTATCTCCCGAGGTGTATGATCCCACCTTTTCTCGGGTAGCGCCAGTCTCTTCTGGCCATTCTTGTGGCAGGGAGTTCGGCCAGATAGAGGCGATAGACTTTGGCTATCACATGCCCCCCTTTGGAAAGCCGAAGTGAAGACTTCGGTTTTGCATCTCTTTCCGAGGTTGTTCTTGGGAATCTTATAGGAAGCTCAACCTGTTCCGAGGATGCACCTTTTGCCCAAGGTTTGTGGGCTGTTCGGCCTTGGCCTGTTCTTTGGTGTCTTCGAGGCGGAGCCTGTGTCGAAGATACACCTCTTGCCCGAAGATCATGGGCTGTTTGACCATAGCCTGTCTCTTGGTGTCCTCGAGGTAACCTGCTTTTTTCTTCTTGTAGGTCTGCATAACATCGCGTCTGCTGGCCAAGCGTGTCAGTCTAAGCGATGCGCCCCAGCTTTTTCGGGATGTCAGAAGACGTGTCCCCTGTTTTGGCGCGGCGGTTGACACGTGGCGCTTTGCCATTGGAGGAGAGTCGTGTCGGTTACAGAGGGTGCGCCTTTTCAGGTGCAGAGGGCAGTTACGGCGACGGTTCACCTCCAAAAGGTAGTTATGACGACGTTTCGGTTACCCACCTCTGGCCTATAAATGGCTCGTTCCGTCATAAGTTCCTTTTGCTTTTTCTTCTGCTCTTCTCTCTGCTTTGCCCCTGTTCTTGCACTTTCTTGCTTTCTGTGGTGGAGCTGCTTTAATTCAGAGCTTTTTTCAGCCAACTTTCACGACGGCGTCCTCAGACTTTGGCAAATCTTTTGGTGGGTTTTTGTTTTCCAGAGTATTTTGATTCCTCTGTTCTTCTGAGCTTTTTCTGGAAACTATTTTCTTGCTTTTTCCAAAACTCATTTTCATGTCGGACATGCCTATTCCTGAGAGCTGGCAGCCTCTTTTAGCCCATCCTTGTTGTACCACCCCCGCAAAACTAGAGAGGTGGAAGAAAAAGTTCTTTCTTCCCTCTTACGCCGTTACTAGGCTGCCTCGCTCTAGTCATTATGCTTTTTCAAACCGTAGTAACGAGGTTACCGTCTTCCTAGCTCAGCTGAAGGCCGGACTTCGGTATCCTCCTCCGAAGATGGTTTGTGAGTTCTGCCAATTTCATGGCATTGCTGTGAACCAGCTTCCCCCGAACTCGTACTGCTATTTTAACGCCTTCCTCTGTATGTGTGGCATGTTCGGGATAGAACCCCATTTTATAATCTTCATGTAGTACTACAAGCTCTTTGTGGTCCCGAAGGGTGGCTTCTATTTTATGCTACCTCGGGGATCCGGGAGCAAAAAATTCATGTTCACCTTCGCCACCAAGGACAGCTGGCGGGGGTGGCAACAGAAGTTCTTCCTGAAGATGGAGGAGGCCTGGTCGTACGTTCCGACCAAATGGGCTTAGGGAACACTGGATGTGGACGTCGTTGATCCGAGGATGTTGCTGACTCCCGAGTTGGCTTCCGTGTTCGCGGATTTCGACGCCCGCATTCGGGCTGTCTCTGACTGGACTCCCGAGGTCACTCCGCGTGCCCTTTACCCTTTTCCTATCAACTGGAAGTTGATGACCGAAGAGGTCCTTCGGGAACTAAAGGTGGTGAAGGAGCACAAGACTGACCTCAAGATGCCAGCTCCTGCCATCGCCGGGAAGGATTCCTGGTTGGTCAAGCTTCTTAAGGAGGAAATTTCTTTCGAAACGCTTGTCGAAAGTGAGTTGTCTTCTACTCCTTTGCTGTTTTTTATCCTCAGACTTACGCTGATATTTCTCTTCTTTTTCAGAGATGGGCGACGGGACTGCCGCCTACTACAAGTCCCTTTTCTCTGGCCAAGTGGAGACGGGGGAGCAGACAAAAAAGGCAACTTCCCGAAGGCGGAAGACTGTCGGTGCTGGTCCTTCGGCTAAGCAGGCGAAGAAGACTGTTCTTTCCTCCCCTTTGGAAAGTATTGGGGAGGAAAGCGAGGACGCTGAGGCCGCTGTTGCTTCGCTGCCCGATCCTTCGACCGAGGTTCCTGCCACCGCCGACATCCCTCATACCGACGCCCTTACCCAAAGTCCTACCCCGTCGCAAGTCCTCCTAGACGCCGTGGTAGAGGCACCTTCTGCCGAGGAGCGGCACAGGCAGAAAGGTAAGGGCATTTCAACCGAGGAGGCTGAGGACTCCGAGGACGTCGTTGTCGAGGTCCCTCCAGGTCAGTCTTCAAATAAAGTACGGTACAGTTCCTTTGGTTTTCAGGATTTTCTTCTTTGTCTTTAACCTCCTTCTCACTTCTGCCATGTAGGGGAGTTGCTTACCCCTGGATGGGCGACCGAACATCCTCAGAAGCGAGCTCTTTGGGACGCCAAAGTCCCGCAAGGGAAGATTCCCAAGGAGCCTTTCTGGACGTTCACGGAGGACATGAATATGTACTCCGAGGACTGTCTTCAAATGGCTAAGGAAATTTCGAAGGGGGTGCTTATTGAGGCCTCCTTCAAGGCTATTGCAGCGGCCCATCCGGATGATGACACCCTTGCCGCCAAAGTCACTGAGCATGCTGCTCAGGTAGGTTCTTCGCACCTTTTTCCTTCAATTTTTTCCTAAGTGTTTGGCTCTTACTGACCTTGCGTTCATTTTTTTTGCAGCTGCTGGGGTACGCCGGCTTTCTCCGAGTTCGGGTGGCCAGGCAGGCGAAGTTCCGAGCTACGGCCTTAAAGGCTTTAGAGAAGGCGAAGGCCACTCGCTTGGCATTGACCGCCCAGAACCAGCAGCTGTCAGATGCTGCAAAGGAAGAAGTTGCTGCCCTTCGGGAGGAGTTCCGGAAGGAGAAAGAAGAACTTGAGAAGGATTCCTCCCGGAAGATTGCTGACCTCGGCGAGCAGATAAATGGAATGCTGGCCGCCAACGAGGAGCTGCTAAAGGATAAGTCAGATTCTGACAAGCTCATACTGGCGCTGACAGCTGAGAAAAACATCCTTGCAGCCGAGGTCGAGTCCCTGAAGAAGGATCCGAAGGGGAAGGAGCAGATAAAGGCGCTGGAGGAGGAGGTCGCGGATCTGAAGGACGAGCTTGACGACCTTGAGCTTGACAAGAGCAAGTCTGATCAGATGGCCAAGGTCGCTTTTCAGGACGGCTTCTGCCTTGCTCGGCACCAAGTCCTCCAGAGGTTCCCAGATCTGGACCTTTCTTTTCTAGAAGGTCTAAACATTCCTGAGGGACCTCGGTGGGAATGGTCCAAGGTCGAACATTTGAATCTTCCTTCTTCAATTGCAGCGCCGAAGGTGGTGGAGAAGGGTCGGCAAGCAAGTGGCTCTCGGGACGCTGCGAACCCTTAGTCTTTTTTAGGGCCCCTTTTCCTTTCCTTCAATTTTGTGTTCCTTCTTCGGGCACTTCTTCATTGTAAAGCAGCTTACTCTTTAATGAAGACCTTTTTTTTTTTTTTTTTTCTTTGGCTAAGTGTTTTTGCAAGTTTCTTTTATTTCCACTGCCCCGAACGCATTTGCTCAAGAGACTTCGGGAAACCTGCAATCAAAGAAACTTGACTAAGTGTGAAAGACCTTTCCATTGGCCGAGCCTGTTCGCTCAAAAGGCTTTTCGGAAAGTCTGAAAATTTTGACTAAGTCTTTTTGCAGGATTTTGTCCCGATCACGTTCGCTCGAGGGACTTCGGAAACCCTTTAGTCAAGAATTTTTCACTTCCCCTTGTCCCGAGCATGTTTGCTCAAGAGACTTAGGAAACCTTCTGTGAGATTTTTTGTTTTCCATTTTTCCCGAGCGTGATGGCTCAAGGGACTTCGGAAAGTCATATCTGCACTTATCACGACGAGTACTGCTGAGGGATTTTCCCATCTTTCCCGAGCGTGATGGCTCAAGGGACTTCGGAAAGTCATATGTGCGCTTATGGCGAGCATCTTCACGGAATTCTGTACAATTCTGCACTTAAGAAATTTTCTCAAGACACTTCTGTAATTAGTATATTTTTCGTACAACGCGATTCCTCCGCTCAACCTTAGGCATAGAATTTTTTCAAGGCGTCTGAGTGCCAAGTGTTTTTCAATTCTACGCCTTCGGCGTTTCCAAGCTTGTACACGCCTTTTCGTACTTCGGCAAGAACCACATATGGTCCTTCCCAGTTCGCGCGAAGTACTCCGTGGGACGGCCTTCGGGGTGCAAAATCAGCCTTTCGGAGAACGAGGTCTCCCTTCTTGATTTCTTTTGGCCTGGCCCGTAAGTTTATAGCCGTGGCCATTCTTTGCTGAAAAGCTTTTCTCCTCAGCTCGGCTATTTCTCTGTGTTCGCCAACGAGGTCGAGCTTCGCTCTTAGGCCGAGGTCGTTTCCACCTTCATCAAACATTTGCACCCGTACTGAAGGTTGAACTATCTCTATTGGGATAATAGCCTCTGTACCAAAGACGAGTGAGAAGGGAGTCTCCCCTGTGGCTCTTCGGGGCGTTGTTCGGTAACTCCATAACACGCTTTGGAGTTCTCCTGGCCATTTCCCTTTTGCTTCCCCCAGTCTCTTTTTCAGGCCATCTTTTATGGTCCTATTAGATACTTCCACCTGCCCGTTGCTTTGGGGGTGAGCTACTGGGGCGAAGTGCATTTTTATTCCGAGGTCGCTGATAAATTCGTGGAATCCTTTGTCTATGAACTGGGATCCATTATCAGCCACTAGTACCCTCGGTATGCCGAATCTGCACACAATGCTCTTCCATACGAACTTCTGCACTTCTTTTGCCGAGATAGTTGCTAGTGGTTTTGCCTCCACCCACTTTGAGAAATAGTCCACCGCTACCACGCAGAATTTCACGCCTCCGGGCGCTGTGGGGAGTGGCCCGATAAGGTCTATACCCCAGACTACGAACAGCCAAGGATAGTCAGCCGAGGATACCATTTCTGAGGGTGCCCTCTGGATGTTCGCATGTTTCTGGCAACTACCACATTTTCGGATGAACTGCCTTGCATCCTTTCTCAGGGTAGGCCAGAAGTATCCTTGGCGAAGTATCACCGCCGCAAGGGCATCAGTTCCAATATGTGAACCACACATGCCTTCGTGGACCTCTTCAAGGACCATTTCAGTATCCTCTTCATCCACGCATCTTTGCAGCGGGTTTGCATATCCCTGTCGGTATAATTCTTCACCAATCAGGAAGAATCGGCCTGAGCGTCTTCGCAGTTTTGCAGCGTCACCGGGGTCTTCGGGGAGCACATTTTCTGCGAGGTACTTTTTTATGGGATCTTTCCATCCCTTTCCCGAGGTCGCTATGCTCAGTACAGAGATGCTCGGGTGATCTAGCACCTCGGTGTATGTTTTTGACTTCGCCAAGCAATCTGCCTCAGTGTTATTCCGCCGAGGTACGTTTTCGATCCGTACGGCGTCAAACTCTTGGATGAGCTTTGCTACAAGATCGTGGTATTTTGCCAAGATTGGGTCCTTCGCCCCATAATCCCCTGCCATCTGCCGAACTACCAGCTGGGAATTGCTATGAGCCTTTAAGTTTCTCACGCCAATCCTTCTGGCCAGGCGTAATCCCGCTATGAGGGCTTCATACTCTGCCACATTGTTAATGACGCTAAAGCTGAACTTAATAGCCTTTTTTACCTCTAGGCCTTCGGGTCCTCTGATAATTACTCTAGCTCCCTGGTGTTCGGATCCCGAGGCTCCATCAACATGTAAGGTCCACTCTGGCTCACCTCCATTCGGATCCAAATGGCTTTCCTTAGTGGTGGGTATTTCGGCGATAAAATCTGCCAGTGCTTGAGCTTTTATGGCCTTCCGAGGTTCATATATGATTTCGTCTTCGCCAAGCTCTATGCACCACTTGGAGAGCCTTCCCGAATGATCAACTTTCTTCATAACATCCCGTAGTGGTAGACTACTTCGGACAATGATGGGATGAGCCTGAAAGTATGGTCGCAGCCTTCTCCCTGCAAGCACCAAGGCGTATATAGCTTTTTGAAGCAAAGGGTACCTGATTTCGGCGCCATGCATGGATTTGTTGACGTAATAGACTGGCCATTGCTTTGGCCCTTCTTCTTTCACGAGGACCGAGCTTACAGCTTTCTCCGTGACGGCGAGGTACAAAACGAGGGGCTCTCCCTCCCGAGGTTGTCGCAGAGTCGGCAGGCTAGCCAGGTAGACTTTGAGTTCTTCCCAGGCCTTTTGGCAATCTTCACCCCAAGGGTGATCATTCTCTCCGATGTCACCTTCCCTTTTTGCTGCCTTTGTGAGGACTTTGAAGAAAGGTCGACACCTATCTCCGTACCTGGAAATAAATCTGCTGAGAGAGGTTATTCTTCCGGTGAGTCTCTGTACGTCTTTGACTGTGGCAGGAGTTCGAAACTCAAGCAGCGCCTTAATCTTCTCGGGGTTAGCGTCAATGCCTCTTTCGGATACCATGTACCCAAGGAATTTTCCCGAGGTTACCCCGAAGGTGCACTTTTCAGGATTGAGCCTAATCCCGAAGGCTCTGAGCTTTTGGAAGGTTTCCTCTAGATCTGCAATGTGGTTGTGAGGGAGCTTGCTTTTGACTACCATACCGTCAACATACACCTCCATGTTTCTCCCCATTTGTTCTTTAAAGACCTTGTTCATCAACCTTTGGTAGGTGGCTCCTCCATTTTTGAGCCCGAAGGGCATCCTGACATAACAGTATGTTCCTCCCTCGGTGATGAAGGCGGTTTTTTCTTCATCTTCGGGGTCCATCCTTATTTGATGGTAGCCACTGAAGGCGTCCAGGAAACTTAGGCGCCCATATTCGGCAGTTGAATCTACCAGTTGATCTATTGGCGGCAAAGGGTATGAGTCTTTTGGGCAAGCATCGTTCAAGTTTCTGAAGTCGATGCACATCCGGAGTTTGCTGCTACTTTCTTTTGTGGCAATGACGACGTTGCTTAACCATTCGGGGTACTTCACCTCCCTGATGACTTTGGCGTCTAACAGGCGCTGGACCTCGGTTTTGACAAAGTTGCTCTTGTGGGCTGAGATGCTTCGCTTCCTTTGCCGGACAGGCTTTGCTTCCGGACTTACTTTGAGGCTATGATGTATTATGCCAGGGTTTACCCCTGGCATATCTTTCGGCGAGTAGGCAAACAGATCTTTATTTTTCCGCAGAAAGGATACAAGATTTTCTTTCTCACCTTCGGCCAAGCTCTTCCCTATTCGGGTAGATTGTCCTGGGATAAGTTCTACTGTTTCCATTTCCGCTTTTGCGAGATCTTCTTCTTTGCCTTTTTCTGGCGCCTTTGCCTCCATTGTTTGTGCGAAGTTGCTCGCCAGAGCCTTTCGGGCTTTCACAAACACCTTTCTTACCTCGGCTTGATCTACGAAGACCTTTGCATCCCCATCCTTGGTGGCGAATGTGACAGTCAAGTACTTCACGTCGGGGCGAATGTGCAGGTTTCCCTGTGTCTGCCTCCCAAGGATGGCGTTGTACGAAGAAGGAACGTCCATGACGATAAATCTCACCATTGTGTAGGCGTACAACTCAGCTGCTCCATCGACCGAAGTTCCTTTCATCATTAGTAGGAGGTCGATCCATCTGAGAACGGGCAGTTCGGATGGTCCGACCCCGAAGGTGGGCGAGGTGACTGGCTTAAGCTCGCTGCTGGAGATGCCCAAGCTCGGCAGTAAGTGCGAGAATAGGACGTTCGCATTTGATCCGTCATCAAGTAGCACCCTTTTGACGTCCCAATTCCCTATCCTTCCCATAATCAGCAGCGGATCGTCGTGGGGAAAGACGACAGTGGATCCATCTTTGCGGGCCAGCTTTTTTGCTGGATTTTGAAATTCCATGACTGCAATTTCTCTGGCCTTCCGCTTTCTTTCCGAGGATGGGAGCCCTGTTGTGATTGTTTGGATAACTCCGGACGGAGGTGGAGGGCGCCTTTTTGGACTTCGGTTTCTCCGCCTGTCGGAATCATAGTCCTCATCTTTGGCCCTTTCTTCCTCCACTTTTCTGCCTTTCGGGGAAGGCATCCGCAGGTATTTCCGAAGTTGGCCCTGCTTTATCAGCGACTCTATGTACTTCTTCAGCTGGAAGCAGTCTTCGGTGTCATGACTGTGGTCACGATGAAACTGGCAGAACTTCTTTGCATTCTTCTTATTATCAGCGGTCATGGCCCTTGGCCGCCGAATCTGCGTCCCTTGCCTTTCCAGCGCCATAAGGATGTTGGTCTGTGTAGTGCTCAGCGGTGTGAAACTCTGGGGTTTCCTTCCCCGCATCCTCCGAGGTCGTCCTGCCTGTTCGGTCGGATGTCGAGCTTGCCGATTGGACCCTTCGGCGTGGTGGTGATCGGACTTCGGCCCAGCCATTCTTAGCTCCTCGGCGGTCATGTGCTATTCCGCCCTTCGGTAAAATTCTCCGAGGGTCTCCGGGGGGTCTTTTGAGAACTCATAGAACAGCTGTGAGTCTCGCCGAATGCCCCGTATCATGGCAAGAATGCAAATTTCGGGCCGGAAGTCTGGGACGCTCAGAGCTTCCCTGTTGAATCTTTCGACATAGTCTCGGATGATTTCTCCGTTCCTCTGCTCTATGTCGAACATCTGGACAGGCATCTTGGCGGTAGGCTTGCTCCCAATGAATTGCTGTGTGAAGGCCGTGGACAACTCCTGGAACTCAGTAATGGTTCCGGGAGGCAGTGAATTGTACCACGCAGTTGCTGGCCCTGTAAGGGTGACTTCGAAGCATTTGCACATGGTAGCGTCGTCAGCACCGTGCATTATCATGCTGTGCCTGTACTTCGTCAGATGGGCCTGTGGATCAGTACGGCCATGATAAATCTCCAACCGAGGTACTCTGAAGTCACCTGGCATGGCCGCCTCAACAACGGACTGAATGAATGGGGAGTCATCTTCGCAAAATGTTCCCGAAAGTCTGGCCCAAACGGGTTTTCTGGCCATTTGTTTCTCCACCCTTTCTAGCTGTGCTAATATCCTCTGCATAAGCACTATGGCACTAGGCCCTTCTTCAGGGAAGGGAGACTGCCGGCATCTCTTTGGGGAGCGAGTTCGGCGCTGAGGGGATAGGGACCCCGTCTCAGGCAGCGAACTTTTCTACTGCAAGACCCTCGATCGCCCAGACCTCTTCTGGCCCACAGGCTGTTTCCCGAGGGGCGTATTTTCTATGGACGATTCTTCGCGCGGATCTCCACTTCCCAGACTGCAATGAGTAGACTTCGAGCTTCTCGCCCGAGGGCGTGCTGGTGAGGGAGGTCTCTGGCCCTGTGCTTGCTGTGGCCACCTTCGGTCGATCTGCTGTGTCATTTCAGACACGACCGAACGCTGAAAGTCTTTCAGGAAGCTCATAGTGATTACTAGGGGGCGATCTTCCTCAGATGCAGAAGTCCCTGGGAGTGTTTGCTCAGCAGCCGGTTGTGTCTCAGGCGCGGACGGGGACCTTGGGAGTCCCTTGTCCTTAGAACGCCGAGTTTCAACGACGGCGATCTCAGAGCGAGTTCCCACAGACGGCGCCAAATGATGGCCGGGGGCCTCATTGTTTAGAGTCATGATGACTGGTGGAGAGACTCCTGGGAGGAAGAATGGCTGGATGATGGTTCGCCCTTGGGAGTGTGCCTGAAAGTCTAGAAATAAAGGGTCAGGAGGCCCCCGGATGTGTTTCCGGGGGGGGAGCCTCCGACGCCCAAGTCAGTGGTGGCTGAGAAAGGCAGAAGAAATAACACAAAGGGCTGAAGAGTCTAGCCTGGTGATTTTCTCAGAGTCTGGGAGTCAAGCCTTTTGCTCACCAACCTCTTGCCAAGTATTTATTTCCTGGTATTTATAGGAGTGCCTAGCCCGTTCAGATCGCAACACGTGTTCGGTCGGATGTTTCCTGAATTTCTGGGCGTAGGGGACAGATAGCTGGTAGCAGGTTGCCTTGAGCCTTGTGCTGAGATGGGCCATGATGTGATTTTGATGGCGTCAGTGTGCCAGAGCGCCTATTGAGGCGGCTTTATGACGTCTGTGAAAGGACGTGTCAGAGGCTTCCTCAAATGCTTCCTTAAATGCTCCTGCCGTACTCCCGAGGTCCCTGGGCGAGGTCATCCTTTGGTACGGATGGTGCCTCTTTGGGAAACACGCACCCAGTTCGGGGGTTCCCAGCTTCAGGGAGTTCCGCCTTCGGGGAGATCATGTTCGGCCGCCATAGCTGGTGCCTCTTTCCGAAGGCGATCTGTTCACAACCTCGGGGGGCTAGCAGTATCCTCAAGTTTCCTGGCGTGCCGGGCTCGGAGCTCTTCGGCTATCTCCCGAGGTGTATGATCCCACCTTTTCTCGGGTAGCGCCAGTCTCTTCTGGCCATTCTTGTGGCAGGGAGTTCGGCCAGATAGAGGCGATAGACTTTGGCTATCACCTTGGTTTGCTCTAAGTCTCCAATTCATAATGGAGCAAAGAAAACATGGGGTTATGAGGCTAGAATGATACAGTTTATTAGTGGAAGTTACAGGTGCAGTAGCTGGCCACTAGAACTTAACAAGATTGCCTAATGTGTGGAAGCCAAAACTAAGACTTCTGCTAGTGTTTTCCTTCTTTGCTGCCATGGTGTGCATGAAATGTGAATATGTGTGTGATGGTTGGACCAATATGCATGTATTTACATAGTGCCCAAGAGGGCCACTTGGGTATGCACACTAAGGGTAGTGTTCTGATGGCCTACAGAACATTACCAATCCTGGGAGTCTAAATGCACAGTTTTGGCACCATAACTGGACTACCCCGGAGTGGGTAACATGATTCCCTCTATTCTGTCCATTTCCTTGTTGCCCAGAATCAGTAGGAGGCCTTCGGGGTGGTTCCCCTCTCCTTGTGGCAACCATGTTTACTTCCTGCATTGATGATCCATCATAGAGCACATATAAAGATCATAGCTATTTCAATGGTACTTGACACTAGCAGCTGACCAAACTAAGTTCATATATGTAGATGCATGCAATGCAACTATATGCTATGTACATGTATAAACCATGCTCTGATACCAACTTCTGTTACCCACTCCGGGTTAGTCCAGTTATGGTGCCAAAACTGTGCATTTAGACTCCCAGGATTGGTAATGTTCTGTAGGCCATCAGAACACTACCCTTAGTGTGCATACCAAAGTGGCCCTCTTGGGCACTATGTAAATACATGCATATTGGTCAAACCATCACACACATATGCACATTTCATGCACACCATGGCAGCAAAGAAGGAAAACACTAGCACAAGTCTTAGTTTTTGCTTCCACACATTAGGCAATCTTGTTAAGTTCTAGTGGCCAGCTACTGTACCTGTAACTTCCACTAATAAACTGTATCATTATAGCCTCATACCCCCTGTTTTATTTGCTCCATTATGAAGTAGATACTTAGAGCAAACCAGGGATTTTTTTTTTACATCAATAGCCCATCTATGGACCAAGTTATGGATTTTTTAAGTTGGTTACAAAATTCTGACCAAATGAACAGTAACTCATCCAAAATTGCAGCGCCATATGTTTGGCTACAAGGATCCAAATCCAGAAATTCTAAATTCTAGTTCATCCTCTAGATGTTCTCTAGGTGTGGTCAAAATTTCATACCAAGATTCATTCTACACAGGGAGATATTAAAGTTTAGGTACATGGTCGAAATTCTGGCAACTTTGGGACCATTTTGTCCATACAATTTTTCCAAACCATGCAAACACTTCATTCACAAGGGAAAAGCACTCCAAGGCTATCCCATACATGTCCAATACACATATTAATTACATTCTCTTGCATCTAGCAACTTTATGTGGCCAAAACAGAATTTACAAGTAAGCAGCCTATCATTCACACGTAGGCAGCTTTGCACCACATCACTTACATAGCCAAAACATTACTCAAATGTTCACATACTTGTCTCATTTTACATACGCTAAATGTACATGCATACATTCACTACTATATGGTCTTAACTCAGCTAAATACGCACCCTAGGTTACAGGAGGTCCTGAGACACAATGGACTCCAAAAACAGGATGCTGGACAGCTGCTGCACAACACAATAAGTACCACCATTAAAAATACCAAATGTGCTCCTAAAATCACCAAACTTTCCAGATCATAACTAGACATATGGAAGTTCATGTACCTAAAATTTCAGATCAAAAATCAAACCACAAAGGTTAGTTTGATGGTGATCTTTCTGCTGGACCTGAAATGACAGAATTGAGGGGAGTAAGTTTCATTGAGAAACTTAGTAAGGGTAACACTTGGATTCACTAGGCAATGTAACCATCATTAAAACCTGCATCCAAAGACACTAAAACAAAAAAAACCACAATGCATATTGATAGCCGAAGGGCTATCGCCTCTATCTGACCCGAACTCGGAGCGTCAGGGAGCGCGAGGATATTATTAGCCCCCCGAGGTACTAAACTTATCGCCTTCGGAGATGGAGAATCAGCTACTGCAAACCAAAGAGGATCTCCCCAAAGGCGGAACCCTGAATCAGGGAACTCCCTGAACTACGGGCATATTTCCCGAAGGGGCATCGTCCGCGCCAGAGGACGACCTCGTCCAGGGACTTCGGGAGTACGGCATGAGCATTTAAGGAGCCTCTGACATGTCGCCCACAGATGTTACAGGCCGCCCCAAACGGTGGTCTGACACAACGACGCCATCCAGGTGCCATCATGACCTGTCCCGGTTCAAGGCTCAAGAAACCTGCCACCGGCTACTTGTCCCCTATGCCCAGAAATTCAGGAAAGATCTGACCGAACACGTGTCATGATCTGAACGGGCTTAATACTCCTATAAATACCAGGAAATAAACCTGGGCATGGGATGGATCCTTGAGCAGACTCCTCTCCTTGAAAAAACACAAACAGGCAAGGCCGTTCTACTTTTCAGTGCTCCTCCCTTATTTTCTTTCAAGACATTGACTTGGGCGTCGGAGGCTCCTCCCCGGAAACACACCCTGGGGACCTCCTAACCCTCTCTTCTGAGCTTTTCAGGCACGCTCCCCTGGGCAGTTCGGGACTCCAGGCGGTCTCCCTCTCAAGAAGTCCCTCTACAAGTCTCAATGTCACTCCATGAAGATGCCAACATCATTTGGCGCCGTCTGTGGGAACCCGCTTTGAGGTCGCCGTCATTGAAACTTAGTGTTCTAAGGACAAGGGACTCCCGAGGTCCCTGTTCGCGGCTGAGCATCAACCGGCCGCTGAGCAAACATTCCCAGGGACTTCTGCGCCTGAGGAAAACCGCCCTCTAGTCATTACTATGAGCTTTCTACTGGACTTTCAGCGTTCTGTCGTAGCTGAAATGACACAGCAAATAGACCGAAGGTGGCCACAACAAGCTCAGGCCCAAAGGCCTCCCTCACCAGGACGCCCTCGGTAGAAAAGCCCCAAATCGACCCATCATCCCACGTGAAGAGTCCTCTACGGAAAACATACCCTTGAAAAACCGCTTGCGAGACAAACAAGGTCCAAGCGACCCAAAGTCTCACAATGAAGGAGTTCGTCGCCTGAGGCGAAGTCCCTGTCCCCTCGACGCCGAGCTCGCTCCCCGAAGAGGAGCCGGAAATCTCCCTTCCCAGAGGATGAGCCTAACGCCACAATCCTTATGGAGAGGATACTAGCGAGACTAGACAGGGTGGAGAAACAGGTAGCCCGCAAACCCGTCTGGGTTAGGCTGTCGGGAACCTTCTGCGAGGATGAGTCCCCGTTCACCCAAACTGTAGTTGAGGCAGCCATGCCAGGCGACTTCAGGGTACCTCGGCTGGAGATCTATGATGGCCGCACTGACCCACAGGCCCATTTGACAAAGTACAGACGCAGCATGATAATGCACGGAGCCGATGATGCTACCTTGTGCAAATGTTTTGAGGTCATCCTCACAGGACCAGCAACGGCGTGGTATAACTCATTGGCTCCAGGAACCATCACAGGGTTCTAGGAGTTATCCACGGCCTTCACACAACAATTTATTGGAAGTCGGCCAACGGCGAAAATGCCTGTACAGATGTTCGACATAGAGCAAAGAAATGGAGAAACCATCCGTGACTATGTCGAAAGGTTTAACAGGGAAGCTTTGAGCGTCCCGGATTTTCGGCCCGAAATACGCATTCTCGCCATGACACGAGGCCTTCGAAGGGACTCGCAGTTGTTTTACGAGTTCTCTAAGGACCCCCCGGACACCCTCGGTGAATTTTACCGAAGGGCCGAACAGCACATGACCGCCGAGGAGCTGAGAATGGGTGGGCCAAAGTCTGATCATGCCCACGCCGAAGGGTCCAACCAGCAAACTCGACATCTAACCGAACAGGCAGGCCGACCTCAGAGAATGCGGGGAAGGAAACTCCCAGCTTTCACACCCCTGAACACTACACAGACAAACATCCTCATGACGATGGAAAGGCAGGGGACACAGATTCGGCGGCCAAGGGCCATGACCGCTGATAACAAGAAAAACATAAAGAAGTTCTGCCAGTTTTACTGCGACCACGGCCATGACACCGAAGATTGCTTCCAACTGAAAAAGTACATAGAGTCGCTAATAAAACTGGGCCAACTTCGACGATATATGCGGATGCCTTCCCCGAAGGGAAGAAAAGATGAGGAAGAAAAGGCCGAAGATGAGGACTATGACTCTGATAGGTGGAGAAACCGAAGTCCGAAGAGGCGCCCTCCACCTCCGGCAGGAGTAATACAAACAATCACAACGGGGCTCGCATCCTCGGAAAGAAAGAGGAAGGCCAGAGAAATAGCAGTCATGGAATATCAGAATCCGACAAAGAAACTGGCCCGCAGGGATGGATCCACCGTCATCTTTCCCCATGACGATCCGCTGCTGATCATGGCGAGGATAGGGAACTGGGACGACAAGAGAGTGCTGCTCGACGACGGATCGAACGCTGACGTCCTGTTCTCGCACTTACTACCGAACTTGGGCATATCTGGCAGGGACCTCAAGCCCGTCACCTCGCCTACTTTCGGGGTAGGACCGTCCGAACTGCCTGTCCTCGGATGGATCGATCTCCCCTTGATGATGAAAGGAACTTCGATAGAAGGGACTGCTGAACTTTACACCTCCACAATGGTGAAGTTTATTGTCATGGATGTCCCTTCATCGTACAACGCCATCCTTAGGAGACAGACACAGGGAAATCTGCACATTCGCCCTGATGTGAAGTACTTGACGGTCACTTTCGCCACCAAGGATGGAGATGCAGAGATCTTCATAGATCAAGGCGAAGTAACAAAGGTGTTCGTAAAGGCACGAAAAGCTCCGGCAAACAACTTCGCACAAACGATGGAGGCAAAGGCACCAGAGAAGGGCAAGGAAGGAGATCCCGCAAAAGCGGAAATGGAAACAGTAGAACTTGTCCCAGGTCAATCTACCCGAATAGGGAAGAGCTTGGGCGAAGGTGACAAGAAAAAACTTGTATCTTTTCTACTGGAAAATAAAGATCTATTTGCCTACTCGCCGAAAGATATGCCAGGGATAAACCCTAGCGTAATACAGCATAGCCTTAAAGTTAATCCCGAGGCAAAACCTGTCCGGCAAAAGAAACAGAGCATCTCGGTCCATAAAAGTAACTTTGTCAAAACCGAAGTGCAGCGCTTGTTAGACGCTGGTGTCATCAGGGAGGTCAAATACCCCGAATGGTTGAGCAATGTGGTTATCGCCACAAAAGAAGGAAGCAGTAAGCTTCGGATGTGCATCGACTTCAGAAATTTGAACGATGCTTGCCCAAAAGACTCATACCCCCTCCCACCGATAGACCAATTGGTAGACTCAACTGCCGAGTACGGGCTCCTAAGTTTCTTAGACGCCTTCAGTGGGTATCATCAAATAAGGATGGACCCCGAGGATGAGGAAAAAACCGCCTTCATCACCGAGGGAGGAACATACTGCTACGTCAGAATGCCCTTTGGGCTTAAAAACGCAGGAGCCACCTACCAGAGGTTGATGAGCAAGGTCTTTAACGACCAAATAGGGAGAAACATGGAAGTGTATGTCGACAATATGATAGTCAAAAGCAAGCTGCCTGATGACCACGTCACAGATCTAAAGGAAAATTTCCACAAGCTCAGAGCCTTCGGGATCCGTCTCAATCCCGAAAAGTGCATCTTCAGAGTGACCTCGGGAAAATTCCTTGGGTACATGGTATCAGAAAGAGGCATTGATGCTAACCCAGAAAAAATCAAGGCCCTGCTCGAGTTCCGAACTCCTGCCACAATAAAGGATGTGCAGAGACTCACCGCAAGGATAACCTCTCTTAGTAGATTTATTTCCAGGTATAGAGACAGGTGTCGACCATTCTTCAAGGTCCTCACTAAGGCAACAAAAGAGGAAAACAACCTGGAAATAATGATCATCTTTGGAATGAAGACTGCCAAAAGGCCTGGGAAGAACTCAAAATCTACTTAGCCAGCCTGCCCACTCTTCGACAACCTCGCGAGGGAGAGCCCCTTGTGCTATACCTCGCCGTCACAGAAAAGGCTGTGAGCTCGGTCCTTGTGAAAGAAGAGGGGCCGAAGCAATGGCCGGTCTACTACATAAGCAAATCCCTGCATGGCGCCGAAATCAGGTATCCTTTGTTGCAAAAAGCTATATACGCCTTGGTGCTGGTAGGGAGAAGGCTACGACCATACTTTCAGGCTCACCCTATCATCGTCCGAAGTAGTCTACCACTACGGGATGTCATGAGAAAGGTTGATCATTCTGGAAGGCTCTCCAAGTGGTGCGTAGAGCTTGGCGAACACGACATCACTTATGAACCTCGGAAAGCCATAAAAGCTCAAGCACTGGCAGATTTCATCGCCGAAGTACCCACCACCAAGGATAGCCAACCAAATCCAGTCGAAGGTGAGCCCGAATGGACCTTGCATGTTGACGGAGCCTCAGGGTCCGAACACCAGGGAGCTGGCATAATCATTAGGGGTCCTGAAGGCCTAGAAGTGATGAAGAGTATCAAGTTCGGCTTTAACGTCACTAACAATATGGCGGAGTATGAAGCCCTCATAGCAGGATTGCGCCTGGCCAGAAAAATTGGCATAAGAAACTTGAAAGGCCACAGCGATTCCCAGCTGGTAGTACGACAAACGGCAAGAGACTATGGGCCAAAGGACCCAACCTTGGAAAAATACCATGAGTTGGTGGCAAAACTCATCCGGGAGTTCGACACCGTACGAATCGAAAATGTGCCTCGGCGAGATAATGCCGAGGCAGATTGCCTGGCAAAATCTAAAGCATGCACCGAGGTGCTAAGCCACTCGAGCATCACAGTGCTGAGCATATCAACTTCGGGAAAAGGCTGGAAAGACCCGATAAAAAGATATCTCGCCGACAATACACTCCCCGAAGACCTCAGTGAAGCTACCAAAATCTGAAGACGCTCCGGCCGATTCTTCCTAATTGGCGAAGAATTATATCGGCAGGGATATGCAAATCCACTGTAGAGGTGTGTTGGCGAAGAGGATACTGAAATGATCCTCGAAGAAGTACACAAAGGCGCTTGTGGTTTGTACATCGGAACCGACGCCCTTGCAGTAGTAATACTTCGCCAAGGATACTTTTGGCCCACCCTGAGAAAGGACGCTAGGCAGTTCGTCCGGAAATGCGGTAATTGCCAAAGACATGCAAATATCTAGAGGAGACCCTCGGAATTGGTGACTTCGGCTGATTATCCTTGGCCCTTCGCAGTCTGGGGCATAGACCTCATTGGGCCACTCCCAATAGCCCCTGGAGGAAAAATTCTGCGTGGTAGCAGTAGACTATTTCTCCAAATGGGTCGAGGCAGAACCCCTGGCGACCATCTCGGCAAAGGAAGTGCAGAAGTTCGTATGGAAAAACATTGTATGCAGATTCGGCATACCAAAGGTACTTGTAGCTGATAATGGGTCCCAGTTCACAGATAAAGGATTCCAGGAATTCATCAGTGACCTCGGAACAAAAATGTACTTCGCCCCAATAGCTCATCCCCAAAGCAACGGGCAGATAGAAGTATCTAACAGGACCATAAAAAACGGTCTAAAAAAGAGACTAGGGGAAGCAAAGGGGAAATGGCCGGGAGAGCTCCAAAGCGTGTTATGGAGTTACCGAACAACACCCCAAAGAGCCACAGGGGAGACCCCCTTTTCACTCGTGTTCGGTACAGAGGCCATCATCCCGATCGAAGTCGTGCGACCGTCGGTACGGGTGCAAGTATTCGATGAAAGTGGAAATGACCTCGGCTTAACAACCAAGCTTGACCTTGTCAGTGAACACAGAAAAATAGCTGAGCTGAGAAGAAAAGCTTTTCAGCAAAGAGTGGCCGCGGCTATAAACTTACGAGCCAAGCCAAAGGGAATCAAGAAAGGAGACCTCGTTCTCCGAAAGGCTGACTTTGCACCCCGAAGGCCCTCCCATGGAGTACTTCGCGCAAATTAGGAATGACCTCATCTGGTTCTTGCCGAAGTACGAAAAGGCGTGTACAAACTCGGCGACGCCGAAGGCGTAGAATTAAAAAATACCTGGTATTCAGATGCCTTGAAAAAATTCTATGCTTAAGGTTTAACGGAAGAATTGTGTTGTACAAATTTGGGAAATACGCTAAGTACAGAAGTTTCTTAGAAAAATTCTCAAGTTATAAAAAGTGTACAAGCCAGAATTCCGCGAAGGTGTTCGCCATAATAAGTGCAGATACGATTTCCCGAAGTCCCTTGAGTGATCACATTCGGGAAAAATGGGAAGGTGCTCACCAAAATAAGCACAGGTATGATTTTCCAAAGTCCCTTGAGCGATCATGTTCGGGACAAAGGGGAGAACGAAACATCTCGCAAAAAATACTTAGCCAAAAAAAATCTTCATTAAGGTGAATCGGCTTACAGAAAAGGAGAAGTACCAAAAGAATAAGAAAAAGGCAAGGAGTCCTAGAACAAACTAAGGAATCTCGGCGTCCCGAGAGCCACCAGCCCCTACGTCCTTGTCCACCGCCTTTGGCGCCGAGATAGAAGAAGGCAAGTTCAGGTGCTCAATCTTGGACCAGGACCACCGAGGCCCCTCGGGAATGTTTAGAGCCTCCAAGAAAGAGAGGTCCAGATCTGGGAATCTCTGAAGAACTTGGTGCCGAGCGAGGCAAAACCCGTCCTGGAAAGCGACCTTGGCCATCTGGTCGGACTTGTCCTTCTCGACCTCAAGTTCCTCAAGATCATTCTGTAGATCCACGACCTCCTTCTTTAGTGCCTTCATCTTCTTCTTCTTCGGCTCCTTCTTCAAAGAATCGACCTCGGCTTGGAGCTCGGCCTTCTCAGCAAGCGCCTTCGCCAGGAGAGCCTCAGATTCTGACTTCTCCTTTAGATGCGCCTCATTTTCTGAAATCAGCTCCGCCACCTGGGAGCCGAGGTCAGAAATCTTCTGGGAAGAGTCCTTCAAAAGTTCTTCTTTTTCCCCCCGAAGGGCAGCAACCTCCTTCTCTGCAGCATCAGCCAGCTACAGGTTCTTGGTAGCCAATTCCGAGCACATGGCCTTAGTTTTTTCAATAACCTCTAAGGCCGAGGCTCGGAATGCCGTCTACCTGGCTACCCGAACTTTGAGGTAGCCGGCATACCCCAGCAGCTGCAAAGGGATAAAGGTGAGGTCAGTAAGGCAAAGAGAAAGCCAAACACTTAGAAAAAATTGAAGGGAAAAAAGATAGGCGTGAAGCATACCCGGGCAGCGTGCTCGGAAACCTTCGCGGCGAGCGAGTCATCGCCCGGATGAGCTTCCGCAATGGCCCTAAAGGAGGCCTCAGTAAGCATCCCCTTCGAGATCTCTTTGGCCATTTGTTGGCAGTCTCCGGAGTACAAATTCATGTCCTCCGTAAACGACCAGAAAGGCTCCTTCGGGATCTTCCCTTGAGGGACTTTAGCATCATGGAGGGTTGGCTTTCGGGCGTGTTCGGCCACCCAACTCGGAGTAAGTGACTCCCCTGCACGGCAAAAACAAGAAGTTGGTCAAGACAAGTACATCCCAAAATTCAAAAAGTGAAGATATCACACTTTGCCTGAGAAAGCGAACCTGGCGGCACCTCGACGATGTCATCGCCATAGTCCGGGGCCTCCTCGGTGCGGATCCCCTTGCCTTTGCTTTTACGCCGCTCCTCGGCAGAAGGAACCTCGACCACGGCATCCAGAATGGCCTGCGACGAGGTAGGGCTCCGAGGAGGGACGTCGGTCGGGGGAACGTCGGCATCGACCTCGGGCAGCGGAATGGCAGCAACCTCAGGCTCCTCGCTTACCTCCTCAAGAATTTCTGAATGAGGAGGGGGAATAGTCTTCTTCGCCCGTTTCGCCGAAGGCCCAGCCCCAGTCGCTTTTCACCTTCGGGAAGCAGCCTTCTTTGTCTGCTCACCTTTCTCAACTTGGCCAATGAAAAGGGATTTGTAGAAGGCAGCAGTGCCGTCGCCCATCTCTGGAAAAGAAAGAAGATATCAACGTGAGTCCAAGATGAAAACCATAACAAAGGGAGCCAGAGATAACTTACTCTCGAAGAAAGTTTCGAAAGTAACTTCCCCCCGAAGGAGTTTCACCAACCAAGAATCCTTCTCGGCGATGGCAGGAGCTGGCATCTCGAGGTCAGTCTTGTGCTCCTTCATTACCCCTAGCTCCCAAAGAACCTCCTCGGTCATTAACCTCCAATTAATGGGGAAGGGGTAGAGAGAGCGCAAGGAGACCTCGGGACCCCAGTCGGAGACAGCCTGGATACGTCCGTCGAAGTCCGCGAAGACAGAAGCCAACTCCGAAGTTATCATTATCTTCAAATCTATGACGTCCATCTCCAGCTTTCCCTGAGCCCACTTGGTCGGAACATGCGACCAAGCCTCCTCCATCTTCAGAAAGAAAAATTTTTGTTGCCACCCTCGCCAGCTGTCCTTGGTGGCAAAGGTGAACATATATTTTTTGCTCCCGGATCCCCGAGGTAGCATGAAATAAAAGCCACCCTTCGGGACCACGAAAAGCTTGTAGTACTGCATAAAAATAACAAAGTGGGGTTCTATCCCGAAGACGCAACACATGCAGATGAAGGCGTTAAAATAGCAGTACGAGTTCGGCGGAAGTTGATTTACGGCCATGCCATGGAATTGGCAGAAGTCGCAAATCATCTTCGGAGGAGGGTACCGAAGTCTGGCCTTCAGTTGGGCTCGGAAAACGGTACCTCATTACGATGGTTGGAAAAGCAAAATTGGTCAGAACGTGGCAACCTCGTAATGGCATACGAAGGAAGAAAGAACTTTTTCTTCCATTTTGCTAGTTTTTTGGGGGTGGTGCAGCAAGGTGAGACAAAAGGGGTTGCCAGCTCTCGGGAACAGGCATGTTGGCTAAGAAATGAGTTCGAAAAAGGGAAAGAAAACAACTTCCAGAAAAACTCTAACAATCAGAGGATTCTGGAAATTAAAAACCCACCAAATGACTTGCCAAAATCTGGGTTTGAAGTTGCTGTCCTGAAAGATTGACGGAAAAAACTCTGTCAAACAGCACCGCCGCGGAAAGCAGAGGAAAAAACAGTTGCAAGCAGGGAAAAGAGCAGAAGCAAAACCAAAAAAGGAACTTATGATGGAATGGGCTATATATATAGGCCGAAGGTGGGTAGATGAACCGGCAAGTACCCCTTCAAGGCGAACAGTCGCCATAACTGTTCTCTGCGCCCGAAAAGACGCGCCTTCTGTAACCGACGCGACTCTCCTCTAATGACAGTGTGCCACGTGTCAGCCGCTGCGCCAAAATAGGGGACACGCCTTCTGACACCCCTAAAAAACTGGGGCGCGCCACTCCAGACTAACACGCCTGGTCATGAGACGCGACGTTGCACAGGCCTGCAAAAGGAAAAAGGAAAGAAGTAGGTTGCCTTGAAGACACCAAAAGATAGGCCATGGCCGAACAGCCCATACCTTCGGGCAAAAGGTGTACCTTCGGCACAGGTTTTACTTGCTAAAAACTCCCAAAGAGCATCCTCGGAAAGACTACAAAACCGAAGTCTCCACTTCGGCTTTCCAAAGGGGGGCATGTGATAGGCGAAGGGTTATCGCGTCTATCTGACCCGAACTCGGAGCGTCAGGGAACGCGAGGATATTATTTGCCCCCCCGAGGTACTAAACAGATCACCTTCGGAGATGGAAGATCAGCTACTGCAAACCGAAGAGGATCTCCCCGAAGGCGGAACCCTGAATCAGGGAACTCCCCGAACTACGGGCATATTTCCCGAAGGGGCATCGTTCGCGCCAGAGGACGACCTCATCCAGGGACTTCGGGAGTACGGCATGAGCATTTAAGGAGCCTCTGACATGTCGGCCACAAACGTTACAGGCCGCCCCAAACGGTGGTCTGACACACCGACGCCATCCAGGTCCCATCATGACCTGTCTCAGTTTAAGGCTCAAGAAACCTGCCACCGGCTACTTGTCCCCTACGCCTAGAAATTCAGGAAAGATCTGACCAAACACGTTTCATGATCTGAATGGGCTGAATACTCCTATAAATGCCAGGAAATAAACCTGGGCATGGGATGGATCCTTGAGCAGACTCCTCTCCTTGAAAAAACACAAACAGGCAAGGCCGTTCTACTTTTCAGTGCTCCTCCCTTATTTTGTTTCAGGACACTGACTTGGGCGTCGGAGGCTCCTCCCTGGAAACACACCCCAGGGACCTCCTAACCCTCTCTTCTGAGCTTTTCAGGCACGCTCCCCTGGGCAATTCGGGACTCCAAGCGGTCTCCCTCTCAAGAAGTCCCTCTACAAGTCTCAATGTCACTCCACGAAGATGCTGACCGGCATCACATATATACAAGATATAGCAACCAAATGCAGCAGCCAAACACAAACAACAAACACATGAAATGTGGCAGCAGCATATACCATAGGTTAGTCCATAAAACACATAATAAACATAACCAAATCACTATGGCAGCCCTCCTCAAGCTAATGCTTGGTCTTAGGAGGATTTAACACTAGTTAGTACTAACTTTTGGGCCCTAGAAACCCAAAAATTTGTTGCCATCACTGTGCACTTCACACTAGGTCACAAAACCTTCAATAAGTGCACTCCCCTCACTAAGCTTGGTTCATCAAGCACATGGCTCTCTTCCAAGCTTAGCCCTAGCTCCATGGATGTTTGAAAATAAAAAAAAACAACCCATGAGAGCAAGAGAACGCTTACCTTGATGGGTATGCTGAAATTGGAGCTTGATCCTAGGTGCACTAAAGCAATAGCACCAACTAGCTTCCAATTGTGCTTCCTTGACTTCAATTGCAAGTAGTTTTGAGTTTGAAGGTATGGTGGCTATGGAGGAAGTGTGGAGGAGAGGGCTGGCTTTAGTTTTGCTGGTGGAGGCCAAAATTTAGAGAGAAAAGGTGGTCTTGACTACTTCAGTAATCAAAAGTACACAAAACACACTTAAGTAGCCTTAACCTTGTCTTATGTCATTTTCCTTGCTACAAGACTGTGGTTTCTTAGTCTTAATCTCTTTGCCCACATTTGACCATCCTTATATTCCTTTAGCAGCCCTCCTTATGTGGGCTAACCCCACAAAACTTCCATTTGACTTAAGTCATAGACATACACATCTTAAGGCCTACATTAGAACACTTAGGTCCTTTATGCCTTTTTGTGTTTTCTTTGTCCTTAGTTGTCTTCCATAAGCAATTTGGTCCTCCAATAGCACTTTCATACCATTCATATCCTTCTCATAACTCTCCAAATCTCTTTTGTGAAAGTTTTGCAATTGAGTACCCAAATTTCCAAAACCTTACAAAAAAGTCCATAGGTTGCTTGACAAACAAGCAATCCTTAAGGCTTTTCTTGGGGACCAAGTTACCAACTTGGAACACTTTTAAGGAGGTGTTGATCATGCCTTTTACCCCCTACACTTTAAACACTATGGTGAGAATTACACAATATAATGGTTTTTTAGCCATTATGACACTTGTAATTCTCCATTTTATGAGGTGGCAACAATTTCGGTCAGAATTAGAGCCCCTCCTGAAAATGCTTTCTTCACGACATATGGCCCATCATAATTTGGTGTCCATTTTCCTCTAGAATCATGCTGAATGGGTAGAATTTTCTTGACCACTATGTCACCCTCGTGAAATTGTCGTGGGCGAACCTTTTTATTGTAAGCGCAAATCATCCTCCTTTGATAAAGCTGCCCATGGCAGAGGGCTATCATTCTTCTTTCATCAATTAGGTTTAATTGCTCGTATCTAGCCTTGACCCATTCTGCTTCTCTTAATTGAGTATCCATTAGTACCCTTAATGAAGGAATTTCAACTTCAATGGGCAATACAGCCTCCATGCCATATACTAGAGAAAAAGGTGTTGCTCCACTAGAAGTACGGGTAGAAGTTCTATAAGCATGTAGTGCAAAAGGTAACATCTCATGCCAGTCCTTGTAAGTGACGATCATCTTTTCAATAATTCTCTTGATATTTTTATTGGCCGCTTCTACTGCACCATTCATCATCGGTCGATAAGGTGCCGAATTGAGATGCTTGATCTTGAACTGTCGGCACAAAGTCTGCATCATTGTATTGTTCAAGTTCATGGCATTGTCTGAGATGATACACTCTGGCAGCCCATAGCGACAAATGATTTCTTTCTTAATGAACCGGCATACCACCTTTTGAGTTACATTTGCATAAGACACAACTTCTACCCATTTAGTGAAGTAGTCTATTGCCACTAGGATGAATTTGTGACCATTAGAAGCTTTGGGGGTAATGGCTCCAATGACGTCAATTCCCCACATGGCAAAAGGCCAAGGTATTGCTGTTACATTAAGAGGAGCAGGTGGAGCCTGGATCTTGTTGGCATATATTTGACATTTGTGACATTTTCTTACGTGATTGATGCAATCACTTTCCAATGTGAGCCAATAGTAGCCAGCCCTCATTATTTGTCTTTCCATGGTATGACAACTAGTGTGTGCTCCACACATTCCAGAATGAATTTCTTCCATGATCTTTCGTGCTTCATGAGCATCTACACAATGAAGTAGCATCGAGTTTGGGGTTTTCTTATAAAGTATGTCTAGGTTCAAAAGAAAACCCATTGACAGTCTTCGTAGAAATTTCTTGTCATTTTCTAATGCTTCTGGTGGATACACTCGTTCTTGGAGGTATTTCTTGATATCGTAATACCAAGGTTTCCCATCCAATTCTTCTTCGATGCTCATGCAATAAGCTGGGGAATCTATTATTTTCATTTCAAACACAGGAGTATGCTCAGGGTCGCTTATCTTGTACATAGCAGCTAAAGTAGCTAAAGCGTTCGGAACTTGATTATCTTCCCTTGGAAGATGATGGAAGCTTATACTGTTAAATTTTCGAGCCAAGTCTAGTATGAGCTTTTGGTAAGGGATCAATTTTGAATCCCTTGTCTCCCATTCTCCATTGATTTGATATATGACTAATGCGGAATCCCCATAAACTCGGAGATCTCGTACTTTCAATTCCAGTGCCATTTGGAGTCCCATAGCACATGCCTCATATTCTACTATATTGTTGGTACAAGGAAATGTAATTTTTGCTGTGAGGGGAAACTGCTCTCCGCTTGGAGAGATGAGTATAGCTCCAATCCCTTGTCCCAAAGCATTAGATGCTCCATCGAATGCCATTTTCCATGTTTCATCATCTTCAGAGACTTCCTGTTCTATTGTCATTATATCTCCATTAGGAAAGTCCATTCTCATTGGCTCATAATCATCCAATGCTCTATCAGCCAGATATTTAGTAATCACACTCCCTTTTACAGCCTTTTGGGTGACATACTGTACATCGTATTCAGACAACAGCATTTGCCATTTTGCAATCCTACCTGATAAAGCGGGTTTCTCAAAAATGTACTTAATGGGATCAGTCTTGGAGATCAGCAATGTGGTGTTGTTGAGCATGTAGTGTCGTAGTCGGTGTGCTACCCATGCAAGGGCACAACAGGACTTTTCTAGTATTGAGTATTTTGCTTCATATGTGGTAAGCTTCTTGCTCAAATAGTAAATTGCATGCTCTTTCTTGCCTGTCTCATCACGTTGACCCAATACGGATCCTAATGAAGAATCCTGTATGGATAAATATAGAATCAACGGTTCTCTAGATCGAGGTGGTATCAAGACTAGTGGATTTGATAAATATTGCTTGATTTTCTCGAATGCTTCTTGGCATTTTTTATTCCACTGGATTGGATTGTTCTTCTTTAGTGATTTGAAAAGAGGTTCACACTTGGACGTCAATTGTGATATGAATCTTGCTATGAAGTTGATTCTGCCTAGAAAACTTCTTACTTGTTTTGGAGTTTTTGGGGGTTGCATTTCTTGTATCCCCTTAACTTTGAGTCAACTCGAATCCCATCTTTGCTTACCATGAAACCCAATAACTTTCCTGAAGAGGCTCCGAAAGTACATTTGGCAGGATTCAACTTTAGTTGATATTTACAAAGTCTATCGAATAGTTTTCTTAGCACTTTTAGATGCCCCCCAGCAGTGAAAGTTTTGGCGATCATGTCATCTACATATACTTCAATTTCTTTATGCATCATGTCATGGAATAACGCGACCATGGCTCTTTGATATGTAGCACCAGCATTCTTTAATCCAAAAGGCATCACCTTATAGTAGAAGGTACCCCAAAGGGTAATAAAAGCAGTTTTTATCATATCATCTGGATCAACTTTGATTTGAATGTACCCATAAAAGCCATCCATGAAGGAAAAATATGATTTTCCTGCAGTATTATCCACCAGTGTATCAATGTGAGGAAGTAGGAAGTTATCTTTAGGACTGGCCTCATTCAAGGGTCGATAGTCCTGACAAACTCTTAGTTTCCCACATTCTTTCTTTTTGAATGGAACAATGTTGACCACCCATTCTGTATATTCAGCAACCCCAAGGAATCCTGCATCCCATAGCTTTCGAATCTCATGTTTTACTCTCAAGATTATATCCGGCTTTAATCTTCGTAACTTCTGTCTGACAGGCTTCGCCCCAGGCTTCAAGGGTATTTTGTGTAGCACTATGTCTGAGCTTAAGCCAGGCATATCTTGGTAGAACCAAGCAAATACATCCACATATTCCTTCAATAAGTGGACTAATTCTTCTTTCTCTTCAGGAGGAAATAGAGTGCCAATCTTGACTTCTTTTACATCCTGACTGTCTCCCAAGTTGAATGCCTCAGTTGGTTCCTTACTTGTTGCTCTTTCTTTTTCATCTCGCTCGATCATTTTTAATAGCTCAGGAGATATTTGAAGATCTTCGTCATCTGAGTCGGTAGTGTTTACAGGATTATCAAAGTTCATTCTTTCATTGTCATCAGAGAGTTTCAGGTCTGCATTAACCAGAAAGAAAAGAGAGAGAAGAGAAAATGGCAAGAATGAGATGGATGCAAACTGGTACTTTATTTATAATGTGCATAAATCACAACTTTATTGGAATGAAAAGCAATAACTAAAAGGTTCACATAAGCAAAGACTACACCCTATTGATTGAACCTTTCTTTAGGAGGTTTTTACTATTAGATTACTTTGAAAAGCTCTCGATTATAACAGGCAGTTCTATCGCCTCCCAATTATTCAGCACATCCCATGGGCTACAGGGTTGAACGAGCTCCTCATCTTCAGGTGAATCACTGATTATTGCCTGAATAGAAAGAATTTCCAAAGGCTTGTTGATGTTGATGGTCAGCGCGCCTTCATTGTCATTTTTCAGAATTAAGCCACCACTCACGAATGTTTTAGTGATGTCAGGGATATCCAGATTTCTTTCCTGTAGAGGATGCCCTGTTAATCGTGCAACCCTCTTTTCTCTCTTTTCAGCTATCGCCTTAATTTTGTCTTGCCTTGTCGGTGTGAAACCTAGGCCATATTTCCCTTCATTTGCAGAGATTTTCAATGGCTCTGGTATTCCTTGTAAATCTTGTCCCAGGCAAATGCTAAGTTGGGATGAGTCTATGAGTCTTTGTAGATCGTCACGGAATTCTGAGCATTCTTGAATTTAATGACTCTTACTGTCATGAAAATCGCACCATTCCTCATCTTCGACTTCTTCATGTTTAAAAGAAAACTTCCGAATGATGACCCCTTCTTTCAGAAGGCATGAATATACATGCTTAAGAGGGGTTATGATATCATTGACTGACTTCTTTATCAGCCGATGTTCTTCTATCATATTGACTGGTTTAGCTTAATGAGGTGGCAATGGGTTTTGAGTGACATTTGGTTCATAGAAAAGTCCAACCATTTTGACTGGATTAATTGTTGGACTATGCATTTCAATGCTACGCAATTTTCCAGGCCATGGCCCGGAACGCCTTCATGATATGGGCAAGTTATGTTAGGGTCATACCACCTTGGGTATGGGGGTTCCAATGGCCTTGTAGGAATTTGGCGAATAAGTTGACTTTCGATGAGTTTTGGATACAACTCAGTGTAAGCTATGGGAATTGGCGCAAAAACTTCTCTTGGTCTTTGTGCAGGTACTGGAGGAGTCGGAACAGGTGGCCGTAACTGATTAGGCCTGTTGAGAAGATAATTATTGGGCCTATTAGGAGGATAATCATTGGGCCTATTGGCAGAATAGGATAGGCGAGGCCCGGTAGCCATAGTACCCACGAGGGGAATCCCTCTTCCGCGTCCTATTTGTTGTACTTCTTCATCCTTTCTTCTGGATGGTCCTCCTCTTTTCATAGGATCATTAAAGGACTCAGCAATCTTCCCAGTCCTAATCCCATGCTCGATCCTTTCTCCAGACATGACAACGTCAGAGAAATTAGTTGCCGAATTGCCAATGAGCTTGTCATAATATGGGTACTTCAGTGTCTGAACAAATAAAGTAACCATTTCTCTCTCCGTCATGGGTGGCTGAACTTGTGCGGCTAAGTCCCTCCACCTTTGAGCGTATTCCTTGAAGGTTTCTTGCTTTTTCCTTTCCATATTCTGGAGAGTTTGGCGATCCGGGGCCAAGTCCATAACATGTTTGTAATTGTTGATGAAGGCCTGAGCAAGGTCATTCCATGTTTTAATGTTTCTTGGACCTTGACTTAGATACCACTGTAATGCTGATTTTGTAAGGCTTTCTTGAAAAAGTGCAATCCACACCTTTTCGTCTTTTGTGAGTGGTTGTAGTCTTCTTAGAAACAACATGATGTGAGTGATGGGATCACTCGTTCCATCGTATTTCACAAAGTCTGGCACCTTAAAGTCTGAAGGGATTACGACATCTGGCACTAAGCAGAGGTCATCCACAGAGAGAGATCCGAATATAGTGCCTCCTTCAATGGCCCGAAGTCTCTTCTCTATTGTCTCAAACTTTTGAGATTCTCCTTCTTCCTTTGGTAATGTCTTCTTCTCTTCATGTACAGTGTCTTGTTTCAGGTGAATACTAGCGGGCGGACCTGGTTCTTGAAACAGATTTTCTTGAACTGAGATTCGTTATGGGGTGAATCCCGGAGGATAAGTAGGATCTTGTGGTTCTTTGATAGGAACTTGAGTTGCTTTCCCCTTGATTAGCTCCATCAATTGTCTCATTTGTTCGACCATACTTTCTATCTTGGACTCCATATCTATGAGACGGCCTTCGGTTTGCTCTGCCATTAGTCTTGTTTGAAGCCGAGTTGAATATCGGTGTTAAGGTCCAATTTTACCTTTTTTAAAGTAAGATTTATTTTATTAGACTCTACATGTATATGATTGATGTAATGTATGTATGCAATGAGTGAGTTTGATTATCTACTATTGTGGAACTTTAAGTCTTCTAGTTATTATTAGAAAGACAAAAAAGTTAGCATAGTTTGATGCGTGGTTTTGATGCATGAAGAATAATTGCACAGAACAGAAGTATAATAAAAGAAAAATAAGGTTATTAACAAGTTAAATAGCAATTAACAACTCATGAACTATTATGGAAAAACGAGTTAAAGCCATAAATATAAGACACGAAGAAGACAAAAGTATAGAGCAACAACATAGCATAATAACGACATGCTTATAGCGTTGGTAAATGGTAGGAATTCTACGGTCAGTTCTATGTTTAAGTGGGGAATTCTATATGCATAAGGTGGTCTATCAAAAGGCCGAGGGATAGTTCCCAAATCCCATCACTAAATTATAGTGACAGCCCAATTCCTTACCCTTTAGGGTTTATGTAAGGAAAGGATTAATTCGAGTCGTAGCTTTTCGTGGGCCCATGCAGAGACTAACCGTCTCAGGAGGCAATACACTACTTTGCTACTTTGAAACCGGTGAAGGCTTGGAGACCATGGCTTCACAAGGACAACAACACCAATTCCGCTTAGAAAGAACGTGTTCGATTTGAGGAAGCTCGGGTATAGAGCTTCATGCCGTGAATGCATTATGCATGTTTACTTAAGTAGATATAACATATAAATCCACATAAAAATAAGCAAAGTAAATCAAAACAAATCAACTTCTAGGCTTGACTCACTAACATCGACTCCCCAGTGGAGTCGCCAAGCTGTGGCAACGTGCGGGTCGTTTTCAGGAGTCGCCACCAATCAGTTTTCGCTCAGGTCGATTGGACACCTAAAATATGGTCTGTGAGAGTTCGGGGGTCCGAGAGTACGGCTACGCTAAAACAACTTTGTTATAACGCCCAAAAATTGGTACCTTAGTTGATTTTATTTTATTTTGCTTGCTTTTAAATAAAATTCAGTTAATTTTCAAAACAGAAATTTTAACTAAATTAGTCGGATGTGGATTTTTAAATTAATATGGGCTTTAAAATCTTCGGTAATTAATTTATATAATTTTTTTACAAATTTGATATTTCCGAACCATGGACTCTGCCGAGTTACCCGGACACGGAATTTGATGAAATTTTAATTAAATATTTTAATTAGTTAACAATCCATATCATGAATTCTGTCGAATTATTGGAATATGGATTTTTATCCTGATATTTAATTTTATTTCATTTAAAAAATTTATTTTTCCTTCTCCAAGCCATAAATCCTATCGGATCACCCAATCATGGAATTTGATGAAATTTTCGTTCATTATTTTAATTATTTTAATTAATTAATAATCTATATCATGAATTCTACCAAATTATCATAATATAGATTTACATGCTGATACTTAATTTCATTTCATTTAAAAAAAATTTTTTTTTCTTCTCCAAGCCATGAATCCTATCGGATCACCCGGACATGGAATTTGATGAAATTTTATTTTAATCCATATTATAAATTCTACCGAATTATCTGAATATGGATTTTCATCTTTGTATTTAATTTTTATTCAATTAAAAGTTTGTATATTTCTCCAAGCCATGAATCCTATCGGATCACCCAGACATGGATTTTAATTTAAAAATTATTGTTAATTATTTAGATTTTTAATTCTTATTATTTTTTTATTTAATTATTAATTTTGTCATAATTTTTATGAAATTTTAGATTTTTTTAATGATCTTAATGTTAAAAAAATTTTCTTTCTTTTCTTTCTTTTCTTTCTCTTTTTATTTTCTTATTCAATAAAAGATCTTTATTATTTATTTTTTAAGTAATTACTTAATTTATAAAGGAACCAAAAAAGTAATTTTTTAAATTATCTAATATCAAGATTCTTTATTTAATAAAGAAACTAAAGAGTTATATAATTTTCTAAAAAATCTTGACATTCATATATTTTATTTTATTTTTATTCTTTTCATTTGATAAAAGATGAACCAAAAAGTAATTTTTTAATTATTTAATATCAAGATTTTATTTATTTACTAAAGAAAACAAAGAGTTATATATTTTTCTAAAAATAATCTTGATATTCATAGATTTTATTTTATTTTTGTTCTTTTTGTTTGATAAAAGATTTTGAAATAGTTTTCTAATTTATAAGTCTTAAAATATATATATAATTGATAAGTTTAAAATATATTTAAAGAGAATTTAATTATTCTCTATTTATTTTATTTATCTTTATTTGAAATCATTTGGTTAAGATTTTTTTGTTTAATAAAAGAACCAAAAAGTTATATTTTTTATTATTTTAAAATAAATAAGTAAAATATTACTGGATAAAGAAATAAGTAAAATATTACCCAAAGTTTTTTTCTTTTTTATTCTCTTTACTGGATAAAGAAAAATTTAAAGTAACTATAAAAAAAATTAATTTTATTTATATACTTTATTTAAAAAAATATTTTTTTGTTTTCCAAACCATGAATCCTGTCGGATCATTTGGACATGGAATTTAATTTAAGTTTTTGTTTATTTAATTAATTATTAACTTTAATCATAATTTTTATTGGACTTTATTATTATTTTTATATTTTTCTTAAATTTTTAATTATCATTACTTTAAAGATATATTTAAAAAGCATTGATTTTTATTTTTTTGGAATTATTTAATTATGTTTGTTTAATAATTTTAATAAAAAGGGAATAAAAGGTTAACTTTTTGTTGTTTTTAAAGAAATAATAAAATATGTGTTCCAAAATAATAAAAAGATGGTTGGCTTTTGTTAAAAAATGATTTTTGTTAGCCCTAAAAGTAATAAAGTTAATTATTCACATAAAAAAAATCTTCTTCTTTTATTTTGTTATTATTTTATTTTTTATTTATTGTTATTTATTTTTTTTTATGGCTAAAGGTGAAATAAATGAAATAAGTTTTAATCATCTACGTAATTAAAATTTGCATAAATTAAGTAAAGGAAAATTAAAGGAGAATAAAGTGAGGCTTTTTGACCATCCACTTAAAAATTGCAGAAATTAAATAACATATGCAAATAAATAAATAAATAAACAAATAAAAAGCACATAAAGTAAATAAAGGAAAATTAAAGGTCAATAAATAGTAAATAAAGTGGGGCTTTTTGGCCATCCACTTAAAAAATAAATAAATAGGAGGTATTACCTTCCATGAACTATAATAATAATAACAATAATAATAATAAAAGTTAGTAAAGTTAGTAGAGTTAGTTGTTAATAATAATAAGGTTAGTAGCTTATAATGGAATAATAATAATAATAATAATAATAATAATAATAATAAAGATAATAAAAGTTATTGTTAGTTCTGCAGAAATAAATAAAAGGTTAGTGACTAAAAGGAATAAGTATGAAAAGGTAAAGGACTAAATCAGGGATTTACTCAGAAAAAAAATTAAAATTGAAATATGCTGGAGACGGAAACAGAGGAGCGTTGGCGGCAGCGCGCGTTCCAAGGGAAGCGACGGCAAGCAGGGGAGGAGGGCGACGACCCAGCGAGGGAATGCGACGGCGGCGGGAGGCGAACGACCGGGAAAAGAGTAGGACGGAGACCGGCGGAGAGTGAGAGGGAGGAGAGGGAAGTCGAGGCGGGGAGGAAGGAAAAAAGGAGGGAGGTACGGCGGTCGGCGGTGTCTGGAGGGAGTGGCGGCGGTGGCTGGAGTGAGTGGCGGCGATGGCTGGTTAGAGGGAGGAAGAGGGGGAGGCCAACGGAGGAGGGAATCGACGGGAGGATACGGGCGTGACGGAGGTGACGGAAAACAAAAGGGAAAAGTTCAGGTTTTCTGGGAAGGAAGGGAGGGAGGCCAGGGACCTAAACTGTAATTTTGGTTCTTTTCTTAAAACGGAGCTCTAAGCTTGATTTCTTTTTTTTTTGTTTCTCGTTTCTTTACAGATTTGGACCCCTATTTATAGGGGAAGGAGTGCTGGACTGTTCATAATTAAAAAATAATTAAAATCAAACTTATCTCTTAATTTGGTAAACTGACAGTTTCAGTCCTTTCCGTCTCTTTTGACTTCGGGAATCTTCCTGAAACTTCTGATTAAGACAATTTTGTCTTTTTCTGTCAATTTGGGCCAGAACCGTCGGTCTGGCCCAAAATTCATGTGACAAACTACCAAATGCTCCTGGAATTTTCATATTTTCTCAAATTTTCCCAAAAATTCTTAATTTTTTCATTTTTACCCCAAACTTTTCAATTTTGTTTGTTTTTTTTTTATGGAGTTTTCTTTTGTAATTCCTACATACATACATACACACATATATTATTTTTAACTAAACCCTCGTAAAACAAAATATATTTTAAACTAATTAATTAAAATTTTTTTAGTAATAATAATTAATTAGTTAATAAAAATAATTTTTTTTAATTAATTTTTTTTGAATTTTAATTTCTTTGGATATACACACATAGATATTAACTTAACAAAATGCCCCTTCCCCAAAACTATTTAATTTAATTCTCTCTTTGTATAATTAAATAATAATAATTTTTATATAATTATTATTTTTAAATTTTTAATTAAATTTTTTTAATTATTATTTAAAAAAAAAAAAGGGTCGGACGAAATTGGGTGTCAACAGATGCCCAGCAGCAGCTTCACTGTGTGACATGGTGAGGGCAGCAAGGACTCCTGGTGAGCAAAGAATACTTGGAAAAGGTGAACCTTGAGGAAGACCACCTGAAATGCTCAGGAAAATGATGGTGAGGAGGTCCTCGGAGTGTTTTTCCGGGGGAGGAGCCTTCGACGCCTAAGTAAGTGTTTCGGAAGCGGAAATGAAAATGTAGAATCAAGGGAGATTCTTGCCTAGGTTGTATTTTTCGGAGGGGACGAGAGAGTCCGAGAGAGAGATCGCCCACCCCTGGAGCCATTTCCTTAATATATAAAGGGGAGGACGGTCCGTTCAGATTGTGACAAGTGTTTGGTCTGATTTAATCTGTACTTCTTGGGCGTGGGGACCTTCAGCCGTCTGCAGGCTTTTCGGGCCACGGTCTAGGGCCGGAATAGCCTTAGATGACAGGACATATGCTGTCACAGCATGTCACAGCAGGTATGAGGGTGGCGTGTAGCCCCTGCAGACGACATGTCAGAGGCTCATTAAATGCTCCTGCCGTACTCCGAGGCTCTTCTGACTAAGGTCACCCTTCGGATCAAGCGTCCTTCTTCCGAGGTTTCCTCAATAGCTCGGGGATTTTCTCAACACTGAAGATTCTCCTTCGGGGGTGTTCTCTCCTGCCGAAGGCGGTTGGTCTTTCCCCCCCAAAGGTTGGTTCAATAGCGCTACCAAGGTCAGTGCATGTTTTCTTCCCGAGGTCAGTAGTGTCATTCTTAGGGGAGTTGATGGACCCCCGAGGCCGTGCGCTAGGGGCGCCAGGCCCCCTCCTTCCGAGGTCGATGCCTCTCCTTGTACGGGTAGCACTCGGCTTCCCAAGCACGGCGTTTTGACCGAAGCTCCTATGTTTGGAGGGCGGTAGCACTTCGGCTATCAAACGGGATGAGCTTCAATATGGAAAAAAGACATGTTCGGACACTAGACCCTAACATTAGGAAGCAAAAGGGGAAAGAATCAAGAACAAAAAAGGCACTTCGAAATGAGACCCACCTAGTTCGGAATGAAGATAGTAACCTCGAAAACAACCTCAATCTTGCCAAAAATTGCTCTGCTACTAGCACCACCGCCAAAGAGGGAAAAAGACAAGAGGAAATCAGAGAGCAAAAGAGAGTGAAAGTTGAGAAGTGTGGAGAAATCTGAAGGAAGAAGGGTTTATATAGACCGAAGGGGGCTGGCGAAGGCATCGCCATAATGACCCTTCGCAGGCAAAGGGATGTAACTAACATAACTGACGTGACCATTTTCCAGTCACCTGGTGACACGTGCCACCGGACACAAGAAACAAGGGCATGCCTTTTGACAGCTGGCGGACCTATGCAAATCTAGCCCAAAGTGACCCGTTTACCTGGTCAGAAGATGTGATGATTCACTGGCTAGCATCTAAAAATAAAGAAGGGGAAGACATTACTTTGGAAACGATGAAAGTTCGGTCAAAGATCCTCTTTCGGCCAAAAGAGGCATCTTAAACCAAAAATAGTGCCCATTCCGAAGAAGGTGACCTCGGCCAGAATTCAACTACATTGACTCGGACGTTTACCACCACTAACACTAATTTTCACATCCCTTTTGCAAAGGCTTAATGCCGAAGACACAACTCCGGCTTCTCAAGGGGGGCATGTGATAGCCAAAGGGCTATTACCCTTAAGGAACTCCCAAGTGGCCTGTTGAGCACTACCCTCGGTGAACATATGTGACCAACTTCGAAGAAGGGGTGCCTTCATTATCCTCGAAGGGAACACTAACTCATAGCCGAAGTGCGATGGTCCCCAAGATCTCCTGACTAGGTAGCTAGAAACCATCCTCGATTAAGCCTAGCCCCGACCTCGGGGAACACTTACACATCACCCTCGGCAAGGTAACATGACCAACTTCACGAAAAGGTGTTCTTCACCACCCTCGGACCTACAAACCTACCAACCTCAGGATAGTTGATCCATCATCCTCCATAAAGGAGAATGTTTCCCAAGGTTAACCCACACTACCGAAGGGCCTTTCCCAAGAGCCCTCGGGGAAAATCTCTAGCCGAAGAGGTCTCATACCCCGAAGGGGTTTCACGGAGATACGACAAAAATGGTTAAGGAGCCTCTGACAGAGAGACCTTGCACATGGCCCTGCCCTCTGGCCAGAACGGGCTACGGCCAACTGGAGATACCTATCTCCGAAGGTACGAATTGAATCCGACCGAACACGTGTCACAATCTGAATAGGCTGTGTTAAATGGCCTCCTCCCTCCACCCTTCTATAAATACTTAGGAAAGACCTTGGTAAGAACAAGACACAAAACTCTCACTATTTCCTACTCTCTCTGTTCCTTACTACTACCCTTCACAAGTACTGACTTGGGCGTTGGAGGCTCCTCCCCCGGAAACACACTCCGAGGAGGTCCTAACCCTTGTTTTTTTCTAACTTTTTAGATATTCCCCCTACCAAAAGTCGTCTCTACAGCCCACCATGTCATTCAACAGGGCTGCCACCAGGCATCAAAGAGGAAATAGATTAGGGCCAAATAAATAAGTAAATTGGGCCGAGCTTAATTGGTGAAGAAGCTTAACAATTTAAATGTACTAATATAAGTCAAACAAAATGAGTGAAATGAAATAAATTTTAGAATGGGATGATGTTGCCCAAAAACGTCTAATATAAGCCCAAGCATAGAAATTATATTTGGGCCAAATGAATTAAATTCGATGGCCTTGAAAACAATGTTTGGGGGAAAAAAAGTGAACGATTCCATGTAAATGTAGAACTCAAGAGTGTAATTTGGTTGGGAAGACCTATAAATACGAGGGCTTGTCTGAACCTTAGCTCGTCTTTTACTCTCTCCTCTATTTCTTGCCATTTATGAATTTGAAATGTTAGATCCTTGTCTGATCGATGAGAAGCCACTGCTTGGTCGCTCTCCACCACCTTAAGTCTCCTTCCAGCGGCCACTTCATCTATAAGGTGAATAACAACATTTTTCTTTATTTTTTCACTTAATCTTTGGTTTTCATCTTCTATCTATTCCTTCCTAAATGATTTCCTCATAAAATTGTATGGCTTTTATAGATCTATGGGTAGGCACTATGTTTCATGGCTTTTTCCCTCAGTTGTGATTGAATTCGGTAAAATAAGTTACCTATTGTGACTGGCTAGTGACTTGTTTTGTTCATTTGCTAGGGGATGAACATGAATGGCAGGATGATGCGTCCACAAGGCTTCTCGGCTTTGATAACACAGCGTGGTGAGGTATAATTTTTCTGGGTGAAGGATTTCAATTCAATGTACATATTTTTTTATCCAGATCTACAATCTAACCTTCATTTTTCTTTTTTGTTTGTCCACTCCCACAACCCCCTACTAATCCATGACATCCCGCTATTTATGGAAAAATTTGGGTAGAGATCAATAAAGTTGTTTGCAGAAGAAGGTTGTGGTGTGTATTATGATGAAGGAAGACATAGATGATATGGGAAGAAATAATCAACTGTCAACTGGTGCATCATTGTTGAGATGACATGTCAATGAAATGCACTACATTCTAAGTCAAAGATATTTTAACTAAGGTATATTGGCTGACTTTTAATTTTCTAACTCTTAGGGTACTTATTATGACCCTCCTAGCTGGAAGCTTGTTTAAGAAAGATAAAGTAGTTAAAATCTAGTTTGAAACATTATTTCAAGTTTATATAGCAAGAATTAGAATGTTAGACAAAGTTCACAAAATTATGAGGAGTTTAAGACACCAAATGAAGTTTGGGGGCAAACTAGTAATTTACCATTCCGAAGAGTCAAGCCGGGTCCCAAAAGTTAAAAAAGAGTTTTGGAAACCTAAATTTTGCTTTAAATCTAAACCTAACTCAAATAAATAAGATTTGACTAAGGTTTGACTATAGTTACTATTTACGGAAGGGGCATTTTTGCAACTTTTTATAAACTTGAGTGGCTTGGTGTTTAAAAGGGTATAAAAACATGGTAAAGTGAGGATGACTACCATTTTTCCATCAAACTCGAGTTCATCCTTTACCTTTTGATTTGTTCATGAATTCAAGCTCAAAATCAAGAGATTTTGGGGAAAATTGAAGCCACCAAGGGTATATATGCTTTAGGAAGCTTGATTGAACTGGATCTTCAGGTTTTAAGAGCTTGGAATCACGTTGGAATCACATTTCCAACTAACCCCTATTTTTTATGTGAGATAACATGTGCTTCAATGATGATTTCTTATTTATTTGATGATTTGAAAGTTAGGTTTTAGTTAGAAGTTAGTAATTTGGTGTCTTGTGCCTTTGTTTGCTTGGAACATAGGTAAAACTTTGTGAAATCCTATTTTTGTAGAAGGGCTGCTTGGGTGTTGCTTGTGACGAGCATCCTCTGATGATCACAATGGGTTTTCTATGTGACTTTCAGTGCCCTATCATGGCTGAAATGACACAACAACTCAACCAAAGGTGGTCACATGCCCGTTCAGAGAAAATCCATAAGTCACCTTGCTAGAGCTCTAGTAGTGGGAGCCCTCATGATAAGTCCTCAATGGAGAACATACTGTCCTGAGTACATCACCCTGCAAGAGCAGGGTCGAAAGAGCCTAGAACCTCCCACCAGCAAAGTCCATCCTTAGACGATAAGTCTTTATCTCTTCGCAAGTGAAGTTACTCACCAATGAAATGATGCTATTATCCCCTGCCAACAGTTCGCAAGCAGCGATGAGACAGGGCCACTACTGTCCTAATAGAGAAAATCCTAGAAAGATTGGAAGAAGTGGAAAAACAAGTCTCTCAAAAGCCTATGTGGTCAAGGCTATCGGAGATCTTCACCGGAAAGGAGTCCCTCTTTATCCGCACTATTGTAGAGGTACAAATGCCCAACGATTTTAAAGTACCACGTCTAGAGACATATGATGGGTGCAACGACCCCGCATACTTATCTAACGAAGTACATGAGGAGCATGGTATTGCATGGTGCCGATGATGCCACCCTCTGCAAATGTTTCGAAGTCACCTTATCAAGATCGGCAACTATATGGTACAACTCTTTAGTGCTCAGAACCATAATGGGTTTCTAGGAGTTGTTCACCACCTTTACCCCACAGTTCATCGAAAGCAAGCTAATGGTGAAGATGCTAGTCTAGAAGTTCAACATAGCCCAAAAAAATGGGGAGACCATTCGGGATTACGTTGAGAGATTTAACTGAGAAGCCCTCAGTGTGCCGGACTTCCGCCTTGACATCTGAATCCTCACTATGACCAAGGGGCTAAGGAGGGACTCACAACTCTTCCATGAGTTCTCCAAGGATCCTCCTCGCACCCGTGGAGAATTTTACCGAAGGGCTGAGGAACACATGATAGCCGAGGAGCTAAGGATGGGCGGCCCAAAGTTTGACCATAATCAGTCTGAGGGTCAGGGTCACCAATCCCGATATTACGTAAGTGAGGGTGCGTACCTTAGAATGCAAGGGGGAAGAGGCCAGTATCATTGACCCCCCTAAACACTACAAGAACAAATATCCTAATGGCCTTAGAAAGGCAAGGAACCACAATCTAGCATCTGAAGGTCATGACCTCATACAATAAGAAGAACATGAAAAAATTCTGTCAAATTCATCAGAACCACGAGCACGATACCAAGGATTGCTTTCAACTAAGAAAGTATATTGAATCCTTGATCAAACAAGGGCAACTTTGTTGCTGCTTGCAGATGTCGTCACCCAAATCCTAAGAAAGAAAAGAAGAAGAAGGCGGAGAAGAAGATGGAAGCGCTGAAGAAGAAGGTTGAGCATCTGAAAACTGAGAAGGCTAGGGTAGAGGATGTGGTTAAGTCCTCTTTTCAAGATGGTTTCTGCCTTGCTCACCTTACGGTTTCCTAACCTCGACATCTCCTTCCTAAGCACTCTTGATATACCCAATGAAGAGTATGAGGACTATGATCTTGACTTACGTTAGAACAGAAGTCCCAGGAAACACTCGCCACCTCCTACAGGTATAATCCAGACAATCATAACTGGAATACCTTCTGCTCAGGGGAAAAGGAAAGCTTGGGAAATCGCGATGATGGAATTTGACAACCTAACAAACAAACTTTTTCTAAAAGATGGGTCTACAGTGAAGTTTCCACGTGATGACCCTCTCCTGATCATGGCAAGGATAAGAAGCTGGGATGTCAAGAGCGTGCTCATTGATGATGGACCAAATGCTGACGTCTTGTTCTCCCACTTGTTGCCAAACTTGGGTATTTCCATGGGTAATCTTAAACTTGTTACCTTGTATACCTTCAGCGTTGGTCCCTCGAAACTCCCAGTGCTCGGGTGGATTGATCTACCCCAGATGCTAAAAGGTACCTCGGTGCAGACCAAGGAAGAACTCTTTTCTTCCACTATGACAAAGTTCATCGTCATAGATGTCCCATCTTCATAAAATTCCATCTTTAGAAGACAGATGCAGGGCAATCTTCATATTCGGCCAGATGTGAAATACCTGATTTTCATGTTCGAGGCAAAAGAGGGTGATGCAAAAATACTCATTAATCAAGCTGAAGTAAGAAAAGTATTCGTCCGAGCACGACAGAGACTGGCAAAAGTTCACATACAGAATTCAGGAGAGAAAATCGTGATTGGCTAAGATACGATAGAAAGATAAATGGGTGATCTTGAAAAGATAAAGATAGAGGATGTAGAACTTTTCCTTGGCCGAAAAACCCGAGTAGGGAAAACACTGGCCAAAGGTGACAAGGAAAAGCTTGTATCAGTTTTTTTAATCAATGAAGATCTATTTTCTTACTCCTGAAAGTGAAGCCTGAAAGTGAAGCCTGTTCGGAAAAAAAAAGCATAACCTCTTGGCGCATAAGAACAATTTCCTTAAAATTGAAGTCCAACAACTAATGGAGGTAGGCATGATGAGGGAGGTCAAGTACCCTAAATGGCTTAGCAATGTTGTTGTTGCCATAAAGGAAGGGAGTGAAAAACTCCGAATGTGCATCGACTTTCAAAATATCAATGATGCTTGTCCAAAGGACTTGTATCCTCTACCATTGATAGAGTAATTGGTAGACTCCACTACTGAATATGGTCTACTTAGCTTCCTCAATGCTTTTAGCAGATACCACCAAATTTAGATAAATGCCGAAGACAATGAAAAAATTGCCTTTATTACCAAAGTCGAGACTTACTGTTATGTCAGAATGCCTTTTGACTTGAAAAATGCATGAGCCACTTATCAAACGTTGATGAACAGGGTGTTCGGCTCCCAAATTGGGAGAAATATGGAAGTTTACATTGATGATATGATAGTTAAGAGTAAAAAACCTAGTAGTCATATCATAGACTTGGGGGAAACATTCCACCAACTTTAGAAATTCAGAATTCATCTTAACCCTGAAAAGTGTGTGTTTCGGGTGACTGCTGGCAAATTCCTTAGGCCTATGGTATCCGAAAGAGGTATCAATGCCAATCCAAAAAAGATTAATGCTTTACTAGGATTCTGAACTCCTACAACAACCAAGGATGTCCAAAGGCTTATGGGATGAATTACGGCCCTTAGCAGATTTATGTCTAGATATGGAGATCAGTGCCGACCATTATTTAAAGTGCTCACCAAAGCAGCAAAAAATGAAGGCAACTTCAGTCCTGAGGAACATCCTTGGAACGAAGATTGCCAAAAGACTTGGGATGAACTTAAGAGCTACTTAACCTACCTACCGATACTTCGGCAACCACGGGAAGGAGAACCTCTCATCTTCTACCTCGCAGTCACTGAGAAAGCAGTTAGTTCAGTACTAGTGAGGGAGGAGCGAGGAAAATAATGGCCAGTATATTATGTCAGTAAATCCTTGCACGGTGCCGAAGTCAAGTATCCTCTACTGCAAAAGGCCATATACGCCTTGGTCATGGCAAGTAGGAGGCTCTGGCCCTATTTCCAATGACATTCTATCACGGTCCAAAGTAACTTGCCTCTTCGGGATGTCATCAAAATGGTGGATCATTCCGGCCAACTGTCAAAATGGCGTATCGAGCTTGGCAAATATGACATCATATATGATGTGAAAAAGGCCATAAAAGGTCAGGCTTTCCTAGACTTTATTGCCAAAGCTCCCTAAAATCGGCAATGCTTTCAATAACCTCAAAAATGAGGAAGCTGAATGGGCTTTGTATGTAGACGGTGCTTCAGGGTCAGAACACCAAAGGGCTAGGATAATACTTTGAGGTCCTGAAGTGATAGAAGTGGCCAAAGCTATCAAGTTTGGATTCTAGGTCACCAACAACATCGTCGAATATGAAGCCCTCATGGCTAGACTACGGATAGCAAAAAGAGTTTGTGTAAAGAATCTAAAGACTTATAGTGACTCACAGTTGGTTGTCCGACAGACAATGGGGGAGTACAGTACCGAGGATCCCAATCTGGTGAAATACCATGACCTCATCACAAAATTGATCTAAGAATTTGACAAAGTAAGCATAGAAAATGTATCTTGGAAAGATAATGTTGAAGCTAACACGTTGGCAAAGTTAAAACAATCGATCGAGGTACTTGGCCACCCGAGCATAGCCATAATGGCACTCACCACACCAAGGAGGGGGTGGAAAGACCCTATAAAAGAATACCTAGCCAATTCATCCTTACCCCAAGATCCAAAGGAAGCAACGAAGGTGCGTAGATGCTTTAGAAGGTACTTCATGATTGGGGAAGAATTGTACTGGCAACTACATGCAAATCCACTACAAAGGTGCATCAGTGAAGAAGACATCGAGACAGTGCTGACAAAAGTACATGAATGAGCCTTTGAATCTCACATCAGGACCGATCCCTTACTGGGGTACTACTTCGGTGAGGATATTTCTAGCCTACTTTAAGGAAGGATGCAATGCAGTTTGTCAAAAAATGCAATAAGTGCCAATGACACATACCCATCCAAACAATACCCTCGGGAGTGATAACTTCGGCTAACTATCTTTACCCATTCACTGTTTTTGGGGTATTGACCTCTTTGGTCCTTTCTCGATAGCTCCTGGAAAAGTGAAGTTCTATGTAGTTGCAGCAGATTATTTCACCAAGTGGATTGAGGTAGAGTCTCTGCCAACAATTTCACCAAATGACATCCAGAAGTTCGTCCAGAAGAACATCATATGCAGATTTGGTGTGCCAAGAGTGATAGTAGCAGATAATAGTTCCCAATTCATTGATAAAGGATTTCAGGAATTTGCAACCAACCTCAGAGTAAAAATACACTTCGCCCTAGTTGGCCATCCTCAAAGTAATGGACAAGTTGAGGTGTCTAATAGGATAACAAAAAAGGTTCTCAAGAAAAGGTTGAAAGAAGCCAAAGGAAAATGACCAGGAAAACTCTTGAGTGTACTATGGAGTTATCGAACAACTCCTAGAAAAGCTACTAGTGAAACACCATTTTCACTGGTATTCGCCACTAAGGCTATTATCCCTGTCGAAGTTGTACAACTGTTTATCAGAGTACAGGTGTTCGATGAAGAAGGGAACAACCTCAATTTAAAAATCAAGTTAGATATGATTGACGAATATAGAGAGATGGCTGAACTCAAAAGAAAGGCTTTTCAGCAAAGGGTAGCCATTGCTACGAATTTGCATGTCAAAGCTAAAAGGATAAAAAAGGAGACCTTGTTCTCCGAAAGGCTGAACTAGAATCTTGAAGTTTTATAGCCCTCCTAGTGGAATGCTCAATGAGCTAGGTAAATTCATAAATCCCTAGTTTAAATGCCTTAGTTAAGGGTGGATTAGAAAGATCAAGTAAGTTATTAAATGTTTAGTATGTTCCAAGTGGTTTATGGCACTAACTTTTGCTTGGGGGCAAAATGGTCATTTTTGTACCCCGGAGGGTCGGGATAAGTCCCGGGAGTAAAAATGATGTCTTTAAAATCCTAGAGCCCAAGTGAGGAAAGTTTGCCAAAGTATATAATTACCTAGTTACTATTTGGGGAAGGGGTATTTTTGTAACTTTTTAAAAAGTTTTGGGGGCAAAGGGAGGATATATGTTTAAAACACATTTGGGGGCAATTTTTCTGCCACTATTCATCCATTTTCCAACCAATTTCGTAGCCCCTCTCCTTCCTCTCAATCTCTTGCTCAATCCACTTCAATTTCTTAGTTTCTTGGCAAAATTGGAAGGTTTACATGGTGCCCAAGTGGGAGATAGCTTGTTTTGCACTAGTTTTGCACCTTTGAAGCATCATAGGATGTTTTCATGCTTGGGCTTGCTTGGATTCATGAGGTAACTCATTGTTCTTGAAGTTCACATGTTTCTTGAGCTTAATTATGCTTGGGTTTTGTTGGGTTTGTGCTAATTTAGTGCCATAAACCTTGTATTCCTTGGAACCTAGGAAAATCCTTAATGGAGCCTTGGATTGTGATGTTCATGGCTTATGGTGCTTGATTATTGCTAGTTCAAGATTAATTGACGTAAGGGATTTATGATTCATGCTTGATTGGCTTGAACTAGAATTTGTGTGAATTAGTGAATGGTGTTAGCTAGTGGATGGGATTGGTTGTGTTGGGCTAGTTGAGTTTCAAATATTAGTGTGATGATTGTGTGTGTTGCAAGCTTGGAATGAATGGTGCATTGTGGCCTAGGAAGTGTGTTTTGCAAGTTTACAAAGTGGGATGGCATCCCAAACTTGTTGAGGAGCTTTCAGAAGTCTCCAAAGAGGCTTAGGACATTTTTTTTGGGTTCAGGCCACAAGGCTCTAGCGCCTAGGTGCCATCTGGCGCCTCAACGCCCAAGGTGCAATTTTCTGTCTGTGGAGTAGGGTGCTCCTGGAACCTAGAGCTTATTGGAGCCTAGGCCTCAAGTACTCCTGGCGCCTAGGCCTCAGTGGCACCTCTCCTGGCGCCTAGGTGCCAGCACTCAACAGCATTGATATGTTGTAGTGTTTTCACCATAACTTTTCGTTTGGGTGTCTAATTAAGGTGATTCAAGTTTCCACATGAAGCTAAGAGGAAGGGCCATCATTTTCATGCTTTTCCAAAGCATGTTATAGCCCAAGTTTAATGGTGTTTTTCACTCAAAGTGAGGGGACACTTGGCCATATTAGAGCACCATTAGTCAAGTAAAAGGTTTAGTACAATCGGGAGCCTATTTGAACCTTTGCGTTTGAGGTCCTGATGTGGAAACCTTAGTTCACTTAGGAGGGTCCAATGGGACCTAGAATTTATAAGTCCAACCATGACCATTGACACTCCACTACGGTGAACCAAGTAATGGTGGATAGGTATATGCCTTGAGTGAAGGTTTAGTGCACTTGTGGCCTAATCAAGGTTTCTTAAGGCATAAGTGAAAGCCTAGTGCACTCTTGGTAAGGGTTTAGTGGAAGCTTAGTACACAAGTAACCTAGGCAAGTCTAAGGACTTGAGGTACTATGTGGAGGGTTTCTACACCTAGTGAGTTCCTTAGAACTCAAGCGAGGTGCATCCACCATGTTCACCTGCACAACAATCAAGGGAAGTTTACATTTACTACATCGGTAAGTTAAGGCTTACTAGGAGTGAGTTAGGGGTGAAAACTCGCTAGGCGTGGAGTGACACCCATGAAAGGACTAGGAGGAGAAGCCCAAGGGACATAGATATATGCGCATATGTTAGACCGTCAGACTGCAAGCACGCATAGTAGATTTCATATATATTGTATATATGTTTGTCCTCAGTGATAGCCAAACGCTATCGCCTCTATCTGGCCGAACTCCCTGCCACAATAATGGCCAGAAGAAGCTGGCGCTACCCGAGAAAAGGTGCGATCAGGCACCTCGGGAGATAGCCGAAGAGCTCCGAGCCCGGCACGCCAGGAAGCCCCGAGGACACTATACGCCCCCCAAGGTTGTGAACATATCGCCTTCGGAAAAGCGGCACCAGACATAGCGAGCCGAACATGATATCCCCGAAGGCGGAACTCCCTGAAACTGGGAACCCCCGAACTGAGGGCTTGTTTCCCGAAGAGGCCCTGTCTGAACTAGAGGATGACCTCACCCAGGGACTTGTAATAGGCAGAACTCGCACACCATCTTCGGGGGAGGATACCGAAGACCGACCTTCAGCTGAGCTCGAAAAACGGTAACCTCCTTACTGCGGTTTGAAAAAGCATAACGGCTAGGACGAGGCAGCCTAGTAATGGCGTAAGAGGGAAGAAAGAATTTTTTCTTCCACCTCTCTAACTTTTCAGGGGTGGTACAACAAGGATGGGCTAAAAGAGGCTGCCAGCTCTCAGGAAGGGTCATTTTCGACAGAAAACGAGTTTGAAAACGGAAGAAAACAGTTTCCAGAGAAAAACTCAAAAGAACACAGGGATCAAAGCGCTCTGAAAAACAAAAACCCACCGAAAGATTTGCCAAAATCTGAGGACGCCGTCGTGAAAGTTGGCTGGAAAAAAGCTCTGATTAAGGTAGCTCCGCCACAGAAAGCAAGAAAGTGCAAGAACAGGGGCAAAGCAGAGAGGAGAGCAGAAGAGAAAGCAAAAGGAATTTATGGCAGAGTGGGCTATTTATAAGCCAGAGATGGGTAACCGAAAAATCATCATAAGTACCCTTTGGAGGTGAACCGTCGCCGTAACTGCTCTCTGCACCTGAAAAGGCACGCCCTCTGTAATCGACGCCACTCTCCTCCAATGGCAAAGCGCCACGTGTCAACCTCTGCGCGCAAATAGAGGACACGTCCTCCAAACGTCCCTTGAAAGCTGGGACACGTCTTCTGACATCCCTGGAAAACTGGGATGAAACTGGGACGCGCCGCTCAGACTGACACGCTTGGCCAAACAGACCTGCAGAAACAAAGAGCAGGCCACCTCGAGGACGCCAAGAAACAGGCTATGGCCGAACAGCCCATGACCTTCGGGCAAGAGGCGTATCTTCGGCACAGGCTCCACCTCGAAGACACCAAAGAACAGGCCAAGGCCGAAGAGCCCGTGATCTTCGGGCAAAAGGCGCATCCTCGGAATAGGTTAAGCTTCCAAAGAAACTCCCATACACAAACCTCGGAAAGAGATGCAAAACCAAAGTCTTCACTTCGGCTTTCCAAAGGGGGGCATGTGATAGCCAAACGCTATCACCTCTATCTGGCCGAACTCCCTGCCACAATGATGGCCAGAAGAAGCTGGCGCTACCCGAGAAAAGGTGCGATCAGGCACCTCGGGAGATAGCCGAAGAGCTCCGAGCCTGGCACGCCAGGAAGCCCCGAGGACACTATTCACCCCCCAAGGTTGTGAACATATCGCCTTCGGAAAAGCGGCACCAGACATAGCGAGCCGAACATGATATCCCCGAAGGCGGAACTCCCTGAAACTGGGAACCCCCGAACTGAGGGCTTGTTTCCCGAAGAGGCCCTGTCCGAACTAGAGGACGACCTCACCCAGGGACCTCGGGAGTACGGCAGGAGCATTTATGGAAGCATTTAAGGAAGCCTCTGACACGTCCTTTCGCAGACGTCATAAAGTCGCTTGAATAGGTGCTCTGACATACGGACGCCGTCAGAATCACATCATGGCCCATCTCAGCACGTGGCTTAGGACAACTTGCTACCAGTTATCTGTCTCCTACGCCCAGAAACTCAGGAAACATCCGACCGAACACGTGTCGCGATCTGAACGGGCTAGGCACTCCTTTAAATACCAGGAACTAATACTGGGCAGGAGGCTGGTTGGTTGGCCAAACACGGCTCCCACACTCTGAGAAAGCTATCAGGCGAGACCCTTCAGCCCTTTGTGCTATTTCCTCTGCCTTTTCTCAGCCACCACTGACTTGGGCGTCGGAGGCTCCCCCCCCGGAAAAACACTCCGGGGGCCTCCTAACCCTTTGTTTCTGAGCTTTCAGGCACTCCCCTTCGGGCTATCCATTCCACCAGGCGTTCTTCCTCCCAGAAGTCTCTCCACCAGTCACCATGACTATAAACGATGAGGCCCCTGGCCATCACTCAGGACTTTTCTTACAGGTTGAAGAATCCTGTACTGAGAATCGTTGATTCTTACTCCTTTAGTCTTTGCTATGCAGATATGTTCTGTAAGGCCGGTAACCATTAAGGGTTATTAAGTTAGGCTCACGAGCAGGTATATAGTTTATTTGAATCTTTATGATTCTAGTTTGTGGTTTGCTTGTTGGTTGTGTTATAGTACTAACTACAGTTGTCTTTTGGCCGATAGAGGCTAGTGAAGCACAAGGGAGGGCTTTTGAGGCTTACCACTAGGAGTTTGCTCTAAGGTGGAAGCTTAGTTATGGATCTCAGTAAAGTTGTTCAGTGTATAGTTTTCATACACTAGTTTGCCTCCAATGTTCATGTACGAGTAGTGTACTTTAGAGTCACTCTTAGGTGTAAACATAGTTTGTTTTTGCTTGGATGTTCATATGCGGTTGATTATGTGTAATTCACCACGTAAATGCTTTGTATGCTTTGACAGTTTTGATAATCGATTTTAATGCCATGGCAATGTTTTATGGCTTTATCACCTATTTAATCATTCAAGTCAAAGCATTTACCTATGCATGATTACATAGTAGGTTAATTAACTAAGAGTATGAAGGTTTTAACTAGTGTGCACGTAATCAATTAGCCAATTATGACTACTGTGGGACAAGTTCCTATAGGCTTCCTGGGCAGGCCCACGAGACGCCGTGTCACAAAGACCATCTCATGGCGTACTTCAGGAAAATTGAGAAGGACAATTTTTGGTCCTCAAAGAAGTTCAGCTAAGAGTCTATAAACTTGGAAATACTGAAGGAGAAGAGTTGAAAAACACATGCCATTCAGACTCTTCAAAAAAATTCTACACTTAGTATTTTCCAATAGAGTAGCCTAATAATGAGAGGCCTCCCCAAAGAAATCAGTCTAGTGTGGTGATCTCCTAAGTTGACTAAGTATTAAGAAGGAAGTTTACTGAATGAGGTTAACCGAATATGGCTGTTTCCAAAAGTACCTGAGTGACATTGTGCAAATTTTACAGAAGGAGGTTAACTGAATATGGTTGATCTCGAAAGTACTTGATTGTTTTTGTACATAGCAAGTTTCCTAAAAACATTGCTTGAATTTTATTCTAAAACATTTAGGAAAATACTCAACTTTCGAAAAGGAAAAGGCTAAGGCTTTGAACCTTTGATAGTATTTTTGTCGAGGGTAGTACATGACCGAATCTATTGAGAGTTTTTGAACCAAAGATCATAAGTCACCCGAAGGTGGTGAATTAAACAAAAAGCTTTACAGTCAAGCAATAGTTGTTGAAGATGGTGCTAATCACGGACTTAGCCAGAATTTTGAGAAAAGAAGGTAATTCCATTAGAGGGTGCAAAGTACAACAAAAAAAACTACAAAAGCAGAGCCCTAAGGTTTATTTTCCTCATTTACTGCCTTCTCGGCATCAGCATCCTCGACATCATCATCATCATCATCAACATCTTCAACCAAAGGAGGATGCTCTGGCAGGTTAAGGAACTACATCTTTGACCATGTAAGGATGGTCCTTTAGGTATATTGAGAACTCTTACGAAAGAGATGTCAAGTTCGGGAACCCGTAAGAGCATCTGATGGTGAGTAAGGTAGAAACCATCTTGAAAAGAAGACTTCACCGCCTCCTCTACCCTAGCCTTCTCAATTTTCAGATGCTCCACCTTCTTCTTCAACACCTCCATCTCCTTCTTCACCTTCTTATTCTTCTTCTTCTTCTTCTTCTTCTTCTTCTGCTTTTTCAGCTGATCAATTTTGGCAAGAATCTCAGCATTGATTTCCAGTGCCTTGTTGAAATTAGCTATGCTTCCTCCTTTTCCTTCCGAAGGACCTGCCCCACCAAGCTTAGTTCCACTACCTTCACCCCAAGGTCAGTTATTTTTTAGGAGCACTCATTGAGGTGCCCCCTATGGCTCTCTAGCACGTCCTGGAGAAGCTTGGCTAGTTCTTCTTTGAAAATTTTGTTGAGCTCGCCATATTTCATGCACAAGCTCGTGAACATCTCCTTAGCCTTGGCCAAGTTCTCCTCTAACTAACTTCGGATGGAGGACTGCTTGGTCACCCAGACCCGAAGATAGCCCCCATACGCTAACAGCTGCAAGGAGGAAAGACGATGTGAGCTACAGGCAACTTACAAACCCAAAATTTTTCTAAGTAATTAGGGACTTAGGTTTACCTAAGCAGTGTGCTCGAAAACTTGAGCAGCAAGGATCTCCTCATTCAAGCAATCATCGGTCATAGTCTAAAAAGTGGCATTCGTGATGATACCCCTCGCCATCTGAGGAACCATTTTTTGGCAGTCTTCCAAAAACAAGTCCATGTCTTTGGTGAATGTCCAAAAAGGTTCCCTCGGCACTCTATCCTTCAAGATCTTCAGATCCCGTACAGTCCTCTTCCAAATATGGTCCATCATCCACTCCACCTGAGGACGTTCCTCTGCAAAATCGCGTCGAAGCACGTTTATCACATCATCTCTTAGCCATTCATCTACAAAATCTAAAATGCTGAAAAAGCCAAAATTCATAGATGAATGACTAAGAGACAAACCTGGTGGAATTTTGGCCTCTTCCCCGTCAGAGTCACTGACATCAAGCACCTCAAGAGGGACCTCTTTACCCCTCCTTCTTCACCTCTCTTCGGCCTCCTCTGCCAAAACCACCCCTAGTGAAGCACCTAGGGTCTCTACGGCAGCATCGGGGCTTAGGGGGATGGATAAGATTGCCTGTTCTCATGAACGATCTACACCTTTGGTGGAGTGGTCCAGGCCTACAGTCTAGTCCTTGGGGGGAGGAGGGAGAGAGTCATCCTACATTTTCTTCATCTTCAGTGCCCCTAAGACTGCCCAGCTAGTCCCTTCTTCCTTTCGGAGGCCTTTTTTTTTCTGCTCCCCTTTCTCGACTTGGCCGAGGAACAAGCTCTTTGATAGCCAAAGGCTATCGCCTCAATCTGGCCGAACACCCTGCCACAACAATGGCCAGAAGAACTGGCGCTTCCCGGGAACAGGTGGAATCTTGCACCTCGGGAGATAGCCGGAGAGCTCCGAGCCTCGGCATGCCAGTAAAACTTGAGGACTCTATTCGCCCCCCAAGGTTGTGAACAGCGCGCCTTCGGAAAAGTGGCACCAGACATTGCTGCCCGAACATGATATCCCCGAAGGCGGAACCCCCTGGAACTGGGAACCCCCGAACTGAGGGTATGCTTCCCGAAGAGGCTCTGTCCGAACTAGAGGACGACCTCGCCCAGGGACCTCGGGAGTACGGCAGGAGCATTTATGGAAGCATTTAAGGAAGCCTCTGACACGTCCCACCACAGACGTAAAAAGTTGCCCTGACGCACAGACGCCATCAGAATCACATCATGGCCCGTCTCAGCACAAGGCTCGAGGCCATCTGGTTACCAACTATCTGTCCCCTACGCCCAGAAGTTCAGGAGCATTCGACCGCACACATGTCATGATCTGAACGGGCTAGGTATTCCTATATATACAGGAAATAAATACTTGACAGGAGGTTGGTAGGCCGGAGATACAGCTCCCACACTCTGAGAAAATATCAGGCGAGACTTTTTCTGCCTTTCTCTTTGAGCTAGTGACTTTCTCCTTTTTCCGGCCACCACTGACTTGGGCGTCGGAGGCTCCCCCCCCCGGAAAAACACTCCGGGGGCCTCCTAACCCTGTTTACCAGCTTTTCAGGTACTCTCCTTGGGGCGATCAACCTTCCAGGCATTCTTCCTCCTAGAAGTCTCCTCAACAGTCATCATGACTCACAACGATGAGGCCCAAGGCCATCACTCTTGTAGAAGGTTGATTTATCGCCCATCTCTACAAAAAGAAAAAGATCAGTGAAAGTACCAAAAAATCCAAAAAGAAAATTTAGAAAAAAGCTTACTCTTTACAATAGCAGAATAGAAAAATTCACCTCGAAGGAGCATGACCAGCCATGACTTCTTCCCGTCCACTGTTGGTGTAGGCATGTTCTTGTCTATAACATGCTTCTGAATGACCCCGAGCTCCCAAAGTACCTCTTCAGTCATGAAGTTCCATCTAATTGGAAAAGGGTATAGTGGACAAAAAGGAGCTTCGTTCGACCAATCAACCACCTCCCGAATACAGCTCTCAAACTCCTCAAATTGATACTCTAATTGAGGTTGAGCAACTTTGACGGATCCATCACGTTGATGTCAAGGGTCGTCGAAGCCCACTTCATAGGCATGTCCTTCTATCTCTTGTCCACCTCCATGAAGAAGTACTTCTTTTGCCATCATCGCCAGCTGTCCTTGGTACCGAAGGTGAAAGTAAATTTCTTGCTCCCAGATACCAAAGGGAGCAAGAATTAAAAACCCTTCTTTGGGACAAGATGAAGCTTGTAGTATTGAATGAAAAAAATGAAGTGAGGGTCTATTTTGAAGACCCCACACATGCAAAGAAAGGCATTAAAGTAAGAATAGGAGTTTGGGGGTAACTGGTTAACAGCTATGCCATGAAACTGGCAAAAAGTCACTTACCATCTTCGGTGGAGGATAATGAAGACCCGCCTTCAACTGTGCTCTGAATACGGTAACCCCGTTATGTCGAGGAAGGTAGCTCGGTTCGCCAGTACCAGGAAGCCTGGTTGTCAATACCCTTACCTCAGTATTCAGCTAAGGTTAAAATGAAAGGTAAATACATTAAGGCCAAAGGAACTTGAGTGAATAAACGGGTAACCTTAGGAGTAGGCCTACCCGAGGCTTATCGGGTATACATTGTGCATGCAAGATAACTTGAGTTAGTGATGATGGAAAACAAGCTGTGAGGGCTAAAATGTACATATATTTTGAGTGTTAAAAAGGATGCAAAGGTTCATGTAAAGACCAAATTGCACCATGCAAAAAAAAGTAAAATCGAGAAGGGCAATTGAGCCCATTTTATGAACATGTTACGTCTAGCCATTTTTTTTATGGCTTTACTACTCAATCAAGTGTCTAAATGGGTCAAAGGATCCATTTAAGGTCAATCCATGTGTTCTTAGTGAAGGAGAGTCAGGTCTTGGTAAGCCATTGCAAATTCTTGATATTTGGGACTTGGATTGAAGAATAAAGCTCATAGTTGGTGATTTCGGCCATAGGCGATCAAGTAAACTTGAACTCAAAGCTTGATATTGAAGATTTGAGCTTAGCCAAAAGCTTAAAGCAAGAAATTGTTAAGGATTCACTATACTCTACTTGAAGTTGGTATTGTTCCATGTTCAAGTAGATATTTGGTTTCTAAGTGATAGTAGATTGAGCTAAATGAGCTTGGAATGCCGTAGGGGCTTATGTTTTACCTTCGGGTATGTGTATTATGTTTACTAGCTTGCTACTAAAGGCAAGTATTAAGGTTCATTGTAGGTAGGACAACCTATTGTTGGACTTGGAGCTCTAGTAGAATGGAAATTGATGGAGGTGAAACTTGGAATGGAATTATATGTACTTGCTAGTTTGGCCTTCGACCGAGAATGAACAATGTGTGTGTTGTGTGAGTTGTGTGCTTTGGTGCCTTGTTTGTGCTTGCTATCCTTTACTAATTGTAGTTGGTATACATATGTATGTTGCATACACTTGTGCTTCGTGTTTTCATGTCTTTGTTGCAGAGTAAACTTGAAAATGGGAGCTTAAGTTTTCAGACTTAACTAAATAAGCTAAATGGAGCTGTGTGAATTCCTTACTGAGTTATATAATTCATGCCCCGTATATGTATATTTTTTCAGGAAAGGGATTTGAGCTTGATTAGCTTGTGTGCTAAACTTGGAATCGATTGTACTGAGGTAAGTACTAAAACTGATAGAGTTGCTCAATTAGTGCATAGTACAAGGCTTGTATAATCAAGTAACTCATATGTTTGAGTTTTGCAGGCTTGTATGTAGATTGTGGGACAAGTCTAGAAACATGGATGTGTGCTCATGGGCTTTAGTTTTCTAGCTTGCTCTTTTGATCATGGGTCTAGTTGTAGGACTCTTTTTAAAAGCTTTGATAATGTACTACATGTTCAAAGTAGCTTTTGAGTACTTCTAAGTACATGGGCATGTAATGCATAACAAAGTTGTGTTTTGGAGTTTAAGTGCTCTTGGTAGTATACCAAGGATATAAGCACTAGTATGGTGTGTACTTGTAAATGTATCCTTGGCTGGCGTATTAAACTTGTGTATGTGTTATGAATGGAAGACTAAGTTTGTGTAATGAAGTTATTTGTACTCTTGGTTATGAACCATATTGTGTTTAACCTCTTTTTGACTTGTTATGCATAAGACATGGAAAAACACATGATTTCAAACTCCGAATAAAATGGGGTTCTTGGTTGCCATGCATTAAAATGCCACACTTGATGAGCATACATGAAACACTTCAATAAGAAGAAATTGAAACCTTGCCTTGTGATGCAAGTAATGGTTTTATGCTTAAATTGATGAGATTCCTGGGGCACCTCCCGGTGCCTTAGCCTTATGAATAAATCATGTATGCATGCTTAATAAACTTGGCCGAGTGTTAAACCTAACTAGAAACCATTAAGGTACACCTAAAAAACATAAGCTTTGGTGTTTTTAGGTAGCTCTATGGGTTAGCTATTTATGTTCACTGGTTGGGCCCTGTGTGGGTCATGACAGCTTTGTTGGTATCAGAGCCTAACATTATGTTATAAGGGTTTGTCTAGACTTTTCCCACTTAATGTTATATAGACTTGTACTTAATGAGCACATGTATGTATATGTGAATTACGGTGCAGGATGAGAACCTGAGGTTGGGATAAAGAAATTCTTGAATAAGATGAAAGTAGGACAACCCATCCTAGGGATGGTCAACCTACAACTGAGCCTGAGGGAAAACAGGAGATATTGAGGCCCAATTTGGCTGAGGGGCTTAATGCTAGGTAAATGCACCTGGATCTAGGTAGGGTAGACAAGAAAAGATGGAACAGATGATGGAAACAATGTAGGCCACCATAGCTCAATTGGTGGTAGGTATGCAAGCCTTGGCTAGAGGCCAAGCTTAGGTACATGAAAGCCCAAAGCAAACAAGGGCAGAAAAGAATAGAGAAAGTGAAGGAAAAAAGGGAAGAAGGCCTGGTAAAGAACCAGTAAATTATGGCCAGGCAAGTAAGAATGGAGGAGATAGAGAGGAAGAGGAAGGTGATGAAGAGAAGAGACATCCAAGGACCAGGAGAGTGAGATCAGAAATCAAGAGGATTTAGTCTTCTCCAGAAATTACAGCCAAAAGAGGGCTACCAAGAGGTGGAACCTAAAATATAGAAACAAGAGGAGGAAGGCTCAAAAAAGGTGGACTTAGGGAGGGCTAGTTAAAAGGATTCTTGGCTTTGAAACCTCCTATTTTCAATGGTGGTTATGACCTAGAAGAAGCTGAATTTTGGGTCTATTAGGTAGAGAAAATATTTGAGAGCATGGAAGTATCCTCTACACAAAAAGTACTCCTAGCCACTTTTAGACTTGAGGGGAATGTAGAGCTCTGATGGAGAGCTATACGAAGGACTTACCAAGATAAGAATCAAAAGAGGCTACCTACAAGGAAAAGATTAATAAGGTGGGCTGAATTCCTCCTAGTCTTTCAACAACAATATGTGAATGAAGCCCTGAAGGATCAAAAACAAGTGGAATTTGATCAGTTGGAGTAAGGGAGTCTCAGTGTGATGAAGTATGAACAAAAATTTAACAGCTTGATAAGATATGCTTCAGAATATGATGGACAAGAAGAACTCATAACCAAGAGGTTCTTAAGAGTCTTAAGGCGTGAACTGAAGCAAATCCTCAAAGCTGTGGGAGCTAAAGACTATTATCAAGTAGTGCAAAATGCCATAGCACTTGAAGAAGAATTCAGAGAGCAAATAAGGAGTGGCCCAGGAAGTGGAAGTGGCACATAAAAAGGGCATATGAAAAGACCTAGAAAAGAGGCCGAATCTATGGGAGGAAGAAGAAAAAGCAAGAAAGAAAAAGGACCACAAAAATATGGTCCACAGTGCTCTACCTGTGGAATGTTCCATGGCAACAAGCCATGTTTTAAATTGACTAATGACTGCCATAAGTGTGGAGCCCCAGACCACTTGGTGAGAGATTGCCCAAAAAGGGGGAATGAAAGGAAAATGCTAGGTGATGCCCATTGGCATCCTCGTTGTTCGACATAGTGGCCTGCAACAGGGACTTTCGGCGAAGAGGGTATCTACAAAAGGGGCTTCCGGAGGGGCTGGCTGCCTGAAAGATTCAAAGAATAAGGGTTAGGAGATCCCCGAAGTGTTTTTTTGGGGGAGGAGCCTCTGACGCCCAAGTCACTATTTAGCGAGATGGAGAGTAATGGGTAGAGAGTACTGTCTTCCTCTTACCAAGGTTGTTGCCCAAGTATTTATAGGGAGGTGTCAAGAAAAGCCTGCTCGACACAGCCCGTTCAGATCATGACATGTGTTCGGTTGAATGCAGTCCGTACCTTCGGAAACGGGGACCTCTAGGCGGCCATAAGCCGTCTTGGTTAGGGGTTAGGGCCGCGGTAGGTCTGCGTGTCAGGACATAAGTGAGGGCGGCGTGTCAGGATGCGTACGAGGGCGGCATGTGAGAGGCTCCTTAACCATTTTTGTCGTATCCTTAAGACCCCTTCGGTGAAAAAGACCTCTTCGGGATGGGAGAGCTTATTGCCAAGGTTGCTCCAGTTATTCGCGAGTCCCCTCGACATGGGGGACTCCTTTTGGAGGATGTTCTCCTCTTCCGAGGATGGTGAGTCTCCCTCTCCCGAAACTGGTCAGGCCATCTTACCAAGGGTGGTAGAACACCGTGTTCCCGAAGTTAATACTATCACTCCCCGAAGGTGACGGTGGATCACCGAGGTCAGGGGGTCAGGAGGTCAAACCCTGTCTTACTGAGGTTGGCGCTCGTATTTCTCGAGGGCGATGCTCACCCTTACCGAGGGTGATGCTTTGTCAGAGCTTGGCTTTCCGAAGGGTAATAGCCCTTTGGACATCGCATGCCCTCCCTCAGAAAGCGAAAGTGATTTCTTCGGCGTGTAGATTCTCAGAGTACTTCATGGGGCCCATTTATGAAGGCTGGCAGTTATCTTGGGTAGGGGACACTTCATTCTCCGAGGGTGTGCCTTCCCAGATGAGGTAGGTTATAGGTGCTACTCCTCGTCTCTTAGCTAGGCCCTTGGCTTTTTCTCGAAGTGTGTGCTCCTCCTCTCAAAATTTTCTGCCGTATGTTAGCGAACCATCACGTCTCATCATTAGTCTGGCACGCTTTTTTGGATGAACCCGCCTAGGCATCCATGTTATCAGGAGGCGTGCCCTTGTCTCCTGTGCTAGACGACACATGTCACGCGGCTATTGGGGGACAGTGGCATCGGTTATAATAGCCACATCTCTTCACCTTTAGCAGCTAATTATGGCGACGATTCACCTTCAAAGGGCAGTTATGGCGATGATTCACCTACCTCCTTCGGCCTATATAAACCCTTCTTCCCTTCATGGCCCTCATTTGTTTTCCTTTGCTTCTGTCCTGCTCTCATCTATTCTCAAGATCTTTCTTCTCTTTTGCGGCGACATTCCCCTTAGCATTAGGGGGAGGTCAATCCATCCAAGGACAAGGAGTTCAGACGGACTTACTCCGAAGGTAAGGGAGGTGACAGGCTTGAGATCGCTTTTTGGGATGCCCAAACTCGGTAGCAGATGAGAGAATAAGACGTCAACATTAGAACCATCATCGAGGAGTACTCTTTTGACATCCCAACTCCATATCCTTGCCATGATTAGAAGTGGGTCATCATGAGGGAATACTATGGTAGACCCATTTTTCTAAACAAGCTTTTTTGATGGGTCACCGAATTCCATTACCGAGATCTCCCTGGCTTTTCTTTTTTCTTTCTGCCGAAGGTAGTCCGGTGGTAATCGTTTGTATTATTCTAGCCGGAGGTGTCGGATGTCTTTCGGGACTTTGATTATGGCGCCTATCGGAATCATATTCCTCGTCATCTCCTTTCCTTTCCCCTTCCCTCCTCCCCTTCGGAAAGGGCATCCACAGGTAGCGCCGGAGTTGGCCCTGCTTTATTAGAGACTCGATGTACTTCCTCAACTGGAAGCAATCCTCGGTGTCATGCCCATGATCCTGATGGAATTGGCAAAACTTCTTCCTATTTTTCTTATTTTCGAAAGTCCTGGCCTTCGGACACTAGATTGGGTTTCCTTGCCTTTCCATGGCCATCAGTATGTTTGTTCAAGAGGTGTTTAGGGGAGTAAATGACATGGGTCTTTTCCCCTTCTACTTTTGAGCTTTTCCCCCGCCCTCGGCTAAGTACCGGGGTTGATGGCTTTCGCCTTCGGGATGATGATGGTTAGGCTTTGATCCTCCCATTCTTAGCTCTTTGGCTATCATGTGCTGTTCGGTTCTATGATAGAACTCGCCAAGGGTGTTCAAAGGGTCTTTCGAGAACTCGTAAAAGAGTTGTGAATGACACGACCGCCCGTGCCCCTGCCCAGGAAGCCCTGTGAAAGCTGGTCTCACGGTGGATTGCAATTGGCTAGTTGTGTATGTGTGCGGATTAAATCCCATGATACTAGTTGATTATCCTAGAATATGCAATATGCATGCTCTTCATGCTTTCACTTGGTTTATTAAAACCATAAAACATTAACTCGGCCGAGTAATTTCTACGGAAAATAAATACAAATAGCCAAGGCATATGAAATCAACATTTGTGTGAGTTAACTACACATAACAACTCGTGAGAACATTCATACATAAAGTAGACTAATGCCCTCACCCAAGAGCAATCCTAGAGTCGAGGACTCCTCATAACATAGACTATGGAGGCAAACTAAAGTACTGTATAAATACAAGACTCTACTGAGATCTCTTTAACCTAACTCCCACCTTGGATACATGTCCCAGTGGCGAGTCTCAAAAGTCCTTTGCCAAGTGCTACTAGGCTCTGCAGCCAAAGGAAGATACTAGTTAGTACCATTACTTGACCAACAAGCCAACTAAACCCTTATGTACTAGAATCACAAGGATTCTCAACTGTCATACCTGTACACACAAATGAGTACTACCGCGATAATCCTTAACGATTACCTGGTCCAGCAACTTCAGTCTCTACATAACAAAACCAGGGAGTGAGAATTCGATAATTCTCAGTAAGGGATCTTCAATGTACCTGCAAGAAAATACTAGGACTCTTTCTGCGAGCTCACACAGCACGAGGGTTCTATATATATATGGATATATAACTAGGCCATAGGACCTCTCCTCAAGTAGTCCTCCTCATGGTGCTTCACTCCGTGCCTAGCGAGTCCTGATCACTGACCCGCTCCTAGCAAGCCGAAGCTTACTGGATGCAATCATGTAGCCTTCCCATAGCCGTTATATAGGGGAATTATGGTGGAACTTTGTAGACTAAGCCGCAGGGCCTCGTTGTTGTAGACTAGATGAATAAGGTTTCGCCTTGTGACCTCGTGGCTATGGCACGGCTAGGCCGACAAGGGTTCTAAACCTCTCACCTGAGCTAGTAATACCTTGTTGTGATCATTGCAACATAGTTTCCTTTAAAACTTGCTTTCACTTTGACTTAATATAAATCTAAAACTAGGGCATTTTAGGTGTTTTTCAAACATAGAGGTGATAGTACTCCCTCTTAGCTTCGCGTGGAATCTTGAATCACCTTAATCGGACACCCGAGCGAAAAATTATGCCAAAAACAAAACCGTGTGTCAAATGCTGTCTTGGCGATGCATCGCCACAGTTGTCAACGTTCTGAGACAGTTTTCTGGATTGGCGACGTGTCGTGGGAACTCATGGGGATTGGCGACGGGTCGCCAAACCTGTAAAATGCCCAAAAAAAACTCCAATTTTGCTGCTATGAACTTTGGACACTTCCTACACATATCAAACATGCTTGGAATCCCTCCAAATTTCATATACACATAGAACATGTTGCATAGATCACAACCAACTGTCACAAGCCAATCTATGATGTCTTGTAACATCAATACAATCCTCCCAATTCCTCTACTCCACCATAATTCAACCAAAACCTTTAACTAATGCCATAGCTAAAACCACTCGAATTCTTCAAGTAAACTCAAGTTAATGGCATTCAATGAACTTAAAAACATACTCCCTTACCTCAACTCCAAGTAACAAGCAAGAATGAATCCCTTTTTCGTTCAACCAAGCTCACCAAAGTTCTACACAAGTTCCAATCAAAACAATGGCACCAAACGTCAAAACTTCACTATCTAACCAAAACCCAAGCTTCAAACTAACTAACAAACACGAATTCAATCAAGAACACATTCCTTACCTCGTTCAAAAATAAGGGAAGTAGGAAAACGCCCTTCCAAGCCTAAAAAACATGGTTTCAAGCTTGAAAATGCTTCCTCCTAGCTTATATACTTTGAATTGCTTCTCTTGGCACCAAAAACTCTTGATTCCAAGCTTAAATTGAGAGCAAAATGAGGGTGAGAAGGCTGGAAACGGGATTATGGCAGCCATAGTCCACTTTCCCCTTTTTAAACCCTCACTTAACACACAAGCCATCAAAGTATTAAGCTTATTACAATTAAGTCCCCCATCTTTGTAACTTAATAATTCTTAATTAAATTCTTGTATATTTTTCAAGTTTGAGTTAAGGTTGAAATTTAAGTTATAAAAATTCATTTTAAAACACTCGGGACTCGTCCTGGCTATTCAGGATGCAAAATTACCATTTTGCCCCTGAACTTAGTGAACTTTGCTAAACTTCTCTATTCTTGCTATGTAAACTAGAATTAAGTTTCTAAACTTAATTTAACACGGTTTACCTTCCTCAATTTTGCCTCCCACTAGAAGGGCAATAACAGTGAATCCCACCGAAGTCCCCGTATCATGGCGAGGATGCGTATTTCAGGACGAAAGTCTAGAACGCTCAGGGCATCTTAGTTAAATCTTTCGACATAGTCGCGAATTGTTTCCCCATTTCTCTGTGCTATGTTGAACATCTCGATGGGCATCTTTGCTGTTGGCCTGCTGCCGATGAACTGTTGCGTGAATGCTGTGGATAGCTATTGGAAGCTCATTATTGTCCCAGGGGCGAGTGAGTTATACCACGCAGTCGCTGAACTGGAGAGGGTGACCTTAAAGCATTTGCAAAGGGTAGCATCATCGGTGCCGTGTAGCACCGTACTGCGTCTGTACTTGGTTAGGTGGTCTTGAAGGTCACTACGCCCATCGTAGGTTTCCAAGAAGGGGACTCAAAAGTTGCTTGGCATTGGAGCTTCTACTACTGTCCAGACGAAGGGTGACTCTTCTCCAGTAAAGGTCTTAGATAACCTAGACTATACTGGCTTTCGGGCGATCTACCTCTCTACTTTTTCCAGCCCCTCTAGGATTTTTTCCATGAGGATGGTGGCCCTAGGCTCTTCTCACTGTCTGGAGGCCTCCGGCAACGGAGAATCACACTGCCTTTTCGGGGAGTAACATTGGCGGCGGGGAGATTGTGATCTTTCCTCTAGTGAAGAACTTCGCTGGCAAAAAGTCCTAGCCACTTTTGATGCCGTTTCTCCAGTACGTCGGACTCTGGGAGGCACGTTCCCCATCGAGGATTCATCACAGATGTCTCCGCTTCCTGAACTCCAGTGAGTTGATTTCGAGCTTTTCTCTCGATAGGGCATTGGCGAGGGTGCCTTTCGTGCTGAAGGCTATTCTGACCACCTCTGGTCCAGTTGCTACGTCATTTCAGCTACAACAAAGTGTTGAAAATCACACAGAAATCTCATCATGACGGTTAGAGGACGTTCGTACTCAGGCAAGGAAGTCCCTGCGACGGTTCACTCGGTCGCCAGTTGAGCTTCCAGCGCAGACGGGGACTTCAGGAGTCCCTTGTCCTTAGAACGCCAAGTCCCAACGACGGCCACCTGAGAGTGGATTCCCACAGAAGGTGCCAAATGATGCCCATTGCCATCCTCATTGTACAACATAGTGGCTTGTAACAGGTACTTTCGATGAAGAGGGTATCTGCAAAAGGGGCTTCTGGAGGGGGTGGCTGCCTGAAAGATTCAAAGAACGGGGGCTAGGAGATCCCCGGAGTGTTTTTTTGGGGGAGGAGGCTCCGACGCCCAAGTCAGTATTTAGCTAGATGGAGAGTAATGGGTAGAGAGTAGTGTCTTCCTCTTACCAATGTCATTTCCCAAGTATTTATAGGAAGGTGTCAAGAAAAGCCTGCTCGACACAGCCCGTTCAGATCATGACACGTGTTCGGTTGAATGCAGTCCGTACCTTCGGAAACAGGGACCTCTAGGCGGCCATAGGCCGTCTTGGTCAGGGGTTAGGGCCACAAGAGGTCTGCGTGTCAGGACATAGATGAGGGCGGCGTGTCAGGACTTGTACGAGGGCGGTGTGTCAGAGGCTCCTTAACTATTTTTGTCGTATCCTTGAGACCCCTTCTGTTAAAGAGACCTCTTCGGGATGGGAGAGCTTCTTGCCGAGGTTGCTCCAGTTATTCACGAGTCCCCTCGGCACGGGGGACTCCTTTTGGAGGATGTTCTTCTCTTCCGAGGATGGTGAGTCTACCTCTCCTGAAGTTAGTCAGGCCATCTTACCAAGGGTGGTAGAACACTGTGTTCCTGAAGTTAATACTATCACTCCCCGAAGGTGACTATGGATCACCGAGGTTGGGGGCTCAGGAGGTCAGACCCTGTCTTAACGAGGTTGGTGCTCGTATTTCTCGAGGGTGATGCTCACCCTTACTGAGGGTGACGCTCTGTCAGAGCTCAGCTTTTTGAAGGTTAATAGCCCTTTGGCCATCACTAGGGAGGTTCAACCTTAGGTGGCCTGGAGAGCAACAACCTATGCCACAAATAAAGGCTAACATGCACAACCTAGGAAGGAAGCTTGTACCTAAGCTGCCACAGGATCAGAGGAGGCAAAATGCACCTCCTGGCAGAATTTTCCAACTAGAAACCTCCAAGAGAGTGCAAGATGCACCAAAGGCTGAAGTTGTTGAAAAGGAGACTAGCCAATAAAGGCTGAGTAGAATAGCTTTAAAAGTTACCATTCACCTTAACCGCTAGTTAGTATCTACATTGTTTGATATTGGAGCTTCATTGTCTATAATTGTATCTAACTTGGTTAAGACCATGAACTTGGAAGTAAAACACATGACAAATATGTATCTAGTCAAGGCTACTGGCAATGAAATCTTGTTTGCTTATCACATAGTTGAAAATTATGTGATCCAGTTTGATAAGCTAGAGCTTAAAGCAAACTTAATAGTGTTGGAAACTTATGATTATGGTGTAATCTTAGGCATGAATTGGCTGAGTAAAAATAAAGTGATGATAGATTGTCATGCAAGACAACTATTGGTGCCTGGTTGTAAACCATTTGAGCTGGACAAGTCACTTGAATTAGTCTCAGATCACCAAGTTGAAGTAGTAAAGCTAATAATTTTAGAAAATGAATATGAATGCTTGGAATTGAATGAGAAAGGAGTGACTAGTGAACTTAGTCAAATTCCTATAGTCCAAGATTACCCAGAGGTCTTCCCTACAGACCTACCTGGACTGCCACCTATAAGAGATGTGGAGTTTGAAATTAAACTTGAATTAAGAGCAGCTCCTGTGTCTACCGCTCCATACAGAATGGCATTGCCTGAAATGATAGAGTTGAAAAAGCAAATAAATGAGTTGCTTGAAAAAGGGTTCATCAGACCCAATGTGTCCCTTTGGGGAGCACCTGTCTTGTTTGTGAAGAAGAAAGATGGAACCCTTAGACTCTGTATTGATTACAAAAAACTTAATGCCCTGACCATTAAGAACAACTGCCCTCTTCCAAGAATTGAAGATCTGTTTGATCAACTGAAAGGAGCAAAAGTATTCTCTAAAATAGACTTAAGGTTTGGTTATTTCCAGTTGAGGGTTAAGGAAGAAGACATACCGAAGACTACTTTCAAAACTAGGTATAGGCATTTTGAATGTACAATAATGCCATTTGGGCTCACAAATGCACCTGCATTCTTCATGGACCTTATGTAGAGGGTGTTTAAAGTATACCTAGACCACTTTGTGGTAGTTCTCATTGATGACATTCTGGTATACTCAAAGGACGAAGAAACTCATAAAGAGCACCTAAGGCTTGTACTTGGCTTGCTCCAAGAACATAAACTTTATGGGAAGTTGAGTAAACAGAAATTTTGGACCCGAAAGATTGGATTTTTGGGTCATATAATCAGTGACCAAGGATTAGTAGTGGATCTTGAAAAGGTAAGATCAATTTTAGATTGGAAACAACCATAGAATGTTAAAGAAGCCAAAAGTTTATTGGTGTTAGCTGGCTATTATAGGAGATTTGTACCTAAATTTTCTGTCATAGCAGCCCCTATGACCCAATTAACTAGAAAGAATCAAAAGTTTATTTGGGAGAGTAAATGTGAAGATAGCTTTATGGAGCTAAAGATGAGGTTAACAACAACTCCTGGGCTAGTTTTACCAAATCTGAAAAGGCTTATGAAGTTTATACCAATGTATCCTATGTCTAGTTAGGTTATGTCCTAATACAAGACAAGTAGGCCAATTGCTTTTGGATCAAGACAATTGAGACCACATGAAAAGAGATATCGAATGCATGACCTGGAACTTGTAGCAGTAGTCTTTGCTCTTAAGCAATGGAGACATTACTTGTTGGGTAATAAATTTCATGTCTATACAGACCATAAAAGCCTCAAGTACCTTTTCACTCAAAAGGACTTAAATATGAGGCAAAGAAAATGGTTGGAGTACCTAAAGGATTTTGACTGTGTAATTGAATATACAGTTGGCAAGGCCAATGTAGTGGCAGATGCCTTGAGCAGAAATTACATTGGAATACTAAAAGGAGGAGGAGAGGAACATAAGGTCGAGAGCCTTAATCTTACTTGCTTAGCAAGCCAATGGTTAAAATGGGAACATGAACAACTAAGTGTGCTTACTATCACACTTGAATGGAAGGAACTCTTCAAAGAAGCACAGCTTAGTGATGAGAAAATTGATTTGGTATCTGGCCAAAGGAGAAGGGAACTATTCCAAGGTTTTTCTTATAGGCAAGGATTGTTGTACTTCTAGAATAAGTTATATGTACTTGAAAAGGATGAACTAAGATCCCAGATTTTGGAAGAATCACACTCTAGTAAACTCAGTATGCATCCAAGAGCCACAAAAATGTATCATGCTCTCAGGGCTTATTTTTTGTGGCCATACATGAAACCTGATATTAGTACTCATGTATCTAAGTGTAAGGTATGCCAACAAGTGAAAGTTGAACACTAGAAACCAGGGGGGAAGCTTCAAAACTTACCCATACCTGAGAGAAAATTGGGGTCCATATCTATGGACTTTATGGTGGGAATACCACTGACAAGAAGGAAACATAATGCCATTTGGGTTATTGTAGACAGATTGACCAAACCGGCCCATTTTTCTTCCTATGAATCTCACAGACTCAATGGATAAACTAGCCTAGCTTTATATAAAGGAGATAGTGATACTTCATAGTGTGCCTGATGATATTGTGTCAGATAGGGATCCTAGGTTTGTTTCTAGGTTTTGGAAATCCTTACATCAGGCATTGGGCACTAAACTTAAGTTTAGTTCAGTATACCATCCATAGACAGATGGACAAATAGTGAGAACTAGTCAAGTTCTGGAATACATACTAAGATGTTGTGTTATTGATTTCCAAAGAGAATTGGATGTGCATCTCCCATTAGTGAAATTCTCATACAATAATAGTTATCATTCAGTAATTGGAAATGGCCCCATATGAAGCTTTTATATGGCATAAAATGTATCACCCCACATTACTGGCATGAGCCAGAAGATAAATTGAAAGTGGGACCAAAAATAAAAAAAAAGACCCCTGAAAAGATAAAAATGATTCAAGCAAGAATCAAGACTACCAATGATAGGCAACAATCTTATACAAACTTAAAAGAAGAATATACCTGGATTTCCAGGGAGGAAGACTGGGTGTGGCTTAACATTTCTCCTATGAAAGAAGTAATAAGATTTGGAAAGTGATGCCTTTCAGCGTCATCGTTGTGTGACATGGTGAGCCTGGAGCAAAGACTATCGGTGGAAGAACGCCTGGGTGAGGAAGCTCCTGCGAAAGGGGGGCTGCAAAGACTCAGAAAAATAGGGGTTAGAGGTCCCCGAATGTTTTTCCAGGGAGGAGCCTCCGACGCCCAAGTTAGCGTTTGGGAATGGAAGGTAAGTAGAAAGTAGAGAGATTTCCCCTTGGAGTCCAGCCCCTTTCCTGGGATGCTTACCGAAAATTTATAGGAAGGTGAACAGTAGAGGTTCATTTAACATGGCCGGCCTAGATCATGACACGTGTTCGGTTAGATGCGATCCGTACCTTCGGGGAGAAGAGGAACATTTAGCCGGCCATAGGCCGCCTGGCCAGGAGCCTAGGCCGCGTGAGGGCAACGTGTTAGAGCATGTCTGGGGGCGGCGTGTGGGGATGTGTCAGAGGCTCCTTAATTGCTTTTACCATACTCCTGAGGTCTCTTTGGTAGAAGAGAGCTCTTTGGAGCAGGAGAACTATCTCCCGAGATCACTTCAGTAGTCCAGGAATATCCTCGCCAAGGGTGGTCCCAGTTGGGGACGTCCTTCCTAACCGAAGATGGTTTGGTCGTCTTACCGAGGGTGATGATGGATCGTTTTCCCGAGGTTGGTACTATCATCTCTAGGGATGATGAAGTATTACCGAGGTCGGATGTAAGAGGGGCCGGACACCCTCTTTTCCGAAGTTGGTGCTGTCCTTTCCGAGGGCCGTGCCTTACCCGAGCCTGCGGGTTTGAAGGGTGATAGGCACTTGGGCTATCACATGCCCCTTATGAAAAGTCGAAGTGGAGACTTCGGCTCTAGTCTCCCGGAGGACCTTTTGCCGGACTTCGAGAGGGACACTGCTCAAGGAGGCGTTTCGTCATCCGAAGGTGTTCCTTCCTAGTCGAGGTGTCATCACCCAGTCCTTTGGTGATCTAGGGGCACGCACTCCCTTTATTTTAACTTTTTCTGCTACAGGTTAGTGAACCGTCGCGTCTCATAACCAGGTGTTACACTCGGAAAGTGATGAATGATTAATTACCGGGTTAAGTGGATTAGTGGCATAAATAGTTTCCTAATTTGGAAACTTAGTGAAATTATTTGTAGAGACTTTGAATTATTTATGGAATGGGCATTAATGAGTGTTGGACACTCTGAGAATTATGCTTGGCTAAGGCCAAGAGTTTGGGTGATAAAAAAAAATGGCAAGTTTGGAAGTTGAGGGACTCAATTGCAAAGTTGGAGAAAGATGGAGGACCAAGTGAGTAATTTGGCCATTTTTCATGAAAAATATATGCATGGCCAGCCACCCCATGTTATCAATTTAAAATTGGCCTACTACACATTCCACTCATAATTATTTAATCCCTCCACTACATCCTCCACTCACCAATTAAATATTACCCCACTTACTTTTGTCCCCCACTTTCCCAATTTGACTATTCTATTACCCATGCCTTGTCTCCCACTACAAATCCCACTCACCATATTTTAATCACCCACTTACATTGTCTCCCACTTACATTAAAATATTGGCCCATCATTTTTGACTTATTCTCCTACCTTTTTCATTCAAAATTCGTCCATACCTCCAAATTATGCATTTGATATGCATTTTGGGTGCATTTCACTTCATTTAGCACCATGACCACCCACCTTCTTTGAATATACGTTTAATGCACATTTAGAATGCATTTGAGTTTCATTTCTCTTTCATTTGCAAGTGCATAACCAGCCATCACTCCCACTTTCATTTCATTTTCATTTCCACTCTCTCTCTAGCACCAAAAGCTCTCCCTTCTCTCTAAGTTCTAGCCATGGTGTTCTTCAAACTCCATCTCCTTCTTTCTTCATCCAAGATTCGGCCATAGCTAGAAATGCATGTTCTTGCACATGCAAACACATTTTCTTGAAGCTTTCAAGCTCCTAAACCCATCTAGACCAAGAACAAAGTGAGAAATCAAAGAAAACCCATGAAGAAATGCTTGTGAAGTTTCGGCCATATGGATAAAATGGTGTTCTTGAGCTCACCTCAAGAGCTCCTTACATGCATGGCATTTCTAAGCCATGAAGAGCAAGAAGATGAAGACGAACTCCAAGAAAGTGAAGCTCAAGTTTCGGCCATTTAAAGGTTGTAAGTGAACCAAGTTTTTCTTGGTAGTTTCATGTATTTTGAGCTAGATGCTACTCTCTAATGACTTGGCCATGTTGGATTTTTGCAAGGAAATCAAGTGGATATTTCGGCCATGGAAGGATATTGTTGTTCTTGAGCTCAACTCAAGAGCTCTTTATATGCATGGCACTTTTAAGCCATGGAAAGCAAGGATGGAGGTTTCGGCCATGAGTATACATGGCATTTGGAGGCATGAAACCAAGTGTTCTTGGTGCCTCGAGGCTTGTATGGCCATTCCAAGGAAGGAAACAAGCAAAAGATGAAAGAAAAGCAAGAAAAAGAAATGATGGGGCTATTTGGGCCAAAAGTTAAATTTGAAGACCCAAATTGAAAACCAAGTGTTCTTGGTCCATAAATTATGAAATGGGCTATTTTGGGCCATAATGGCATTATTGGAAAATGGGCTAAATCCTGAAAAGGTTAATATAGGCCCAAGTCCTGAAAAGGTTAATATGGGCCTCAGTTCACAAAAAGGCTAAGTGGGCCTTTACCTCCTTAAGTGAGATCCATTAAGGAAATGGCAAAGTTCCAACAACAAACAAAGCAAAGCAAAGGCAATAAGCAAAAGGTTACACCAATGGTGGTAAGGATCCTTTACTCACTTATTGCATGGTGTACTTCCATGATATTGTTTGTGAGTATAAATGCCCCTATGTGATGGTCATAGAACCAAGTGACCATAGGTGTGCAGCGGGTTAGTTGTTCTTTGTGTGAGGGCTCATGTTACTTTCTTAGTTTAATAATTGGGCACGTAAGTGCATAATTGATGAGGTATCATTGCTTCGGCAACTTTGGGCACGTAAGTGCATATTGGACGAGGATTGTTGCTTCGGCAACTATGGATATGAATAATGGGCAATTGTGGATATATATGGTTTGATTAGCTAATCAATATAAAAGCAAGTGTTAGAGTTTATAGTAAGAATGGCCAACTTACTATGTAACTCGGAGCTCTAGGGGAACGGGTGGTATGATTAAGAAGGAGAATTGAGGTTTAAAGCCTTGGACACTTGCCAGGGGTGCCATTGGTGCCAGGGGTGCCATTGGTGCCAGTACTGCCAGTCTGGCCAGGAGTGCCAGTAGTGGGTGGCAGTAGTGATTGCCCAGGAAAACTTGTGGTTGAGTGCGTGTGTTGTGTGCTTCTCTGAACCGTTGTTGTTTGTGCATGCTAACCCAAATTATTATTATTATTGTTGATGCTGCTATTGTGCTGTATCTTGTGTTTTCTTTGTTTTAGTGTTTTCCTTTGCAGGAACAGGATTATTTGCCATGATATTCTTGGCATTGGATTTAATTGCCATGACATTCTTGGCTTAAGAATAGGCTTTGGAAGCCATATGTGACTACAAAAGTCACGAGAGATTACCTCATTCTGATTTGGCATTGCCATTACGTTCTTGGCACAATTTTGGCTTTTTAAGCCGGATATGACTATGAAAGTCATGAGTTACTTACCTCACACCTGGATCCTTACTGAGTTTTATAACTCACCCGCCCTTCTTTACTTTTTTCAGGAAGTGGATTGGATGGCTTGATAGATCAAGTAGGGAGTACTAGAGTACTCGTTATGTTTTGCTAAAGGGTTGGGTATGAGTTTAGTGTTGCTTAATATATTCATTTGACTCTAAGTGACTTATGTGGTATATTTTACTTGTGGAACAAGCTAATGGTTTGGACTTCCTTGTGCAGGCTTGTGGAGTCTAGAAGTTGTGGGAACAAGGTCTATTAAGCTGGAATGAGTTCCAGATTATGAGTTAAAGTTTGGGTAGGCATAAGAACTTGGTCTGTAAAACCTAAACTTAACTAGTTATGGACATATAGCATCCTTGGTATGTTTTCCAAGTAGGAGATGCTTGTTAGATGCACTTTGTGATCATGATTATCTTAGGATGAATTTTGATGAAATGCCATGATGGATATTCATGTTATGTGTACTAGACTTGGCTGATGCTCATGGATATATAAATGTGGTTTTCAAAGTTGAAAATGAGATGGGCTTCTTTGTTGCCATGCATTGGATTGGTACACTTGATGGACACACATCCTATGCACTTAATGGATTAAGTGTATGCTTTGCTTGAATTGCAAGTATGATTTGCTGATTATGTGTGTAACTAAGGGAAGACTTCCAGTGAATCTGGATTTATTGGATTTTGTTGAAATGGCATCTAAAGACTTGTGTGTGTAACCGGCTAAGTGGTAAAGTCCATAAATGGAACACTAGAATTCCACATAGGTATTAGCTTGTTCCTGGAGAGCACCCTGACAACACATTGAAAGTATTTAAGTAACAAGCTAGTACCAGAATAGATCCTGGAGTCACGCCATAGGTGCTCATAACTAGCTAATAAAGCCCCTTCAGTATGAATAACTTCCGCTGCATTAATCTGATAATTGGGCCCAGATGGGCCAGGGGTAGTTTGGGGCGTGACACCAGGCGTGTCAGTTATGGATAAGCGTGCCTGGGTTTTCGCGGTGTCAGGAAGCGTGTCCTAGTTTTTCGTGTTAGATGACATGTGGCACACGATGGTTGGCGACAATCACGTCGGTTACACCAGCCGTGTCCTTTCACCTTCGAGGGGCAATTATGGCGACAATTCGCTTTCGCAGGGTAGTTATGGCGACGATTCGGGTACCCCTGTTCGGCCTATATAAACCCTTCTTCCCCTCATTTGCTCTCTTCTATTCTTCTTTTGCTCTCATCTGTTTCTGAGCCTTTCCTTCTCTTCCTCCCCTTCTCACGGCGGTGTAAGCAGTGGAGTGATTTCCGGCCACCATCTACGACGGCGTCTAGGAATCCAGACTTCGGAAAAACTTTCGGGGGGTCTTTCCTTCCATAGTTCTTTCTTTTTCCCGAGGTTGTTTTTTCTAAAGTCTTGTTTTTTCGAAGTCCTTCGATTCTCTTACTTCAATTTTCCCGAGGTTGCCTTTCTTCTTTCTTGTGAAATGTCGAATCCTACTCCATTAATGACCGTCCGTCCTACTCCCGAAAGTTTGGTCCCCCTTGAGTCTCATCCATGCTGTACCACTTCGGAGAAGATGTCGAAGTGGATAGCAAAATACTATCTCCCTTCTTACGTCGTTCCGAGGTTACCTATTCCGGGCTCGTATGGCTATAGTGCCCATTCGGATGAAATCACTGTTTACTGGGCCCAATTGAAAGTCAGTCTTCGGTACCCTTCCCCTCGGATGGTATGCGAGTTCTGCAAGTTTCACGAAATTGCCGTGAACCAGCTCCCTCCTAATTCTTATTCTTACTTCAACTCTTTTCTTTGCATGTGCGAGGTTTTTAAGATACAGCCCCATTTTCTTTTCTTCCTACAATACTACAAGCTCCACCTGGTCTTGAAGGGTAGCTTCTACTTCCTACTTCCCTGAGGGTCCTTCGATTCTAAACCAAGTCTTGGCCAAGCATCCAGACCTCGACCTCTCCTTCCTGGCTGCCCTGAACATTCCCGAGGGACCTCGCTGGACCTTGTCAAAAATCGAGCTTCTGAACCTCCCTTTTTCCCTTCATTCGGCACCGATGGCGGTGGCTAAGGACAAAAGAGAAGGAGCATCTCGCGACACCGGGGTCCCTTAGATGTCTTAGGGCTTTACTTTTTCTTCTTCTTCTTTTTCGTAGCCTTTTTCTTGTAACTTCCTCCTTGTAATAAGGCTTCCTTAATAATACTTTCTCTTTCAAAATTTGGCTAAGTCCCCAATAACTTTGTCTCCAAAGGGTTATCTTGACCACTTTTGGTCTGGGGCCCTCAGTAAAATACTAACTTCGGGAGAATGCTAACTTCGGCGAATTCCTTAAGTCAGTAACTGACTTACTTTCATCAGAAGTGTTCGGTCGATGCATTTTTCGGGGAAGATGACCCAACAAACTTTGGAGAAAAAATGCCAATCTCACAAGTGCTTATTTGCTTCTTGTTCGGTAAGATTCCTTAGGTGGAGTTATCCTTTCCAAAAAATTTCTGTACTTAGAAAAATTTTCTAATTGTACAATTTTCAGATGAGTTTCTAAGCGTAGAACTTCCTCAAGGCATCCAAGTGCCAAGTATTTTTCAGTTTTCTACCTTCGGGATCGCCGAGCTTGTAGACTTCTTTCTGAACTTCATCCAGGACCCGATAAGGTCCTTCCCAGTTAGCTCGAAGTACTCCATGAGACTGCCTTCGGGGTTCAAACTCAGCCTTCCGGAGAATGAGGTCTCCATTTTCGATTTCTTTTTTTCTAATGTGTAAGTTCGCGATCATAGCCACTATTTGCTGGAAGGCTTTTCTCCTGAGTTCGGCCACTTCTCTGTGTTCGTCAATTAGGTCGAGTTTAGTTTTCAATCTGAGGTCATTCCCTTCTTTGTTGAACACTTGTACCCTGACCGATGGCTGGACTACCTCGATGGGGATAATGGCCTCTACGACGAAGACAAGTGAAAAATGCGTCTCACCTGTGGCTCTTCGGGGCGTTGTCCAGTAACTCCATAGCACACTAGGAAGTTCTTCTGGCCGTTTTCCTTTTGCCTCCCCTAATCTCTTTCTCAGGCCGTCTTTCATGGTTCTGTTGAATACCTCTACCTGCCCGTTACTTTGAGGATGGGCTACCGGGGCGAAATGTAGCTTGATGCCGAGGTCAACCACAAATTCTTGGAACCCCTTGTCCGTGAACTGGGTGCCATTGTCAGCCATTATTACCCTTGGTATGCCAAATCGGCATATGATGTTCTTCCAGACAAATTTTTGTATGTCTTTTGCCGAAATTGCTGCCAGGGGCTCTGCTTGAACCCATTTAGTGAAGTAATCTACTGCAATCACGTAGAACATCACGCCCCCAGGTGCAGTTGGGAGTGGCCCGATGAGGTCAATACCCCATACTACAAATGGACAGGGATAGTTAGCCGAGGTTATTAACTCCGAGGGTAGCCTCTGGACGCTGGCACGTCTTTGGCACTTGTCACATTTTCGGACAAATTGCCTTGCATCCTTCCTTAGGGTAGGCCAGAAGTAACCTTGGCGAAGTATCACTCCGGCGAGGGCGTCCGTTCTTATATGGGAAGCACAGGCCCCTCATGAACTTCTTTGAGGATTGTTCCGACATCCTCTTCACTCATGCACTTCTGCAAGGGACTTGCATATCCTTGTCTATACAGTTCATCCCCGATGAGGAAGTATCTCCCGGAGCGCTTTCGCACCTTTATGGCCTCGGTAGAGTCTTCGGGTAGTACTGAAGTTGCTAGGTATTTTTTTATGGAATCTTGCCATCCTGCTCCCAAGGTTGCTATGCACATTAGCTTCGTGCTAGGTTGTTTCAGCACCTCGATAGGTTCCTTGGATTTGGCCAAGGTACCGGCTTGAGCGTAATCTCTTCGGGGCACATTTTCTATTTGCACCAAATCGAACTCTTTAACGAGCTCCTTGACGAGGTCATGGTATTTTGCCAAGGTTGGGTCCTTTTGATAGTCGAAGTGCTATCGCTCTGACCACGTACCGACCACGGGAAAAAGGGTGCCAAACACCTGAGGCATACGACCTCGGAAAGGACTCCGGAGCGAAGGAAGTCATACACCTGAGGCACACGACCTCGGCAGCTCACCAAATTCCGACTTCGGCAGCCAACGTAGCGCCTCCTTCGGGAAGACGACAGAACCAGCTTCGGGGGAGAAAGACCAACCACCCCCTGTAGGAGAAAGCGCCCCGAAGACGTGGACACCAAAGTTCCAACCCGACTCCGGGAAAGGGTCCCTAACCCCGAAGTGAGACATCAACCAAAGGGACCTCGGTTGTACGGCAAGAGCCATCAAGGAGTCTCTGACACTCCGCTCATATATGTCTCCGACATGCCACCCCCAGGCACGCTCTAACACAGCATCGCAGCATAAGTCCTGTCACACAGGGCTACACCTACCACGGCTCGTGGACCGAGGAGCCAGCAGGTGGCTCGGGGCATTCACGCCCAAAAATACGAACACCATCCATCCATACATGTGTCACAATCTGAAAGGATCACCCCCTCCCTTATATACCAGGGAAATGGTCACGAACAGGGGGGCTCCCCTAGAGAGAGAGAAAAAAATAGGATAGAGAGGCTAAAAAATAGAGGACGCTCTCCTCCCTCCGCCTGAATACTCTCCCTTCAGCCCTCAGAAAGACACGCCAGGCAAGAGTCCCTTGTGCTTATTACTATGTCTCCTTCTCTCTAAAAGCACTGACTTGGGCGTCGGAGGTTCCCCCCCGGAAAACCACCCTGGGGGCTTCCTAACCCCTCTTTTCTGAGTATTTCAGCCAGGTCTCCCTGATGAATCCCCGCTTCTGGCTCTCTCCCATACCGGAGGTCCTCCCCGTCATCACCCTGTCACGGGACTAGGCAGCTGCCGGCCACCACTTAAGGTGACCCTTTCAGGGTATTTTCTTGTACCTCCAGGACCCTCTGCTGCCCACACCGCTGCACACAGTGGAGATGCTGGCTCCGCCTAACCGGACCGCATCAGATGCTGGCCCCGCACCCCGGGATAGCATCATCTGGCACCGTCTGTGGGAAACCTACTCCCAGGTTGCCAGAGTTGAAGCTTGGCGTTCTAAGGAGAAGGGACTTCTGAGGTTCCCGTCCACGCCAAAGATTCAATGGGCAACCGAATAATGGCAGCAGGGACTTCCCTGACCGAGGGTGAGTGCCCTCTGACTATTACCATAGGCTAGTCTGCCCGAATTCCCATGCCCTGTCGTGGCTGAAATGACGCGGCAGTTAAGTTGAAGATGGCCGTAGCAAAATTTGGGCCGAAGGCCCCCTCATCAGTACCTCGTTGGGATAAGAGTCCCATACCAATTTATAGGAATTTGGGAAATGGAGATCAATGAGATGAGTCCTCAGTGGAAAGCGAGCTCCCCGGAGTATGACCTACGGGAAAAGCAGGGTTAGGATGACCCAAACCTCCCCGCCGAAAGAGTTCTGCACTCGAGGAAAAAATTGCCACTTACTTGGCAACGAAGTCAAAACCCATTGCCCCGAGAGGTCGTCTACGATTTGACTGGCGGGCAGAAGGCGCCGACTCTACTTCCCAGGACACGACCTCTGTCCGAAGTGACCCGCCTCCGCGCAACGCCGCGAAAAAGAGTAGAGCATTCAGAAAAGACTATCAAAATGGTGCATTGTACTCAAAGAGTACTACATCGCGTATGAGCCTAGAAGGGCAGTAAACGCCCAGGTACTGGCATACTAGATCGCCGAAATCCCAGAAGTAGGGAAGGCTGAAACCAACAAGGGAGACAGAGCGAAGATAGATCCAGACTGGAAACTCCTTGTCAGTGGAACCCCAAGTGCAGAACATCAGGGCGCTAGGATAACCCCTCGGGGGTTCGAAGGCAAGGAGGCCACCAAGACGATCAAATTTGATTACCAAAAGTGTTGGGCCATCCGAGCGTGGCAATGCTAGGTATAATAACCTCGCACAAAAGGCGGAAAGATCATACAAAGAGGAATCTCGCAACCAAAGAGTCCCGAAAATCCTCATGAAGCGGCAGAAAGTGCAAAGACGTTCCGGACAACATTTCCTAATGAAAGGAAAAGTTATGCAGGCAGAGGTACGCAACTCCGTTATAAAAGTATATATATCGATAAAAAGGGTGCAAGACAATTCGTCCAAGAGGTGTGAAAATGGCCAGAGACACGCCAGCACCCGAAGACTGCCTTCGGAGCGGATAACCTCGAAAAGATTGCACCGAGGCACTCCAGACAGCACCCGAAGATGTGAAGTTCTGCATGATAGCAGAGGACTACTTCACTGAGTGGGGTAAGGCAGAACTCCTAGCAACCATGCTGGCAAAAGGTGCACAAAAAGTTCGTCTGGAAGAACATAGTATGCTGATTTGGCATACTGACGGTGACACTGGCCAGTAATGATTTCTAGTCTATGGACAGAGGATTTCAAGAATCCGTCACCGACCTTGAAATAAAAAGGCACTTCAGCCCACTAGCTCAGCCCCCAAGCTGTTAGTGTTGTGCCCAAAAAGCCAATCATGAGATGATTGTATTTTTGCAAATTGAGTCATGATATTTTATTGAGGCATTAATCCAGCAATTTTGTTTGTTGTTTTGTTTCTGCGTAACGTAATAAACATAATTGTAACCCTAGAATAATGATATTCTTAAACATCTCTAGTATAGTATTATTGTGGAGCGGGTTGCAATAATACATAATGACTAGCATATGTGGAGACTAATATGAGATATGTAGTCTACATATGGGTACAAGTTGGAGAACTTGTGTACTGGACCGACCCACCATGAGAACACTTCATGGATCGTTATATGAGTGTCATAAGTGATTCTCATAGTGATCATGGTATATGTAGTCCTTCGACCTAAGATCATCAAGGTTCCCTACATGTGAGTCACATACTTTGATACTTTCCTTTGTTGCTCGTAACTGAGTGAACTTGAAGGAGGTCATTGGGTATGTCACATATCATGCGGAGGGATTTGTATGATCAAGATGGGATTTGTCCCTCCTATGTAACGGGAGTGATATCTTTGGGCCCCTTGATAGAGTGAGACTTAGAAAATGCATGGCCATGCTCCGATGAGTTGATATATGATATCAATGTCATCAGTTTAAGTTAGTCTACCCGGTAATCAAGAAACCAAAGATTGGGCTATACGAGAGTGACACATTCGATGTCTCGTGCTTAGTCTTGATATCTTGGACAAAGGGACAATGGCATATATCGGTGATGATCATAAAGGTTTAGTCGATTCACCGACAATCTTGTCACTTGGGTAGCAATGATGTGTTGCTAGACACCGCTCATTGCTTATGATCATAAATGTGATTTATGATCATTGCCAACATGGCAAGAGCCTATTGGGTCGCACACGTAGAGCTATTTGGATCATTAGAGTGCATGGGCTAATTATTTGGGTTATGGTTTCACTTTAATTTCGTATTACTAATGGGCCAAGGAGTTGAGCCATTATTAAGCCCGAAATTAAATCCTAATTGGATTAGGGCTTTGAAACCCATTAGGCCTGGAAGTTGAGTCTCACTATAAATACAACTTTTAAGAGAGAAATTCGCAGGTCTCCTTGCCCTAGCCTCCCAAAAGGACAGCCACACTCTTCTCTTGCAATTCCTTGGAGGACGCAAGCTAGCACTGCGAGCACAAGAGAAACGCATCTGCCGAGACGTGGTGGAAGCGTGGTGATCCTGAGAGGCTCGTGTGGATACCATAGAGAGCCTGAACACGTCAACTGTTCAGGTTTTGTGATTCGACTCTACAGTTGAGTGAGAGATCTCAACCGAAAATTAGGTATGAAATTTTCGAACACCTGGTTTACCCCGTTTCACTTGGATCCTGGAGGGTTTCGGTTAAATTCCGCTGCGCTGTTTGGCTCCCGAAACCCAACACAAGCAACAGTCAAGCAGAGTTGCCAAAAGAGCTATAAAAGAGGGACTATAAGAGATGCAAAGGGAAAGTGGCCAGGAGCACTTCCTACTGTACCAAGGAGTTATCAGGCAACTCCCCGAGGGACCAAGGAAGAGACACCTTCCTCACTTATCCCCAGTACAGAAAGCCATTATCCATTTGAAGTAGTTCAGCCAGCATACAGATGTTTGACGAAAGAGGACATGACCTCGGGTTGAGAACTAGCCTCGACTTAGTTGTCAAACACTGAGAAACGGCCGAGCTCAAAAGAAGGCCTTTTCGGCAAAAGGTGGCCATAAGTGCAAAACTTGCATGATAGGCCAAAAGGAATAAGGAAAAGGAGACTTCGCCCCCGAAAAGCCAAATTAGAACCTCAAAAACCATCCTATGGGGTACTTCGGCCAAACGGGAAAGGGCCTTATTTGGTCCTAAACGATGTCCGAAGGGGAGCATACAAGCTTGGCAACAACGAAGAAGCAAAACTGAAAGGTACAAGGCACTCGAGCGCCTTAAAGAAATTCTATACTCAGAATTTTTAGACAATAAATGGTGCAAGCCAGAAATTTGTCTAAGTACAGAAAGTTTTCCCCTGTATGAGAATGTTTGCCGAACAAAGCTGAAGTATGGACTCCCGAAAGTCTCCTAGTCCTTCCGAAGTTGGTTGGGTTATATGCCCAAAAGAGGGCAAGTCTACCGAACACAGTCGACAAAGGGCAGGCTAAAATTTGCCTGAAAAGGAACTTCGCCAACTGTGAAAGACCGCACGAAGAATGGCCGACGAAATGAGCAAAGAAAGTGCCGAAGTCCCTTAACCGAAAGTGGTCGGGACAATTGGGAAACAAAGATTGCTCAAAAAGACTTAGCCAAAATCATGAAGGAAAATCCATTGAAGAAGGTCTTGATACAAGGAGAAGATTACAAGAAGAAGAGTACAAAGAAAAAGAGGAAGGCAAAGGTCCTAGAATATCTAAGGGACCTCTACGTCATGGGAAGCTTCGGCTGCTGAATCTTTTGCCGCCACCTTCTGTGCAGGAGGAGGAAATGGCAGGTTAAGGAACTCGACTCTTGACCACATCCACCGAAGCCCCCGGGAATATCCAGGGTAGCTAGAAAGGAAGGATCAAGGTCCGGATACTTCTTCAGAAACTGATGACGAGCTAGGCAGAAGCTGTCCTGAAAAGCAACCTTGGACGTCTTGACGGCTTTGTCTTTTTCAACGTCCAACTCGTCCGCCTCATGTTGAAGATCCGAAACCTCCTGCCGAAGGTCAAAAATCTCCTTCTCCAGCTCCTCGGTTTTCTTCTTCTTGTTCAAACCTTCCTTCAGCAAGTCGACCTTGGCCTGGAGTTCAGCATTTTCAGCCATTGCCTTCGCCAGGAGGGCAGACTCCCCTTCCTTTTCCTTTTGAAGGGTCTCGTTGGCTGAAGTCAGGTTGATTAATTTGTCGCCAAGGTCAGACATCTTCTTGGAAAAATCCTTCAAGAGCCCCTCTTGGCCCTTCAAGAACTCCTCCCGAAGACTGGTAATCTTCTCCTTGCATATTTGGCTCAACTTGGTGTTTGTCAGCACCGAGTTGGCACAAAAAACTTTGGCCTTCTCCAATTTGTCTTCAGCCCAGGCTCGAGCCGAAGACTACTTTGCTGCCCAAGCTCAGAGGTATCCACTGTACCCCAAAAGCTACAAAAAAGGAAGGTACTTAGTGAAATTTTCATGAGGAAAGCCACAACACTTAGACAAAAAGTGGGAGGAAAAGTGAAGAGCCTGAAGAATTACCTGAGCAGCATGCTCGGAAAATTTTGCAGCAAGGGCATCCTCGGAGGCACACTCCTCGGTGACTGCCTTGAAGGATGCCTGAGTAAGCATGCCCCTTGCCATTTGGGGAGCCATCTCCCGGCAGTCCTCGGAGAACAGGTTCATGTCCCCAGTGAAAGACTAGAACGGCTCCCTCGGAACTTTGTCCTTCGGGACACGAGAATCCCGAAGAGCCCGCCTTTGGGCGTGCTCAACCATCCAAGCTGAGGGCGCCAGATCCTCTGCAAAAAGAAACATACATCTCATCAGGTAAAAGTTCCTTGATTATGAAACATGTAAGATTGCAGGAGAAAAGGGACAAACCTGGTGTAACCTCAGCAACATCGTCATCAGAGTCCTGGACTTCCTCCACGTCGGTAGGAATATGTTTGCCCTTGGCCCTTCGGCGCTTTTCTAAATCTTCGGCAGAAAGATCCGCCAAAGAGCCCAACAAATCCGCCGACGTGGCGGGACTCGGAGGGGCAGGAATGGCGACCACCCCGGCAAGAACCTTGCCAGGCGTTTCAGGCTGGGAAAAAGTTACAACCTCGGTTGAAGTCGCAGTGACATTGCCAGCCTTTGTAGAAGTAGCAATAACATCGCCGACCTCCGAAACGTCATCCGAGGAGGGAAAAGGGTTGTCCTTCTTGGCCTTCTAGGCCGAAGACTGCCCGCTCCCAGAAGTCTTGCGCCTCCCCTTTGTTTGTTCTCCCTTCTCGGCCTGACCAAGGAAGAGAGACTTGTAGTAGGCGGCAGACTCGTCGCCCATCTCTGAAAAAGAGGGAAAAAATCAGTGTAAGTCCACAGGCACTTATGCTGAAAAAACCTTGAAAGGAACTTACTTTCAGAAAAGGCTTCGTAAGTAAGCTCCCTCCGAAGGAGCTTCACCAGCCAAGAGTTCTTCCCCTCGGTAGCAGGAGCTGGCATGCCGAGATCCGTCTTATGCTCCGTAACCACCCCCAACTCCCGAAGGACATCCTCGGTCATGAGTTTCCATATGATTGGGAAAGGGTAGAGAGAGCGTGGAGGGACGTCGGCATCCCAGTCGGCGACAAGAGGGATTTTTCTGTCAAAGTCCCCAAATCTAGCTGCCAACTCGGGAGTCAGCAACTTCTCGGGATCCGTGACATCCGCCTCCAGCTTTCCCCGAGCCCACTTGGTCGGGACATGCGACCAGGCGTCCGCCACCTTCAGGAGGAAGAACTTCCTTTGCCACCCTCGCCAGCTATGCTTGGTAGCAAAGGTGAACATAAATTTCTTGCTCCCAGATCCCCGAGGCAGCATGAAATAAAAGCCACCCTTCGGAACTGGATAGAGCTTATAATACTGCATGAAAAGGATGAAATGGGGTTCTACCCCGAAGATCCCGCACATGCAGAGAAAAACATTGAAATAGCAATATGAGTTGGGAGGAAGCTGATTCACGGCTATGCCATGAAATTGGCAAAAGTCGCAAATCATCTTCACAGGAGGAAATTGAAGTCCAGCCTTCAATTGGGCTTGGAAAACGGTAACCTCGTCACCTCGATTCATAAAGCTAAACTGGCCAAGGTGAGGTAACCTTGTAATGGCATACGAGGGAAGGAAAAATTTGGTCTTCCACTTTTCTAATTTTTCAGGAGTGGTGCAACAAGGGTGAGACATAAAAGGTTGCCAGCTCTCGGGAATAGGCATGGTGGACCGAAAAATGACTTTGAAAAAAGGGGAAAAATGATTTCGGAAGAAGGAAAAATGACTTCGAGAAGCAAAAAGAAAAGCAGAAACCGAAGGAACTCTAGAAATCAGAACCCACCAAAAGTCTTGCCGAAGTCTGGGTTTGAGGACGCCGTCATGAAAGATCACCGAAAATCGCTCTGCCGCTAAAACCGCTGCAAAAGAGGAGAAAAAGGCACAGAAACAAGCGAGAGCAAAGTGAGAGCAAAATACAAATGAAGAGTATGACAGGAGGAGGCTTATATAGATCGAGGAAGGGCAGCCAAAAGGGTGTCATAACTGCTGCGCGAAGGCGAAACGTCACCAAAATTACCTTTCGTGCATAAAAAGGCGTGCCCATCCCAGCAGATGCCTGCCACATGTCGCCCATCACAAGAAACTAGGATGCATTTTCTAACATCCAGAAAACCTAGGCACGCTGCTCGAGACTGGCACGACTAGTTTCAAGACATGACGGTTCACTAGCCTATGGCGGGAAAAATAAAAAGTTGGGTATCTCGAGAACATCGAAGGATGGATAGATGACATCTGTCCGAACAAGGCTTGTCACCTAGGTGGCGAAGCGCCTCCCCAACCAACGTCATACTCCGAATGCAAATCCATAAGGTCCGGGGTTCAAGGATCCGTGCCACCTTGTTCGACCGAAATGGACAAACTACTCCGTGGGCCTCCGGGAGTCCACGAGGTTGTCCTGTCAAAACTGCCAATTGGGCGGCAGACGGACACCAAAAGGACTACTTGCCGAAGTCTCGACTTCGGCCTTTCCAAGGGGGGCATGTGATAGCCGAAGTGCTATCGCCCTGACCACCTACCGAGCATGGGAAAGAGGGAGTCAGACACCTGAGGCATACGACCTCGGAAAGGACTCCGGAGTGAAGGAAGTCATACACCTGAGGCGCACGACCTCGGCAGCTCACCAAATTCCGTCTTCGGGAGCCCGCATAGCGCCTCCTTCGTGAGGGCGACCGAACCAACTTCGGGGGAGAAAGACCAACCACCCCCTGCGGGAGAAAGCCCCCCGAAAACGTAGACACCGAAGTTCCAGCCCGACTCCGGGAAAAGGTCCCTCACCCTGAAGTGAGACATCAATCAAAGGGACCTCGGTTGTATGGCAAGAGCCATCAAGGAGTCTCTGACACTCCGCTCATATACGTCTCTGACACGCCACCCCCAGGCACGCCCTAACACGGCATCGCAGCATACGTCCTGTCACACAGGGCTACACCTACCACAACTCATGGACCGAGGAGACAGCAGGTCGCTAGGGGCCTCCACGCCCAAAAATAAGAACACCATCCGTCCATACACGTGTCACAATCTGAAAGCATCACCCCCTCCCTTATATACCAGGGAAATGGTCACAAACAGTGGGGCTCCGCTAGAGAGAGAGAGAAAAAGAGGATAGAGAGGCCGGAAAATAGAGGACGCTCTCCTCCCTCCGCCTGAATACTCTCCCTTCAGCCCTCAGAAAAACACGCCAGGCAAGAGTCCCTTGTGCTTATTACTATGTCTTCTTTTCTCTAAAAGCACTGACTTGGGCGTCAGAGGTTCCCCACCGGAAAATCACCCCGGGCGCCTCCTAACCTCTATTTTCTGAGTGTTTCAGCTAGGTCTCCCTGAAGAATCCCCGCTCCGGGCTCTCTCTCATACCGGAGGTCCTCCCCGTCGTCACTTTGTCACGGGACCAGGCAGTTGCCGGCCACCACTTAAGGTGACCCTCTCAGGGTACCTTGTTGTACCTCTAGGAACCCCTGCTACCCACACCACTGCACACAGTGGAGATGCTAGCTCCGCCTAACCGGAGCGCATCAGATGCTAGCCCCGCACCCCCGGACAGCATCACCTTTGCAGCGTAATCTCCTTTCATCTGCCGGACTACTAGCTACGAGTCGCTGTGGGCCTTAAGGTTTCTTACACCGACTCTTCTGGCCAGTTTTAGTCCTGCTATGAGGGCTTCCTATTTGGTGATGTTATTGGTGACATCGAAACCGAATTTGATCACTTTGGTGGCTTCCATGCCTTCGGGCCACCGAAGGAGCACGCCAGCACCTTGGTGTTTGGCGCCTAAGGCTCCATCGACGAAGAGTTTCCACTCAGGTTCAGTCCTTATCAGACCTTCCGAGGTGACTTCAGCATCCTCGATTCCTGGAATTTCGACGATGAAGTCTGCCAATGCTTGGGCCTTTATTGCCCTTCTTGGCTCATAAGTAATGTCATACTCTCTGAGATCGATACACCATTTTGACAACCTTCCCGAATGCTCTACCTTTTTCATTATGTTGCGTAGAGGTAGGTTACTTTGGACAATGATGGGATGTCCTTGAAAGTAGGGCCGTAGCCGTCTGCCCGCAAGCACTAAGGCATAGATAGCTGTTTGAAGCACTGGGTACCTGACCTCGGCACCATGTAAGGACTTGCTCACATAGTATACTGGCCATTGCGTCCCACCCTCTTCTTTCACTAGGACTGAACTCACAGCTTTTTTTATGACAGCGAGGTAGAGGATGAGAGGTTCTCCTTCGCATGGTTGCCGAAGTGTTGGCAGACGGGTTAGGTAACTTTTAAGCTCATCCCAAGCTTTCTGGCATTCCGGGTTCCAAGGGTGCTCCTCAACTCCGGAGTTGCCTTCACTCCTGGGTGTTTTAGTAAGCACCTTAAAGAACGGTCAACATCGGTCACCGTACCTGGAAATGAACCTACTAAGGGAAGTGATTATTCCTGTAAGCCTTTGTATATCTTTGATGGTTGTAGGTGTTCGGAAGCCTAGCAGGGCTTTGACCTTCTCGGGGTTGGCGTCTATCCCCCTTTCCGATACCATAAACCCAAGGAACTTCCCTGCACTTACTACGAACACACACTTCTTGGGATTGAGGCGAATGCCGAACTCCCGAAGTCGTTGAAAGGTTTCGTTTAAGTCATCGTTATGATTACTAGGCATTCTGCTCTTAACTATCATATCATCGATGTATGCCTCCATGTTTCTTCCAATCTGAGAGTCGAACACTTTATTCATCAACCTCTGATAGGTGGCCCCTGCATTTTTAAGCCCGAAAGGCATTCTGACGTAGCAGTAGGTACCCGGTTTTCTCTTCATCTTCAGGGTTCATCCAAATTTGATGATACCCACTAAAGGCATCGAGGAAACTAAGAAGACCGTATTCGGTGGTCGAGTCCACCAATTGGTCTATGGCTGGCAAAGGGTAGGAGTCTTTTTGACAAGCATCGTTCAGATTCTGAAAATCGATGTACATTCAGAGTTTTTCACTCCCTTCCTTCGTCGCGATAACCATGTTACTGAGCCATTCGTGGTACTTGACTTCTCTTATTACCCCTGCCTCAATCAGGTGTCTAACCTTGGCTTTAACGAAGGAATTCTTATAAGATGATACATTCCGTTTTTTCTGCCAAACTGGTTTAGCGTCCGGGCAAACTTTGAGACTATGGTGGATTATGCTGGGGTCGACCCCAGGCATGTCTTTCGGAGAGTAGGCAAATAGATCTTTGTTCATTAACAAGAAAGATACAAGTCTATCTTTGTCACCCTTGGCCAACTTTTACCCCACTCGGGTGCTACGGCCAGGGACTAACTCTACGTCTTCCGTCTCGACTTTTTCCAGTTCTTATGCTTCCTCTCTTGCGGTCGCTTTACCTGTCATGATTTCCGTAGCTGATAGCCAAAGTACTATCGCCCTGACCACCTGCAGACTACGGGAAAGAGGGCGCCAGACACCTGAGGCATACGACCTCAAAAAGGACTCCGAAGTGAAGGAAGTCATACACCTGAGGCGCACGACCTCGGTACTTCACCAAATGCCAACTTCGGAACCCAGTGTAGCGCCTCCTTCAGGAGGGCGGCCGAACCAGCTTCGGGAGAGAAAGACCAACCACCCCCTATGGGAGAAAGCTCCCCGAAGGCGTAGGCACCGAAGTTCTAGCCCGACTCGAGAAAAGGACCTATCACCCCGAAGTGAGACATCAACCAAAGGGACCTCAGTTGTATGGCAAGAGCCATCAAGGAGTCTCTGACACTCCGCTCATATACGTCTCCGACACGCCACCCCCAGACACACTCTAACACGCCATTGTAGCATGCGTCCTGTCGCACAGGTCTACACCTACTATGGCTCACGGCCCGAGGAGCCTGTAGATGACTAGGGGCCTCCACGCCCAAAAATATGAACACCATCCGTCCATACATGTGTCACAATTTGAAGGGATCACTCCTCCCTTATAGACCAGGGAAATGGTCACGAGCAGGGGGTTCTCCGCCCGGAGGACCAAAAGGACAAGAGGATGCTCTCTTCTCTCCGCCTGAATACTCTCCCTTCAGCCCTCAGAAAGACACACCAGGCAAGAGTTCCTTGTGCTTATTACTGAGTATCTCTCTTTTTCGGAGCACTGACTTGGGCGTCTGAGGTTCCTCCCCGGAAAACCACCCCGGGGGCCTCCTATGCCATATTTTCTGAGTGTTTCAGCCAGGTCTCCCTAAAGGATCTCCGCTCCAGGCTCTCTCCTGTGCCGGGAGTCTTTCCCGTCCTCACCAACCATGGTACCAGGAAGCTGCCGGCCACCACTTAAGGTGACCCTCTTAGGGTACCTTCTTGCAGCTCCAGGACCCACTGCTGCGCACACCGCTGCACACAGTGGAGATGCTGGCTCCACCTAACCGGACCGCATCAAATGTTAGCTCTGCGCCTCCAGAAGCCCGACATGATCTGGCGCCGTCTGTGGGAAATCATTCCCATGTTGCCGAAAGTTGAAGCCCGGCGTTCTAAGGAGAGGGGACTCACGAGGTGCCTGTCCGCACCAGAGATTCAACGGGCAACCAAATAATGGCAGCAGGGATTTCTCTGCCCGAGGGTGAACGTCCTTTGACTATTACCATAGGCTTCATGCTCGAGTTCCCATGTCCTAGCGTGGTCATAATGACGTAGTAGTCAAGCCAAAGAAGGCCGCAGCAAAAATTCAGGCCGAAGGCCCTGCTCATCAGTACCTTGTGAGGTGGAGAGTCCCATGCCAATTCACAGGAATTGGGAAAACGGAGATCAACGGGATGAGTCCTCGGCGGGAACCATGCTCCCCGAAGTACGACCTACGGGAAAAGCAGGGTCATGATGGCCCAGACCTCCCCACCGAAAGAGTTCTGCACCCAAGGAAAAAATTGCCATCTCCTCGGCAACGAAGTCAAAACCCATTGCCTCGAGAGGTCGTTTATGACTTGACTTACAGGCAGAAGGCGCCGACTCTACCTCCCAGGACATGACCGTTATCCGAAGTGACCCGCCTCAGCGCAACGCTGCGAGAAAGAGTAGAGCATTTGGAAAAGACTATCAAAATGGTGCATTGAACTCAAAGAGTACTACATCACGCATGAGCCTAGAAGGGCAGTAAGCACCCAGGTACTGACAGACTAGATCGCCGAAATCCCAGAAGTAGGGAAGGCTGAAACCAACAAAGGAGACGGAGCAAAGCTAGATCCAGAGTGGAAACCCCTTGCTAGTGGAACCCCAAGCGAAGAACATCAGGGCGCTAGGATATTCCCTCGGAGACCCGAAGGCAAGGAGGCCACCAAGATGATCAAATTTGATTACCAAAAGCGTTGGGCCATCCAAGCATGGCAACGCTAGGTATAATAACCTCGTACAAAAGGCGGAAAGATCCTACAAAGAGGAATATGTGTTCTACCTTCAAGTATATGTGCTATGGTTGCTAGCTAGCTACTAAAGGCAAGTATTAAGGTTCATCATAGGTAGGCCAGCCTATGGTTGGACTTGGAGCTTTAGTGGAATGGAAATTGATGGAGATGAAACTTGGAATGGAATTATGTGTACTTGCTAGTTTGGCCTTTGGCCTAGGATGAACAATGTGTGTGGTGTGTGAGTTGTCCCCTTTGGTTCCTTGTTTGTGCTTGCTAACCTTTTCTAGTTGTAGTTCTTATATATATGTATGTTGTCTACACTTGTGCTTCATGTTTTCATGTCTTTGTTGCAGGGTAAACTTGAAAATGGGATCTTAAGTCTTTAGACTTAACTAAATAAACTCAATGGAGTTGTGTGACTTCCTTACTGAGTTGTATAAGTCATGCCATGTATATGTATGTTTTTCTAGGAAAAGGATTTGAGCTTGATTAGCTTGTGTGCTAAACTTGTAATCGGTTGTACTAAGGTAAGTACAAAAACTAAAAGAGTTACTCAATAAGTGCATAGTACAAGGCTTGTATAATCAAGTAACTCATATGTTTGAGTTTTGCAGGCTTGTATGTAGATTGTAGGACAAGTCTAGAAACATGGATGTGTGCTCATGGGCTCTAGTCTTATGGCTTACTCTTTTGATCATAGGTCTAGTTGTAGGACTCTTTTGCAAGTTTTGATAATGTACTACACATTCAAAGTATTTTTCAGGTAGTTCTAAGTACATGGGCATGTAATGCATAACAAAGTTGTGTTTTGGAGTTTAAATGCTCTTGGTAGTGTTCCAAGGATATGAGCACTAGTATGGTGTGTACTTGTAAATGTAGCCTCGGTTGGCTTATTAAACTTGTGTATGTGTTATGAATGGAAGACTAAGTATGTGTTATGAAGTTATGTGTACTTTCGGTTATGAACCATATTGTGTTTAACCTCTTTTGGACTTGTTATGCATAAGACATGGAAAAACTCATGATTTCAAACTCTAAATGAAATGGGCTTCTTGGTTGCCATGCATTAAAATGCCACACTTGATGAGCACACATGAAACACTTCAATAAGAAGAAATTAAAAAGCCTGCCTTATGATGTAAGTAATGGTTTTATGCTTAAATTGGTGAGATTCCTGGGGTGCTTCCCAATGCCGTAGCCTTATGAGTAAAGCATGTATGCATGCTTAATAAACTTGGCTGAGTGTTAAACCTAACTATAAACCATTAGGGGTGCACCTAAGAAACATAAGCTTTGGTGTTTTTAGGTAGCACTATAGGTTAGCCCTTTATGCGCACTAGCTAGGGCCTGTGTAGGGTGTGACACTGGTCATGGCGTAAGAAGGAAGGAAGAATTTTGCTGACCACTTTTTCAGCTTTTCCAAAGTGGCACAGCTCAAATGAGAGTTGAGTGGAGCCCAACTCTCAAGAAGGGATCGGACTTCTACTTGTGAAGAAGACATATTCGGAAACTAGGGCCCTAACCTCAGAAAAACTATTGGATGAGGAATCGAAGAAAAAATTTGACTTCGAAGGACACTAACCTATTGAACAAAGGGAAACCGCCGTAAATGCTACTTGGAAATTGCTCTGCCACTAAGACACCGGCGCAAGAGAAAGAAAGTTAAGAGGAACAAGAGAAAGCTTAAGGTAGATGAGTAAGGAGGATTTGAGGAACAATGGCTTTATATAGCTTGAAGAAGGTAGGCGAAACGGTGCCACTATGACCCTCTGCAGGTGAGGAGATGTAACTGATATAACGGACATCAAGGATGGTGAATGACTTGGTGACACATGTTACACAGTGTAGGAAACAAAGGCATGCCTTCTGACCTAGTAGGTCCATATTGTTGGGTTTCAAGAGCCAAACAGCGCAACGGAATTTAACCGAAACCCTCCAAGATCCAAGTGAAATGGGGTAAACCAGGTGTTCGAAAATTTTCATACCTAATTTTCGGTTGAGCTATCTCACTCAACTGTAGAGTCGAATCACAAAACTTGAACAGTTGACGTGTTCAGGCTCTCTATGGTATCCATACGAGCCTCTCGGGATCACCATGCTTCCACCACGTCCCGGAAGATGCGTTTCTCTTGCACTCGCACTGCTAACCTGCGTCCTCCAAGGAATTGCAAGAGAAGAGTGCGGCTGTCCTTTTGGGAGGCTAGGGCAAGGAGACCTGTGAATTTCTCACTAGAAGTTGTATTTATAGTGAGGCTCAACTTCCAGGCCTAATGGGTTTCAAAATCGTAATCCAATTAGGCTTTAATTTCGGGCTTAATAATGGCTCAACTATTGGGCCCATTATTAATACGAAATTATTGTGAAACCAAAACCCAAATTATTAGCCCATGCACTCTAATGATCCAAATAGCTTTATGTGTCCGACCCAATAGGCTCTTCGCATGTTGGCAATGATCATAAGCAATGAGCGGTGTCTAGCAACACATCATTCCTCCCAAGTTACAAGATTGTCGATGATTCGACTAAACCTTTATGATCATCACCGATATATGCCATTGTCCCTTTGTCCAAGATATTAAGACTAAGCACGAGACATGGAATGTGTCACTCTCGTATAGCCCAATCTTTGCTTTCTTGATTACCGAGTAGACCAACTTACACTAATGACATTGATATCGTATATCAACTAATCTGAGCATGGCCATGCTTTTTTCTAAGTCTTACTCTATCAAGGGGCCCGAAGATATCACTCCCGTTACATAGGAGGGACAAATCCCATCTTGATCATACAAATCCCTCCGCATGATATGTGACATACCCAATGACCTCCTTCAAGTTCACTCAGTTACAAGCAACAAAGGAAAGTATCAAAGTATGTGACTCACATGTAGGGAACCTTGATGATCTTAGGTCGATGGACTACATATACCATGATCACTATGAGAATCACTTATGACACTCATATAATGATCTATGAAGTGTTCTCATGGTGGGTCAGTCTAGTACACAAGTTCTCCAACTTGTACCCATATGCAGACTACATATCTCATATTAGTCTCCACATATGCTAGTCGTTATGTATTATTGCAACCCGCTCTACAATAATACTAGACTAGGGACGTTTGAGAATATTATTATTCTAGGGTTACAATTATGTTTGTTAAGTTATGTAGAAACAAAACAACAAAACATAATTGCTGGATTAATGCCTCAATAAAATATCATGACTCAATGTGCAAAAAATACAATCATCTGATGATTGACTTTTTTGGCACAACACTAACATATATCACGTATCCCAAGGTGATGTGACTACTTGGTCAAAAGATAGGATGATTCACTTGCAGAAGGTGGGAATCCTAAGGCGAAAATAACTCCTTGCCTACCAAAGATGTAACCTCGCCAGAATTGAGAATTAAGCTAAAGGGTATAAAACAACTCCTTATGTGCCGAAGGTTTGACTTTGCCAAAAATAAGAAATTGGCTTGAAGTAATGACCCCACCAAAGGTTCAAATCCAGAGATTGGAACATAAACAAGGGGTGCCAGCGAACGCCGAAAGTACAACATTGGCAAAATAAAGGGTCTCGGACTGAAAAGTTAGCTATGCCGAAGGGACAACCTCGGCAGAAGGAAGTTCATTTGCCAAGGACAACTCAGCTTCCCAAGGGCAGGATTTTTGTGATGATGCCCTTCCGCATCTTCGTTGTGTGACATGATGATCCTAGAGCAGAATTTATGGTGAGGGAATGCCTGGATGAGGAGCCTCTTGTGGGAGAAGGACTACAATGACTCAGAAAAGCAAGGGTTAGGAGCTCTCCGGACTATTTCTCCTTGGGGAGATTCTCTGACGCCCAAGTTAGTGTCTGAAAAATGGAGAACAAGTAGAGAGTGGAGAGATTCTTCCTTGGAGTGGGGATCCCCTTACCTAGGGCATTTCCCGAATATTTATAGGGAGGTGAACAAGAAAAGTTCGTTTGCCACAGCTTGCCCATATCGTGACACGTGTTCAATCAGATGCGGTCCATATTTTTGGAAGAGGGGGAGCCTCTAGCCGACCATAGACCGCCCTACTAGGAGTCTAGGTCGTACGAGGGCGGCGTGTCGGGGGCTGTACGAGTACGGTGTGTCAGAGCGTGTCTGAGGGCGACGTGTCGGGGGCTGCACGAGTACGGTGTCTCAGAGCGTGTCCGAGGGTGGCATGTCGGGGGCTGTATGAGTACGGTGTGTTAGAGACTCCTCAACCATTCCATCATACACCTGCGTGGCCTTTTCAGGGGACCGAACACCTTCGGGGTACAGAGCTCATTTCGGGGAGGTGAGCTCCTCTGGAGGAAGGACCCTTGTTTCTACGAGGCATCTTCGGTTGGGCTTTCCCAAGGTTAGGCTCAGGTGCCTGATGATGGCACTTCATGAGCCCGCCCCGAGGGTGGCCTAAAGAGTATCCGAAGGTGGTTTTGGGCATGTGAGGTCGGCGCGAGGTCACCCTCGGGAAGGGCAGTGACTCATTCTGACCGAAGTTGGTCCCATGGGTTACCTGAGGATAGTGCCTATCCGGCTTGTCCGAGGGTGCTACGGTCCTCTCCTTATTGGGGTCTTGTCATGTCTGCTTCAACCGAAGGTGGGGCGCACATGTGAAGTCCTTCGGGGGCGGTAGCCCTTCGGCTATCACATGCGCCCCCCCAGAAAATCGAAGACGTTCCTTCGGTTTGGGGAGTTTCGGGAGCCGTTCTTGTAGCAAGCGATGCTTGGTCTTGTTGCCATGATGGGCTTCTATCCGAAGTCTCCTTCTTCCCAGGAGGGAACTATGGCGAACTAAGGTGCCCTACCGAGGTAATTCCCCTGGTGTTTGAGTGGTGTCCTTGGCTCTTCCGCCGAGGTCACTGTCTGAGGCACGTATTTCCACTGACTTTTTCTGTCAGTGAATTGTTTTGTCTTCCAATATATGTGGGCGCGTTACTCCGGATAGGGTTATGTAGGTCTGCCAGTTGTTAGGGTCGTGCCCTCGTTTCCCGTGTTGGCTTACACGTGGCTGCTGATGGGTGGCGAACGGTTACGTCGGTTACATCAATTGCATCTCTTCGCCTTCAAGGAGCAATAATGACAACGTTTCACCTGCCTCTTTCGGCCTATATAAACCCCTCTTGCCTTAGACCTTCACACTCTTTTCTTTTTCTTTCATTTGCTCTAGAACTCTCTCTTGTCTTCTTTCCGCTTCCGGCGGCGGTTCTAGCAGCGGAGCAATTTTCGGCAACCCTTCATGACGGCGTCCAGGAATCTAGATTTCGGCAAAACTTTTGGTGGGTCTTTCTTTCCGAAGTTCTTTCTTCCTTCCGAAGTCGCTTGTTCCGTAGCTTTGTTTTTTCGGAGTCTTTCGGTTCTCTTTTTTAGTTTTCCCCAGGTTACCTCTCTTCTCTTTGAGAAATGTCGAACCCTGCTCCACTGATGACCGTCCGTCCTATTCCCGAGAGCTTTCTCCCCTTTAAGTCTCATCCATGCTGCACTACTTCGGAGAAAATGACGAAGTGGGTAGCAAAATTCTATCTCCCTACTTACGCTATCCCGAGGTTACCTACCTCGGTCACGTATGGTTACATGGCCCATTCTGATGAGATCATTGTTTACCGAGCCAAACTAAAGGCTGGTCTTCGGTATCCTCCCCGGTGAATAGTGTGTGAGTTCTGCAGGTTTCATGGGATTGTCGTGAACCAGCTTCCTCCAAACTCTTATTCTTATTTCAATGCCTTTCTTTGCATGTGTGGGGTTTTTAAGATAAAGCCCCATTTTCTCTTCTTCATGCAATACTATAAACTCCACCTGGTCCCTATGGGTGGGTTCTACTTCTTGCTTCCCCGAGTATCCGGGAGTGAGAAGTTCACTTTCACCTTCGGGACAAAGGATAGCTGGCGAGGGTGGTAGAAAAGGTTTTTCTTCCTATCAGTTCCCGAAAGATGGAGCTACGTTCCGACCAGATGGGCTTCGAGGGTGTTGAAGACTGACTTTGTTGACCCTCGAAAGCTGCTGACCTTGGGGTTGGCCATGGAGTTTGACGAGTTTGACAGACGCATCCGGGAGGTTGCGAACTGGGACTCCGAGGTCCCTCCACGCTCCTTATACCCCTTTCCCATTAAGTGGGACCTTATGTCTGAAGAGGTCCTTCAGGAACTGGGGGTAATCCACGAGCACAAGTTCGACTTGAACCTGCCTGTACCTATTCTCCGAAGGAAGAAAGCATGGTTGGTGATGCTTCTTCGGGCCGAGATCTCATACGAGGCTTTTGCCGAGAGTAAGTTATCTCCTAGGTTTTGCTACCTGTATTCCTTTTGGACTTACACTGATGCTTTTTCCTTTTACAGATATGGGCGATCAATCTGTGGAATTCTATAAGTCCCTTTATCTCGGCCAGGCCGAGAAAGGGGAGCAGACGCGGAGGAAGGCATTTGCGAAGAGGAAGAAGACTACTGGGGGGCCGTCCATGCCGAAGAAGGCCAAGGCGGACGTCCTTCCCCTTCCCCCCGAAGATGTTGTCGAAGTACAGGATAAGTCGCCTGCCCATGCCGATCCACCTTTGGATCCTACCTTCCTCGAGACAGCTTTGAGTCTGGATGCTGCAACTGAGACTTTGGTCGAAGGTACTTCAGCTCAAGAGCTCGAGGAGAGGAGGAGAAGAAAGGGCAAAAACATTCCCAGTGAAGTCCGTGAAGTGGACGAGGCTGAGGATGCCGTAACTGAGGTTCTACCAGGTTCGTTCCGTAGCTGTTTCTCTATGAATCTTGGGAGTTTTTGGTATCTACAATCTTATAGATGAATGGCTAAGGGATGATGTACTAATGGAACTTCAGCGTGATCTTGAAGAGGAGGTGACACCAGCTCCTTAGGTGGAGGCTCATGCCCGGAAGAGGGCCTTTCAGGATAGCCATATCCCGAAAGACAAGGTACCTAGGGAGCCCTTCTGGTCTTTCACGGAGGACATAAATTTGTTCTCCGAGGACAACCAGTTGATGGCTCCCCAGATGGTGAAGGGTGTGCGGGCAAACGCCACCTTTCAGTCGTTCATCGCTGAATGCCCGAACGAGGAGATCCTCGCGGCGAGGGTGAGCGAACACACTGCCTAGGTAGATTTCTCCTTTCCTTATTTGGGGACTTAGAAAAATTTTCTTCTGACTTTTCGTTGCCTTTTGACCCTTACTTGGGGCTTTCATTTTTTGCAACTCCTGGCGTACAGCGGATATTTCTGAGCTTGGGCGGCAAAGGAGACTGAGGCTTGTTCTCGATCCGAGAATTCTCTGAGGAGGGCGAAGGAATTTTGTGCCAAATACGTCCTCAAGTGCGGTGAACTGAATAAAATTGCCAAGGAGGACTTGGAGAATCTTCGAGCCAAGCTCTGGGAGAGCAAGAAGGAGCTCTTTCTTGATTTTTCGGCCAAGGTTGAGGACCTCGGCCCAAAGTGTGCCGTTCTCTCTTCGGAGAATGAGGCCCTTTAAAAGGGAAAGGTAGAGGATGCTGAAAACCTTATGAAGGTGCTTGCTTTGAACACCGATCTCCAAGCCGAGGTCGATTTGTTGAAGAATGAGGCCAAGAAGAAGAAGAAGAAGAAGCTCAAGAGAGAGGTTGCTGAGCTCACCTCCGAACCGGCGACTCTAAGTACCAAGAAGGACCAGTCTAACCAGATGACAAAGGTATCTTTCCAAGATGGTTTCTATCTGGCCCGTCATCAAGTCCTTTCTTGGCACTGTTGACACCCAATTTCGTCCGACCATAAAAAAATTTTTTAAAAGAAATTAAATAAAAGAAATTAAATAAAAAATTATTATTTTTATTATTATTATTATTACTAAAAATTTTAATTAGCTTAAAATACATTTTTGTTTTGTGAATATTTGATTTAAAATGATATATGTGTGTATTTGAAAGAAAAAAAGAAAACTCCAAAAAATGGCAAAATTTAAAAGTTTGAGGTAAAAATGACAAAATTAAGAAGTTTCGGGAAAAATTGACAAATTCTGAAAGTTCCAGGAGCATTTGGTAGTTTGTCACATGAATTTTTGGGTCGACCGACGTTTTTGGCCCAAATTGACAGAAAACGACAAAATTGTCAAAATCAGAAGCTTCAGGAACTTATCCAGAGGCTGAGAGACGTAAAGGACTGAAATTGTCATTTTACCAATTTAAAAGATAAGTTTGAAATTTTTTATTAATTTATCCATCAACAGTTCGGCCAAACTTCCTCTATAAATAGGCCTCCAAATTTAGTGCTGAATACAGAGAAAAATAGAAATAAAAGCTTAGAGCTCCGTTTTTAAAATAGAAAAAACCTAACTTTTCAATTTGACGATTAAGCCATCTTCTTCCCCGTCCGTCTGTCACCGTTTCTCTCTCTCTCTCTCACCTCTGCACGTTGCCCGTCCGCTCGCCGCCGTCGCTCGTCGCCCCGCCGTCCCACCCCGCCGACGTCGCCGTCCCCCCCTGCCCCTGGCCGTGCCGCCACCGTGCCCAGCCACCCCCCCCCCCCCCTCGCCTCCCGCGCGACGTGCTTTGTTTCCTTTTCTGCAGAATTCAAAAATTAAAATCTAGGGTAAAACTCTCATTTTGTCCTTCAATTTTTCAATTTCTTTCACTTTGGTCACTAACCTTTTATTTTATTCTTGCAGAATTAATTCCTAACTATTTTAATTTTTACTTGTTTTACTTATTTGTTATTATTACTAACCCTCTTTTTTTTGTTATTAACTTACTAACAACTAACTTTTAATATTATTATTGTTACTAACCTTTTAATTTTTGCATTATTACTAACTTTTATAATTGTTGTTAACAATTAATTAACTTTTTATTATTGTTGTTAATTAATTAATTTAATTAACTTGTCTAACTTTTTATTATTGTTGTTAATTAATTTAATTAACTTGTCTAACTTTTTATTATTTTTGTTAATTAATTAATTAACTTGACAAACTTTTTATTATTGTTGTTAATTAATTAATTTAATTAACTTGACTAACTTTTTATTATTGTTGTTAATTAATTAATTTAATTAACTTGACTAACTTTTTATTATTGTTGTTAATTAATTAATTTAATTAACTTGACTAACTTTTTATTATTGTTGTTAATCAATTAATTTAATTAACTTGACTAACTTTTTATTATTGTTGTTAATCAATTAATTTAATTAAACTTGGCTAATTTTTATTATTATTTTTAATTAATTTAATTAACTTTGCTAACCTTTATTATTATTTATTTTTAAAGTGGATGGCCAAAAAGCCCCACTTTATTATTATTAATTTTCCTTTATATAATTTTTTTTTAATTTAATTCACCTTTACCCTTACTTAAATAAATAAATGAAAATTAAAAGAAGATTATTTTTAATTAATTATTAAGCCTAATAAAAATAATTTTTTTAAAAAAAGTCAATTATTTTTATTTTTATTTTATAAATTGAATAATTATTTAAATAATAAATAACTTTCACTAAAAAAAAAAACTAAAAGAAAGATAAGAAAAAGATAAAAAAAGAAAGGAAAGAAAGAAAAGAAAGAAAAGAAAAAGAAAAGATAAAAAAAGAAAAGAAAGAAAGAAAAGAAAGAAAAGGAAAAGAAAAGAAAAGAAAAGAAAGAAAAGAAAGGAAAAATAAAACTAAAAGAAAGATAAAATCAAAAAGAAAGAAAAGAAAGAAAGAAAAGAAAGAAAAGAAAAGAAAATATAAAGAATAAAAAATAAATTTTTTAGATTATTAATAAATCTAAAAACAAAAGACTTAAAAATTAGTAATAATAAATTCCATAAAAATAATAATTATATAACTAACAATTAATTAAAGTAATTTCCATATCCGGATGATCCAGCAGGATCTATGGTTTGGAAAATTTCAAAATAAATAAATTAAATGAAAAGATAAAAATCCATATTTTTACGATATGGATTAAAATTTTCACCAAATTCCGTGTCCAAATGACTCGGCAGAGTCCATGGTTCGGAAGTATAAAATTCTATACAAATTAATTACCAAAAATCCACGTCCAATTAATTCAGTTAAAATTCTAGATTGAAAATTAACTGAAATTTATTTAAAAGCAAAGCGAAACAAAATTAAAATCAACTAAGGTGCCAATTTTGGGCGCTATAACAATATTGTTTTAGCGTAACCGTACTCCCGATCCCCGAACTCTCGCAGACCAATTTTAAGGTGACCAATCGACCTAAGAAAACTGATTGGTGGCGACTCCAGAAAACCACGCACGTTGCCACAGCTTGGCGACTCCACTGGGGACACAGTTAGTGAGTCGAGCCTAAAACTTGATTTGTTTTGTTTTGCTTTGCTTCTTTTTATGTAGATTTTTATATGTTATATTTACTTACATAAACATGCATAATGCATTCACAATATGAAGCTCTATACCCGAGCTTCCTCAAATCGAACACGATTCTTTCTAAGCGGAATTGGTGTTGTTGTCCTTGTGAGGCCATGGTCTCCAAGCCTTCACCGGTTTCAAAGTAGCAAAGTAGTGTATTGCCTCCTGAGACGGTTAGTCTCTGCATGGGCCCACGAAAAGCTACGACTCGAATTAATCCATTCCTTACATTAACCCTAGAGGGTAAGGAATCGGGCCGTCACTATGATTTAGTGACGGGATTCGGGAACTATCCCTGGCCTTTTTGATAAGCCACCTTATGCATATAGAACTCCCCACTTAACCATAGAACTGACCATAGAATTTCTACCATTTTACCAACGCCATAAGCATATCCTTGTTATGCTGTGTTGTTACTCTACACTTTTCTTCGTATGGTTTTAACTTGTTTATCCATAATACTTCATGAGTTGTTAATTGCTATTTAACTTATTAATAACCTTATCTTTCTTGTGCAATTATTCTTCATGCATCAAAACCACGCATCAAATTATGCTAACTTTTTGGTCTTTATAATGACAACTAAAAGTTTTGAAGTTCTACGATAATGGATAAGCAAACTCACTCATTGCATGCATTCCATTACATTAATCACGTGCATATAAAGTATGATAAAAATAATCTCATTGCATGCATTCCATTACATCAATCACACGCATATAAAATCTGATAAAAATAATCTCATTGCATGCATTCCATTACATTAATCACATGCATATAAAATCTGATAAAAATAATCTCATTGCATGCATTCCATTACATTAATCACGTGCATATAAAGTCTGATAAAAACATAATCTCACTTTATATTGCATGCATCCATTACATCAATCACACGCATATAAAATCTGATAAAAATAATCTCATTGCATGCATTCCATTACATCAATCACGTGCATATAAATTTTGATAAAAACATAATCTCATTGCATGCATCCATCACATCAATCATATACGCATAGAATCTAATAAAATAAATATTCCTTTAAAAAGGTAAAATTGGACCTCAACACCGATATTCAACTCGGCTCCAAACAAGATTAATGGCAGAACAAATCGAAGGACGTCTCATAAAGATAAAGTCCAAGATAGAAAGTATGGCTGAACAAATGAGACAATTGATCGAGCTAATCAAGGCGAAAGCAATTCAAGAAGCACAAGTTCAGCCACCCATGACAGAAAGAGAAATGGTCACTTTGTTTGTCCAGACACTGAAGTACCTATATTATGACGAACTCATTGGCAATTCGGCAACTAATTTTTCTAACATTGTCATGTCTGGAGAAAGAATCGAGCATGAGATTAGGACTGGGAATATTGCTGAATCCTTTAATAATCCTATGAAAAGAGGAGGACCATCCAGAAGAAAAGATGACGAAGTACAACAAATAGGACGCGGAAGAAGGATTCCCCTCATGGATACTGTGGCTATCGGACCTCGCCTATCCTATTTTGCCAATGGGCCCGATAATTACCTTCCAAATAGGCCCAATGATTATCCTCTGAATAGGCCCAATAATTATCTTCCAAATAGGCCCAACAATTATCCTTTTAACAGACCTAATCAGTCATGGCCACCTGCTCCTACTCCTCCAGTACCTGCACCAAGACCAAGAGAAGTTTTCACACCAATTTCCATGACTTATACTGAGTTATACCCAAAACTCATCGAAAGACAATTTATCCGTCCAATTCCTACAAAGCCATTCAAACCCCCATATCCAAGGTGGTATGACCCTAACATTACCTGCCCATATCATGATGGCGTTCCAGGCCATGGCTTGGAAAACTGCATGGCATTGAAGCGTATAGTTCAACAATTAATCGAGTCAAAGTGGTTGGACTTTTCCGATGAGCCAAATGTCACCCACAATCCATTGCCACCTCATCAAGCAAAACCAAGTCCAAGTTGCTAGGCCCGATGTGATTGATAATTGAAAAGTGAAGATTTCGAGCTAGAATTACATTGACTTTGGAAGGCCTTTAAGTCAGATCTAACCTAACAGTCCGCATACATTTTCGAATGACAGGGAATCCTTTGAATAAACTTGTATCTTTGAAAGCTTGCAAAAGTAATCTAATAGTAAAAATCTCCTAGATTTAGTCCAGAATCTAGGGTGTAGTCTTTGTTAGATGGACACCTGGTATTCTTTCTGGTACAACAAAAAGATGTAATGCGTGCATTCTACTACTTTCCATTTTTACACTCTTTGCCATTATACTATCCATTATTGTCATCACACTTTACTTTTTGACAACCGGTAATTCTTTTTGTTCTCCAACAAAAAGATGTTATGTGTGCATTCTACCACTTTTTAATTCAATTATTACACCTACACATTCTACCACTTTTTACCAAAAATTTCATTTTTACCTCTATCTCTCAATCTTTGCCATTGCACTAACTATTATTGCCATCATACTTTGCTTTCTAAATGATACTACTCGTGGGTGAAAATAAAAAGTTAAGGGAGATTTGATAGTGGTGATCTGGAAAGTACTACTAAATCTAGCAAGAATGATTTCATATGTTGCACCCCAACTCTTAAAAAAAATTCACAGTGGTTATCAACATCCTTGCAAGAAGTCCGGGATTAACTTCCAAAGAAGTTAGCTCTCATATTAAATGACTTCAGTGGCCTCCTAATTCTCACAAATGCTCAATACAAAAAAAAATTCTCAGTTTTCCACAACACAAATTCCAACAAAGGAAAGAAGTTCCTCCCTTCCATCAAAAGCCATTAAAGAGAAAATCCAAACAAAAAAAAATCCAAAAAAAAAAGAGAGACTGAGAAGCAAATAAAGCCACTTGAGTCATCTCACTTCAAGAAGGCTATGATCTCGGTTCTCCATAACACAAACTCCAAAAAAAAAAAGGGAAAAAGTTCATCCCTTCCACCAAAAAGCCAACAAGGGAAAATTCAAAACCAAAAAGAACTGAGAACAAGCACGAGCAAGCAAGGCCACTTGAGTCATCTCACTTCAAGAGAGTTATTAAGTATGTCATCACCATAGCTCACAAAAAAAAAAAAAAAAAGGAAAAAGGGCTCAAACTAGAGCAAAAGAAAAAAAAAAAGAAAAAAGAAAAAAAGTGAGCTATGGATTCTAGACTGAAAACCTGCAAAGGCGGTCTAGAAGACAAAAGCAACTTTCAAACCAAGCATGCATAAAAGATCAAAATAGTTGGGGGGCAATAGATGAGGTCTAACTTTCTGGAAAGAGTGGCAAGTTGAGGTCATCACTATTGAGTTTTTCACCATAATCAAATTTGCTCACGAGTAGTATTAAAAGACCTTTCTCCCACACCACTTAAACTTAACTTTCCTCAGACCTAACATCCTCATTCAGTTAAAAGACTATCATTGTGAATCATGTTTCTACCTTATTTAATACTGCTCACGAGTAGTATTAAAATACCCTTCTTTCACACCACTCAAACTTAACTTTACTTAGACCTAATATTTACCTCTTAATATTATTCTCATTCAGCTAAAAGACTGCAGCAAAAACATTTAAACTTAATTTCCCTCACACCTAACATTTACCTCTCGATATCATCCTCATTCAGCTAAAAGGCTATCCTTGTGAATCATGTTTATACCTTATTGCCTTGCACAGTTTATGTCTTCGAGTTGGAAAGGGAAGAGTGGCAGGATATTTTAATTAAAAATAAAGACCGTAAATTACTTTGTCAAGCTTTGCAAATTGATGAAAGTTTTTCTTTAAGGCCAAACCATTATTCATTAATGTATGTAGACTTAAAAGTGAGGAGATAGCTTGAGACTTTCTTTAAGAAGATGTGGTTCTTGTAAGAGAAATTCATGATCAAGGACCATCACAAAGGTCTAAAAATGCTCAACCTTCTGTTAAATCAAAGGCGAGATGATATCTATTTCCACATAAACACCATATTCAGGGGGGCAAAGTAGTCTCTACTAAGCGTAAGAAGAGTACTGCCAAGAAAGAAGCTCAATAGACAAGGGGGCAAGTCTTATGGATCAGAACCTGAGTCTAAGGAAGAGCAATCATTCGGACTGTAACATGGGGGTAAACAAGTGTCGACACGGCCACAAGAAAAGGGACAATGAAACATTGAAAGTTAAGCCTTTGATAGTATGAAATCCATGACAAGGGATGAGTATTTGAAGAGATATAAAGTATGAGGCGAGCGAACTTTAAAGAAATTGAGGCCAAAATTCAAGAACAAGTCAAAGAAAGGGAATTTTGAAAAGAGTTGGGCTTTTGAGGCAGCGAACAAAAGCTGGAAAGCATAAAGAGATTCAATGATAGTCCAAGAAGGCCATCACAAAGAGGATCCAATAAAACAAAGACATAAAGAACTAGATCCATACAAAAAAAGCCATTAGTTACACATGCTCTGCATTCATGCATTTCATATCATGCATACATAGCCTTTACATAACAAGGACCAAACGGGAATCACATTCACAGCACAGTTACAGCAATATAAGCTGAGATCTTAATGTCATCAGCTCTTATCAATCTATCACTGGATACACAGCTAATATACGGGACCAACCCGCATCAGGAATTCAAGGATAAAGTAGACAATATTGACAAAAGCTTGGCTACCGATTCAATAATCGAGGCTATACCTGGAAGGATAGGATTGACGCCAGCTAGTAGTATCCAAGATAAGAGATAGCTATAGCCAAGGATAAGGCAGATATAAAAAAATATATATATATATATAAAGTAGACAATATTATCAAAAGCCTGGCAATTGATTCAATAATCGAGGCTACACCTGAAAGGACAGGATTGATGCTAGCTTAGCAGCATCCAAGATAAGAGATAACTGTGGTCAAAGATAAGGCAGACATCAAGAAATATTGTCGTTGAAACTTTGTCAAAAGCGGACAAAAGATTCAATAATCAAGGACTCGATCGACGTCAGCTGGATGGAATATCAAAGATAAGAAATATCATTCACATCAAAATAAAGTAGGATCCACTTTTCCAGTTAAGCGGCGGATACGGTATTCCGTGACTCTCAACTCGGTTCTCTTAGTTGCCCATAATAACTGATTCTTTCCTCTCTTCTTTCTTTTACTTCCCTCTAGAAAATGGATCCTACTATTTCTATCTTACGAAAATATTTTCCATCTCTCCCAATGAACATTCTCAAAAAGATCTACCAAGTTCGCTGTGAACGATTAAGAGTTCTAATGCACAAAGGAATCCCTGAAGATGTGCGGTGGTTAATCGAAGCCAAGGTTCGTCTGGCAGGTGAAATCCCAGAGGCATTTGTGTCTCACATGCCTGGTATAGGCAAAAGCTCTTATGCCAAAAAGCGAAGAGCGAAAAGGTTACAAGTCTGCCATAAATGTGGACGGTGGACTTGTAATACTAAATGTCGTTCTTTAGGGATGATCTCTGATAATCGAGAAGATAAAATACGATTCATTAAGAATGGCTTGAGTAAGGACTCGTTGGATGATATCCAATTGACTCTTGAGACGCATTCTTGTGGATCTGTGCAACGTGAACTTCTTGGTTTATGGAGCATTTTTCATGAAGAACGAAACCGTTACAGTCCCGGGAATCTGACTGTAAATGACCCTGTTTGTCAGCTTGTAAGAAAACTGGATGGGAAGCAAATCCTCGACTCATAGAAGCCGTTAATCCCGTTACTGGACGTAAAACCAGTGGAAGATGTGAGCCACAGTCACAATCACTGTACATACAATTTATCATATTTAAAATTTTCCATTTTTCTTTTAATAATGTATTTACTCCCGTAAGTGTAATCGACACGTTATCCATTTCATCACTATAAATGCGTGTTCTTCCTTCTGATTAAGCAGCGGATAAGATACCTCGTGACTTCTAAAGTCGGTTATTCCAGTCTCCTACAATAACTGATTCATTTCCCTCTTCTCTCAAATTCTTCTCTCATCAATGGATTCTACTCTTTCTGCACTGCGAAAATACTTTCCTTCCCTTCCAATAAAAGTCCTTAAAAAGATCTACCTTGCTAGATGTGAAAGAATCAGTGTTTTTACACGCAAAGGCATTCCCGATAATGTGCAGTGGATAATTGAAGCTAAGGTCCGTTTGGCATGTGAAGTTCCAGATGCATTTATGCCCCGCATGCCCGGTTTAGGTAAAAGCCGTTATGCCAAAAGGCGAAGAGCAAAGAGACTAGGCGTGTGTTATAAATGTGGGCGATGGAATTGTATTACTAAATGTCGCTCTTTAGGATACATCTCCATAAATCGTGAAGATAAAAGAAAATTCATTAAGAATGGCCTGCGTAAGGAATCTCTGGAAGATATCCGAGAGACTCTTGAAACGCATTCTTGTGGAAAAGTGCAAGGTGAAATTATCAGTTTATGGAGGACTTACCATAAAGAACGAAACCGTTACAGTCTTGGGAATGTGACTTTAAACGATCCTGTTTGTCAGTTTGTAAGAAAACTGGATGGGAAGCAAATCCCCGACTTATAGAAGGCATTGAAGCCATTACTGGACATAAATCAGGGGAAGATGAGAGCCACGGTCATGATTGCTGTACATATAAGCTGTCATTTGTCTTTTCTTTTGACAATAATGTACTTGCTTCTGTAAGTGTAATTAACGCATTATCCCTTTTATCACTATAAATATGTGTTAGTTATTTTCGTTTCCTACAATCACTAATTTCTTTCTTTGCTTCCTTCATCAATGGAGTCTTCTCTTTCCGCCCTACGAAAGTATTTTCCTTCCTTCCCAATAAATGTTCTTAAAAAGATTTATCAAGCTAGATGTAAACGATTCAGAGTATTTATGCACAAAGGCATTCCTGATAATGTGCGGTGGCTAATCGAAGCTAAGGTTCGTTCAGCTGGTGAAGTTCCAGAAGCGTTCTTTCCCTGTATGCCCGGCTTTGGTAAAAGCGCTTATGCCAAAAAAAGAAGAGCAAAGAGGCTAGGCATTTGTCATAATTGTGGATGGTGGATTTGCGGCAATAAATGTCGTTCTCCAGGAGTGATCACCAGAAATCGTAATGATAGAATAAAATTCATCAAGAATGGCTTGCGTAAGGAATCTCTGGAAGATATCCGAGAGGTTCTTGAAGCGCATTCTTGCGGAATAGTGTAATTTGAGGTTGTTGGATTATGGATAATTCTCCAAAAAGAACGAGAACGTTACAGTCTTGGGAATCTAACCCTAAACGACCCTGTTTGCCAGTTTGTGAAAAAGCTAGATGAGATGCAAATCACCGATTCATAGAAAGCATTGAAGCCGTTACTGGACGCAAAGCCAGTAGAAGACGGAACAAGGTCACGATTACTGTACGTGCTACCTGTTGCTTTTGAAATTTTCATCCCCTTTTGGTAATAATGTATCCACTCCTGACATGAACCAAAGTCACGATTACTGTACGTGCTAGCTGTCGCTTTTGAAATTTTCCTCCCCTTTCGGCGATAATGTATCCATTCCTGACATGAACCAAAGTCACGATTACTGTACGTGCTAGCTGCCGCTTTTGAAATTTTCCTCCCCTTTCGGCGATAATGTATCCACTCCTGACATGAGCCATAGTCACGATACTGTACGTGCTAGCTGTCGCTTTTGAAATTTTCCTCCCCTTTGGCAATAATGTACCCACTCCTGACACAGACTACTGTATATAGCTGCCACTTTTGAAATTTTCCTTCTCTTCCAACAATCACGTACCTACTCTTGACGTAAGCTACAGTAGTGACTACTGTACATGCTAGCAGCTATTTTGAAAATTTTCCTCCTCTTTTAACGATAGTGTACCCATACCTGACCAGAGTCATATTCGTGACTACTGTGAATAGCTGGCAATAATGTATCCATTCTTGAAAATAAAATTATTGCCTTCTCTCTTCATCTCTATAAATATATCCTCTTTTCTCACAAGAGTAAGGATAGGAATGGAGAAAACCTCAACTCGTAAATCCCGAAGTATTTGTGTATTTTCTGGGGCTTTTCCTGGAAAAGATGAAGAATATTTAAAGGCAGCCAACCATTTGGGTAGAGTATTAGCTGAGCGAAAAATACATTTAGTTTATGGAGGAGGTAGTGTCGGATTAATGGGAGGTGTAGCATCAGCAGCATCTTTAGGAGGAAGTCAAGTTTTGGGCATCATCCCTGGACCTTTGAAATTTGTTTCTGGGGGCACGATTGGAGAAGAATTAGTGGTTAAAAATTTGCAAGAGCGTGTGTTACAAATGCTTTTAAATGCTGATGCTTTTATCGCTCTACCAGGTGGTTTTGGCACATTGGGAGAAGTCTTCCAAATTGCTTCCATGGCCCAACTCAATTTGCATAAGAAACCCATTGGGCTTTTGAATGTTAACAATTTCTTTACAGGTCTGATAGCTTTTATGGATTATGCTATGCAGAAGAATTTCATATCAAGAGTGGCACGGCGAATCATAATATCCGCAACAACTGCTGAAGAATTGCTAGATAAAATACAAGCTTTTGTTCCTGAACCAGATCCAGCAATGATTCAGATAGACTGGACACGACAGTCTTTCCCGACCAGTTCACTCCCATAATGGTCCTCTACTCACCCTGTTGAAGTATTGTGGAAGAAAGAAGCGATCTAATCCGTTTTTCTTGTCCTTTAGTTTTAATTATCAGCATTTTCTTTCGTATTTCAGTTTTTATTTTCAGGGAATTTCGTTATCTTATAAGATAGTTTCGTCCATGCTGATATTAAAACCATGGGACAATGCCTTTAGGTTGGAATGGCTGAGTAAAGAGTAATTTTTATTACTCTTGAGACGCATCCTATTAGGTCTACTAGGCATAACATTTTGGGGTAGTTAAGCTTTAACCTTATTTGGATGACATATCTCACAAGGGAATCTATATTTACTGAAGAAAATATTAGATGAACCTTGGATATTGATTCCAAACATCCGTTCCCTTTACATAATTTTTCAGTGTTATTGTCATCATCAAGATTCACTCATCTTATCGAAGTTTAAATTTTTGCACTCACCTATTATGAAAATTCACACTTTCGAAGAAAATCATTCCAATTTCAATTGCTTTCATATAAATTTCGCTCGAGGTCCTAAGGAAAGCTCCTTAGCCTCAAAATCAATTTTCATCATCGGGGTTTTAAGGATGGAACCTTTGCCTCGAAAACAATCAATTTTCATCATCGGGGTTTTAAGGATGGAACCTTTGCCTCGAAAATAATCAATTATCAATCCGAGATTTTAAGGATGGAACCTTTGCCTCGAACTCAATCAATCGTCGAGGTTTTAAGGATGGAACCTTTGCCTCGACATTAATCAATCAATCCGGGGTTTTAAGGATGGAACCTTTGCCTCGAGATCAATTATTAATCCGAGGTTTTAAGGATGGAACCTTTGCCTCGAAAACAACCAATTTTCATCATCGGGGTTTTAAGGATGGAACCTTTGCCTCGAGATCAATCAATCAATCCGGGGTTTTAAGGATGGAACCTTTGCCTCGAGATCAATCAATCAATCCGGGGTTTTAAGGATGGAACCTTTGCCTCGAAAACAATCAATCAATTCGGGGTTTTAAGGATGGAACCTTTACCTCGACATCAATCAATCAATCCGAGGTTTTCAGGATGGAACCTTTGTCTCGACATCAATCAATCAATTCGAGGCTTTAAGGATGGAACCTATACCTCGACATCAATCAATCAATCCGAGGTTTTAAGGATGAAACCTTTGCCTCGAAATCAACCAATCAATCTGAGGTTTTAAGGATGGAACCTTTGCCTCGAAATCAATCAATCAATCTGAGGTTTTAAGGATGAAATCTTTGCCTCGAGATCAATCAATCAATCCGGGGTTTTATGGATGGAACCTTTGCCTCGAAAACAATCAATTTTCATCATCGGGGTTTTAAGGATGGAACCTTTGCCTCGAAAACAATCAATTTTCATCATCGGGGTTTTAAGGATGGAACCTTTACCTCGAAAATAATCAATTTCCTATCGTCGAGGTTTTAAAGATGGAACCTTTGCCTCGAAAACAATCAATTTTCATCATCGGGGTTTTAAGGATGGAACCTTTGCCTCGAAATCAATCAATCAATCCGAGGTTTTAAGGATGGAACCTTTACCTCGAGATCAATCAATCAATTCGAGGTTTTAAGGATGGAACCTTTGCCTCGACATCAATCAATCAATCCGAGGTTTTAAGGATGGAACCTTTGCCTCGAGATCAATCAATCAATCCGAGGTTTTAAGGATGGAACCTTTGCCTCGAGATCAATCAATCAATTCGAGGTTTTAAGGATGGAACCTTTCCCTCGAGATCAATCAATCAATCCGAGGTTTTAAGGATGGAACCTTTGCCTCGAGATCAATCAATCAATTCGAGGTTTTAAGGATGGAACCTTTACCTCGACATCAATCAATCAATCCGAGGTTTTAAGGATGGAACCTTTGTCTCGACATCAATCAATCAATTCGGGGTTTTAAGGATGGAACCTTTACCTCGACATCAATAAATCAATCCGAGGTTTTAAGGATGAAACCTTTGCCTCGAAATCAACCAATCAATCTGAGGTTTTAAGGATGGAACCTTTGCCTCGAAATCAATCAATCAATCTGAGGTTTTAAGGATGAAATCTTTGCCTCGAGATCAATCAATCAATCCGGGTTTTAAGGATGGAACCTTTGCCTCGAAAACAATCAATCAATTCGAGGTTTTAAGGATGGAACCTTTACCTCGACATCAATCAATCAATCCGAGGTTTTAAGGATGGAACCTTTGTCTCGACATCAATCAATCAATTCGGGGTTTTAAGGATGGAACCTTTACCTCGACATCAATAAATCAATCCGAGGTTTTAAGGATGAAACCTTTGCCTCGAAATCAACCAATCAATCTGAGGTTTTAAGGATGGAACCTTTGCCTCGAAATCAATCAATCAATCTGAGGTTTTAAGGATGAAATCTTTGCCTCGAGATCAATCAATCAATCCGGGGTTTTAAGGATGGAACCTTTGCCTCGAAAACAATCAATCAATTCGAGGCTTTAAGGATGGAACCTTTACCTCGACATCAATCAATCAAGCCGAGGTTTTAAGGATGGAACCTTTGTCTCGACATCAATCAATCAATTCGGGGTTTTAAGGATGGAACCTTTACCTCGACATCAATAAATCAATCCGAGGTTTTAAGGATGAAACCTTTGCCTCGAAATCAACCAATCAATCTGAGGTTTTAAGGATGGAACCTTTGCCTCGAAATCAATCAATCAATCTGAGGTTTTAAGGATGAAATCTTTGCCTCGAGATCAATCAATCAATCCGGGTTTTAAGGATGGAACCTTTGCCTCGAAAACAATCAATCAATTCGAGGTTTTAAGGATGGAACCTTTACCTCGACATCAATCAATCAATCCGAGGTTTTAAGGATGGAACCTTTGTCTCGACATCAATCAATCAATTCGGGGTTTTAAGGATGGAACCTTTACCTCGACATCAATAAATCAATCCGAGGTTTTAAGGATGAAACCTTTGCCTCGAAATCAACCAATCAATCTGAGGTTTTAAGGATGGAACCTTTGCCTCGAAATCAATCAATCAATCTGAGGTTTTAAGGATGAAATCTTTGCCTCGAGATCAATCAATCAATCCGGGGTTTTAAGGATGGAACCTTTGCCTCGAAAACAATCAATCAATTCGAGGCTTTAAGGATGGAACCTTTACCTCGACATCAATCAATCAAGCCGAGGTTTTAAGGATGGAACCTTTGTCTCGACATCAATCAATCAATTCGGGGTTTTAAGGATGGAACCTTTACCTCGACATCAATAAATCAATCCGAGGTTTTAAGGATGAAACCTTTGCCTCGAAATCAACCAATCAATCTGAGGTTTTAAGGATGGAACCTTTGTCTCGAAATCAATCAATCAATCTGAGGTTTTAAGGATGAAATCTTTGCCTCGAGATCAATCAATCAATCCGGGGTTTTAAGGATGGAACCTTTGCCTCGAAAACAATCAATCAATTCGAGGTTTTAAGGATGGAACCTTTACCTCGACATCAATCAATCAATCCGAGGTTTTAAGGATGGAACCTTTGTCTCGACATCAATCAATCAATTCGAGGCTTTAAGGATGGAACCTTTACCTCGACATCAATCAATCAATCCGAGGTTTTAAGGATGAAACCTTTGCCTCGAAATCAACCAATCAATCTAAGGTTTTAAGGATGGAACCTTTGCCTCAAAATCAATCAATCAATTTGAGGTTTTAAGGATGAAATCTTTGCCTCGAGATCAATCAATCAATTCAAGGTTTTAAGGATGGAACCTTTGCCTCGAAATCAATCAATCAATTCGAGGTTTTAAGGATGGAACCTTTGCTTCGAAATCAATCAATCAATCCGAGGTTTTAAGGATGGAACTTTTGCCTCAGAAACAATCAATTTTCCTTCAACGATAGGAGAGCTCCTATCGCCGGGGTTCTAAGGAGAGTTCCTTAACCTCAGGATTTAGGCGGCGAGAAGGTTTTCAATGCCTAGCTAAGCCGGATGAAATTTGGTAACTAACTTTGCATACATCATGTCCCATGAAGCATGCAAAGGGGGGCAGCTGTTGACACCCAATTTCGTCCGACCATAAAAAATTTTTTTAAAAGAAATTAAATAAAAGAAATTAAATAAAAAATTATTATTTTTATTATTATTATTATTACTAAAAATTTTAATTAGCTTAAAATACATTTTTGTTTTGTGAATATTTGATTTAAAATGATATATATGTGTATTTGAAAGAAAAAAAGAAAACTCCAAAAAATGGCAAAATTTAAAAGTTTGAGGTAAAAATGACAAAATTAAGAAGTTTCGGGAAAAATTGACAAATTCTGAAAGTTCCAGGAGCATTTGGTAGTTTGTCACATGAATTTTTGGGTCGACCGACGTTTTTTGCCCAAATTGACAGAAAACGACAAAATTGTCAAAATCAGAAGCTTCAGGAACTTATCCAGAGGCTGAGAGACGTAAAGGACTGAAATTGTCATTTTACCAATTTAAAAGATAAGTTTGAAATTTTTTATTAATTTATCCATCAACAGTTCGGCCAAACTTCCTCTATAAATAGGCCTCCAAATTTAGTGCTGAATACAGAGAAAAATAGAAAGAAAAGCTTAGAGCTCCGTTTTTAAAATAGAAAAAATTACAGCCTTAGTCCCTAGCTCCTCTTCCTTTCCTCAGAAAATCTCAAAACTTTTCAATTTGACGATTAAGCCATCTTCTTCCCCGTCCGTCTGTCACCGTTTCTCTCTCTCTCTCTCACCTCTGCACGCTGCCCGTCCGCTCGCCGCCGTCGCTCGTCGCCCCGCCGTCCCACCCCACCGACGTCGCCGTCCCCCCGTGCCGCCACCGTGCCCAGCCACCCCCCCCCCCCTTCGCCTCCCGCGCGACGTGCTTTGTTTCCTTTTCTGCAGAATTCAAAAATTAAAATCTAGGGTAAAACTCTCATTTTGTCCTTCAATTTTTCAATTTCTTTCACTTTGGTCACTAACCTTTTATTTTATTCTTGCAGAATTAATTCCTAACTATTTTAATTTTTACTTGTTTTACTTATTTGTTATTATTACTAACCCTCTTTTTTTTGTTATTAACTTACTAACAACTAACTTTTAATATTATTATTGTTACTAACCTTTTAATTTTTGCATTATTACTAACTTTTATAATTGTTGTTAACAATTAATTAACTTTTTATTATTGTTGTTAATTAATTAATTTAATTAACTTGTCTAACTTTTTATTATTGTTGTTAATTAATTTAATTAACTTGTCTAACTTTTTATTATTTTTGTTAATTAATTAATTAACTTGACTAACTTTTTATTATTGTTGTTAATTAATTAATTTAATTAACTTGACTAACTTTTTATTATTGTTGTTAATTAATTAATTTAATTAACTTGACTAACTTTTTATTATTGTTGTTAATTAATTAATTTAATTAACTTGACTAACTTTTTATTATTGTTGTTAATCAATTAATTTAATTAACTTGACTAACTTTTTATTATTGTTGTTAATCAATTAATTTAATTAAACTTGGCTAATTTTTATTATTATTTTTAATTAATTTAATTAACTTTGCTAACCTTTATTATTATTTATTTTTAAAGTGGATGGCCAAAAAGCCCCACTTTATTATTATTAATTTTCCTTTATATAATTTTTTTTTAATTTAATTCACATTTACCCTTACTTAAATAAATAAATGAAAATTAAAAGAAGATTATTTTTAATTAATTATTAAGCCTAATAAAAATAATTTTTTTAAAAAAAGTCAATTATTTTTATTTTTATTTTATAAATTGAATAATTATTTAAATAATAAATAACTTTCACTAAAAAAAAAAAACTAAAAGAAAGATAAGAAAAAGATAAGAAAGATAAGAAAAAGATAAAAAAAGAAAAGAAAGAAAGAAAAGAAAGAAAAGAAAAAGAAAAGATAAAAAAAGAAAAGAAAGAAAGAAAAGAAAGAAAAGAAAAAGAAAAGAAAAGAAAAGAAAGAAAAGAAAGGAAAAATAAAACTAAAAGAAAGATAAAATCAAAAAGAAAGAAAAGAAAGAAAGAAAAGAAAGAAAAGAAAAGAAAATATAAAGAATAAAAAATAAATTTTTTAGATTATTAATAAATCTAAAAACAAAAGACTTAAAAATTAGTAATAATAAATTCCATAAAAATAATAATTATATAACTAACAATTAATTAAAGTAATTTCCATATCCGGATGATCCAGCAGGATCTATGGTTTGGAAAATTTCAAAATAAATAAATTAAATGAAAAGATAAAAATCCATATTTTTACGATATGGATTAAAATTTTCACCAAATTCCGTGTCCAAATGACTCGGCAGAGTCCATGGTTCGGAATAAAAATCTTCCGTGTCCAAATGACTCGGCAAAGTCCATGGTTCGGAAGTATAAAATTCTATACAAATTAATTACCAAAAATCCACGTCCAATTAATTCAGTTAAAATTCTAGATTGAAAATTAACTGAAATTTATTTAAAAGCAAAGCGAAACAAAATTAAAATCAACTAAGGTGCCAATTTTGGGCGCTATAACAATATTGTTTTAGTGTAACCGTACTCCCGATCCCCGAACTCTCGCAGACCAATTTTAAGGTGACCAATCGACCTAAGAAAACTGATTGGTGGCGACTCCAGAAAACAACGCACGTTGCCACAGGCACCCCGAACTCGACCTCTCCTTCCTGGCCGCTTTGGATTTCCCCAAAGAGCCCAGGTGGACGTTGTCAAAGTTAGAGTACCTCAACCTCCCTCCTGTTGTGCCCATGCCTCTAGATGCTCCCATTCAAGAGAAAAATGCCAACGCCGAGGAGGTGCCGGATGCTCAGGATCAACAATAGGCTTTTTCTTCTTTTTTTTTCTTGTAACCTGCTCCTTCATCCTTTTGCTCAGAGCTATGAATGAAAGATTCTTTCAAAAATTTAGCTAAGTTCCTGTTCTTTTCTTTGGTCCTCACTCTTTGGAGGTTTGTATGTTTTTGTGTACGCGTCTTCGGCAAACATCCACATTCAAAATCATGCCTTCAGGAAGCCTTGTACCATTGTACCCTTAGCGAAATTTTTCCAGTATGTGGAGCATTTTCACTTTTCCGAACGTATTCCGCCGAGTCTTGGGCTTTGCTAGGGAACTAGCACTTTCGGAAGAATTTTAAAAAGCCAATACACCAAGAGCCCACTCCATCAACGTGACCATGTTTGGTTTATAAACCATATTCGGTTGACACGTATGCTTTTATTTACTGGTGATTCCGGAAAGGAGTAATCACAAGCTTTTCTTCAGAAAAAATGTCTAAGTGTAGAATTTTTTCAAAGAATCTGAATGCCAAGTGTTTCTTAACTCTACTCCTTCGGCGTCGCCTAATTTGTAGACCACTGGGCGAATTTTGTAGAGGATCAGATAAGGTCTGTCCCAGTTTGCCCGAAGTACCCCATCTGATGGCCTTCGCGGCTTGAATTCGGCCCTTCGGAGGACGAGGTCCCCCTTCTTGATTCCTTTTTTCTTCACATGCAAGTTAGTAGCATCAGCTACTCTTTGTTTAAAAGCCTTCCTCCTGAGTTCGGCCATTTCCCGGTGCTCTTCGGCAAGGTCTAATTTTGCCCTCAAGGCAAGGTTGTTTCCTCCTTCGTCGAACACCTGTATTCTTACTGAAGGCTGTATGACCTCAATGGGAATAATGGCTTCTGTACCGAACACGAGCGAGAAAAGAGTTTCTCCTGTGGCCCTTCGGGGAGTTGTGTAGTAGCTCCATAGTACACTTGGGAGTTCTCCTGGCCATTTCCCATTTTGCCTCTTTTAGCCTTTTCTTCAGGCCATCTTTTACTGTCCTATTGGACACCTCGACTTGCCCATTACTTTGAGGATGGGCTACTGGGGCGAAGTGTAGTTTTACGCCGAGGTTGGTCACAAATTCTTAGAACCCTTTGTCAGTAAACTGGGTACCATTGTCGGCCACTATTACCCTTGGTAAGCCAAATCGGCATATGATGTTCTCCCAAATGAACTTCTGGGTGTCCTTCACCGAGATCGATGCTAAAGGCTCTGCTTCGATCCACTTAGTGAAGTAGTCTACTGCAACTATGCAGAACTTCACTCCACCGGGGGCGTTTGGGAGAGGTCCGATGAGGTCCATAAACCAAACGACGAAGGGGCAAGGGTAATTTGTGAAAGTTATCTTTTCCGAGGATAACTTCTGGATGTTGGTGTGTCTTTGGCAATTGTCACATTTTCGAACAAATTGCCTTGCATCCTTCCTTATGGTAGGCCAAAAGTAACCTTGGAAAAATAATACTCCTGCGAGGGCGTCTGTTCCTATGTGGGAACCACAGGCCCCCTCATGAACTTCTTCAAGGACTGTTCTGACATTCTTTTCAATTATGCACCTCTGCAAGGGACTTGCATACCCTTGTCTGTATAGTTTCTCCCCAATGAGGAAGTATCTACCAGAGCATTTTCGCACTTTTGCGGCCTCGGCAGGGTCTTCGGACAGTGCCGAAGTTGCAAGGTATTTCTTGATGGAATCTTGCCATCCTTCTCCTGGGGTTGCTGCGCACATTATCTCTGTGCTGGGTTGACTCAGCACCTCGTTGGGTTCCTTGGACTTGGCCAAGGTATCAGCTTGAGCATTATCTCTATGAGGCACATTTTCTATTTGTACCGAGTCAAACTCTTTAATGAGTTTCTTGACGAGGTCATGATATTTTGCCAAGGTTGGATCCTTTGCAGCATAATCTCCTTTCATTTGCCGGACTACTAGCTGTGAGTCACTGTGGGCCTTAAGGTTTTTTACACCAACTTTTCTAGCCAGTTTTAGTCCTGCTATGAGGGCCTCATATTCGGCGATGTTATTGGTGACATCAAAACCGAATTTGATGGCATTGGTAGCTTCCATACCTTCGGGCCCACGAAGAACCACTCCAGCGCCTTGGTGTTCGGCGCCTGAGGCTCCATCGACAAAAAGTTTCCACTCTGGTTCAATCCTTATCAGATCTTCCGATGTAGGTTCACCATCCTCGATTTCTGGAATTTCGGCGATGAAATTTGCCAATGTTTGGGCTTTTATTGCCCTTCTCGGCTCGTAAGTGATGTCATATTCTCCGAGCTCGGTACACCATTTTTATAGCCTTCCTGAATGCTCTACGTTCTTCATTATGTCACGTAGAGGTAGGTTGCTTCAGACAATGATGGCATGTCCTTGAAAGTAAGGCCGTAGCCTCCTACCCGCGAGCACTAAGGCATAAATGGCTTTTTGGAGCAATGGGTACCTGACCTCGGCGTCGTGCAGTGACTTTCTTACATAATATACTGGCCACTGCCTCCCACCCTCTTCTTTTACTAGGACTGAACTCATAGCTTTTTCAATGATGGCAAGGTAGAGCATGAGAGGTTCTCCTTCCCGAGGTTGCCGAAGTGTTGGTAGCCGGGTTACGTAGCTTTTAAGCTCATCCCAAGCTTTCTGACATTCTGGGTTCCAAGGGTATTCCTAGGTTCCAGAGTTGCCTTCGCTTTTGGCTGCTTTGGTAAGCACCTTGAAGAATGGTCGACATCGGTCACCATACTTGAAAATGAATCTACTAAGGGAAGTGATTCTTCCGGTAAGCCTTTGTATATCTTTAGTGGTTGTAGGTGTTCGGAATCCCAACAAGGCTTTGACCTTTTTGGGGTTGGTGTCTATTCCCCTTTCTGACACCATGAACCTGAGAAACTTACCTGCGCTCACTCCAAACATGCACTTCTCGGGGTTAAGGCGAATGCCGAACTCCCGAATTCATTGGAAGGTTTCGTTAAACTCCAAGATATGATTACTAGGCACTCTGCTCTTAACTATCATATCATCGATATACGCTTCCATGTTCCTCCTGATTTGGGAGTCGAACACTTCATTCATCAACCTTTGATAGGTAGCCCCTACGTTCTTAAGGCTGAAGGGCATTCTGAGGTACTAGTAGGTACCAACTTCTGTGATCAAGGTGGTTTTTTCTTCATTTTCAGGGTTCATCTGAATTTGATGATACCCACTGAAGGCGCCGAGGAAACTAAAAAGGCCGTATTCGGCGGTTGAATCCACCAATTGGTCTATGGCTGGCAAAAGGTATGAGTCTTTTGGACAAGCATCATTCAGGTTCTAAAAATTGATGCACATTCGGAGCTTTTCGCTCCCTTCTTTCATGGCGATAACCACGTTGCTGAGCCATTCGGGGTATTTAACTTCTCTTATTACCCCTGCCTCAATCAGGCGCTTAACCTCAGCGTTAACGAATGAGTTCTTATAAGCCGATAGGTTCCATTTTTTCTGCCGAATCAGCCTTGCGTTAGGGCGTACTTTGACACTATGGTGGATTATGTTGAAGTTGACCCCAGGCATGTCTTTCGGAGAGTAGGCCAAAAGATCTTTGCTCATTAACAAGAAAGATACAAGCCTATCTTTGTCACCCTTGGCCAATTTTTTTCCCACTCGGGTGTTCCGGCCGGGGACCAGCTCTACATCTTCTGTTCCTACTTTTTCCAGCTCTTCTATTCCCTCCTTTACTGTCTCTTCACCTGTCATGACGGCTCTTTCAGTAGCCGAAGTCTGTACTTGGACCTTTTCCGGTCTTTGTCTAGCCTTGGTGAAGACCCTCCTACCTTCGGCTTGGTCAATGAAGATCTCTGCATCTCCTTCTTTAGTTACGAAGGTGACCGTTAAGTATTTCACATCCGGGCGGATGTGGAGATTGCCTTGTGTTTGCCTTCCGAGGATGGCGTTGTATGATGAGGGAACATCAATGACAAAGAATCTCGTCATAACGGAGGCGAACAGTTCTTCCTGAATCTGGGGCGAGGTCCTTTTCAACATCAGGGGCAGATCGATGCATTCGAGGACTGGGAGCTCGGATGGCCCAACCCCAAAGGTGGGGGAATTGACTATGTTGAGGTCGCCTGTTGAAATGCCCAAGTTAGGCAGTAGGTGGGAGAAGATGACGTCAGTGTTGCAGCCGTCGTCCAGAAGTACTCTTTTGACGTCCCAACTCCCTATCCTTGCCATGACAATGAGTGGGTCATCGTGGGGGAAATTCATAGTGGACCCGTCTTTGTGAACAAGCCTGTTTGGCGAGTTCCCATAATCCATTACAAAGATTTCTCTTATCTTTCTTTTCTTCTCAGCTGAAGGTATCCCTATATATAGTGATGGTTTGGATGACCCCTGCTGGTGGTGGCGGATTCTTTCGAGGACTTCGGTCTCGACGTCTGTCGGAATCATAGTCCTCCTCGTGCCCACTTCTTTGTGTTGGGTTTCGGGAGCCAAACAATGTAGCGGAATTTAACCGAAACCCTCCACGATCCAAGTGAAACGGGGTAAACCGGGTGTTCGAAAATTTTCATACCTAATTTTTGGTTGAGATCTCTCACTCCACTGTAGAGTCGAATCACAAAACCTGAACAGTTGACGTGTTCAGGCTCTCTATGGTATCCACACGAGCCTCTCGGGATCACCACGCTTCCACCACATCCCGGCAAATGCGTTTCTCTTGCGCTCGTAGTGCTAGCTTGCGTCCTCCAAGGAATTGCAAGAGAAGAGTGCGGCTGTCCTTTTGGGAGGCTAGGGCAAGGAGACCTACGAATTTCTCACTAGAAGTTGTATTTATAGTGAGACTCAACTTTCAGGCCTAATGGGTTTCAAAGCCCTAATCCAAATAGGCTTTAATTTCGGGCTTAATAATGGCTCAAGTATTGGGCCCATTATTAATACGAAATTATTGTGAAACCAAAACCCAAATTATTAGCCCATGCACTCTAATGATCCAAATAGCTTTATGTGTGCAACCCAATAGGCTCTTACCACGTTGGCAATGATCATAAATCACATTTATGATCATAAGCAATGAGTGGTGTCTAGCAACACATCATTGCTACTCAAGTGATAAGATCGTCGGTGATTCGACTAAACCTTTATGATCATCACCGATATATGCCATTGTCCCTTTGTCCAAGATATCAAGACTAAGCACGAGACATGGAATGTGTCACTCTCGTATAGCCCAATCTTTGCTTTCTTGATACTTAAACTAATGACATTAATATCGTATATCAACTCATCTGAGCATGGCCATGCATTTTTATAAGTCTTACTCTATCAAGGGGCCCGAAGATATCACTCCCGTTACATAGGAGGGACAAATCCCATCTTGATCATACAAATCCCTCCACATGATATGTGACATACCCAATGACCTCCTTCAAGTTCACTCAATTACGAGCAACAAAGGAAAGTATCAAAGTATGTGACTCACATGTAGGGAAACTTGATGATCTTAGGTCGAAGGACTACATATACCATGATCACTATGAGAATCACTTATGACACTCATATAACGATCCATAAAGTGTTCCCATGGTGGGTCGGTCCAATACACAAGTTCTCCAACTTGTACCCATATGTAGACTACATATCTCATATTAGTCTCCACATATGCTAGTCATTATGTATTATTGCAACCCGCTCCACAATAATACTATACTAGGGACGTTTAAGAATATCAGTATTCTAGGGTTACAATTATGTTTATTACGTTACGTAAAAACAAAACAACAAACATAATTGCTAGATTAATGCCCCAATAAAATATCATGACTCAATGTGCAAAAATACAATCATCTCATGATTGGCTTTTTTGGGCACAACACTAACACTTTGTTCTTCCTTGCTCCCTTTCGGAGAAGGCATCCACAAGTATCGGTGAAGTTTTCCCTTCTTTATCAGAGACTCGATGTATTTCCTTAGCTAGAAGCAGTCGTCAGTGTCATGGCCATGATCTCGATGGAATTGGCAGAACTTCTTCATGTTCTTCTTGTTTTTCGAAGTCATGGCATTTGGCCTTGGAGCTGTAGTCCCTTGCCTTTCTAAGGCCATGAGAATGTTGGCGCTCGTAGCATTCAGAGGAGTGAACATCATTGGCCTTTTACCCCTTTGTTTTCGGGGCCTTCCTCCACCTCATTCTGGTGACGAGGCTAGTGGCTTAGTGCTTCAGGCCGAGGGTGTTCCACCTTTGGTTCCCCCATTCTGAGTTCTTCGGCCGTCATGTGTTGTTCGGCCCTTCAGTAGAACTCCCTGAGAGTATCTGGGGGGTCCTTAGGGAACTCATAAAAGAGTTGGGAGTCTCTCCGAAGTCCCCTTATCATTGCGAGGATGCGAATTTCGGGCCAAAAGTCGAGCACGCTTAGTGCTTCTCGGTTGAACCTTTCGACGTAGTCGCGAATGGTTTCCCCACTTCCTTGTGCTATGTCGAACATCTGCACTGGCATCTTGGCCATTGGCTTGCTGCCAATGACCTCTTGGGTGAAGGCAGTGGACAACTCCTGGAAACTCAGCAAGGTTCCGTGGGCCAGGGAGTTATACCATGCCGTTACTGGACGGGAGACGGTCACCTCGAAACACTTACAGAGGGTTGCGTCATCTGCGCTGCGGAGCACCATGCTTTACTTGTACTTTGTCGGGTGTCCCTGGGGGTCACTACATTCGTCGTAGGTTTCCAAGCATGGCACCCTGAAGTCACTAGGCATGGGCGCCTCCACCACTTCCCGTACAAATGGTTACTCTTATCCAGTATAAGCGTCAAACAATCTTGACCAGACTGGTTTTCGGGAGATCTGCCTCTCAACCTTTTCCAGTCTTATAAGGATCTTCTCCATGAAGGTAGCTGTGTTAGCTTCCCCTTATTGCCTGGTGGTCACCGGCAATGGCGAACTTCTTCTCCTTCTCGGGGAGTAACTTCGGCGGAGAAAATACTGGGACCTTCAGTACTGGGACGGATTCTGCCAACAGGACGTCCTAGTTTCTTTTGGGGCCCTTTGTCTGGTGGGTCGCGCCCTAGAGGGCACGTCCTCCATAGAAGATGCGTCGTGAGAATCCCCACTCCTAGAACTCTAGTGAGTAGACCTCAAGCTTCTCTCTCGGCGCACTGCCGAAGGGGAGGCCCTCTGAACCGGAGGAGGCTGGGGCCACCTTTGGTCGAGCTACTGAGTCATTTCAGCGACGATCGAGCCCTGGAAGTCTCGTAAGAATCCTAACGTCACTGTTAGAGGGCGGTCATCCTCCGGCACAGAAGTCTCTACAGTGGGCTGCTTGGTCGCTGGTTAAGCCTCCGGTGCAGATGGGGACTTCGGGAGCCCCTTCTCTTTGGAACGCCGTGTCTCTACAATGGCAACCTGGGAAATGGTTCCCATAGACAGCGCCAAATGATGCCCTTCCGCATCTTCGTTGTGCGACATGATGATCCTGGAGCAGAAACTTCCGGTGAGGGAATGCCTGGATGAGGAGCCTTTTCTGGGATAAGGGCTGCAAAGACTCAGAGAAGCAAGGGTTAGGAGCTCCCCAGAGTGTTTCTCCGGGGGGAATTCTCCGCCGCCCAAGTTAGTGTCTGAAAAATGGAGAACAAGTAGAGAGTGGAAAGATTCTTCCTTGGAGTGGGGATCCCCTTACCTGGGGCGTTTCCCGAATATTTATAGGGAGGTGAACAAGAGAAGTTCGTTTTCCACAACCTGCCTAGATCGTGACACGTGTTCAGTTGGATACAGTTCGTACTTTCGGAAGAGGGGGAGCCTCTAGCTGACCATAGACCGCCCTGCTAGGAGTCTAGGTCGTACGAGGGCCGCGTGTCGGGGGCCGTATGAGTACGATGTGTTAGAGCGTGTCCAAGGGCGGCGTGTCAAGGGCTGTATGAGTACGGTGTGTCAGAGCGTGTCCAAGGGCGCCGTGTCGGGAGCTGTACGAGTACGGTGTGTCAGAGACTCCTCAGCCGTTCCATCGTACGCCTGAATGGCCTTTTCGGGGGACCGAACTCCTTCGGGGTATAGAGCTCATTTCGGGGAGGTGAGCTTCTCTGGAGGGAGGACCCTTGTTTGTACAATGCACCTTCGGTTGGGCTTTCCTGAGGTCAGGCTCGGGTACCTGATGATGGCACTTTGTGAGCGCGCCCCGAGGGTGGCCCAGAGAGTATCCAAAGGTGGTTTTGGGCATGTGAGGTCGACGTGAGGTCACCCTTGGGAAGGGCGGTGACTCATTCTGACCAAAGTTGGTCCCATGGGTTTCCTGAGGGTAGCGCCTATCCAACTTGTGCGAGGGTGCTGCGGTCTCTCCTTGCCGGGTCTTGTCGTGTTTGCTTCGACCGGAGGTGGCGCGCACATGTGAAGTCCTTCGGGGGCAATAACCCTTTAGCTATCACGTGACATGCTCCAGAATGATTAAGACCAAAGACACAAATTCGGTTTTCCAAACAGGGGCATGTGATAGCTTAAGGGTTGTCGACCACATGACTTTCTCAATGGCGGACCTGGCACCAACCTTGAAAAGATCATGACCAACCTTAGGAGAATTCTCCACATCATCCTCGGATATCTATACGACCGACTTCTGGAAAAAGACTCCCTAGCATCCTCGAGAATGTACATTACCAACCTCGGTAACATAGGTCTATCACCCTCGATAGAAGAAATACCTCCCGAAGATGGTATGCTCATCTGAAGGCCTTTCTCTAGTCGCCCTTAGGGAAATCCTTGTCCAAAGGGATCTCTAATACCTGAAGGGGTCCTAGGGAGAAACGACAAATACTGTTAGGGGATCTCTAATAGAAATCTCGCACACACCCCTACCCTCTGAACATAACCGCCTATTTCCACCTGTAGACATCTCCCTCTGAAGGTATGGACCGAATCTGGCTGAACACGTGTCTTAATCTACTGATGTTGGGCATAATGGCCTCCTCCTCCCGGCCTCCTATAAATACTCAGGGGAGGCTCCTAGGTAAAGAACAAGAGAAGTACCCTCTTTTTTTGCTCTCTACTCTTAAATAGCTTTTCCCTTCACACACTAACTTGGGCATTGGAGATCCCTTCCCCAAAAAAAAACTCTAAGGAGCTCTTAACCCACATTTTTCAAGGTCTTATAAATACTTTCTCACCAAAAGTCTCTCTTTTAGGCCCAATATGCCATACAACGAAGATTTCACTGGGCATCAACACCGCTCATTGTTTATGATCATAAATATGATTTATGATTATTGCCAACATGATAGGAGCATATTGGGTCGCACACATAGAGCAATTGGATTATTTGAGTGTATGGGTTTAATTGTTTGGGTTTTGGTTTCATGATAATTTTGGATTAATAATTGGCCCAAAGCTTGAGCCATTATGAAGCCCAAAATTAAACCTAATTGGATTAAGGTTTTGAAACCCATTAGGCTTGAAAGTTGAGCCTTACTATATATACATCATATAGTGAAAATTTTCATAGCCCTAGTCCTGCCCTCCCAAATTATGAAATTAAAAGGGTTCTGAAAAGTTCTAGTCGAACTCTCCTCGTACCTTTCTCTGGAGGACACAAGCTAGCATTACGAGCACAAGAGGAATGCATCTGCCAGGACATGGGGGAGATGTGGTGATCTGAAAGGTTCGTGTGGATACCATAGAGAGCTTCAACATGTCAATTGTTCAAGTTTGTGATTTGACTCAACAGTTGGTTGAAAAATCCCATGAGACTAGGTATAAAAATTTTGAACACCCGATTTACTCCGTTTCACTTAGATCATGGAGGGTTTCAGTTAGTTTTCATTGCGTTTGTTTGGCTCCCGAAACCCTACAACGTCGCCACAATTATGTTGGCCAGAAATTTTCAATTTTGCTAGATGGTTCGAAAGGAGGTCCGAAGGGATGTTCAAAGGGGTGCTTAGGGTACCTAAGGGTTAAAGTATCCTGGGGGTACTCCGAGACTTCCAAAACTCTTCTGAGACCTTTGAGTTTTCTTGAGGTTTAATGGTTACTTTTACCATAAGCAAGAAAACTAGTTTATAAAGGGCCATAATGAGGTATCACTGGCTTGGATGAAAGCCTTAGTATCTTCAATGACCTAACCGTGCCATCGGGCATGAGTTTTCAATTTGGAACTTTAGTGCATCAAGTGGGTCTTCAAGACCTAATCGACATTAGTCCTACCATAGTGCCCCCATACAACATAAGGAAGTTTCAACTAGTAAATTTTCACTAGTTAAGCTAGTAAGTCATGCTTGCTAGTAGACAAGGCCTTGCCTTGTAGTTCAAGGACTAGGTTGAGGACAATTCCTAAGGGCTTGAAACCTATACGCAAAAATTTAGCCTCAAGCTGTATAAGCTCACAGCAGATTACATATGTTCATATATGCATTGTCTGTAGTATCTTTCTTGCAGGTGAAGACCTCTTATTGAGAATTCTTGAATTCTCATTCCCTAGTTTATGTTGTGGAAATTCTAACATTGTTGGGCCCAATAACTGCTAATGGTTGTTGTGGTAGCCTATTCTTGCAGGTACTTCACTTTGAGAGTCTTTGTGATTCTAGTTTCCATGGTTACTTGCTAGTTAAGTAACAGTGCTAACTATAGTATTTTCTTGGCCATGAGGCTAGTAGCACATGGACAGGCTTTTATGACTCACCACTGGGACTCGTCTCTAAGGTGGGAGTTAGTTGGAAGGATCTCAGTAAGAGGCTTGTGTATATTGTATGCCTAGTCGCCTCCTATGTCTATATTTAGAGCATTAGACTCTAGAGTTACTCCTGGATGATGAGCATTTGTCTACTTTTTGTTGAATGCCTTCACATGGTTATTTTGTGTAGTAATATTAATTCAAATGTTGATTTTATATGCTTTGACTATTTGAACTTGTTTTCTATGAAAAGTGCCTTGGCCAAGTGAATGTTTTATGGTTTCTATTTACTTAAGTCAAAGCTTAAAGAGCATGCATCTTGCATTTTCTAGGTTAATTAACTAGTTTTATGAAGTTTTATTTCGCACACATATATAACTAGCCAATTGCAACCACCATAAGATCCATTCTCATAGGCTCTTGGGCAGGGCCGAGGGTGGCCATGTTAGTACTAAAATCCACAAAATTAATATCACCAAAAAATTTTCCCTGATTTGCATGTTTTTCATGGCTTGGGAACAACGAATGGATGGACTAATGACATTTAGACATAGAGGCTTGCTTTGATCGGAAATAAGACATGAAAGGTAAACCCCTGCACTATTTTGTTTTTCCTTCCATAGATGATAGATGAATTTCATTCACTCACTAATTAACTTATGAAATTAAAAATGTGCATTTTATAAACTCATGCTAACTGTGGCAAACCTACCTGTATTTATTAATAAGTTGCTTATGTGATTTCTTGACAAGGTTTAGTATCCCTATAGAGTAATTACCTAACAACCTTCACCGGACCTAGGGAAAGGCAATGTGGGTTTTCAAAGTTAAGAAATATCAGTAAGTAAACAACATAATCAGGAAACTAATATTGATAGATTGATATAAACACACTACATAATTACCATGTCCTAATACAATTTAAAACCATAGGAAATATAACTTAAAATTACTATCTAGAAATAGATACTAAATACACTTGAAGACCTTTAGTCATAAAAGCTGGCCTCCAAATGGTCACACTTCACACCCTCTAGGTTTCTAACCTGAAGTATAGGTAATTGTGCTCACAAGGTTGCAACCTGGGCCTGCAACTGACGAACTTGCTCCATGCAAACATTATTGATGGTTGCAGAGTTTGTTTGAACTAACTCCATATGATATTTTAGGACATTGTTCTCCTACTCCTTCTCTGTTAATAAATCCCTTATTTTGACATTTGCATCAAAATTAACATCATGGATGAAAAGCTCATGGAAAAGCCTAATCCAATGTATAGCAGCCTTTATTGCTGACTCATTAACATAGCCCCATTTCCTAGATAATGAACCTTCAACCTTTACAAAATTACTAACCCTTTAATTAACCCAAGCTCAATCTGAACAATCACCCTAAACATATCACCTTTGATAGCCGAAGGGCTACGGCCCTCAAAGATCTCTTGATCAACTATCCAGAAACCACCCTCAGGAAGGACTTAGTCCTGACCTCGGGGCACTCCATCGACACCACTCTCAGAAAGGTGACACGACTAACTTCGGGAAAAGGTGTCTTTCACCACCTTCAGATTTACCAACCTCAAAAAAGTATATCTATTGTCCTCGACAAAGGAGAACACCTCCCGAAGGTGACCCACTCTACCAAAGGGCCTTCCCCACTAGCCCTCAGGAAAAATCTCCCCCCAAAGGAGTCTTATGGGGATACAACAAAAATGGTTAATAAGCCTCTGACAGATAGACCTCGCACATGCCCCTACCCTCTGGCCAGAACGGCCTACGGCCAGCTGGTGACACCTACCTCTGAAGGTACGGATCGGATCTGACCGAACATGTGTCATGTTCAGGGCCAGCTATGACAAATGGCCTCCTCCCTCCACCCTCTTATAAATACTTGGGAGGGACCTTGGTTGTTACCACCTCACAAAATGGGAGAATTACAAGTGTGTCATAATGGCTAAAAACCATTATATTGTGTAATTCTCACCATAGTGATTAAAGTGGGGGGGGTAAAAGGCATGATTAACACCTCCTTAAAAGTGTTCCAAGTTGGTAACTTGGCCCCCAAGAAAAGCCTTAAGGATTGCTTGTTTTTCAAGCAACCTATGGACTTTTTTTGTAAGGTTTTGGAAATTCGGGTACTCAATTGTAAAACTCTCAAGAAAGAGACTTGGAGAGTTATGGGAAGGATATGAATGGTACAAAAGTGCTATTGGAGGATCAAATTGCTCATGGAAGACAAGTTTGGGCAAAGGAAACACTAAAGGCAATAAGGACCTAAATGTCCTAGTGTAAACCTTAAGGTGTTCAAGCTTTTGACTTAAGTCTAAGGGTGGAATTGTGGGGTTATCCCACCATGGGGGGGGGGGGGAGCCAAGACTTGATAATTAGTAAAAAATGATGGGCACATGTGTACCAATGAGTTTAAGACAAAGAAACCATAATTAGAGGGAAGGAAAATGACATAAAGCAAGGTTAAGCTTGTTAAGTGTGTTTTTGTGCCCTTAAGCTCATTTTAAGGCCATTTAAGTGGCCAAATCACTTATCCCACTCTCATTTTCGTCCTCCCCCAGCCCAAGAACACATCCATACTTCCTCCATAGCCACCACACCTTCAAACTTGCAATTGATTGAAATTGAAGGCAAAAGGAAGCTATGTGGTGCTAAGACTTTTGAGTGCATCTAGGATCAAGCTCCAATTTCAGCATACCCATCAAGGTAAGGGTTCTCTTGCTCTCATGGACTTCTTTTTGTAATTTTCAAGCAACCATGGAGCAAGGGCTAAGCTTGGAAGAGAGCCACGAGCTTGATGAACCAAGCTTAGTGAGGGGAGTGCACTTATTGAAGGTTTTGTGACCTACTGTCAAGTGTACAAAGATGGCAGCGAAATAAGAGTTTTCTAAAGTTTCCTAGATTGTTTACTATATTTCCAAACATCCATGAAGCTAAGACCATGCTTGGAAGAGAGCAAAAAGCTCTAGGAACCAAGTATGGGTTAATGGAAAAGAAGCATGGCAAGGTTTCGGCCTTAGTGTTACCATGCTAAAGATGGCAGTAAGAAAGAAGGGTTTCTAGAGCCCAAATTTAGTACTAAAATACTGTTAAAATCCTCCTAAGGCCAAGCATTAGCTTGTGGAGGGCTGCCATAGTGATTTATTTAAGTTTATTGCATTTTTTATGGACTAACCTATGGTATATGTTACTGCCAAATTTCATGTGTCTGTTGTTTGTGTTTGGCTGCTGCATTTGGTTGCTATATCTTGTATATATGCATTGTGGTTTTTTGTTTTAGTGTCTTTGTATGAAGGTTTTAATGAGGATCACATTACCTTAAGAAACCAAGTGTTACCCTTACTAAGTTTCTCAATGAAACTTACTCCCCTCAATTCTGTCATTTCAGGTCCAGCTGAAAGATCACCATCAAACTAACCTTTCTGGTTTGATTTTTAATCTGAAATTTCAGGTACATGAACTTCCATGTGTCTAGTTATGATCTGGAAATTTTGGTGATTTTAGGAGCACATTTGTTATTTTTAATAGTGGTACTTATTTTGTTGTGCAGCAGCTGTCCAGCATCCTGTTTATGGAGTCCATTTCATTTCAGGCACTCCTGTAACTTAGGGTCCGTATTTAGCTGAGTTAGGAACACATTGTAGTGAATGTATGCATGTACATGTAGTGTATGTAAAATGGGACAAGTATTTGAACATTCGAGTAATGTTTTGGCTATGTAAGTGATGTGGTGCAAAGCTGCCTAAGTGTGAATGATGGGCTGCTTACTTGTAAATTCTGTTTTGGCCACATAAAGTTGTTAAAAGAAAGGGAATGTAATTCCTATGTGTAATGGACATATATGGGATATCCTTGGAGGGCTTTCCCCTTGTGAATGAAGTGTTTACATGGTTTGGAAAAATTGTATGGGCAAAATCGTCCAAAAGTTGCCAGAATTTTGACTCTGGACCTAAACTTGAATATCTCCCTGTGTAGGATGAATCTTGGTATGAAATTTTGATCACACCTAGAGAACATCTAGAGGGTTAACTGGGCTTTGTAATTTATGGATTTGGAGCCTGTGGCCAAAGATATGACGTTGCAAAGTTGGATGAGTTACTGTTCATTTGGTCAAAATTTTTTAACCAACTTAAAAATCCATAACTTGGTCCATAGGTGGGCTATTGATGTAAAAAAAAATTCCTTGGTTTGCTCTAAGTATCTACTTGATAATGGAGCAAATAAAGTACGGGGTATGTGGCTAGAATGATATAGTTTATTAGTGGAAGTTACAGGTGCAGTAACTGGTCACTAGAACTTAACAAGATTGCCTAATGTGTGGAAGCCAAAACTAAGACTTGTGCTAGTGTTTTCCTTCTTTGCTGCCATGGTGTGCATGAAACGTGAATATGTGTGTGATGGTTGGACCAATATGCATGTGTTTACATAGTGCCCAAGGAGGCCACTTGGGTATGCACACTAAGGGTAGTGTTCTAATGGCCTATAGAACATTACCAATCCTGGGAGTCTAAATGCACAGTTTTGGCACCATAACTGGACTACCCCGGAGTGGGTAACATTGGTAAGGACACAGAGGACATTCTTTGCTCTATACTTTTTTCTCTTTTTCACCACTCTCAGATACTGGCTTAGGCGTCGGAGGCTCCTCCCCTGGAAACACATTCCAGGGAGTCCCTAACCCTTATTCTTCAAAGTCTTGCAGATAACTTCACACCGAAAAGTCTCTCCTTCAGGCCAGCATGTCATATGATGGGGATACTACCAGGCATCATTTGCCACCGTCTATGGGAACCCATTCTCAGTTCGCCATTGTTGACCCCTGGCATTCTAAGGACAAGGGACTCCTGAACTCCCAATCTGTGCCAAAAGCTCCAACAGGGACTGAACATCCTGCAGCAGAGACTTCATTGCCGGACAACGAACATCCTCTAATGGTCATGATAAGCTTTTTGTACGATTTTCAGCGCTCTGTTGTGGCTAAAATGACTCAACAACTCAACCAGAGGTGGTCACAACCACCTCATTGGGGAAAGGCACTTCCTCCTAGCGGCTGGCAACAGAGAAGCCCAAGGTTACCTCGTCGGAGCTCCAGAAGCAGGGGTTCTCATGATGAGTCATCAATAGAGAACGTACCCTCCAAAGGACATCACGCTAGAGAAATGGTGTCAAAAGAGCCCAGGACTTCCCGCCAGCGGAGTCCATCCCTGTACGGGAAGTCCCAATCCCCCCACTGACAAACTTACTCTCCAAAAAGAAGACATTGATCTCCATTGCCAACGACTACCAAGCAACGGGGAGAAGATAGTACTACCACCTTCATGGAGAAGATCCTAGAGAGGTTGGAGAAGGTGAAAAAACAGATTTCTCATAAACCTGTCTGGTCAAGGTTGTTAGAGACCTTCACCGGAGAAGAGTCGCCCTTCATCCGTGCAGTAATAAAAGCACATATGCCAAGTGACTTCTAAGTGCTGCTTCTGGAAACATATGATGGGCGCAGTGACCCCCAAGCTCATCTAACGAAATATAGGCACGGTGCTGACGACGCCACCCTCTATAAGTGCTTCGAAGTCACCCTTTCAGGGCCGGCAACTGCGTGGTATAACTCCTTGGCTCCCGGAAACATAATGGGCTTCTAGGAGTTATCCGCCACATTCACCTAGCAATTCATTGGAAGTAGACCAATGGTGTAGATGCCCGTCCAAATGTTTGACATAGCCCAAAAGAATGGGGAAACCCTTCAGGACTATGTCGAAAGGTTCAATCGAGAAGCCCTGAGTGTGCCCGGATTCCGCCCCAAAATTCGCATCCTCACCATGATCTGGGGACTTAGGAGAGATCCAGAACTCTTCTACAAGTTCTCCAAAGATCCCCCTGACACCCTCAGAGAATTCGACCGAAGGGCAAAACAGCACATGATAGCCGAAGAACTGTGGATGGGAGGGTCAAAGTTTGATCACAATCACTAATCACTCTGAGGGTTAGAGTCACCAACCTCAATAGCCAATTGAGGGTGGGGGCAGACCTCGGAAACAAAGAGGGAAGAAACCCATGTCGTTCACTCCCTTGAACACCATAAGGACGAACATATTGATGGCCTTGGAGAAATAAGGAACTTTGACTCTAAAACCGAAGGCCATGACCTCAGACAACAAAAAGAACATGAAAAAGTTCTGCCAGTTCCACCGAGACCATGGGCACCACACCGAGGAATGCTTCCAGCTAAAAAAGTACATTCAATCTTTAATCAAGTAGGGGCAATTTTGGCGATACCTGCAGATGCCATCCCCCAAAGGAAGAAGGGAAAAAGAAAGGAAAGGCGAAGATGAGGAGTACAATTCCAACCAACGTTGGAACTAAAGTCCCAAAAAGCATCCACCACCTCCGGCCGAAAGGAAAAGGAAAGTCCGGGAAATCTCGATAATGGAGTTCAAAAACCCATCAAACAAGCTTGTTTGAAAAAATGGGTCTAACGTGAAGTTCCCTCATGATGACCCCTCCTAATTATGGCAAGGATAGGGAACTGGAACGTCAAGATAGTGCTCATCGATGATGGCTCCAACGCCGACGCTTTGTTCTCCCACTTGTTGCTCAACTTGGGCATCTCAAAAGGCAATCTCAAAACGGTTACCTCGCCTACCTTCGAAGTAGGTCCGTTTGAACTCCCTATACTCGGGTGGATTGATCTACCTGTGATGCTAAGAGGAACTTTGGTTCAGAGCAAGAAAAAGCTCTTTGGCTCCATAATGACAAGGTTCATCATTATAAATGTCCCTTCTTCATACAACACCATCCCCGAAAGGCAGACACAAGGAAACCTCTATATTCGCCCAGATGTAAAATACCTAACAGTCACCTTCAGCACAAAGGAAGTGGATGCGGAGATATTCAAAGATCAAGCCGAAGTAAGAAAAGTCTTCATGAAGGCAAGACAAAGCCCAATGAAGGTTCATGCACAGAGTTCGGGAGAATAGAGCATACTAGGTGAAGAGGCAATAGAAGGAGAGAAAAGTGACTCTGAAAAAATAGAAGCAAAGGATGTAGAGCTTGTCTCGGGCTGAAGTACCCGAGTAGGGAAAAAACTAGCCAAAGGTGACAGGGAAAAGCTTGTATCCCTTCTATTAATGAACAAAGATATGTTTGCCTACTCTCTGAGTAATATGCCTGGGGTGGACCCTGGTATAATCTAACATAGCCTTAAAGTGCATCCGGAGGTGAAGCCTATTTGGCAGAAAAAATGTAGCCTCTCGGCGCATAAGAACAACTTTGTTAAAACTGAAGCCCAACGATTAACGGAGGCGGGCATAATAAGGGAAGTCAAGTACCCTGACTGGCTCAGCAATGTTGTTGTTGCCACCAAGGAAGGGAGTGATAAGCTCCGGATGTGTATCGACTTCCAAAACATAAACGACGCCTGCCCGAATGACTTTTACCCTCTGCCACCAATAGACCAAATGGTAGACTCTACTACCAAATACGGTCTGCTTAGCTTCCTCGACGCCTTCAGTGGGTATCACCAAATTCAGATGAATCCCGAAGATGAGGAAAAAACTGCCTTCATAACCGAAGTCAGTACTTACTACTACGTGAGAATGCCCTTCGACCTTAAAAACACGGGAGCAACATACCAAAGGCCGATGAACAAGGTATTCAGGTCCCAAATTGGGAGAAATGTGGAAGTATATGTAGACATTATGATAGTCAAAAGCAAATACCCTGGCAGTCATATCGTAGACTTAGAGGAAACATTCAACCAACTTCAAAAATTTGAGATCCGTCTTAACATCGAGAAATGTGTGTTTGGGGTGATGGTTGGCAAATTCCTCGGGTTTATGGTATCTAAGAGAGGTATCAATGCTAACCCAAAAAAGGTTAGGGCCCTGCTAGGATTCTGAACTCCCACGATCACCAAGGATGTGCAAAGGCTTATTGGGAGAATTAGGGCCCTTAGCAGATTCATCTCCAGATACGGGGATCGGTGCCGACCATTCTTCAAAGTGCTCAACAAAACAGCAAAGAATGAAGGTAACCTCGGCTCTGAGGAGCATCCTTGGAATGAAGACTGCCAAAAGGCTTGGGAAAAACTCAAGAGCTACTTAGCCCACCTGCAGACACTTTGGCAGCCGATGGGAGGAGAACCTTTCATCCTCTACCTCGTCATAACCGAAAAGGCCGTGAGTTCAATACTTGTAAGGGAAGAAGGAGGAAAATAGTGGCCAGTATACTATGTGAGCAAGTCCCTGCACAATGTTGAAGTTAGGTACCCTCTCCTGTGAAAGGCCATTTCTGCTCTAGTATTGGCAAGCAGAAGGCTGCAGCCTTATTTCCAAGGACATCCTATCATTGTTTGAAGTAACCTACCTCTTCAGGATGTCATGAGAAAGGTAGGTCACTCAGGAAGATTATCAAAGTGGTGCATCGAGCTTGGTGAATACGATATCACCTATGAGCCGATAAGGGCTATAAAGGCCCAAGCATTGGCGGACTTCATCGCCGAAGTACCAAAGATCGAAGATGCCCCCGAGGGCCTCGGTAGTGATGAACCTGAGTGGATGCTCTTCGTCAATGATGCCTCTGGTTCCAAACATCAAGGAGTTGGAGTAATTCTACGGGGACCTGAAGGTATGGAAGCATCAAAATCCATCAAATTCGGTTTCAATGTCACCAATAATGTCACCAAATATGAAGCCTTAATAGTAGGTTTACGACTGGCAAAAAGAGTTGGTGTAAGAAATCTGAAGGCCCATAGCAATTCTCAACTGGTGGTCCGATAGATGGTAGGGGACTATAGGGCAAAAGACACGAACTTGGCAAAGTACCATGACCTTGCAAACAGACTTATCCAAGAATTTGACTTGGTACAAATAGAAAATGTACCTCGGCGAGAAAATATGGAGGCGGATACTTTGGCCAAATCAAAAGAGTCCACCGAAGTACTCTACCAGCCGAGCACAGCAATAATGTGCAAAGCAACCTCGGGTATAGGGTGGAAAGATCCTATCAATAAATACCTCACAACTTTGGAACTTCCCAAAGATCCTCTTAAGCTGCTAGAGTGCAAAAGCGCTCAGGAAGATACTTCCTGATCAGAGAGGAGTTGTACCAACAAGGGTATGTGAGTCCGTTACAGAGGTTTGTTAGCAAAGAGGATGTTAAGATGGTCCTCAAAGAAGTCCATGAGGGGGCTTGTGGTTCTCACATCGGGACTGATGCCCTTGCCAGGGTACTACTCCGCCGAGGATATTTCTGGCCTACCTTAAGGAAGGATGCGAGGCAGTTTGTCCAGAAATGCGACAAGTGCTAGAGACACGCTCCCATCCAAAGAATACTCTCGAAAGTCATAACTTCAGCAAACTATCCTTACCCCTTCGCTGTTTGAGGTATCGACCTCATTGGGCCTCTCCCGACAGCTCCAGGATGAGTGAAGTTCTACGTAGTCACAATAAACTATTTCACCAAGTGGATCGAGGCAGAGCGTTTAGCAGCAATATCGGCAAAGGACATACAAAGATTTGTCTAGAAAAACATCATATGCAGATTCAGTATACCAAGGGTGATAGTAGCTGATAATGGTTCCCAGTTCACCGATAGAGGTTTCCAGGAATTTGCAACCAACCTTGGGATAAAGTTGCACTTCGCCCCAATTGCCTATCCTTAGAGAAATGGACAAGTTGAAGTGTCTAATAAAATGATAAAAGATGGTCTAAAAAAGAGGTTGAAGGATGTAAAGGGAAAATGGCCAAGAGAACTTCCGAGTGTGCTGTGGAGCTATCGAACAACTCCCAGAAGGGCTAAGGGTTAGACACCCTTCTCACTCATCTTCGGCATAGAGGCCATTATCCTTGTCGAGGTCGTACAACCATCGATGAGAATACAGGTGTTCTACGAAGAAAGGAACAACCTCGGTTTGAGAACCTGGTTGGATCTGATTGACGAACATAGAGAGATGGCCAAACTCAGAAGAAAAGCTTTTCACAAAGAGTAGACGTTGCTACAAACTTGCATGTCAAGCGTAAAGGAATCAAGAAAGGGGACCTCGTTCTCCGAAAGGCTGAATTCGAAGCTCGAATACCATCTCATGGAGTACTTCGGGCAAATTTGGATGGACCTTATTTGGTCCCCGAGGAAGTTCGGCCAGAAGTCTACAAGCTCGGTGATACCAAAGGTGAAGAATTGAAAAATACATGGCATTCATATTCTTTGAGAAAATTCTACACTTAGAAAAATTTTCAAGAGAGAAATGTGTGCAAAAGATGTTGAAGGTAGCAAACCAAATGTGGTTGCTTCCAAAGGTACATAAGAAATATTGTACAATTTTTTTCAAAGGTAGTCAACCAAACATGGTTTGTGCCAAAGGAGGAAAACCAAACATGGTTTTTTTCGAACATGGTCATTGTCGAGGGAGGAAAATCGAACGTGGTTGTTTCCAAAGATGTATGAATGAAATTGTGCAATTCTTAACCGAAGGTGAGTGACCAAACAAGGTTGATGCCGAAGGAAGGGAAGCCTAATGTGGTCATTTCCAAATATGCATGCTGAAAGGGTCCAATTTTTACCAAAGGTGTTACCACGTCACAAAATGGGAGAATTACAAGTGTCATAATGGCTAAAAATCATTATATTGTGTAATTCTCACCATAGTGATTGAAGTGTGGGGGGTAAAAGGCATGATCAACACCTCTTTAAAAGTGTTCCAAATTGGTAACTTGGCCCCCAAGAAAAACCTTAAGGATTGCTTGTTTGTCAAGCAACCTATGGACTTTTTTGTAAGGTTTTGGAAATTCAAGTACTCAATTGCAAAACTCTCAAGAAAAAGACTTGGAGAGTTATGCTAAGGATATGAATGGTATGAAAGTACTATTGAAGGATCAAGTTGCTCATGAAAGACAAGTTTGGACAAAGGAAACACTAAAGCCAATAAGGATCTAAATGTCCTAGTGTAAACCTTAAGGTGTTCAAGGTTTTTACTTTATCCTAAGGGTGGAATTGTGGGGTTATCCCACCATGGGGGAGGTAGCCAAGACTTGATAATTAGTCAAAAATGTTGGGCACATGTGTACCAATGATTTTAAGAAAAAGAAACCATAATTAGTGAGAAGGAAAATGACATAAAGCAAGGTTAAGCTTGTTAAGTGTGTTTTGGTGCCCTTAAGCTCATTTAAGGCCATTTAAGTGGCCAAATCACTTATCCCCCTCCCATTTTTGTTCTCCTGCAGCCCAAGAACACAGCCATACTTCCTTCATAGACACCACACCTTCAAACTTGCAATTGATTGAAATTGAAGGCAAAAGGAAGCAATTAGAGCTATTGCCTGGATACTTCAAGGATCATGTTTGATTTTTGGCCTACCCACTTTGGTAAGGGTTCTCTTGCTCTCATAGGTTGTTTTTTTTATTTTCAAACAACCATGGAGCTAGGGCTAAGCTTGGAAGAGAGCCATGAGCTTGATGAACCAAGCTTACTGAGGGGAGTGCACTTATTGAAGGTTTTGTGACCTATTGTCAAGTGCACAATGATGGTAGTGAAGTGAGGATTTCTAGAGCCCAAAGTTAGTACTGACTAGTGTTAAAATCTTCCTAAGACCAAGCATTAGCTTGAGGAGGGCTGTCGTAGAGATTTGGTTATGTTTATTACATGTTTTAAGGACTAACCTATGGTATATGTTGCCGCCACATTTCATGTGTTTGTTTATTGTGAATGGCTGCTGCATTTGGTCTCTATATCTTGTATATATGCATTGTGGTTTTTTTGTTTTAGTGTTTTTGGATGCAGGTTTTGATAGCCATAGGGCTGTTACCCTTTAAACTCCTAAGCCCTGGCGAGCACCACCCTCGGTAAAGATGAGCATCACCCTTGGAGAAGACGAGCACCAACCTTGGATAGAGAGGGTCCATAGCCCTTGACCCCTAACCTTGGTAATCCACCATTACCCTCGGGGAATAACGGGATCGACCTCGTGAGTACGGTGCACTATCACCCTTGGTAAGTAGACTCACCATCCTTGGTAGGGGAAAACATCCTCTGAAGGGAATCCTCTGTGCCGAGGGGCCTTCTGAATGACTGGAGCAACATCGAAAAAAAGCCCTCATATCCCAAAAAGGCCTCCTTCACCAAAGGGGTCTTGCGGACATGACAAAGATGGTTAAGGAGCCTCACACACAAAGACCTCACACACGCCCCTGACACACAGGCGTCCTATGGCCCTGACTTCTGGTCAGAACGGTTTATGGCCAGCTGGACATCCCCATCCCCGAAGGTACGGGTTGCATCTGGCCAAACATGTGTCATGATCTGAGCGGGCTGTATCAAACAGACTTCTCCCAACACCCTCCTATAAATACTTGGGGAACGACCTTGGTAAGGACACAGGTTGAACTCTTAAAAGAACTCTGCTCTTTACTCTTGAGTTAAGACCATATTGTAGTGCATGTATGCATGTACATGTAGTGTATGTAAAATGAGACAAGTATGTAACCATTTGAGTAATGTTTTGGCTATGTAAGTGATGTGGTGCAAAGCTGCCTAAGTGTGAATGATGGGCTGCTTACTTGTAAATTCTATTTTGGCTACATAAAGTTGTTAAAAGCATTTTCGCACCATAATTGGACTACCCCAGAGTGGGTAACAAAAGGTGGTTAACCGAACATAGTTGGTCCCAAAAATACTTAAACATTTTTGGAAGGCAAGTCTTCCGAAGAAGCTCGACCGAAGATGATTGTGAAACCTTCAAAAGAGACTGAAGACACCGAATGTCAAAACTTGTCTAAATTCGTACCAATCATGGACTTAGCCAAAATTTCAAGCTAGAAATTTTCAATAAATTTTATTACAGAAGTACAAGAAGTGGATTACAAAAAAAAGAAAGAAGGCAAAGAAGGAGGAGCCTATTGCTTGCCTTGCCCATCTTCGGGGACTCCAACATCCTCGGTCTATTCATCCTCAGCCTTATCATCTTCATCTGTGCTAACCTCGATTGTCGGAGGAGGAGGGATGGGAAGGTTGAGGAACTTTACCTTCGACCATTCTGAAGATGTTCCTTGGGGGATATCTAGCGCCCGGAGGAAGGAAAGGTTAAGGTCGGGAAAGTTGGACAACACTTAGTGGAGAGCAAGGCAGAAACCATCCTGATAAGAAGACTTAGTCAATTTGTCAGACTTAGCCTTCTCTGCCTTCAAGTCCTCCAGCTCCTTCTTCAGGACCTCCACCTCCTTCTCCAGCTTCTTCTTCTTCTTCTTCTTCTTCTTCTTCTTCTTCTTCTTCTTCTTCTTTTTCTTCTTCAGCGTATCGACCTCGGTTAGGAGCTCAGCGTTGAGCCCCAGCATCTTCGTAAGATCAACAACGGCTTTGTCCTTCTCCATCTGGAAGGCTTCATTCGCTGAAGTCAAAGCCACTACCTTCGACCCGAGGTCTGTCACCTCGGAAGAAAAGTCTTTCAAAAGCTCATTCTAGCTCTTTAGCACCTCTTCCCAAAGGCTGGCCAAGTCCTCATTTGCAATTTTATTAAGCTCGCCATACTTGACAACTGAGCTGGCAAAAAATTCCTTGGCTTTTGCCAAGTTCTCCTCCGACCGAGTTCTGACCGAAGATTGTTTCGCTACCCAAGCTCGGAAAAATCCACTGTATGCCAAGAGTTGCAAAAGGAAAGACTCCGAATAAGGGTCAAAAGGAGGAAAAGCTCAAAAAATTCTAAGTCCTAAAGGTTTTAAGGTTTACCTGGGCAGTATGTGTTATGGCCCTTCTAGTAGGAAGCGCATTTGAGGAAGGTAAAGTGTTTTAAATTAAGTTTAGAACCTTAATTTAAGTTTACATAGCAAGAATAGAGAAGTTTAGCAAAGTTCACTAAGTTCCGAGAAGAATAAAGCACTGAACGAAGTTCAGGGGCAAAATGGTAATTTTGCATCCTGAATAGCCGGGACGAATCCCGAGTGTTTTTAAATGAATTTTTAGAACTTTACTTTCAACCTTAACTGAAACTTGAAAAATAGACAAGAATTTAATCAAGAATTACTAAGTTACAAAGATAGGGGACTTAATTGTATTAAGCTTAATACTTTAATGGCTTGTGTGTTAAGGGAGAGTTTAAGAAGGGGAAAGTGAGAGTGGCTGCCATATTCTCGTGTTCATCCCTTCCATTCTCATTTCTCCATCCAATTCTCCTTGGAATCAAGAAATTCTTGGTGGAACAAAAGGTTATCAAAGTATATAAGCTAGGAGAAGGCAATTTCAAGCTTAAAAACATGATTTTGAAGCTTGGAAGGACATTTTTCGACTTCCCTTATTTTTGAATGAGGTAAGAAATATGTTCTTGATTGAATTCATGTTTGTTAGTTAGTTTGAAGCTTGGGTTTTGGTTAGAGAGTGAAGTTTTGATGTTTGGTGCCATTGTTTTTTATTGGAACTTGTGTAGAACTTTGGTGAGCTTGGTCGAACGAAAAGGGGATTGATTCTTGCTTGTTACTTCGAGTTGAGGTAAAGGGAGTATGTTTTCAAGTTCATTTAATGCCAATAGCTTGGGTTTGCTTGAAGAATTCGAGTGGTTTTAGCTATGGCATTAGTTAAAGGTTTTGATTGAATTATGGTGGACTAGAGGAATTGGGAGGATTGGATTGATGTTACAAGACATCATAGATTGGCTTGTGATAGTTGGTTGTGATCTATGCAACATGTTCTATGTGTATATGAAATTTGGAGGCATTCCAAGCATGTTTGATATGTGTAGGAAGTGTCCAAAGTTCATAGCAGCAAAACTGGGGTTTTTCTGGGCATTTTGCAGGTTTCGCGACGCGTCGCCAAGACCTCAGAAAATTGGCAGAACGTCGACAAATATGGCGACGTGTCGCCAAGACAGCATTTCACACCCAATTTTGTTTTTGGCATAACTTTTCGCTCGGGTGTCCAATTGAGGTGATTCAAGATTCCACGCGAAGCTAAGAGGGAGTACTATCACCTCCATGTTTTAAAACACTTAAAATGCCCTAGTTTTAGATTTGTATTAACTCAAAGTGAAGACAAGTTTTAAAGAAAACTATGTTGCAATGATCACAACAAGGTATTACTAGCCCAGGTGAGAGGTTTAGAACCCTTGGCAACCTAGCCATGCCATAGCCACGAGGTTGCAAGGCAAAACCTTGTTCATCTAGTCTACAACAACGAGGCCCTGCGACCTAGTCTACAAAGTTCCACCATAATTCCCCTACATAACGACTATGGGAAGGCTACATGATTGCATCCAGTAAGCTTCGGCTTGCTAGGAGCAGGTTAGTGATCAGAACTCGCTAGGCATGGAGTGATGCACCATGAGGAGGACTAGTTTGAGGAGGGGTCTCAAAGTCCTAGTTATATGTGCATATATCAAACCCTCATGCTGTGTGAGCTCGCAGCAAGGTTACATATGTTCATCATATGTCCAGTCCTAGTAATTTTCTTGTAGGTACACTGAAGACCCCTTATTGAGAATTGTCAAATTCTCACTCCCTAGTTTTGTTATGCAGAGCCTGAAGTTGCTGGACCGGGTAATCGTTGAGGATTATCGCAGTAGTGTTCTTTTGTGTGTACAGGTATGGCATTCGAGAATCCTTGTGATTCTAGTCTACATAAGTGCTTAGTTGGCTTGTTGGTCATGCAACAGTACTAACTAGTATCTTCCTTTGGCTGCAGAGCCTAGTAGCACTTGGCAAAGGACTTTTGAGACTCGCCACTGGGATGTGTATCCAAGGTGGGAGTTAAGTCAAACAGATCTCAGTAGAGGCTTGTAGTTATACAGCATTTTAGTTGCCTCCACAGTCTATTTTATAAGGAGTCCTTGACTCTAGGATTGCTCTTGGGTGAGGGCATTAGTCTACTTTATGTATGAATGTTCTCAGGAGTTGTTATGTGTAGTAAATTCACACAAATGTTGATTTTGTATGCTTTGGCTATTTATACTTATTTTGTGTAAAAATTACTTGGCCAAGTTAATGATTTACGGTTTTAATAAAACAAGTCAAAGCATAAGAGCATGCATCTTGCATATGCTAGGTTAATCAACTAGTATCATGGGATTTAATCCGCACACATACACAACTAGCCAATTGTAATCCACCGTGAGACCAGCTCTCACAGGGCTTCCTGGGCAGGGGCACGGGCAGTCGTTTCAGTATGTTCACTCATCCTCACGGTGAGGACCTCCTCATTCAAATATTCTTCCGTCAAGGACTAGAACGTGGCACTAGTCATAATGCCCTTCACCATTTAAGGAGCCATCTTCTGCCTATCCTCGAAGAACAAGTCCATGTCCTCCGTGAAAGTCCAGAAGGCTCCCTCGGAACCTTGTCCCTCAGGATTTTTGCATCCCGAAGGGCCATCTTCTAAGCATGCTCAGCCACCCACTAAGCCGGTGCTTGCTCCTCTGCAAAGTCACGCCGAAGTTCCATTAAAATGTTATCCCTTAGCCATTCATCTACAAGGTCTAAAATACCAAAAATGCCAAAACTCATAGATGAATGACTACAGGACAAACCTGGGGGCAGTTCAGAGTCATCGATGTTAGTATCGTTGACATCAAGGACTTCGGTGAAGACCTCTCTGCCATTCTTCTTTCAGCATTCCTCTAGTTCTTCGACCGAAAGCTCCCCGACCGAAGTCCCTAATGTCTTGACAGCTGCATTGGGACTTAGAGGGGTCGAGTGGATGGCAGGCCCCGAAGGCGGGTTAGCACACACAGGGGTTTGCTCGAGCACCTCCACTTCACCTTCAGGTGGAGGAGGAAAGGAATCCTCTTTGGCTTTCTTCAACTTCAACCCCGAAGATGGTCCAGCCGGCGCCTTTTTCCTCTTTGGCATTTTCTTCTTCTACTTCTCCCCTTTCTTGGCCTGATCGAGGAATAGACTCCTGTAGAATGCTACAGATTTATCACCCATCTCTGCAAAAAAAAAGAACATCAGTGTTAGCATGGGAAGGCATAAGTAACAAAAACTGGAGAAGGGCTTACTTTCTTTAAGTGTCGAGTACGTTAGTTAGCCCCGGAGGAGCATGACCAACAACGCTTTCTTCCCATCAACCAAGGGCTTTGGCATGCCTTCGTCAGTGATATGCTCCTTCATTACCCCAAGTTCCTGAAGGACCTCTTCAGCCATGAAACTTCATTTGGTGGCGAAAGGGTAGAGAGAACGAGGAGGGACCTCGAGATCCCAATCCGCTACCGCCCAAATACAGCTGTCAAACTCTTCAAACTGGGACTTAAGGTCTAAGGTTAAGAGCTTCCTCGGGTCTACTACATCGATATCAAGAGTCCCCAAAGCCCATTTGGTCGGCATGTCCTTCCATTGCTCATCCACCTTCAGAAAAAACAACTTCTTCTGCCACCCTCACCAATTGTCCTTTGTTCTGAAGGTGAACGTATATTTCTTGCTCCTAGATCCCCGAGGGAGCAAGAAGTAGAATCCACCCTTCGGAATGAGGTGGAATTTGTAGTATTGCATGAAAAAAATAAAGTGGGGCTCTATGCTGAAGACCCCACACATACAAAGAAAAGTGTTAAAGTAAGAGTAGGAGTTTAGAGGAAGTTAGTTTATGGCTATGCCATGTAATTGGCAAAAGTTGCAAATCGTCTTTAGAGGGGGTACCGAAGTCCCATCTTCAGCTGAGCCTTGAGGACGGTAACCTTATCTAAATGAGGAGTATAGCTAGGTATACCAGGACTAGGTAGCCTGGTGACGACATAGGAAGGGAGAAAAAATTTAGTCGACCACTTCTTCACTTTCTCCGAAGTGGCACAGCTCGGATGAGAGTTAAGTGGGAGCCAACTCTCAAGAATGGGACGAGCTTCTATATGGTAAGAAGACATGTTCAGGGATGGAGGAATCTGGCCTCGGAAAAGTGAAGGGAAAGGAATTGAAACAAAAAAAAAAAAGAACTTCGGAAGGTGACCCACCTAGTTCAAGACGAAGACAAGGACTTCAGAAATGACCACAACTCGGCGAAAATTGCTCCACTGCTAGCACCACCGCCAAAGAAAGATGAAAGAGGAGAGGAAATCAAAGAGCAAAAGAAATGGAAATTGAGAAGTGTGGAAAACTCTGAAGGAAGAAAGGTTTATATAGATCGAAGGAGGCAGGTGAAACGTCGCCATAATGACCCTTCAAAGGCGAAGGGACGTGACCGTTCACCAGTCACCTAGTGACACGTGTCACCCAACGCAAGAAACAAGGGCACGCCTTCTGACATTAGCAAACCTATGTAAGCCTCGCCCGAAGTGACGTGACGATTCATTAGCAGGCAACACAAGATAAAAAACTCAAAGGGGGAATATTTTCCCATCTGAAGATACAACTTCGAGAATATTGATAGCTCGGTCAAAATCAAGGAGTCCCATTTGATACCGAAGAAACCGCTTTGGCCAAAAGAGGCATCTTGAACCGAAGAGGTGCCTACTCCGAAGAAGGTTACTATGATAAGAAGTTAGCTATGCAAACGGGGACGACTGTCACCTCCAGTAAAGATCTCCATGCCATGCTCTCAAAGGCTCAACACCGAAGACACAACTTTGACTTTTCGAGGGGGGCATGTGATAGTCGAAGGGCTACGGCCCTCAAAGATCTCTTGATCAGCTATCCGAAAACCACCCTCGGTAAGGACTTAGCCCTAACCTCGAGACACTCCATTGACACCACCCTCGAAAGGTGACATGACCAACTTCGCGAAAAGGTGTCTTTCACCACCTTTGGATTTACCAACCTCAGAAAAGTAGATATACCATCCTCGACAGAGGAAAACACCTCCCGAAGGTGACCCACTCTGCCGAAGGGCACTAGCCCTCCGGAAGAATCTCCCCCCAAAGGGGTTTTGTACCTCGAAGGGTACTTACGAAGATATGACAAAAATGATTAAGGAGCTCTGACAGAGAGACCTCGCACACGCCTCTGCCCTTTGGCCCGAACGGCCTACGGCCAGCTGGTGACGCCTACCTCCGAAGGTATGGATCGAATCTGACCAAACACGTGTCATGATCGGAGCCAGCTATGACAAATGGCCTCCTCCCTCCACCCTCCTATAAATACTTAGAAGGGACCTTAGTGAGGACACAGAGGACATTCTTTACTCTCTACTCTCTACACTTTTCTGCCACTCTCAGATACTGACTTGGGTGTCTCGGGTGCCTACTTGCTGACCGACCAGCGGGACCGCCGTATGCGAAGCGCCACATAATTAAAAACTGGTTAATCAACAAGCGTCAATTGGCATGCATTTTTGTTGAATGAGATTTGACATCATATGCTAATTAGTGTTTGAAGCATGGTGCATGGTTATAACCCTTGATTGGTTGTACTTATAAATACGGCCTGCGAATTGTGCCTTTTCTTATCACTTTCATTGTACATTCTCTTTTCACCTTACTCCCCTCGAATGTAATTCGAGGTTTCTATTATTGATGTAATGGTACATTATGGGATCATCCAAGGTGGTATGCCCAAGGATCATCCAAGGTGGTATGTCCAAGGAGCTGACAACAAAAGGGCAACCAAGAAAGGAAGAGAAGGAGCTCATGAAAACCCTTTTCTTTTCTTAGGCTTTTATGATATTCTCATTGGCTTGAGAATATCGCATAGTTTGGGCTATAACCATGTCACGTTTACTTTCTTGTAAGCATGAGATGCATGTTTTATATTTGTATGTGATGCATGTATAAGACAACCGAAGATAACAAATTGGTGAGATCAGAAGAAAAATCCCTCAAAACAAATATTAAGTCATTAAATGTGATGCCTTCCAAATGTTGGCACTCGTCAAGACTTTGATCAACATTAGGTGGGTTTGCCAAAGCAAAGCACCTATGTTCATCTTGGTAGGGCACGATGGGATAATAGTGATATCCAAATTGCTAACTTTGGGTCTGACTTAACTAAGTCATCCTAATAGGATTAGGGACTTAGAGGCATAGAGTTGGGCTTAAGTTCATGAGAAGAGCTTAGACAAGTGTTGTTCACCCAACTATCCAAGAGTTGCATGAGATACAATTGGCAAGGAGTTGCCTACCTAAATAGCTGTAACTTGAGAGAAAAGCCAAAGCTGACTCAGGTTGTGGTCAAATATGGATCTTGGCTTACTAGAATACCTTAGCGCCGAGGTGTTCCAAAATAATATCGATGGTTATTATTTTGAGGAAAATAGTGGGAGTATCGTTTAATAAAAGTCCTTATTAAATGAATTAAACATATTTACTATTGTAGATAACCATGGCGCAAAACACATAGACACTTTCGTTGCGATCGATCCTTGAGAAGGAAAAACTGAATGGGACCAACTTTCTCAAATGGTAACGAAACTTGAGGATAGTCCTCAAGGAAGAGAGAAAAGCTTATGTCCTAGAGCAGCCCATTCCGAATGAGCCTGCTGCCACTACTCCAAGAGCTGAAAAGGTTGCTTACAAGAGGCATTTTGATGATGCTTTGGATGTTGCATGCCTCATGCTTATTACCATGGAATCTGAGCTTCAGAAGGAACATGAGAACATGGGGGCATTCGATATAATCGAACATCTCAAAATGCTTTTCCAAGAGCAAGCTAGGCATAAGAGGTTTGAGACCTCTAAGGCATTATTTCAGTGCAAGATGTCTGAAGGAAGTCCTGTGGGTCCTCATGTGCTCAAGATCATTGGGTACATTGTGAATCTTGAGAGTTTGGGATTTGCTCTTCAGAAAGAGTTGGCTGTTGATGTAGTCTTGCAATCGTTGCCTGAAAGCTACAGTCAGTTCGTCATGAACTACAACATGAACGACCTTGACAAGTCCCTCCCTAAATTGCTCAACATATTGAGAACTGCTAAACAAAACCTTAAGAAGGCTAAGCCCATTTTGATGGTTCAAAAGGGCAAAGGAAGGGGAAAAGCCAACAAGAAGAAGGATAAAGCTAATGGAATGTCCAATGCTAATTCATCTTCAGCTGCACTGAAACCAAAGGGTGGTGTGGCAAAGGAAGGGGAGTGCTTCCATTGTAAGCAACCTGGACATTGGAAATACAACTGCAAGCTCTATCTTGAAAAACTTGCTAAGGAAAAGGGAAGTAAGACTTCCACTTCAGGTATTTTGTTATAGAGGCTAACTTTTCTACTTCCTCATCTTGGGTATTGGATACTGGATGTGGATCTCACATTTGTGCAAATGTGCAAGATCTAAGTAGAAGTAGAAGATTGGCCCGAGGTGAAGTGGACCTACGTGTTGGAAATGGAGCAAGGGTTGCTGCCTTAGCCATAGGGACTTATGTTCTCACTTTACCTAGTGGATTAGTTTTAGAATTAGACAACTGCTACTTTGTGCCTACTATTAGTAGAAATTTGATTTCTATTTCTTGTTTGGACAAGAAAGGTTTTTCATTTATAATAAAGGACAAATGTTGTTCTATTTATTTGAATGAAATCTTTTATGGTAGTGCTCAACTTAGCAATGGGTTGTATGTTCTAGACCTCGAAGATCCAATCTATAATGTGAACACCAAGAAGGTCAGATTAAATGATTTGAACCCGACCTATCTCTGGCACTATCACTTGGGCCATATAAACGAGACTCGCATATCCAAGCTCCATAAGGATGGACTCTTGGACTTATTTGATTTTGAATCATATAAGACATGTGAGTCATGTTTGTTGGGCAAGATGACCAAAGGCCCATTCACAGGGCAAAGTGAAAGGGCTAATGACTTACTTGGACTCATACATAGTGATGTATGTGCCCCTATGTCTACATAAGCTAGAGGAGGTTTCCAATATTTCATTACTTTCACTGATGACTTCAGTCGATATGGCTATGTGTATCTCATGAGACACAAGTCATAATCCTTTGAAAAGTTCAAAGAATTCAAGAATGAAGTAGAGAATCAACTCGGGAAGAGTATCAAAGTGCTTCAATCAGATCGAGGTAGAGAGTACTTGGATCGAGAATTCCTTCACTGTCTGAAGGAGTGTGGTATAGTATCACAACTCACTCCACCAGGTACACCTCAATGGAATGGTGTATCTGAAATGAGAAATCGAACTCTGTTAGACATGGTTCGCTCTATGATGAGTCAAACTGACCTTCTAAACTCCTTTTGGGGACATGCTCTAGAGACAGCCGCTTTTACACTAAACCGTGTTACATCTAAATCGGTTCAAAAGACACCATATGAGATATGGAGTGGGAGGCGTCCCAATTTGTCTTTTATGAAGATTTGGGGCTATGACGCTCATGTGAAACATCAATCCTCTGACAAACTAGGGCCCAAATCTCAAAAATGTCTTTTTGCTAGGTATCCCAAAGAAATAAAGGGTTACTATTTCTACAATCCATCTGAGCGAAAAGTGTTTGTTGCTCAAACTGGTGTCTTTTTAGAGAAAGAGTTTATCTCTAAAGGAACTAGTGGGAGGAAAGTAGAACTTGAACAAATTCAAGAACAACAAAGAGACATCGAACCTGAAATGGAAGCTAAATAGACACCACAAGATGTTATGGTTCAAGAGTCTGTTCCTATAGCATAGAGCCCATGTAGGTTTGGTAGGACTCAGCGTGAGCCCGAGAGATATGGATTTCTCGTGACTCACACTGGTGATGTGATGCTCATGGATCAGGATGAGCCCACAACCTACCAACAAGCTATGTCGGGGCCTAACTCTGAGAACTGGCTAGTGGCCATGAAATCCGAGATGAAATCCATGTATGAAAACCAAGTATGGACTTTGGCTGACCCACCTGAAGGGGTAAAACCCATAGGGTGCAAATGGGTTTCCAAGAAGAAAACTGACATGGATGGTAATGTGATTACCTTTAAGGGACGATTGGTTGCAAAAGGTTTCAAGCAAATTCATGGTATTGACTATGATGAAACTTTTTCACCAATTGCTATGCTTAAATCCATCCAAATTTTGTTCGCTATTGCTGCACACTATGATTATGAGATATGAAAAATGGATGTCAAAACTGCATTCTTAAATGGAAAGCTACTTGAGGATGTGTACATGACACAACCTGAGGGTTTTCTCACTTCTGAGAATGCCAATAAAGTGTGCAAGTTGCAAAGGTCTATTTATGGACTGAAGCAAGCTTCTCGAAGTTGGGATCTTCATTTTGATGAAGTAATCAAAGAGTTTGGTTTTATCAAAAATGAAGATGAACCTTATGTTTACAAGAAGGTTAGTGGGAGCGCTATTGTCTTCTTGGTGTTGTATGTGAATGACATACTACTCATTGGGAATGACATTCCTGAGCTACAATCAGTGAAGACTTGTCTAAGGAAATGTTTTTCTATGAAGGACTTGGTTGAAGTAGCCTATATGTTAGGCATCAGGATCTATAGAGATAGATCTAGAATGCTTCTTGGCCTAAGTCAAAGTACATACATTGACAAGATGCTAAAGAGGTTTAGCATGCAAGATTCCAAGAAAGGATTCTTGCCCATGTCACATGGTATAACTCTTTCTAGATCTCAGGTCCGAGTACACCCGATGAGAGAGAGCGCATGAGTAAGATTCCATATGCCTCAGCAATTGGATCTATCATGTATGCCATGATATGTACTCGTCCCGATGTCTCATATGCTTTGAGCATGATGAGTAGGTACCAATCAAACCCTGGTGAGAGTCACTGGACAGCTGTTAAGAACATCCTTAAGTACTTACGAAGGACTAAGGATGCATTCTTGGTCTTTGGAGGTGAAGATGAGCTCGTTGTAAGGGGTTAGACCGATGCAAGCTTCCAATCCGATAAGGATGATTTTATATCACAATCTGGTTATGTGTTTTGTGTTCGTGGCGGTGCTATGAGTTGGAAAAGTTCAAAACAAGAGACAGTAGCTGACTCTACAACAGAATTTGAGTACATTACCGCCTTTGATGTTGTGAATGAGGCAGTTTGGATCAAGAAGTTCATCACTGAACTTGGAGTGGTTCCAAGCATTGCCGACCGGATAGAGCTCTATTGTGACAACAATGGAGCAATCGCACAGGCTAAGGAACCTTGATCTCACTAGCGATCCAAACACATACTCCGACACTATCATCTCATCAGGGAGATCATCGAGAGGGGTGATGTAAGGATATACAAGACTTCGATAGACAGCAACATTGCTGATCCACTGACAAAGCCCCTTACAGAGCAGAAGCATGATAGCCATTCTAGGTCCATCGGTATTAGATACATGGATAATTGACTTTTAGTTCAAGTGGGAGATTGTTAGTGTTGTGCCCAAAAAGCCAATCATGAGACGATTGTATTTTTGCACATTGAGTCATGATATTTTATTAAGGCATTAATCCAGCAATTATGCTTGTTGTTTTGTTTCTGCGTAACGTAATAAACATAATTGTAACCCTAGAATAATGATATTCTCAAACATCCCTGGTCTAGTAATATTGTGGAGTGGGTTGCAATAATACATAACGACTAGCATATGTGGAGACTAATATGAGCTATGTAGTCTACATATGGGTAAAAGTTGGAGAACTTGTGTACTAGGCCAACCCACCATAAGAACACTACATGGATCATTATATGAGTGTCATAAGTGATTCTCATAGTGATCATGGTATATGTAGTCCTTCGACCTAAGATCATCAAGGTTCCCTACATGTGAGTCACATATTTTGATATTTTCCTTTGTTGCTCGTAACTGAGTGAACTTGAAGGAGGTCATTGGGTATGTCACATATCATGCAGAGGGATTTGTATGATCAAGATGGGATTTGTCCCTCCTATGTAACGGGAGTGATATCTTCGGGCCCCTTGATAGAGTGAGACTTAGAAAATGCATGGCCATGCTCGGATGAGTTGATATACGATATCAATGTCATTAGTTTAAGTTGGTCTACTCGGTAATCAATAAACCAAAGATTGGGCTATACGAGAGTGACACATTCCATGTCTCGTGCTTAGTCTTGATATCTTGGACAAAGGGACAATGGCATATAACGGTGATGATCATAAAGGTTTAGTCGAATCACCGACAATCTTGTCACTTGGGTAGCAATGATGTGTTACTAGACACCGCTCATTGCTTATGATCATAAATGTGATTTATGATCATTGCCAACGTGGTAAGAGCCTGTTGGGTCGCACACATAGAGCTATTTGGATCATTAGAGTGCATGGGCTAATAATTTGGGTTTTGGTTTCACAATAATTTCGTATTAATAATGGGCCCAATAGTTGAGCCATTATTAAGCCCGAAATTAAAGCCTAATTGGATTAGGGCTTTGAAACCAAATAGGCCTGGAAGTTGAGTCTCACTATAAATACAACTTCCAGTGAGAAATTCACAGGTCTCCTTGCCCTAGCCTCCTAAAAGGACAGCCGCACTCTTCTCTTGCAATTCCTTGGAGGACGCAAGCTAGCACAAGAGAAACGCATCTGCTGAGACGTGGTGGAAGCGTGGTGATCCTGAGAGGCTTGTATGGATACCATAGAGAGCCTGAACACGTCACTGTTCAGGTTTTGTGATTCAACTCTACAGTTGAGTGAGAGATCTCAACCGAAAATTAGGTATGAAAATTTTCGAACACCCGGTTTACCCTGTTTCACTTGGATCCTGGAGGGTTTTGGTTAAATTCCGCTGCGTTGTTTGGCTCCCGAAACCCAATAGTAGAGAATACTATATTTCCAACAAAATCAGATGGTCTGGACTTTTGTTTCTCTCCATAGGTTGAATGAACACAAGAGGGAAGGAAAGAATAGCTTTTGCTGAAAACAAACTTCTTTTTGCATCAGAAACAGTGAAAAGGGCAAATTGCTTCAGACGAAATTTTAGGAGGATTAAATGACTTTGTTAGGTGTAAATTGCAAATTGTAATTAGCTACCCCTTTCATACTAATTCCTTGTAATTGTTATCAAATAATGGGTAACAATTGTGAAGGATAGGAACATGGTAATGCAAGTGGGGTGATGGGCTAACAATAACTAACTACAACTGTGAAAATGTGATTTAAAATATGGGGATAGGGTCGAATGTGAAACGGACTGATTTAGGGTAAAATAAAAAAGAAAAAGAATATACTCCCTCTGTCTCATATTGTTTGAAACAGTTGACTTTTGGCCATAGTTTGACTTGAATTTATTTATATTATTAGTTGTTAGAAAAATAAATTTAAAAAATAAATTTAAAAACTATAGGTTTTTATTTATTATTTATATACAAAAATTTTTTTATTTATATATTAAAAATAAAAAATTATATATTAATTATTAAAAATTGAATGTTTCAAAAAATATGGGAGAGAGAGAATATTAAGAAGTTGGTATCTTTAAAAGATGGGGAATAATCCAAATTTGGTCCCTTAACTATTCAGTTTGTCCTAAACGGGTCTCTTAACTCTAAAAGTGCCTATTGAGGTCCCTTAACTCAAGTGGCGTGTCCAATTTGAGTCCTATCCGTCAATTGGGCCGTTATTTTGGATGAAACTTGCCTATGTGGCTCTCATAATGCCACGTGGCTTCCTCTTTAATTGAAATAGGTGATTATTTTGTATAGAAATGAAAAAATTTGAGTTAAAATTGACACAAATAAATAACCATAGGACTTCAAATGTAAATCGCCCAACACTTTTGCCGGTGGATCTCTCTCCTTTCTTTCTCTCACCGGTGGTTCTTTCCATCGTCGATTCCGTCTCCGTCACCATTGTAATTTAGTTCACCGTCTTCATCACTGTTGCGATTTAGTTCATCGTCTTCGTCTTCCATCACAATTTCCTACTCCGTCACCATCTCCGTCACAATTCATCTTCCTTTGCGATTTCATCCTCCGTCGCGATTCGTCTTCCGTCGTGATTTCCTCGTCCGTCACCATCTCCGTCGCGATTCGTCTTCCTTTGCGATTTCCTCCTCCGTCGCGATGCGGCTTCCGTCGTGATTTCCTCCTCCGTCACCATCTCCGTCGCGATTTGTCTTCCTTTGCGATTTCCTCCTCCGTCGCGATGCGTCTTCCGTCGTGATTTCCTCCTCCGTCACGATTCGTCTTCCTTTGCGATTTCCTCCTCTGTCGTGATGCGTCTTCCGTCATGATTTCCTCCTCTGTCACCATCTCCGTCGTGATTCATCTTCCTTTGCGATTTCCTCCTCCGTCGCAATTCGTCTTCCGTCGTGATTTCCTCCTCTGTCACCATCTCCGTCCCGATTTCGTCTCCGTTCACCATCTCCAGTGGTCCACCTCCGTCCCATCCATCTTCGTCTCCGTTCACCATCTCCGTCCATCTTCCTCTGCTGTCAAATCCAACACCATCGTCTACAGCGAGTTAATCTAACAATTGGGGCTAATCCATGTTTTAAGCCACAATATTTTGTGTTTGTATCAATTTAGGTTTAATTTTTTCATTTCTATACAAAATAATCACCTATTTCAATTAAAGAGGAAGCCACGTGGCATTATGGGTGCCACATAGGCAAGTTTCATCCAAAATAACGGCTCAATTGATGAATGGGACTCAAATTGGACACGCCACTTGAGTTAAGGGACCTCAATAGACACTTTTAGAGTTAAGGGACCCGTTTAGGATAAACTAAATAGTTAAAGGACCAAATTTGAATTTTACCCTTAAAAGATGTTGAAACGTTATAAGCACTTTCTCTCCACCACGTCTCTTTTCAAAAAGCTTAATGACATGTGTCATATTTTGGAACCTATGGCAGTTTTGTGATAACGTTAAAAATGGCTTAAAGTCAACTCGAAAGCCAGTTGTAATCTACCATGCCATTTTTTTTATGAGCAGAAAGAGAAATTGTCATGTGTAACTTTTTAAGTTCACTTTGAGTTATATGTGGTGTCCTGTGAAATTTTGTTACATTTTTTAAAATAATAAAATTATATTTTTATCAAATTTTTTGCTTTCGTATATATTAGTAGGTGACGCAGATTTTTTTAAAGTGCTAATTTATAGAAAGCGGAGGTAAAATGCATGTTCATCAGAATCTCAAGAATACCTTTTTTTCTTTTTATAATCCGGCGAAGAACAAATTGAGCTTCAAGGTCCAAAGAGAATTGTATGCACTGTTGACAGAAGCACGCACGAATACAAAATTCGTTAGACTTTGCTTTTCCTTATTTGTCAATTTTGAATCTCCCGTGTTCACACCTAAAACACTTCTCAGTTCACATTTGATGATGCGCCCCTGCCCCCTATTTCTTATTCCTTCTGATTTCTCCCTCCTTCGGTCTTTTCACCAACTAGCTTTCCTCCCCATTTATGAACCTGTCCCTCCATACCAACCAGCCCCCTTCTTCTTCTTGCTCAAATGAACAGCAAACGCCAGCAAGTTCCAGAGATGGGCTACTCTGGCGAGGAGCAGGAAGAAAATGGCGTCGATGAAAGCCGCTATTCTAGCGACCAGGATGCTCGGAAGAAGGACCTGAAGAGCATCATCGCTTCCTTGCTCTTGCTGGAGGAGCAGGACAGGCATGGCCGGGACCAAGACGAACGATCATCTGACCACCAGAGGTCGGTACTGGAATCGACCCACAAGAGGAAAACCAGAGCCATGTTAGATTTCTACTCCAATTTACAGGATTATTACGCCGATGTCGATGCGGCCGACCGCGTCAAACGCAAGCGGTCGCGAGCGATCGCGGCGTCGGTGGCAGCGGTGGCTGCGGTGGACAACGTCGGACTGGAGAGGCCGTCGAAGGTGGCTGCTCCCGGGTCGGGGCAAAACCGGCGGCTGTGGGTTAAGGACAGGTCCAAGGCGTGGTGGGACGAGTGTAGCCGACCCGATTACCCGGACGACGAGTTCAAGAAGGCTTTCCGGATGGGGAAGTCGACGTTCGAGATGATCTGTGAGGAATTGAATTCCGTCATCGCGAAGGAAGACACGACGCTCAGGAACGCGATTCCGGTGAAGCAGAGGGTCGCCGTCTGTATCTGGCGACTGGCCACCGGTGAGCCTCTTAGGCTTGTCTCGAAACGGTTCGGTCTCGGCATCTCCACTTGCCACAAGCTTGTGCTTGAAGTCTGCTCTGCAATTCGGACCGTCTTGATGCCCAAGTTCCTGCAATGGCCGGACGAAGACACTTTAAGAACGATCAAAGAGGAATTCGAGACGGCTTCTGGGATTCCGAACGTTGTTGGATCAATGTACACTACCCATGTACCTATCATAGCACCCAAGGTCAGCGTGGCAGCTTACTTCAACCGGAGGCACACGGAGAGGAACCAGAAGACATCCTATTCGATCACGGTTCAAGGTGTTGTTGACCATAAAGGGGTTTTCACCGACGTTTGCATCGGTTGGCCCGGTTCTATGAACGATGATCAGGTGTTGGAGAAGTCTGCTCTGTATCAGAGGGCAAATGGCGGATTACTGAAAGGTGTGTGGGTTGTGGGGAGCTCAGGGTACCCCTTGATGGACTGGGTGCTGGTGCCCTACACCCACCAGCACCTAACGTGGACGCAGCACGCATTCAACGAGAAGATTGGGGAGATTCAGAGGGTGGCGAACGAGGCGTTTGCGAGGTTGAAGGGACGGTGGAGTTGTCTGCAGAAGAGAACCGAGGTGAAGCTGCAGGACTTGCCTGTGGTTCTCGGGGCCTGCTGCGTACTGCATAATATATGCGAGATGAGGAACGAAGAGATGGATCCCGAACTGAGGATCGAACTTCAGGATGATGAGATGGTTCCAGAGGTTGCTCTGAGATCAGTAAGCTCAATGAAGGCTAGAGATGCTATTGCTCACAATCTTCTCCACCATGGCCTGGCTGGGAGTGGTTTTCTGTGACTTGGAAGGATTTCTATCGTTGTATTCTTTCAAATTTGCCATTCTTTATCCTACAAGGCTGTTAAGGGCCTGTTTTGGCATGGCAATATTGTCATCCTCATGATTGGTTTAAGGGACCATGTAAAGAAGAAAACTTTGCTCCTTAAATTGATGGATTTGTTGATTGTAATAGATATGTGTACCAGGCAGACCAGGAAAGATTAATAGCCATAGGCACTACACCAGACCTCCTTTGTTAAATTATATGCTATGAAAGAAATACGTACATGAATTATTTTATTCTTTACCAGCATTCCTTTATTTTTTTGCCTGGATTATGTGTCTTAGTATCTTTTGTGATTTCTTGGGTTTAATTTGGAAACTTTTGTCACTTGCTTGAGTCTTGATCAATTATTAGCGATTTTCAGATCCTAAAGCTTAAAGCTATAATCGAATAACTAGCACTAATCCCATAGCCAAAAAGGCCACCAAATTCCTGACTCTTGCCGTTAAGTATCTATCAAACTTGATCTGTGGTTTCCTTGATAGTGATAATTCTGAACCTGAAAAGGTCGGGTAAATTATACAAATTGTCAGAATAAATTATCTACATCATTGCTCCTGTCCTCACAATAAAAAATGTCTTGTCTCTTTAAGGCCTACTAGAACCCCAGGGCGTCGTCCAGCTGGGCTCATGGTGAGCAACTGCCTGGAACCGGATGTGAATTATATCGATTCTGAGGAACTAGAACACAGTTGCTAGAGGATATATCAGGAGAGTAAACGCTAATCCAACCAAGCATTTGCTTTTAACACAAGTTCTTTACTGGTTTGTCCATAATTCGACCGCTGATGAAGAGTTTCACGTTATCCCAGTCAATGGAGCTGCTCATATGATGGGAGGTTTCCTAATTGTCAAGATTATTGTCAAAGTTCAGAGTGCCCTAGAGTTGCAAAATTTGAAATAGTTTGAAGGTCAAGCAACAACAATAATTACAGGACAATTTTTGTAACATGCCCCTAAAGGTCAAGCAACAACAATATTTACAGGACAATTTGCTATTGTTACACCAAATTTTTACAGTTTGCAGTTTGCCCATATAGAATTTAGTGCCATGCAAAATAATTGAAGCAGAACTTTGTGCAACACCAACATAAATTTTAATTTTCTATGTCACCCCCCAATAGAAAACCCACGCACACATAAATTTGAAGAATTAGATTTTGTATAGGAATTTGCAAATGCAACAGTACTCTTCTACTTGTGCATGTCTGTTTCTTTCCTAGTTCATATCGTATGAGAGATCTTCCCACATCAGCAGGCATAGCAGCTCGGATTTAATCCCATCAGCTAGACAGGCAGTGATCTTAGCTGCAATAATTCAGGAACAGGTGATGGTAGGTGAATCATTTCAACTTGTGCAAGTTGTCAAATATATCCAACATGATCCTGAACTACGTGTGAAATGAAAAGAAACAACACATCATCCAATTAGCCTTTTGTAGTTATAAAAAATGATGAGAGCATTCTTTATCGATACTTGCGTGTAAAAAGCACTACATATACAAGCAACCCCTCCAAAGGGCCATATCAGCACAAGTGCCCTGTATACAACATAATGTTGAGCCTGTTTGGTACTGCTTTGCAAAAACACTGCTTTTTTTTTCTTCACCAACAACCATACCATATGAAAGACACTTCGTGTTATGCAATGATGTGTTGCCTTTCAAATGGCATAGTATATTGACAAAAAGAACAATAAAGATCAAATAAGTAATTCTTGAGAAGTGTAAACATTGATCAGATCACGGTCACATGCTTCAGAACGCATTGGAGCCACACTAATGGCCATCCTAACCTGTGCATTCTGGTCAGTGGGGCAAATATTGGTCGTTCTCATGGAGTCGGTTGGATGGCAATGAGAAAGGAAAATGTGCGAATTCTATCCTCAATGCAGGGGAGTCAGGCTTCTTGTCATCAAACTTATAACCTGCAGGAGAAAAGCTAAGTGTTACTAAACAAATGACCGCAGGCCTTGGCAGCTGTCAAGAATGTTGATATCCAATGTTCAGACCAGGTTGCCAGGAGCAGAGATGGTACAACTAAAGGTGTTTCAACCATCTGGGTTACCTTGAAGAGCATCCATGGCTGTCCGTGCACATTTTGAATCAACAAACTCAACAAAGCACAATATCAGAGCTTTATCACCCTTCTGCAATTTTTTTATGAAACAGCGAACAAAAAAGACAAATTACATGGTAGACATGGGAAAGAGTTATACGTAGAAAACTAAAATAAAGGCCATCATCACAAGAAGTGGTCCAGAGATAGAATATAAATAATCAGCTTGAACTGAACAAACAGACTGGTGGTTCACTTACATGCCTGGGTTCCTTGTGAACTACTTTGATATCTTTGTATCCAACAAATGGGCGAAAAAGATCTTTAGTATAAAGTTAAGGTTGGAGAGGAAAAATACAAGACAATGTTATCAGAGGATATTCATTTGAAAATCAGCTTCAAACAGCAAAATGTTGTCTTACATATGTAGAAGCCACGTTTCCACTTTCTTTTTATAATCAATTCACACAGAATCAGGGTTAGATATGTTTGATAGCTCATCCCCTATCCCTTAGACAGATACCTCAGAGAACTAGAGAAATGTAGGCTGGCTTTCTCAAGCTATTCTTTGCACAGGCACAAGAAATGGAGATGCCAAAAGGATACGACCAACTTCCCTTCTAGTGCAGTCAGTGGGGAGTTTATCGACAAACAGAATATTGGATTCCTGGTTAAGCACTGCAGATTCATCAACATTTCCCACAGAACTTGCCCTGTCATTATTAACACCAGGAAGAACACCAGGACTAACAGCGGCTGTGGCATCCCCTGTTTGGCCAAAATTTTGATAAGCATGACCAAGCTCAGTTTTTATTCCAGAACTTGGAAGATCATTGAAATTACAGGACCGAGACCACGAAGCATTTGTCTGAACAAAGAAATTTTTCATTGAGCATATAATTAAAATAGCGATTCAAGCTTGCATTGCATCCAAGGATCAAGAATCACAAAATCCCATCAATGTAAAGCCCTTACGTCTTTTGTTTGGAAAGTGGAAGAAGCAGTCATTGGATAATTGTAAGAAGCACCTCGCACATCAACAGAAGAAGCAGGCTGCAAATTTATAGCAGCACGCATGTCAGTAGATGTAGAAGCAGGATGAAACAGGGATGGCATGTCTTCTGAAGTGAAGTATCCAGGAAAACTTGGCTTTGAAATACTCGATGTCCCTGTCAAGTGAAATGGGCAAAGATCACAGAAGCTCAGATAGATAGATATAAAGATAAGCCCTCCATAAGTGATGATTCTGAGAAGAACATAACTTCTGTACACAGGAAGAAAAAAAAAAATCAACAAGAAGCTTCTAGGTTTATGCAGGGAAACATCAAATGAAATGCTACTAAGCCCTCAATGAGTGATGATTCTGAGAAAAGTTGGCACTTCCGCAGATAGAGAACAATCTACGAGAAGTTCACAGTTCCTCCAGGACGGCATCGAATGAGAACTAATAATTTCGGATTCCTAAGGGGCAGAGGAACAGATGAATCGGGAGGAAGTGAGAGAGTACCTCCGTCAGCGGAAGAAGCGTGTCTGTAATAGGGATCCGCCATGTATTGGAGAAAGAGAAACACAAAGAGCTACTTGTTTCAGTCCGGCGAAGCTTCGGTGAAGCAGATTGAACCTTCCCTCCGGCTAACTAATAACCTAACTTGGCATTCTGTTCCGATATCCCCAACTTTGCGCTTCAACGAAAACGCCTGTACTTCGAACCCGGAATTGGGAAAGAAAGAAAGCAATTTTGACTGAATTGCAGTTTTAGTCCTTTACGTTCAAAATCGATTTTCAAATGAATCACTATTGTTTTCATATTTTAATTACACCACTGAAGTATAATCTTTTTGTATAAAATGTTGTTATGGTTGATGCCCGGTAGCATCTTCATCGGGTGACATTATGACTTCGGGAGGGACTCCCTGTGAGGGAGGACGTCTAGAGCAAAGGTTTCCCAGAGGAATGTGCCTGAAATGCTTAGAAGAAAAGAGGTCAGGAGGTCCCCGGAGTGTTTTTCCGGGGAGGAGCCTCCGACGCCCAAGTCAGTGTTATGAGAGGAGATAAAGGAATAGCACTAAGAGGCTAGGTGGTCTTGCCTATTCGTGTTTTCTCAGGGAGAGGGGTCGGATCCTTTGCCAGGGCTTGTTTCCTGGTATTTATAGTGGTGCCTAGCCCGTTCAGATCACGACACGTGTTCGGTCAGATGTGATTTGTATTTCTGGGCGTAGAGGACAGGTAGCCGTTTGTGGCTCCTCGGGTCTGGGACCGAGACAGGTTGTGACAAGACTTAGACGGTGTCGGCGCGTCAGACCGCTCTTCAAGGCGGCGTGTAGCGCATGTGGGCGACATGTCAGAGGCTCCTTAAATGCCCATGCCGTACTCCCGAGGTTCTCCGGCGAGGTCGTCTTTCGGTACGGACGCCCTTCTTCGGGAATTATGGCTGTAGTTCGGGGAGTTCCCTGGTTCGGGGGTTCCGCCTTTGGGGAGATTCTTTCCTGCTTGAAATAGCTGGTTCTTCATCTCCGAAGGCAATCCGTTTGGTCCCCCGAAGGAGCCGGTAGCATCCTTGGAATTCCTGACGTTCTAGAGTTCGGGGTATTTGACTTCGCTCTTTCCGAGATCCGTGATATCGCCTCTTTTGGGTAACGCCAGGTTTCCTGACCAAACTTTTGGTAGGATGTATGTACTGAGAGAGGCGATAGCCCTTCGGCTATCACATGCCCCCCTTCGGAAGGCCGAAGTGAAAACTTCGGTTTGTAGGCTTTCTGAGGGCGCCCTTCGGGGGTCTTGGGTGTAATACCTGTGCCGAAGATGCACCCTTTTGTCCGAAGACATAGGCTGTTCGACCATAGCCTGTCTTTTGGTGCCTTCGAGGTAACCCACTTATTTCCTTTTGCAGGTCTGCGCAACGTCGCGTCTCATAACCAAGCATGTCAGTCTGGAGCAGCGCGCCCAGGGTTTAGGGGTGTCAGAAGGCGTGTCCCTTGTTCGGCACGACGGCTGACACGTGTCACGCTATCATTGGAGGGGACTGCATCGGTTATGGCAGGCGTGCCTTTTTAGACGCAGGGAGCAGTTATGGCGACTGTTCGCCTTCGTGGAGTACTTATGACGCCGGTTCGTCTATCCGCCTTCAGCCTATATATAGCCTGTTCCGTCATAAGTTCCTTTTTTTTTGCTTTTGCTCTCAACTGTTTTTGCATTTTTCGCGACGGTGCTTTTTCTCAGGTGATTTCCGGCCACCTTTTATGACGGCGACTCCGAACCCAAATTTTGGCAAAGCGTTTGGTGGGTTTTGACTCTCAAAATCCTTTAATTTTCTGTGCTCTTTTGCTTTTTTGAAAGCTTTTCCCGAAGTCGGTTTTTCGTCCCCCGAAGTTCTTTTTTCTTTGAAAATGTCTTCGCCAACTCCTCTTATGTCTGTTTCCCCCATCCCAGAGAGCTGGCTTCCTCTTCTCAATCATACTTGTTGTACGTCTTCAGAAAAATTAGAAAGATGGACCAAAAAGTTTTTTCTTCCTTCTTACGCCACCACCAGACTTCCTGGCCCTCAGGTGGTCAGTTTTATGAACCGCCGAAATGAGGTTACCGTTTTTTGCGCCCAACTGAAGGCCAGACTTCGATTTCCTCCCTCGAGGGTGATTTGCGACTTTTGCCAATTTCATGGCATTGCCGTAAATCAACTTCCCCTGAACTCGTACTGCTATTTTAACGCCTTCCTTTGCATGTGCGGCGTTTTCAAAATATAACCCCATTTCATTCTTTTTATACAGTACTATAAGCTCTACGCAGTCCCGAAGGGTGGCTTTTACTTCATGCTGCCTCGAGGATCAGGGAGCAAAAAGTATATGTTCACCTTCGCCACTAAGGACAACTGGCGAGGGTGGCAAGAAAAATTCTTTTTTCTGAAGATGGAGGAGGCCTGGTCGTACGTTCCGACCGAGTGGGCTTCGGGAAGGCTGGAGACGAATGTTGTAGACCCGAAGAGGCTGCTGACTCCTAAGTTGGTGGCCAGGTTCGCGGACTTCGACAGACGGATCCGGGCAGTCTCCGACTGGGACTCCGAGGTCCCTTCAGGCTCCCACTACCCTTTCCCCATCATGTGGAAACTAATGACCGAAGAGGTCCTTTGGGAACTAGGGGTAATGAAGGAGCATAAGACGGACCTCGGGATGCCAGCTCCTGCCATCGCTGGAAAGACTCCTGGTTGGTGAAACTCCTTCGGAAGGAGGTTACTTACGAGGCCTTTTGTGAGAGTAAGTTATCCAAAAAAATTTTGTTATAGATACCACTTAGACTCACACTGATATTTTCCTTCTTTTTCAGAGATGGGCGACGAGTCCGCTGCTTACTACAAGGCGCTCTTCCTCAGTCAAGCCGAGAAGGGGGAGCAAACAAAGAAGGCCGTCTCCCGAAGGTGGAAATCGTCTGGGGCCGGGCCATCCTCGGCAAAACGGGAGAAGAAAGACGCTTCTTCTCCTCTTCCGGAAATTCCCGAGAAGGCGGGTGAGGAGCTTGATGCCGCTGCTGCCCCACTGACCGAGGTCGCCGCTGACGCTCTTTCTCAGAGTCCTACTTCCTCAGTGGCTCTTCTAGACGCCTTGGTGGAAGTCCCTTCTGTCGAGGAGCGCCGGAAGGGAAAAGGCAAGGAAATTTCTACCGAGGGGGTCCGGGACGCTGATGATGATGTCACTGAGGTGCTGCCAGGTTCGTTCTTTGGACAAGCTGCAGTATTTTTATTTTTTGAACTTTGAGAATTGCTTGCCTTAACAAGTTTCTTGTCTTGCCGTGCAGAGGAGGTACCATCTTCGGGGTGGGTAGCCGAGCACGCCCGGAAACAGGCCCTTCAGGATTCCCATATTCCAAAGGGGAAGATCCTGAGGGACCCTTTCTGTTCGTTTATGGAGGACATGAACTTGTACTCCGGCGACTGCCAGCAAATGGCCAACCAAATTTCAAAGGGGATCCTCATCGAGGCCTCTTTCAAGGCTATTTTCGAGGCTTGTCCGGACGAAGAGTCCCTTGCTGCAAAAGTTTCCGAGCAAGCTACCCAGGTATACTTCGCGCGTTGTTTTCCTTTTGATTTCTTCTAAGTGTTTGACTCATTTTTTTCCTTACTAACTTTGTTCTTACTTTGCAGCTGTTGGGGTACACCGGCCTCCTTAGGGTTCGGGCAGTGAAGCAAGCGGCGTTCCGAGCCTAGGCCTTAGACTGTGTGGAGAAATCCAAGGTCATGTGCTCCGACTTGGTCGCAAAGAATTTGGAGACGGCTCAAGCTGCAAAGAAGGAGGTTGCTGCCGTTCGGGAGGAATTGTTGAAGGAAAAAGAGGAACTTCTGAAGGACTCCTCCCAAAAGATATCTGACCTCGGTTCCAAGGTGGCGGAGCTGACTTCGGCAAATGAGGCATATCAGAAGGAGAAGTCAGAGTCTGAGGCTCTCCTAGCGAAGGTGCTTGCTGAGAAGGCCACGCTCCAGGCCGAGGTCGAGTCTTTGAAGAAGAAGCCAAAGAAGAAGAAGACGAAGGCACTGAAAAAGGAGATCGCTGATCTAGAGAAAGAGCTTGAGGACTTAGCTATTGTGAAGGAGAAGGCCGACCAAGCGACCAAGGTCGGTTTTCAGGACAGCTTTTGCCTCGCTCGTCATCAAGTTCTGCAGAGGTTCCCCGGTCTGGACCTCTCCTCTTCCAGTGCCGAAGCCGGTGGACAAGGACGCAGGAGCTGGTGGCTCCCGAGACACCAAGGTCCCTTAGTCTCTTTTAGGGCAATTTGCCTTCTTTTTCTCCTTGTTTGTACTTCTTCTTTTGGCGAGCTTCCTTCTTTGTACTCAGATTCATCTTTGTTAATAAAGACTCCTTTCATGAATTTTTGGCTAAGTCTGTTGCGCAAAATCTTTTATTTCCCATTGTCCCGAACACGTTCGCTCAAGAGACTTCGGAAGATCATAGGTAGACTTATCACGCCAATTAGCCTTGGAATCACTCTCGGGAAATTCTCTTAAGTGAATCTCCAATCTTCAGAGAAGGTTGATAACCTTTGTAAATAAGCTTTCTTTCGGCGACGACTGTTCTGGTGAAAAGAAGCTTCTGTACTTAGAAAAAATTTTCTAAGAAACTTTTGTACGTAGAAATTTTTCTAACTTGTACAATTTTCCTACCAAAATCCTAAGCATAGAATTTTTTCAAGGCATCCGAATGCCATGTATTTTTTAATTCTACACATTCGGCATCGCCGAGCTTGTAAACTTCTTTTCGCACTTCAGCAAGTACCAGATAAGGACCTTCCCAATTTGCGCGAAGTACTCCGTGGGATGGCCTTCGGGGCCCAAATTTAGCCTTTCGGAGAACGAGGTCTCCTTTCTGTTGGGTTTCGGGAGCCAAACAGCGCAGCGGAATTTAACCGAAACCCTCCAGGATCCAAGTGAAACGGGGTAAACCGGGTGTTCGAAAATTTCATACCTAATTTTCGGTTGAGATTTCTCACTCAACTGTAGAGTCGAATCACAAAACCTGAACAGTTGACGTGTTCAGGCTCTCTATGGTATCCACACGAGCCTCTCGGGATCACCACGCTTCCACCACGTCCCGGCAGATGCGTTTCTCTTGCGCTCGCAATGCTAGCTTGCGTCCTCCAAGGAATTGCAAGAGAAGAGTGCAGCTGTCCTTTTGGGAGGCTAGGGCAAGGAAACCTGCGAATTTCTCACTTAAAAGTTGTATTTATAGTGAGACTCAACTTCCAGGCCTAATGGGTTTCAAAGCCCTAATCCAATTAGGATTTAATTTCGGGCTTAATAATGGCTCAACTCCTTGGCCCATTATTAATACGAAATTAAAGTGAAACCATAACCCAAATAATTAGCCCATGCACTCTAATGATCCAAATAGCTCTATGTGTATGACCCAATAAGCTCTTGCCATGTTGGCAATGATCATAAATCACATTTATGATCATAAGCAATGAGCGGTGTCTAGCAACACATCATTGCTACCCAAGTGACAAGATTGTCGGTGAATCGACTAAACCTTTATGATCATCACTGATATATGCCATTATCCCTTTGTCCAAGATATCAAGACTAAGCACGAGACATGGAATGTGTCACTCTCGTATAGCCCAATCTTTGGTTTCTTGATTACCGAGTAGACCAACTTAAACTGACGACATTGATATCATATATCAACTCATCGGAGCATGGCCATGCATTTTCTAAGTCTCACTCTATCAAGGGGCCTGAAGTGTTGGGTTTCGGGAGCCAAACAGCGCAGCGGAATTTAACCGAAACCCTCCAGGATCCAAGTGAAACGGGGTAAACCAGGTGTTCGAAAATTTCATACCTAATTTTCGGTTGAGATCTCTCACTCAACTGTAGAGTCGAATCACAAAACCTGAATAGTTGACGTGTTCAGGCTCTCTATGGTATCCACATGAGCCTCTCGGGATCACCACGCTTCCACCACGTCCCGGCAGATGCGTTTCTCTTGCGCTCGCAGTGCTAGCTTGCGTCCTCCAAGGAATTGCAAGAGAAGAGTGTGGCTGTCCTTTTGGGAGGCTAGGGCAAGGAGACCTGCGAATTTCTCACTTAAAAGTTGTATTTATAGTGAGACTCAACTTCCAGGCCTAATGGGTTTCAAAGCCCTAATCCAATTAGGATTTAATTTCGGGCTTAATAATGGCTCAACTCCTTGGCCCATTATTAATACAAAATTAAAGTGAAACCATAACCCAAACAATTAGCCCATGCACTCTAATGATCCAAATAGCTCTATGTGTGCGACCCAATAGGCTCTTGCCATGTTGGCAATGATCATAAATCACATTTATGATCATAAGCAATGAGCGGTGTCTAGCAACACATCATTGCTACCCAAGTGACAAGATTGTCGGTGAATCGACTAAACCTTTATGATCATCACCGATATATGCCATTGTCCCTTTGTCCAAGATATCAAGACTAAGCACGAGACATGGAATGTGTCACTCTCGTATAGCCCAATCTTTGGTTTCTTGATTACCGAGTAGACCAACTTAAACTGACGACATTGATATCATATATCAACTCATCGGAGCATGGCCATGCATTTTCTAAGTCTCACTCTATCAAGGGGCCCAAAGATATCACTCCCGTTACATAGGAGGGACAAATCCCATATTGATCATACAAATCCCTCCGCATGATATGTGACATACCCAATGACCTCCTTCAAGTTCACTCAGTTACGAGCAACAAAGGAAAGTATCAAAGTATGTGACTCACATGTAGGGAACCTTGCTGATCTTAGGTCGAAGGACTACATATACCATGATCACTATGAGAATCACTTATGACACTCATATAACGATCCATGAAGTGTTCTCATGGTGGGTCGGTCCAGTACACAAGTTCTCCAACTTGTACCCATATGTAGACTACATATCTCATATTAGTCTCCACATATGCTAGTCATTATGTATTATTGCAACCCGCTCCACAATAATACTAGACTAGGGACGTTTAAGAATATCATTATTCTAGGGTTACAATTATGTTTATTACGTTACGCAGAAACAAAACAACAAACAAAATTGCTGGATTAATGCCTCAATAAAATATCATGACTCAATGTGCAAAAATACAATCATCTCATGATTGGTTTTTTGGGCACAATACTAACAATCTCCCACTTGCACTAAAAGCCAATCATCCATGTATCTAATACCGATGGACCTAGAATGGCTATCATGCTTCTGCTGCGTAAGGGGCTTTGTCAGTGGATCAGCAATGTTGCTGTCTGTCGAAGTCCTGCATATCCTTACATCACCCCTCTCGATGATCTCCCTGATGAGATGATAGCGTCGAAGTATGTGTTTGGATCGCTGGTGAGATCGAGGTTCCTTAGCCTGTGCGATTGCTCCATTGTTGTCACAATAGAGCTCTATCGGGTCAACAATGCTTGGAACCACTCCAAGTTCAGTGGTGAACTTCTTGATCCAAACTGCCTCCTTCGCAGCATCAGAGGCGGCAATGTACTCAGATTCTGTTGTAGAGTCAGCTACTGTCTCTTGCTTTGAACTCTTCCAGCTTACAGCACCACCACCAATACAAAACACATAACCAGATTGCGATCTAAAATCATCCTTATCGGATTGGAAGCTTGCATCGGTGTAACCCCTTACAACGAGCTCATCTTCACCTCCAAAGACCAAGAATGCATCCTTAGTCCTTCGTAAGTACTTAAGGATGTTCTTAACAGCTGTCCAGTGACTTTCACCGGGGTTGATTGGTACCTACTTGTCATGCTCAAAGCATATGAGACATCGGGACGAGTACATATCATGGCATACATGATAGATCCAATTGCTGAGGCATATGGAATCTTACTCATGCGCTCTCTCTCCTCGGTTGTACCAGGACACTGAGATCTAGAAAGAGTGATACCATGTGACAATGGCAAGAATCCTTTCTTGGAATCTTGCATGCTAAACCTCTTTAGCACCTTGTCAATATATGTACTTTGACTTAGGCCAAGAAGCTTTCTAGATCTATCTCTATAGATCCTGATGCCTAACACATAGGCTGCTTCACCCAAGTCCTTCATAGAGAAACATTTCCTTAGCCAAGTCTTCACAGACTGTAGCTCAGGAATGTCATTCCCGATGAGTAGTATGTCATCTACATACAACACCAAGAAGACAATAGCGCTCCCACTAACCTTCTTGTAGACACAAGGTTCATCTTCATTTTTGATAAAACCAAACTCTTTGATTGCATCATCAAAACGAAGATTCCAACTTCGAGAAGCTTGCTTCAGTCCATAAATGGACCTTTGCAATTTGCACACTTTATTGGCATTCCCAGGAGTGACAAAACCCTCAGGTTGTGTCATGTACACATCCTCAAGTAGCTTTCCATTTAGGAATGCAGTTTTGACATCCATTTGCCATATCTCATAATCATAGTGTGCAGCAATGGCAAACAAAATTCGAATGGATTTAAGCATAGCAACTGGTGAAAAAGTTTCATCATAGTCAATACCATGAATTTGCTTGAAACCTTTTGCGACCAATCGTCCCTTAAAGGTAATCACATTACCATCCATGTCAGTTTTCTTCTTGAAAACCCATTTGCACCCTATGGGTTTTATCCCTTCAGGTGGGTCAACCAAAGTCCATACTTGGTTTTCATACATGGATTCCATCTCAGATTTCATGGCCATTAGCCACTTCTCAGAGTCAGGCCCCGACATAGCTTGTTGGTAGGTTGTGGGCTCATCTTGATCCATGAGCATCACATCACCGGTGTGAGTCACGAGAAATCCATATCTCTCGGGCTCACGCCGAATCCTACCAGTCCTACGTGGGCTTTGTGCTACAGGAACAGACTCTTGAACCACAACATCTTGTGGTGTCTGTTCAGGTTCCATTTCAGGTTCGATATCTCCTTGTTGTTCTTGAATTTCTTCAAGTTCTACTTTCGTCCCACTAGTTCCTTTAGAGATAAACTCTTTCTCCAAAAAGACACCAGTTCGAGCAACAAACACTTTTTGCTCAGAGGGATTGTAGAAATAGTAACCCTTTGTTTCTTTGGGATACCCAACAAAAAGACATTTTCGAGATTTGGGCCCTAGTTTGTTATAGGATTGACGTTTTACATAAGCGTCACAGCCCCAAATCTTCATAAAAGACAAATTGGGACGCCTCCCACTCCATATCTCATATGGTGTCTTTTGAACCGATTTAGATGGAACTCGGTTTAGTGTAAAAGCGGCTGTCTCTAGAGCATGTCCCCAAAAGGAGTTTGGAAGGTCAGCTTGACTCATCATGGAGCGAACCATGTCTAACAGAGTTCGATTTCTCCTTTCAGAAACACCATTCCATTGAGGTGTACCTGGTGGAGTGAGTTGTGATACTATACCACACTCCTTCAGATAGTCAAGGAATTCTCGATCCAAGTACTCTCCACCTCGATCTGATCGAAGCACTTTGATACTCTTCCCGAGTTGATTCTCTACTTCATTCTTGAATTCTTTGAACTTTTCAAAGGATTCTGACTTGTGTCTCATAAGATACACATAGCCATATCTGCTGAAGTCATCAGTGAAAGTAATGAAGTATTGGGAGCCTCCTCTAGCTTGTGTAGACATAGGGCCACATACATCACTATGTATGAGTCCTAGTAAGTCATTAGCCCTTTCACTTTGCCCTGTGAATGGGGCTTTGGTCATCTTGCCCAACAAACATGACTCACATGTCTCATATGATTCAAAATCAAATGAGTCCAAGAGTCCATCCTTATGGAGCTTGGATATGCGGGTCTCATTTATATGGCCCAAGCGACAGTGCCAGAGATAGGTTAAGTTTGAATCATTTAATCTGACCTTCTTGGTATTCACATTATAGATTGGATCTTCAAGGTCTAGAACATACAACCCATTGCTAAGTTGAGCACTACCATAAAAGATTTCATTCAAATAAATAGAACAACATTTGTCCTTTATTATAAATGAAAAACCTTTCTTGTCCAAACAAGAAACAGAAATCAAATTTCTACTAATAGTAGGCACAAAGTAGCAGTTGTCTAATTCTAAAACTAATCCACTAGGTAAAGTGAGAACATAAGTCCCTACGGCTAAGGCAGCAACCCTTGCTCCATTTCCAACACGTAGGTCCACTTCACCTCGGGCCAATCTTCTACTTCTACTTAGATCCTGCACATTTGCACAAATGTGAGATCCACATCCAGTATCCAATACCCAAGATGAGGAAGTAGAAAAGTTAGCCTCTATAACAAAAATACCTGAAGTGGAAGTCTTACTTCCCTTTTCCTTAGCAAGTTCTTCAAGATAGAGCTTGCAGTTGCGCTTCCAGTGTCCAGGTTGCTTACAATGGAAGCACTCCCCTTCCTTTGCCACACCACCCTTTGGTTTCAGTGCAGCTGAAGAAGAACTAGCATTGGACTTTCCATTAGCTTTATCCTTCTTCTTGTTGGCTTTTCCCTTTCCCTTGCCCTTTTGAACCATCAAAATGGGCTTAGCCTTCTTAAGGTTTTGCTCAGCAGTTCTCAACATGTTGAGCAATTCAGGGAGGGACTTGTCAAGGTCGTTCATGTTATAGTTCATGACGAATTGACTGTAGCTTTCAGGCAACGATTGCAAGACTACATCAATAGCCAACTCTTTCTGAAGAGCAAATCCCAAATTCTCAAGATTCTCAATGTACCCAATCATCTTGAGCACATGAGGACCCACGGGACTTCCCTCAGACATCTTGCACTGAAACAATGCCTTAGAGGTCTCAAACCTCTCATGCCTAGCTTGCTTTTGGAAAAGCATTTTGAGATGTTCGATCATATCGAACGCCCCCATGTTCTCATGTTGCTTCTGAAGCTCAGATTCCATGGTAATAAGCATGAGGCATGCAACATCCAAAGCATCATCAGAATGCCTCTTGTGAGCATCCCTTTCAGCTCTTGGAGCAGTGGCAGCAGGCTCATTCGGAATGGGCTGCTCTAGGACATAAGCCTTTCTCTCTTGTTTGAGGACTATCCTCAAGTTTCGGTACCATTTGAGAAAGTTGGTCCCATTCAGTTTTTCCTTCTCAAGGATCGATCGCAACGAAAGTGTCGATGTGTTTTGTGCCATGGTTATCTACAACAGTAAATATGCAGTGTAAGAGTCATGTATTTTAATTCATTTAATAAGGACTTTTATTAAACGATACTCCCACTATTTTCCTCAAAATAATAACCCTCGGTATTATTTCGGAACACCTCGGCGCTAAGGTATTCTAGCGGGCCAAGATCCACATTTGACCACAACCTGAGTCAGCTTTGGCTTTTCTCTCAAGTTACAGCTATTTAGGTAGGCAACTCATTGCCAATTGCATCTTATGCAACTCTTGGATAGTTGGGTGAACAACACTTGTCCAAGCTCATCTCATGAACTTAAGCCCAACTCTATGCCTCTAAGTCCCTAATCCTATTAGGGTGACTTAGTTAAGTCGAACCCAAAGTTAGCAGTTTGGATATCACTATTATCCCATCGCGCCTTACCAAGATGAACATAGGTGCTTTGCTTTGGCAAACCCACCTAATGTTGATCAAAGTCTTGACGAGTGCCAACATTTGGAAGGCATCACATTTAATGACTTAATATTTGTTTGAGGGCTTTTATCTTTTGATCTCACCAATTTGTTATCTCCGGTTGTTTTATACATGCATCACATACAAATATAAAACATGCATCTCATGCTTACAAGAAATAAACGTGACATGGTTATAGCCCAAACTATGCGATATTCTCAAGCCAATGAGAATATCATAAAAGCCTAAGAAAAGAAAAGAGTCTTCATAAGCTCCTTCTCTTCCTTTCTTGGTTGCCCTTTTGTTGTCACCTCCTTGGACATACCACCTTGGACGAACCCATAATGCACCATTACATCAATAATAGAAACCTCGAGTTACATTCAAGGGGAGTAAGGTGAGAAGAGAATGTACAATGAGAGTGATAAGAAAAGGCACGACTCGCAGGCCATATTTACAAGTACAACCAATCAAGGGCTATAACCATGCACCATGCTTCAAACACCAATCAGCATATCATGTCAAATCTCATTCAACAAAGATGCATGCCAATTTTCGCGTGTTGATTAACCAGGTTTTATTTATGTGGCGCTTCGCATACGGCGGTCCCGCTGGCCGGTCAGCGGGCGGTGGTTCCCATCTTGATCATACAAATCTCTCCGCATGATATGTGACATACCCAATGACCTCCTTCAAGTTCACTCAGTTACGAGCAACAAAGGAAAGTATCAAAGTATGTGACTCACATGTAGGGAACCTTGATGATCTTAGGTCGAAGGACTACATATACCATGATCACTATGAGAATCACTTATGACACTCATATAACGATCCATGAAGTGTTCTCATGGTGGGTCGGTCCAGTACACAAGTTCTCCAACTTGTACCCATATGTAGACTACATATCTCATATTAGTCTCCACATATGCTAGTCATTATGTATTATTGCAACCCGCTCCACAATAATACTAGACTAGGGACGTTTAAGAATTTCATTATTCTAGGGTTACAATTATGTTTATTACGTTACGCAGAAACAAAACAACAAACAAAATTGCTGGATTAATGCCTCAATAAAATATCATGACTCAATGTGCAAAAATACAATCATCTCATGATTGGCTTTTTGGGCACAACTCTAACACTTTCTTTATTCCCTTCGGCCTGGCGCGCAAGTTTATAGCCGCGGCCACTCTTTGCTGAAAAGCTTTTCTTCTCAGCTCGGCTATTTCTCTGTGCTCGTCGACGAGGTCCAGCTTGGCTCTCAGGCCGAGGTCATTTCCCCTTTCATCAAACACTTGTACTCGCACCAATGGTTGTACTACCTCAATTGGGATGATGGCCTCTGTACCGAAAACAAGTGAAAAAGGTGTTTCCCCTGTGGCTCTTCGAGGTGTTGTTGGGTAGCTCCATAACACACTTGGGAGCTCTCCTGGCCATTTCCCTTTTGCTTCCCCCAACCTCTTTTTCAGACCATCTTTTATGGTTCTATTAGATACTTCTACTTACCCATTGTTTTGGGGGTGAGCTACTGGGGTGAAGTGCATTTTTATTCCGAGGTTGTTGATAAATTCTTGGAACCTTTTGTCGGTAAACTGGGATCCATTATCGGCTACTAACACCGTCGGTATGCCAAATCTGCACACAATGTTCTTCCATACGAACTTCTGCACATCTTTTGCCGAGATAGTCGCCAAGGGTTCTGCCTCAACCCATTTGGAGAAATAATCTACTGCGACCACGCAGAACTTCACGCCTCCAGGCGCTGTCGGGAGTGGCCCAATGAGGTCTATTCCCCAAACTGCGAAGGGCCAGGGATAGTCAGCCGAAATTACCAATTCCCAGGGTGCCCTTTGGATACTCGTGTGTCTTTGGCAATTCCCACATTTCTGGACGAATTGCCTAGCGTCTTTTCTTAGGGTAGGCCAAAAGTATCCTTGGCGAAGTATAACTGCTGCCTGGGCGTCGGTTCCAATGTGCGAACCATAAGCGCCTTCATGAACTTCTTCGGGGATCATTTCAGTATCTTCTTCGCCAACACACCTCTGTAGTGGATTTGCATACCCCTGCCGATATAATTCTTCTCCGATTAGGAAGAAATGACCGGAACGTCTTCGCACTTTTGTCGCTTTGCTGGGGTTTTCGGGGAGCTCACTGGTTGCGAGATACCTTTTTATCGGATCTTTCCAGCCTTTTCCCGAAGTTACTATGCTCAGCACTGTGATGCTCGGGTGGTTTAGCACCTCAGTGCATGTTTTCGACTTCGCCAAGCAATCTGCCTCGGCATTATCTCGATGAGGCACATTTTCGATTCGTACGGTGTCGAACGCCCGGATAAGCTTTGCTACCAGTTCATGGTATTTTGCCAAGGTCAGGTCCTTCGCCCCATAGTCCCCTGCTATTTGTTGAACTACCAGCTGGGAATCGCTGTGGGCTTTCAAGTTTCTTACACCAATTTTTCTGGCCAGGCGTAACCCTGCTATGAGGGCTTCGTATTCAGCCATATTGTTGGTGACGTTAAAGCCGAACTTGATGGCCTTCATTACTTCTAGACCTTTGGGGCCTCTGATAATTACCCCAGCTCCCTGGTGTTCAGACCCTGAGGCTCCGTCTACATACAAAGTCCATGCTGGCTCACCTTCGCTAGGATCCGAATGGCTGTCCTCGGTGATGGGTACTTCGGCAATGAAGTCTGCCAGAGCTTGCGCTTTTATGGCTTTCCGAAGTTCATAAGTAATGTCGTACTCGCCCAGCTTTATACACCATTTGGAAAGCCTTCCCGAATGATCAACTTTCCTCATGACGTCCCGTAGAGGTAGACTACTTCGGACAATGATTGGGTGAGCCTGAAAATATGGCCGTAGTCTTCTTCCCGCTAGTACCAGAGCATATATAGCTTTTTGTAGCAAGGGATATCTGACTTCGGCGCCGTGCAGGGACTTGATTACATAATAAACCGGCCATTGCTTCAGCCCCTCCTCTTTCACAAGGACCGAGCTTACTGCTTTTTCTGTGACTGTGAGGTACAACACGAACACGAGGGACTCTCCCTCGCGAGGTTGCCGAAGAGTAGGCAGACGGGCCACATAGGCTTTGAGTTCTTCCCAAGCCTTTTGGCAGTCCTTATTCCAAGGATGATCATCACATCCGAGGTGATGGCCTGGGGCCTCATCGTTGTGAGTCATGATGACTGTTGAAGAGACTTCTAGGAGGAAGAACGCCTGGAAGGTGGATCGCCCCAAGGAGAGTACCTGAAAAGCTGGTAAACAGGGTTAGGAGGCCCCCGGAGTGTTTTTTCGGGGGGGGAGCCTCCGACGCCCAAGTCAGTGGTGGCCGGAAAAAGGAGAAAGTCACTAGCTCAAAGAGAAAGGCAGAAAAGTCTCGCCTGGTATTTTCTCAGAGTGTGGGAGCTGTATCTCCGGCCAACCAACCTCCTATCAAGTATTTATTTCCTGTATATAAAGGAATACCTAGCCCGTTCAGATCATGACACGTGTGCGGTCGGATGCTCCTGAACTTCTGGGCGTAGGGGACAGATAGTTGGTAACCAGATGGCCTCGAGCCTTGTGCTGAGACGGGCCATGATGTGATTCTGATGGCGTCTGCGTGTCAGGGCGGCTTTTTACGTCTGTGGTGGGACGTGTCAGAGGCTTCCTTAAATGCTTCCTTAAATGCTCCTGCCGTACTCCCGAGGTCCCTGGGCGAGGTCGTCCTCTAGTTCGGACAGAGCCTCTTCGGGAAGCATACCCTCAGTTCGGGGGTTCCCAGTTCCAGGGGGTTCCGCCTTCGGGGATATCATGTTCGGGCAGCAATGTCTGGTGCCACTTTTCCGAAGGCGCGCTGTTCACAACCTTGGGGGGCGAATAGAGTCCTCAAGTTTTACTGGCGTGCCGAGGCTCAGAGCTCTCCGGCTATCTCCCGAGGTGCATGATTCCACCTGTTCCCGGGAAGCGCCAGTTCTTCTGGCCATTGTTGTGGCAGGGTGTTCGGCCAGATTGAGGCGATAGCCTTTGGCTATCACATGCCCCCCTCTGGAAAGCCGAAGTGAAGACTTCGGTTTGCATCTCTTTCCGAGGTTGTCGTTGGGAGTCTTGTTGGGAAGCATAACCTGTTCCGAGGTCGCACCTTTTGCCCAAGGGTTTGGGCTGTTCGGCCTTGGCCTATTCTTTGGTGTCTCCGAGGCAAAGCCTGTACCGAAGATACACCTCTTGCCCAAAAGTCATGGGCTGTTCAGCCATAACCTGTCTCTTGGTGTCCTCGAGGTGGCCTGCTTTTTATTTCTGCAGGTCTGATGGCCAAGCGTGTCAGACTGAGCGGCGCGTCTCCACTTTTCAGGGATGTCAAACGACGTGTCCCAATCAGGAGGTGTGTCCCAGTTTTCCAGGGACGTTTGGGGAGGCATGTCCCCTATTTCTGCGCAGCGGTTGACACGCGGCTTCTTGCCATTGGAAGAGAGACACGTCATTTACAGAGGGCGCGCCTTTTCGGGTGCAGCGGGCAGTTACGGCGATGGTTCGCCTCCAATGGGTACTTATGATCTCTTTTCGGCTACCTACCTTTGGCCTATAAATAGCCCATTCCATCATAAGTCCCACTTACTGTTTTTCTGCTCTCTCTCTGCTTTGCCCTCTGTTCTTGCGTTTTATCTTGCTTTCTGTGGCGGAGCTTCTTTAATCAGAGCTTTTCCTACCAACTTTCACGACGGCGTCCTCAGGCAAATCTTTTGGTGGGTTTTGATTTCCAGAGTACTCTGATTCCTCTGTTTTTCTGAGTTTTTCTGGAAAACTGTTGTTTTTTTCCAAACTCGTCTTCTGAGTTTTTTCTGGAAACTATTTTCTTTTCCATCTCAAACTCTTTTCCATGTCTACGATGCCTGTTCCCGAGAGCTGGAAACCTCTTCTGGCCCATCCTTGCTGTACCACCCCCGAAAAACAAGAGAGGTGGAAGAAAAAATTCTTTCTTCCCTCTTACGCTGTGACCAGGCTGCCTCGTTCTAGCCATTTTGCTTTTTCAAACCGCGGCGACGAGGTTACCGTCTTCCGAGCCCAACTGAAGGTCGGACTTCGGTATCCTCCCCCGAAGGTGGTTTGCGAGTTCTGCCAATTCCATGGCATTGCTGTGAACCAGCTTCCCCGAACGCGTACTGCTATTTTAACGCCTACCTCTGCATGTGTGGCGTGTTCGGGATAGAGCCCCACTTCATCATTTTCATGCAGTACTACAAGCTCTACGTGGTCCCGAAGGGTGGCTTCTATTTCTTGCTGCCTCGGGGATCCGGGAGCAAAAAATTCACCTTCACCTTCGACACGAAGGATAGCTGGCGGGGGTGGCAGCCTAAGTTCTTTTTCCTGAAGGTGGATAAGAACTGGTCTGATGTCCCGACCAGATGGGCTCAGGGAGTGCTGAACGCAGACGTCGTTGATCTGAGGATGCTGCTGACCCCACCGTTGGCTTCGGTGTTCGCGGATTTCGACGCCCGCATTCGGGCAGTCGCTGACTGGGTTCCTGAGGTCTCTCCTCGTGCTCTTTACCCCTTTCCTATCAACTGGAGGTTGATGACCGAAGAAGTCCTTCGGGAGCTGAAAGTGGTTAAGGAGCACGAGACTGACCTCAATATGCCCGCTCCCGCCATCGCCGGGAAGGACTCCTGGCTGGTCAAGCTCCTTAAGGGGGAGACTTCTTTCAAATCTTCTGCCGAAAGTGAGTAATCTTCCAGCCCTTTATATTTTTTCCTCGGACTTACGCTGATATTTCTTCTCTTTTTCAGAGATGGGCGATGGGGCTGCCGCCTATTACAAGGCCCTCTTTTCTGGCCAAGTGGAGAAGGGGGAGCAGACAAAGAAGGCGGCTTCCCGAAGAAGGAAGTCGACAGGGGCGGGGCCGTCGGCGAAGCGAGCTAGGAAGGCTGTCCAGCCTCCTCAGCCAGAGCTTTCGGAAGAAGAAGCTGGCGAAGAGGCTGGTCTTGTTGAAATTTCACCGGCCGAGGTCCCCGCTACTTCCGCCGAGGTGCCTCCTCCCGACCTCGAGGCCCCCAAAAACACTGTAGTGGTAGAAGTACCTACTGCCGAGTTGCGGTATCGGCAGAAGGGTAAGGGTCTTTCTACCGAGGGGCCCGAGGATCCCGAGGACACTATCTCCGAGGTTCCTCCAGGTATGCCTTCAGGCGAAGTTCAGCTCCTTTGCTTTTCGCGAATTTTTCTTCTACTCCTAACTTCCTTCTCACTTTCAGAGGAGCCTCTTACTGCTGGCTGGAGGGCCATTCATGAGAGGAAACGGGCCCTCCGCGATGCCAGAATCCCTGAGGGGAAGATCCCCTTGGAGCCCTTTTGGACAATCACGAAGGATATGAATTTGTTTTCCGACGATTGTCCAAAAATGACAAAGGAGATTTGGAAGGGGATGACCACTGACGCCTCCTTCCGGGCCATTGCGGCGGCTCACCCGAGGGATAATACCCTCGCCGCAAAAGTCACCGATCATGCTGCTCCGGTATAGTCTTTACACTCTTTTTCCTCAATTTTCTAAGTGTTTAGACTTGTACTAACCTGGACTTTTGCCTTGCCGTAGCTGCTGGAGTATGCTAGTTACCTCCGAGTTCGGGTGGCCAGAGAGGCTGCCTCCAAGGATGCGACTTCGCGGGAACTCAGTGAAGCGAAGGCTTCGCTTGCGAAGGTGGTCGCCAACAACCAGCAGCTGGCAGCGGATTGTTCTTAGCAAATCGCCGCCACTCAGGAGGAGTTCTCGAAGAAGAGAGAAGAACTTGAAAAGGACTCCTCCCGGAAGATTGCCGACCTCGGCGACCAAGTAAAGGGGCTGCTCGCCGCCAACGAAGATCTTGTCAAGGACAAGGCTATTTCTGACAGTCTTGCGGCGAGGTTGACGGATGAGAACAATGCTCTCCGAGCCGAGGTCGAGGCTCTGAAGAAGGAGTCCGGAGGGACGCTGGGGATAAGCAAGCTGGAGGAGGAGATTGCTGAGCTGAGGGACGAGCTCAACGACCTTGGCGTTCAAAAACATACTTCTGATCAAATGGCCAAGGTCGCCTTTCAGGACGGCTTCTGCCTTGCTCGGCACCAAGTCCTGCAGAGGTTCCCAGATTTGGACCTCTCTTTTCTGGAGGGCCTAAATATTCCTGAGGGACCTCGGTGGCAGTGGTCCAAGGCCGAGCATCTGAAGCTTCCTGGTCTTCGTCCGCCCGGCTCTCCCTAGTTTGTTTTAGGGCTCCTCTTATTTTTCTCCTTTGTGCTCCTTCTTTGGGCACTTCTTTTGTAAGGCAGCGTTTGCTCTAAATGAACAATCTTTTGGCTAAGTCCTTTCTTACAAGTTTCTTCGTTTCCACTGTCCCGAACACGTTTGCTCAAGAGACTTTCGGAAAACCTGCAACCAAAGAAACTTTTTACCTTCCTTTGTCCCGAGTGTGCTCGCTCAAGAGACTTTCTGGAAAGTTTGTAAAAATTTGGCTAAGTCTTTTGCAGGCTTTTTGTTCCCTTTTATCCCGAACATGTTCGCTCAAGGGACTTCGGAAAACCTTCAGCCAAATTTTTCTGTCTTCCTATTGTCCTGAGCATATTTGCTCAAGGGACTTAGGAAAATTTTCACGAGATTGCTCATTTCCCTTTTTCCCGAGCACGTTCGCTCAAGGGTGTTCGGAAATTACCTCTGCTTTTGTTTTGGCATGTACTTTTGCGAGATTCTTGCTTTCCCTTTTTCCCGAGCATGTTCGCTCAAGGGTGTTCGGAAAATTTTCTCTGCTTTTGTTTTGGGGTGTACTTTTGCGAGATTCTTGCTTTCCCTTTTTCCCGAGCATGTTCGCTCAAGGGTGTTCGGAAAATTTTCTCTGCACTGATTATGCCGAGTACCTTTGCAAGATTCTTGTTTCCCATTTTTCCCGAGCATAGTGGCTCAAGGGACTTTGGGAAGTCACATCTGCTTTTTTCGTGGTGAGCACCTTCGCGGAATTCTGTACTTAGAATATTTCTTGTACAATATATCTCCTCCGCTCAACCTTAGGCGTAGAATTTTTTCAAGGCGTCTGAATGCCAAGTGTTTTTCAATTCTACGCCTTCGGCGTCACCAAGCTTGTACACGCCTTTTCGTACTTCGGCGAGAACCAGATAAGGTCCTTCCCAATTTGCGCGAAGTACTCCGTGAGATGGCCTTCGGGGTGCAAAGTCGGCGTTTCGGAGAACGAGGTCTCCTTTTTTGATTTCTTTTGGCCTGGCTTTTAAGTTGATAGCCGCGGCCACTCTTTGCTGGAAAGCTTTTCTTCTCAGCTCGGCTATTTCTCTGTGTTCGGCCACAAGGTCGAGCTTAGTTCTCAGACCGAGGTCATTTCCGCCTTCATCAAATACTTGCACCCGTATTGAAGGCTGAACTATCTCTATTGGGATAATGGCCTCTGTTCCGAAGACGAGTGAGAAGGGAGTTTCCCCTGTGGCTCTTCGTGGCGTCGTTCGGTAGCTCCACAATACACTTTGGAGTTCTCCTGGCCATTTCCCCTTGGCTTCCCCAAGTCTCTTTTTCAGGCCATCTTTTATAGTCCTGTTTGATATTTCCACCTGCCCATTGCTTTGGGGGTGAGCTACTGGGGCGAAGTGCATCTTTATTCCGAGGTCGCTGATGAATTCCTGGAATCCTTTGTCTATGAACTGGGATCCATTATCAGCTACTAGTACCCTCGGTATGCCAAATCTGCATACGATGTTCTTCTATACGAACTTCTGCACTTCTTTTGTCGAGATAGTTGCTAGTGGTTCTGCCTCTACCCACTTTGAGAAATAGTCCACTGCTACCACGCAGAATTTCACGCCTCCGGGCGCTGTGGGGAGTGGCCCAATAAGGTCTATACCCCAGACTGCGAAGGGCCAAGGATAGTCTGCCGACGTTACCATTTCCGAGGGTATCCTCTGGATTTTTGCATGTCTCTGGCAACTACCACACTTCTGGACGAACTGCCTTGCGTCCTTTCTCAGGGTAGGCCAGAAGTATCCTTGGCGGAGTATCACTGCTGCAAGGGCATCAGTTCCAATGTGCGAGCCGCACATGCCTTCGTGAACTTCTTCGAGGACCATCTCAGTATCCTCTTCGCCCACACATCTCTACAGCGGATTTGCATATCCTTGCCGATATAACTCTTCACCAATCAGGAAGAATCTTCCGGCGCGTCTTCGCAGTCTTGCAGCATTGCCGGCGTCTTCGGGAAGCTCATTCTCTGCGAGGTATCTCTTTATGGGGTCCTTCCACCTTGTTCCCGAGGTCGTTACGCTTAGCACGGAGATGCTTGGATGGTCTAGCACCTCGGTGTATGTTTTGGACTTCGCTAAGCAATCTGCCTCAGTGTTATTCCACCGGGGTACATTTTTGATCCGCACGGCGTCAAACTCTTGGATGAGTTTTGTTACCAGCTCGTGGTATTTTGCCAAGATTGGGTCCTTCGCCCCATAATCTCCTGCCGTCTGCCGAACTACCAGCTGGGAATCACTGTGAGCCCTTAAGTTTCTCACGCCAATCTTTCTGGCCAAGCGTAATCCCGCTATGAGGGCTTCATACTCAGCCACATTATTGGTGACGTTGAAGCTGAACTTGATAGCCTTCATCACCTCTAGGCCTTCGGGTCCTCTGATAACTATTCCAGCTCCCTGGTGTTCGGACCCCGAGGCTCCGTCAACATGCAAGGTCCATTCTGGCTCACCTTGTTTCGGATCTGAGTGGTTCTCCTCAGTGGTGGGTATTTCGGCGATAAAATCTGCCAATGCTTGGGATTTTATGGCCTTCCGAGGCTCATACGTGATTTCGTGTTCGCCAAGCTCTATGCACCACTTGGAGAGCCTTCCCGAATGATCAACTCTCTTCATAACATCCCGTAGTGGTAGACTACTTCGGACGATGATGGGGTGAGCCTGGAAATATGGTCGCAGTCTTCTTCCTGCAAGCACCAAGGCGTATATAGCTTTTTGAAGCAAAGGGTACCTGACTTCAGCGCCATGCAGGGACTTGCTGACGTAGTAGACCGGCCATTGTTTCGGCCCTTCTTCTTTCACCAGGACCGAGCTCACGGCCTTTTCTGTGACGGCGAGGTACAGTACGAGGGGTTCTCCCTCTCGAGGTTGTCGCAGAGTCGGCAGGGTGGCCAGGTAGACTTTGAGTTCTTCCCAGGCCTTTTGGCAATCTTCATCCCAAGGATGATTGTTTCTTCCGAGGTCGCCTTCCATCTTTGCTGCCTTTGTGAGGACTTTGAAGAAAGGTCTACACCTATCTCCGTACCTGGAAATAAACCTACTCAGAGAGGTTATTCTTCCGGTTAGTCTCTGCACGTCTTTGACTGTGGCAGGAGTTCGGAACTCAAGCAGAGCCTTAATCTTCTCAGGATTGGCGTCGATGCCTCTTTCGGATACCATGTACCCAAGGAATTTTCCCGAGGTCACGCCGAAGATACACTTCTCGGGATTAAGGCGAATCCCGAAGGCTCTAAGCTTTTGGAAGGTTTCCTCCAAATCTGCAACGTGGTAGCCGGGCAGCTTGCTTTTGACTATCATATCATCAACATATACCTCCATGTTTTTCCCCATTTGGTCCTTGAAGACCTTGTTCATCAGTCTCTGGTAGGTGGCTCCTGCATTTTTGAGCCCGAAGGGCATTCTGACATAGCAGTACGTTCCTCCCTCGGTGATGAAGGCAGTTTTCTCTTCATCTTCGGGGTCCATCCTTATCTGATGGTAGCCGCTGAAGGCATCTAGGAAGCTCAGGAGCCCGTATTCGGCTGTTGAATCTACCAGTTGATCTATTGGCGGGAGGGGAAATGAGTCTTTCGGGCAAACATCGTTCAAGTTTCTAAAATCAATGCACATCCGGAGTTTGCTGCTACCTTCTTTTGTGGCGATGACCACGTTGCTTAACCATTCGGGGTATTTTACCTCCCTGATAACTTCAGCATCCAATAGGCGCTGGACTTCGGTTTTCACGAAGTTGCTTTTGTGGGCTGAGATGCTTCGTTTCTTTTGCCTGATAGGTTTTGCTTCCGGGCTTACTTTGAGGCTGTGCTGTATTATGCCAGGGTTCACTCCTGGCATGTCTTTCGGCGAGTAGGCAAACAGATCTTTATTTTTCAGCAGAAAGGATACAAGATTTTCCTTGTCACCTTTGGCCAAGCTCTTCCCTATTCGGGTAGATTGTCCTGGGACAAGATCTACTGCTTCTGTTTTTGCTTCTGCGGGATCTCCTTCTTTGCCTTTCTCCTGCGCCTTTGCCTCCACCGTTTGTGTAGAGTTGTTTGCCGGAGCCTTTCGTGCTTTTACAAACACCTTTCTTACCTCGGCTTAGTCGATGAAGACCTCTGCATCTCCATCCTTGGTGGCGAATGTGACAGTCAAGTACTTCACATCGGGGCGAATGTGCAGGTTCCCCTGAGTCTGCCTTCCAAGGATGGCGTTGTACGAAGACGGGACGTCCATGACGATGAATCTTGCCATTGTGGACGCGTACAACTCAGCTGCTCCGTCTACCGAAGTACCTTTCATCATCAAGGGGAGGTCAATCCATCCGAGGACGGGTAGTTCGGATGGCCCAACGCCGAAGGTGGGCGTGGTGACAGGTTTAAGCTCGCTGCTGGAGATGCCCAAGCTCGGCAGTAAGTGCGAGAATAGGACGTCAGCATTTGAGCCATCATCAAGCAACACTCTCTTGACGTCCCAGTTCCCTATTCTCGCCATTATCAGCAGCGGGTCGTCGTGGGGGAAGACGACGGTGGAGCCATCTTTGCGAGGCAGTTTCTTTGATGGACTTTGATACTCCATAACTGCAATTTCTCTGGCCTTCCGCTTTCTTTCCGAGGATGGGAGCCCCGTGGTGATGGTTTGGATGACCCCTACTGGAGGTGGAAGGCGCCTTTTTGGACTTCTGTTTCTCCGCCTGTCGGAGTCATAGTCCTCGTTTTCGGCCCTCTCTTCCTCCTCTTTTCTGCCTTTTGGGGAGGGCATCCGCAGGTATTTGCGAAGTTGGCCCTGTTTGATCAGCGACTCTATGTACTTCTTCAGCTGGAAGCAGTCTTCGGTGTCATGACCGTGGTCGCGATGAAACTGGCAGAACTTCTTGGCATTCTTCTTATTATCGGCGGCCATGGCCTTTGGCCACCGAATCTGCGTCCCTTGCCTTTCCAGCGCCATGAGAATGTTGGTCCGTGTCATGCTCAAGGGCGTGAAACTTTGAGGTTTCCTTCCTCGCATTCGTCGTGGTCGGCCTGTGTGTTCAGAAAGATGCCGAGCTTGCTGACTGGACCCTTCGGCACGGTTATGATCAGACTTCGGCCCCGCCATCCTCAATTCCTCGGTTGTCATGTGCTGCTCTGCCCTTCGGTAAAATTCTCCGAGGGTCTCCGGGGGGTCTTTTGAAAACTCGTAGAACAACTGTGAGTCACGCCGAAGGCCCCGTGTCATAGCGAGGATGCGGATTTTGGGCCGGAAGTCCGGGACACTGAGTGCTTCCCTGTTGAATCGTTCGACATAGTCTCGGATTGTCCCTCCATTTCTCTGCTCTATGTCGAACATCTGCACAGGCATTTTGGCCGTCGGCCTGCTCCCAATGAACTGCTGGGTGAAGGCTGTGGACAACTCCTGGAACTCAGTGATAGTCCCCGGGGGCAAGGAATTGTACCATGCTGTTGCTGGGCCCGTGAGGGTGACTTCGAAGCATTTGCACATGGTAGCGTCATCAGCTCCGTGCATTATCATGCTCCGTCTGTACTTCGTCAGATGGGCCTGTGGATCAGTCTGGCCATCATAGATCTCCAGCCTAGGCACTCTGAAGTCGCCTGGCATAGCTGCCTCAACGACGGCACGAATAAACGGGGAGTCATCTTCGCATAATGCCCCCGACAGCCTGTCCCAAATGGGTTTTCTGGCCACTTGCTTCTCCACTCTGTCCAGCCGTGCCAATATCCTTTCCATAAGCGCAGTGGCGCTAGGACCATTTTCGCGGGAGGAAGATCGACGGCGCCTCTTAGGGGAGCGAGTTCGGCGCGGAGGGGTCAGGGACCTCGCCTCGGGCGACGAACTGCTTCGCTGTGAGACTCTCGGTCGCTTGGACCCGGTTTGTCCCACAGGCCGTTTCCCGAGGGCTATATCTTCTGTGGATGATTCTCCGCGAGGCTCTCCACTTCCTGAACTGTGGTATGTAGACTTGGGGCTTCTCTCCCGATGGCGTGCTGATGAGGAGGGTTTCTGGGCCTGTGACTGCTGTGGCCATCTTCGGTCGATCTGCTGAGTCATTTCAGCAACGACCGAGCGCTGAAAGTCCCTCAAGAAGCTCATGGTGATTACCAGAGGGCGGTCTTCCTCGGGCGTAGAAGTCTCTGGGAGGGTCTGCTCAGCGGCCGGTTGTATCTCAGGCGCGGACGAGGACCTTGGGAGTCCCTTGTCCTTAGAACGCCGAGTCTCAACGACGGCGATTTGCGAGCGGGTTCCCACAGACGGCGCCAAATGATGGCCTGGGGCCTCATCGTTGTGAGTCATGATGACTGTTGAAGAGACTTCTAGGAGGAAGAACGCCTGGAAGGTGGATCGCCCCAAGGAGAGTACCTGAAAAGCTGGTAAACAGGGTTAGGAGGCCCCCGGAGTGTTTTTCCGGGGGGGGAGCCTCCGACGCCCAAGTCAGTGGTGGCCGGAAAAAAGAAAAAGTCACTATATCAAAGAGAAAGGCAGAAAAGTCTCGCCTGGTATTTTCTCAGAGTGTGGGAGCTGTATCTCCGACCAACCAACCTCCTGTCAAGTATTTATTTCCTGTATATATAGGAATACCTAGCCCGTTCAGATCATGACACGTGTGCGGTCGGATGCTCCTGAACTTCTGGGCGTAGGGGACAGATAGTTGGTAACCAGATGGCCTCGAGCCTTGTGCTGGACGGGCCATGATGTGATTCTGATGGCGTCTGCGCATCAGGGCGGTTTTTTACGTCTGTGGTGGGACGTGTCAGAGGCTTCCTTAAATGCTTCCTTAAATGCTCCTGCCGTACTCCCGAGGTCCCTGGGCGAGGTCGTCCTCTAGTTCGGACAGAGCCTCTTCGGGAAGCATACCCTCAGTTCGGGGGTTCCCAGTTCCAGGGGGTTCCGCCTTCGGGGATATCATGTTCGGGCAGCAATGTCTGGTGCCACTTTTCCGAAGGCGCGCTGTTCACAACCTTGGGGGGCGAATAGAGTCCTCAAGTTTTACTGGCGTGCCGAGGCTCGGAGCTCTCCGGCTATCTCCCGAGGTGCATGATTCCACCTGTTCCCGGGAAGCGCCAGTTCTTCTGGCCAATGTTGTGGCAGGGTGTTCGGCCAGATTGAGGCGATAGCCTTTGGCTATCACGAGGTCGCCCTCCTTTTTTGCTGCCTTAATGAGGAATTTGAAGAATGCTCGACACCGGTCTCTATACCTGGAAATGAACCTGCTAAGAGAGGTTATCCTTCCGGTGAGTCTCTGCACGTCTTTCACTGTGACGGGAGTTCGGAATTCAAGCAGAGCCTTAACTTTTTCTGGGTTAGCATCAATGCCTCTTTCTGATACCATGTACCCAAGAAACTTTCCCGAGGTTACGCCGAAGATGCATTTTTCGGGATTGAGGTGAATTCCGAAGTTTCTGAGTTGGTGGAAAGTCTCCTTCAGATCTGCGACGTGGTCGCAAAGCAGCTTGCTCTTGACTATCATGTCATCAACGTAAACTTCCATGTTCCTCCCTATTTGGTCCTTGAAGACCTTGCTCATCAACCTCTGGTAGGTAGCTCCCGCATTTTTGAGCCTGAAGGGCATCTTGATGTAACAATACGTTCCACCCTCAGTGATGAAGGTGGTTTTCTCCTCATCTTCGGGGTGCATCCTTATTTGATGATACCCATTGAAGGCGTCCAGGAAACTCAGGAGCCCGTATTCGGCAGTTGAGTCTACCAAATGGTCTATTGGTGGGAGAGGGTATGAATCTTTTGGGCAAGCATCATTCAAGTTTCTGAAGTCGAGGCACATTCGGAGCTTACTGCTCCCTTCTTTTGTGGCGATAACCAGGTTGCTCAACCATTCGGGGTACTTGACTTCCCTGATTACATCTATGTCTAATAAGCGCTGGACTTCGGTTTTGACGAAGTTATTTTTATGGACTGAGATGCCCCGCTTCTTTTCCCGGACAGGTTTTGCCTCCAGACTTACTTTAAGGCTATGCTGTATTATGCGGGGGTCTACCCCCGGCATATCTTTCGGCGAGTAGGCAAACAGGTCTTTATTCATCAGTAGAAAGGATACAAGTTTTTTCTTATCACCTTCGTCCAAGTTTTTCCCTATTCGGGTGTTTCGGCCCGGGACAAGTTCTACTTCTTCTATTTCTACCTTCGCGGGATCTTCTGCCTCTCCCTCTTTTGGCCTTCCATCTGACAAAACCTCTGCATCCACCGTTTGTGCGAGGTTGGTTACTGGGGCCTTTCGCGCTTTGACGAACACTTTCCTTACTTCGCCTTGATCGATAAAGATTTCCGCATCTCCATCCTTGGTGGCGAAAGTGACGGTTAAGTACTTTACATCCGAGCGAATGTGCAGATTTCCTTGTGTTTGCCTTCCAAGGATGGCGTTATATGACGAAGGAACATCCATGACAATGAACCTTGTCATTGCGGAGGCAAATAATTCGTTTGTCCTGTTTACCGAACTTCCTCTCATCATCAGGGGGGGTCGATCCATCTGAGGACAGGCAGTTCGGACGGCCCTACCCCGAAAGTTCGCGAAGCGACGGGCTTGAGGTCGGTGTTGGATATTCCCAAGCTCGGTAGCAGATGCGAGAACAGGACGTCGGCGTTTGATCCATCGTCACGTAATACCCTTTTGACGTCCCAATTTCCTATTCTCGCCATGACCAACAATGGATCGTCATGGGGAAAGATGATGGTGGAACCATTCTTTCGGGTCAGTTTCTTCGACGGATTTTGATATTCCATCATTGATATTTCTCTGGTTTTCCTCTTTCTTTCCGAGAATGGCAGTCCTGTCGTGATTGTTTGTATTACTCCCGCCGGGGGCGGGAGATGCCTCTTTGGACTTCGGTTCCTTCGTCTGTCGGAGTCGTACTCCTCGTCATCAGCCTTTCCTTCCTCTTCCTTTCTTCCCTTCGGGAAAGGCATTCGCAGATAACGCCGGAGTTGGCCTTGTTTTATCAGCGACTCAATATACTTTTTCAGTTGGAAGCAATCTTCAGTGTCGTGCCCGTGGTCGCGATGAAACTGGCAGAACTTTTTCATATTCTTCTTGTTGTCAGCGGTCATAGCCCTTGCACGCTGAATCTGGGTCCCCTGCCTCTCCATTGTCATGAGGATATTAGTTCTTGTGGTGTTCAGGGGTGTGAAGTTCGGAGGAGGTTTCCTTCCCCTAAACCTCCGAGTTCGCCCTGCCTGTTCAGCCGGGTACTTTGTTTGCTGGCCGGACCCTTCGGGACGGGTGTGATCAATCTTTGGTCCACCTATTCTCAGCTCTTCGGCTGTCATGTGCTGCTCGGCCCTTCGGAAGAACTCGCCAAGCGTGTCCGGGGGGTCCTTGGAGAACTCGTAGAACAGCTGTGAGTCCCTCCGAAGGCCCCGTGTCATGGCGAGGATGCGTATTTCGGGCTGAAAGTCCGGGACACTTAAGGCCTCTCTATTAAATCTTTCGACATAATCGCGAACGGTTTCTCCATTCTTTTGCGCGATGTCGAACATCTGGACCGGCATCTTCGCCATCGGACAGCTTCCAATGAACTGCTGTGTAAAGGCCGTGGACAGTTCCTGAAACTCCCTGATGGTTCCAGGGGCCAATGAGTTATACCACGCCGTTGCAGGCCTTGCGAGGGTGACCTCAAAGCATTTGCACAAAGTAGCATCATCAGCGCCGTGTAACACCATGCTACGTTTTTATTTAGTTAGATGAGCCTGTGGGTCAGTTTGGCCATCGTAGGTTTCAAGCCGAGGCACCCAAAAGTCACTTGGCATGGGCGCCTCTACTACTATTCGGATGAACGACGATTCATCCCCACTGAAAGTTTCAGACAGCCTAGCCCAGACTGGTTTTCGAGCTACCTGTCTCTCTACCCTTTCCAACCTTGCTAATATCTTTTCCATGAGGAGCGCGGCACTGGGCTCTTCGTCCGGGTGCTTGTAAGTCTCGGGGAAAGGAGATTGCTGGCGCCTTTTCGGGGACGGACTTCGCCGCCGAGGGGATTGCGACTTTGCCTCAGGCGATGAACTCTTTTGGCGTGGGGTTTTAGGCCGTTTAGGCCCTGCTGGCCCCTTAGGTCGTCCCCCGAGGGGTATGTTTTCCATTGAGGACTCATCACGCGGATCTCCACTTCCCGAACTCCGGTAAGTTGATCTCGGGCTTTTCTCCCGAGGGAGTGCTGGCGAGGAAGGCCTTTGGGCCTGCGTTGGTTGCAACCATCTTCGGTCTATTTGCTGCGTCATTTCGGCCACAATAGAGCGCTGGAAGTCGCGCAAAAAACTCATAGTTATGGCTAGAGGACGTTCTTCGTCAGGCTAGGAAGTCCCTGGAAGGGTTTGCTCAGTAGCCGGTTGAGCTTTAGGCGTGGACGAGGATTTTGGAAGTCCCTTGTCCTTTGAATGCCGAGTTTCAACAACGGCGACTTGAGGGTGAGTTCCCACAGACGGCGCCAAATGATGCTCGGTAGCATCTTCGATAATGAAGATGGTTTTTTCCTCATCTTCGGGATCCATCCAAATTTGGTAGTATCCGCTAAAAGCGTCGAATAAGCTAAGTAGACCGTAGTTGATAGTGGAGTCTACCAATTGTTCTATTGGTGGCAGAGGATACGAGTCTTTTGGATAAGCATCATTTATATTTCAGAAGTCGATGCACATTTGAAGTTTATTGCTCCCTTCCTTGGTGGCAACAACAACATTGCTAAGCCATTCGGGGTACTTTACCTCCCTTATTACGCTAGCCTCTATTAGTCATTGGACTTTGGTTTTAATGAAATTATTCTTGAGCATCGAGAGGCTATGCTTTTTCTATTGAATAGGCTTCACCTCCTAGCATACTTTAAGATTGTGTTGAATTCTACCCGAGACTACTCCGGGCATATCGTTCAGAGAGTAAGCAAATAGATCTTTGTTCATTAATAGAAGGGATACAAGCTTTTCCTTGTCACCTTCGGCCAGTTTTTTCTCCACTCGGGTACTTTGGCCAGGGACAAGTTCAACATCCCCTGTTTCTATTTTTTCAAGATTACTTTTTTCATTGTCTATCTCATTTTTGCCTGATACGCTCTTTTTTGTCAAAGTCTGAATGAACTTTCATCAGACTTTGTCTTGATTTGACAAAAACTTTTCTTACTTCAGCTTGATCAATGAGTATTTCTGCGTCACCCTTCTTCATGCTGAACGTGACAGTCAGGTGTTTCACATCTGGACGAATGTAAAGATTGCCCTATGTCTTCCTTCCGAGGATAGCATTAAATAAAGATTGGACATCTATGATGATGAACCTTATTATAGTGGAAGCAAAGAGTTCTTCCTTGGTGTGGACCGAGCTGCCCTTTAGCATCAAGGGTAGATCAATCCACCCAAGTACCGGTAATTTTGAGGGACCGACACCAAAGGTAGATGAGGTAACGGGTTTAAGATCACCTTTGGAGATACCCAAGTTCGGCAACAAATGGGAGAACACAATGTTGGCATTCAACCTGTCATTAATGAGCACCCTCTTGACATCCCAGCTTCCTATCCTTGCCATGATCAGGAGAGGCTCATCGTGTGGAAACTTCACTTTTGACCCATCTTTTGAACAAGCTTGTTCATTGGGTTATCGAATTCCATCATCACAATTTCTTGAGCTTTCCTTTTCCTTTTAGCTGAGGGTATTCGAGTTGTAATTGTCTGGATTATACTGGTCAGAGGTGGCGGGTGTTTCTTGGGACTTTGGTTCCGATGTCGGTCAGAATCATAATCCTCATCCTCTCATTCTCTATCTTCTTCCTTTCTTTCTCGGGCTTTGGGCGACAGCATTCGCAAGTAGCGATGAAGTTGCCCTTGCTTAATCAAGGATTTAATATATTTTCTTAGTTGAAAGCAATCTTTGGTATCATGCCTGTGGTCCTGATGAAATTGACAGAATTTCTTCATGTTCCTCTTGTTGTCCGAGGTCATGGCCTTCGGACATTTGATTGCAGTTCCTTGCTTTTCCAAGGCCATAAGAATGTTCATTCTTTTAGTGTTTAGGGGAGTAAATGATACTGGCCTTTTCCCCCTTGCTTTTAGAGGTCTACCCCCTCCCTTAATGGAATGCCGAGGTTGGTGACCCTGACCCTTGGAGTGATTTTGGTTGAACTTTGGGCTACCCATTCTTAGCTCCTCGGCTATTATGTGTTGCTTGGCTTTTTGGTAGAATTCCCAAAGAGTGTCAGGAGGATCCTTGGAAAACTCATAAAAGAGGTATGAGTCCCTCCTTAGTCCCCTGATCATAGAGAGGATTTGGATTTTGGGGCAGAAGTCCTGCACACTGAGGGCTTCTTAGTTAAACCTCTCGACATGGTCCCAAATGGTTTCCCCATTCTTTTGGGCTATGTCAAATATTTGGACTGGCATCTTCGCCATTGGTCTGCTTCTGATGAACTGCTGGGTGAAGCCGGTGGACAACTCCTAGAAACTCATTATGGTTTTGGGTGCCAACGAGTTGTACCACATAGTTCCCGGTCCTGACAAAGTCACTTCAAAACATTTGCAGAAGGTGGTGTCATCGGCACCATGCAATACCATGCTCCGCCTATACTTCATCAAATGGGCTTAGGATTTGCTACGCCTATCATATGTCTCCAAATGTGGTACTCAGAAATTACTGGGCATTGGTGCCTTTAAAATGGTACAGATTAAGGGGGACTCCTCTCTGGTGAAGGTCTCTGATAGCCTTGACCAGACAGGCTTTTGAGAGACCTGTTTTTCAACCTTCTCCAATGACACGGCTGCCCTTGGCCTCTGCCCAGGAAGCCCTGTGAGAGCTGGTCTCACGGTGGTTGCAATTAGCTAGTTGTATATGTGTGCGGATTAAAATCCCATGATACTAGTTGATTATCCTAGAATATGCAAGATGCATGCTCTTCATGCTTTGACTTGTATTAATAAAAACATAAAGCATTAACTTGGCTAAGTAATTTCTACAGAAATTAAGTACAAATGGCCAAAGCATACAAAATCAACATTTATATGAATTTACTACACATAACAACTCGTGGGAGCATTCATACAAGAAGTAGACTAATGCCCTCACCCAAGAGCAACCCTAGAGTCTAGGACTCTTCATAACATAGACTATGGAGGCAACTAGAGTACTGTATATATACAAGCCTCAACTGAGATCTTTTTTAACTAACTCCCACCTTGGATGTGAATCCCAGTGGCGAGTCTCAAAATCCCTTTGTTCAAGTGCTACTAGGCTCTGTAGCTGAAGGAATGCTCTAGTTAGTACTGTTACTTGACCAACAAACTACTCAAGCATACTCATCTAGACTAGAATCACAAGGATTCTAAAGTGCAATACCTGTGCACAAAAAGTCACTACTACAATAACCCTCAACGGTTATTCAGCCCAACAACTTTTGAATCTGCACAACATAACTAGAGAGTGAGAACATAACATTCTCAGTAAGGGGTCTTTAGTGTACTTGCAAGAAAATTACTAAGGACACCACATATGATAACATATGTAACCTGCTGTGAGCTCATACAGCTTGAGGGTCTAATATATGCATCTATTTAGGTCCCTTGAGACCTCTCCTCAGCCTTGTCCTTAAACAACAAGGCATTGCCTTGCCTACTAGCAAGCTGCGCTTGCCAACCTAACTAGTGATAAATCACCAGTTGCACGTCTCCCTTAGTATGTTATGCAGGGGAATTATGGTAAGACTATTGTAGACTAGGTCATTTAGACCTTGTAGACTAGGTGCACTAAGGTTTCACCTTGCAACCTCGTGGCTACGGCACTGCTAGGTTGCCAAGGGTTCTAAACCTTTCACCCGAGCTAATGGTCCTTAGTTATGCTTATTTGCAACTAGCTTCCTTACTTATGGCTCAAGTAACCATAAAATATTTCAAACCTTAAGGAAACGCTTAAGTCTTGAGGGACTTTGAGAAGTCTCAAAGTACCCCCGGCATACTTAGGCCTCAAGGCACCCTAAGAACTCGCTTAGGTCTCACCTCGATCACCCTAGCAAAATGTGAGAAATTCTGCCATCTTGCCTATGGCGACGCGTCGCCAATTGTTGGCAACGCATCGCCACAGTTGGTAACGTTTAGACCATATTTGCACAATTGGCGACGCGTCAAGAACTGGTGCACGCAATTGGCAACGCGTTGCCAATCTGTGAATCTGCAGAATTGGCACGCATTTTACTGCTATGAACTTTGAACACTTAGCAAACATAGTAAACATGCTTGCAAAGCCTCCAAATTTCACACACAAATAGACCATGTTGCATAGAACATAACCAACTATCACAAGCCAATCTATGATGTCTTGTAACATCATTCAAATCCTCTCAAACCTCATAGTCCACCACAATTCAACGAAATCCTCTAACTAATGCTATTGCTAGAATCACTCAAATTCTTCAAGCAAACTCATGTCAATAGCATTAATTGGTCTTCAAGTCATAACTCCCTTACCTCAATTCCAAGTAACAAGCAAGAATCAACCACTTTTCCAATCAACTAAGCTCACCAAAGTATCACCTAAGTTCCAAACAAAAATATAGACACCAATCATCAAAACCTTGCTTCCTAACCAAAACCCAAGCTCCAAACTAACCAAATAACATGAATTCAATCAAGAACACATTGGTTACCTCATATAAAAAAAACACTTCCAAACTCCAAACCATGGTTTAATGCTTGAAATGAGCTCCTCCTAGCTTATATACTCTTGATAGCTCTTCCTGGCACCAAGAAATCTTGATTTCGAGGTTAAATTGAGAGCAAAATGAGAGTGAGAAGGTTGGAAACGAGATTATGGCAGCCATAGCCTCACTTTCCCCTTCTTAAACCCTCACTTAACCTCCAAGCCACTAAAGTATTAAGCTTAATACAATTAAACCCCCATCTTTTGGTAACTTCGCTATTCTTGATGAATTCTTGTTTATTTCTTCAAGTTTGGGTTAAGGTTGAAATTTATGTTATAAAAACTCATTTTAACCACTCGAGACGACGCCTGGCTATTCAGGATGCAAAATTACCATTTTCCCCTTGAACTTCATTAGTGCCTTAACTTCTTCGGAACTTAGTGACCTTTGCTAAACTTCTCTATTCTTGTTATGTAAACTTGAAACAGGGTTCCAACTTAATTTAGAACACTTTACCTTCCTTGGGAGTGCCTGCTACTAGGAGGTCCATAACATCCAACCTCTCTAGGATCTTCTCCATCGGAACAGTAGTGCCCTGGTCTCCTTGCTGCCTAGGAACTGCCAGTAAAGGAGAATAGGGTCATCTTCTTAGTGAGTAACTTTGCTGGCATAGGGATAGGTACTTCTTATCTGAGGATGGACTCTACTGGTGAGAGATCCTTGGCTTTTTTGACCTTGCTCCTATAGCGCATCATCCCTGAGTCAGTATGTTCTCCGTTGAGGACTCATCATGAGGGCTTTCGCTATCGGAGCTCTAGTGTGGTGACTTATGACTTTCCTCCAGACAAGCGTTTAGAGAAGGTGCCCATTTTGAAGGTACTTGTGACCACCTTTGCTTGAGTTGTTGTGTCATTTAAGCCATGATAGAGCACTGAAAGTCACATAGAGAACCCTTTGTGACCGTCAGAGGATGCTCATCCTCTGGGAGGGAAGTCTCTGTTGTACTATTCAGTTATTTCTTGAGTCTCTGGTGTGGACTAGGACCTCAGAAGTCCCTTTTCCTTTGAACGTCGAGTCTCGACAATACCGGATCGTGGGTGAGTTCCCATAGATGGTGTCAAATGATGCCCAACAACATCTTTGATGCATGACATGCTGAGCCTGAGAGAGAGACTTCCGGTGAGAAAGTATTTGCAATACGTTGAAGAATATGGGTTAGGAGCTCCCCGGAGTGTGTTTCCGAGGGAGGAGCCTCTGATGCCCAAGTCAGTATATGGGAGAGAATTTGCTAAGAGCAAAGAGTAAGAAGAGAGAGTCCCGTGTGTTATTACCTGGGAGCCTCCCAAGTATTTATAGGAGGCCAGAAAGAGGAGGTCATTTTGCCCGGCATATGTAGATCTGGACATGTGTTCGGCCAAATTTGGTCAGTACCTTTGGAGGGAGGTGTCTACAGCTAGACATAGGTGGTTATGCTCAGAGGGTAAAGGTGTGTGCGGGGCTTTTCTCAAAGATCCCCCAACTGTATTTGTCATTTTTCCCTAAGACCCCTTCGGGGATTTGAGAACCTTTCGAGCAAGGAATTCGCCTGAGGGCTACTAGAAAAACCCGTTTGAATGAGCAGTCCATCTTCGGGAGACATTTATTCTGTCAAGGGTGATGGACCCACATTTCTGAGGTTGGTAATGTCCACCCTCGAGGGTGGCAGGGAGTCTTTTTCCCCGAGTCAGTGGTATAGGTATCCAAGGGTGGTGTAGAGAATTGTTCCGAGGTTGGTCGCATATCAGACCAAACATGGTAACAGGTCTGCCAGATAAGAAGATCATTTGGGTGATAACCCCTTGGCTATCAAGGATGAAGGTGAGAAACCAGAAACTAAGGGTCTAGAATTGATTCTTGGCGAAAGTACTCAAGTGGGAAAAGACATACCATAAAGGGAAAAGGCAAAGCATGTAACTTGTCTACTTTCAAAAAAAGACTTATTTGCCTACTCATTGAAGGCATGCCCGAAATAAATCCAGACCTAAGTCAACACAGTCTGAAAGTAAATATTGACGCTAACCCTATTTGGCAAAAGAAACATAGCATTGCCCCAAACAAAAAGGACTTCATTAAAGAAAAAATCTAACAACTCTTAGAAGTTAAGGTAATAAGAAAAGTGAAATATCCATAATAGCTTAGCAACATCATTAAATCCATAAAAGAAGGAAGCAATAAACTTCGGATGTACATTGATTTTATAAGAGTAAATAATGCTTGCCCAAAGGACTCGTACCTTTTGCCTTTAATTGTCTTGCTTGTAGATTCTACTGTCGAATATGTCTTGTTAATTTTCTTAGACGCCTTCAGTGGATATAATCAAATCTAAATGGATCTAACTGAAGAAGAGAAAACATCCTTCAACACTGATGAAAGAACCTTCTACTATGTCTGAATGCCCTTCGGACTAAAAAATGTAGGAGCTACTTACCAACCCCTAATGAATAAAGTCTTTGCTGATCAGATAGGGTGAAATATGGAAGTTTATGTGGATGATATGACCGTAAAAAACAAACACTCAAATGACCATATCGGCGATCTAAGAGAGACTTTCAAATAACTTAAGAAATTTGGATTTGATTAAACCTAGAGAAATGCATGATCGAGGTTAACACTGGCAAGTTCCTTGGCTTTATGGTCTCTGAATGAGGCATAGACACTAACCTTGAAAAAGTTAAAACTTTGTGTGATTCAAAAATGCTGAAGACGCTCAAAGATAAGCACAGACTTATGGGCAGGATAACAGCACTAAGTAGGTTCATATTATGTTATGTTGACCAATGTCAACCGTTCTTCAAGGTGTTGACCAAAGTAGCCAAAAAAACACTTGAGGGTGATGGTGATCAATCCCCATGGAATAATGAATGCCAAGAAGCTTGGGACATTTTAAAAGAATATTTGATACAACTGCCTACACTTAGGTAGCCAAAAAAAGGTAAGCCCTTCATACTTTGCCTTGCTATCAATAAGAAAGCTATGACTTCGGTTCTAGTCAGAGAAAAGGATGGTGGAAAACAATGGCCAATATATTACTTACGTAAGTCTTTGCAAAGGGCTGAGGTAGGATAACCAGTTTTACAAAAGGTTGTCTACGCCTTGGTCCTTGCATGAAGAAGACTTTGGCTTTACTTCACAGGTCACACTATCATCGTCCGAAGTAGTTTGCCTCTAAACGATGTCGTGAAAAAAGTTGACCATTCAGGGCGACTGTGCAAATGGTGCATAGAACTTCAAGAATATGACATCATTTATGAGCCAAGTAAGCCCACAAAAGCTCAAGCATTAGTAGATTTCATAGCTAAATTCCCGGATAATGCGGAAACAACCAAGGAGCCTCCTATAGTAGAAGGCCCGTGATGGTCACTCTTCACTCAAACAGTAGTTGAAAATGAGGCAATGAATATTGGTGAAGTTCACAATACTCTTGAAATTATACCAATTTAATTAAACATCGATGAGAATGACAAATATAAAATGAGATTTATGTGTTTTAATTAAATAAAAATATATGATTAAGGTAATTTGAAGGATTAGGGTTTTACCAGTAGTTGGGTCACAAGCTCCTATGTCAGTCATGTGGCATACCTGTCCACACAGGCCAAGGTTGTTCCTATAGCTTCTAGTTAATGGAAGTAAGGGTCTATTGCATAGACTTATTTGTCAAAATGTTGCAATATGAAAAAAAATAATGAATTAGTTCGAAGTTGAATCGAATTATCTAAGATAAAATCTAAAATTAAAATCTTGAATACTTACTTAAGTAGGACAATCATCCAATGCATCTTTGGTGAAAGGGTCATCGCGCCTGCACATTAGGTGGGCTTATATGAGGCAGTGAGCCATTTGGAGTCTACTTGTCATAGGTGGGTAGCCACACGAATGTCCCCTATGCAAGTACTTGTGCCTAACCCTGGTCTCTTGAAGGCGGTCAGAATATTAAGACCAACTTGATGAACTCATCATACAGCAACTCACCATTTTTGTACTAGTCTCTACTCTGGTACTCCACACATAGACGAGATGTGTGTTCACATATGGTTGTGACAACAAAGTAGATGCCCCCATCAACATGTGGGTCATAAGGGTACTTCACTAGGGTGGGTGGCCTCTAAGTAGGCAACACTAGTGGGGTGGAGGAACACATCATCAGCATATCGGATGTTTTACCACCACATGTGTTCTGACCACTAGGCCGAGCACGACAGATATCTTGGGGAAGGTCGAGTGTGCCCTTACCTCACCTAGTGTACCCACATTTGAAACACCTCATTCCTAATTTTTTTGAATTTTAGATGCAATGTTGATGTAATGAGTTTTCATACAATTATGCCTTTATTATTTTTACTTTCTAATGAGTTTACTACAAATATTTTCCATTAGTTTTTGAAATTGTAGGAAAATAGGCTCCCACTTTCATAAGTTACAATTTGTTCCCATAGTTTTCCATTTTGTCAATTAAGTCTCTAAATATTAAAATACTTTTGATTTTGTCCTGCACAGTTTCCTTTTCTCATTTAAGTCGCCAGATATTAAAATACTTACAACTTTGATCGACACTTATCCATTTTGTTAGTTAAATCCTCAAATATTAAAATACTTACTTTTTTGTGCCATACTTTTCCATTTTTATTAGTTAAGTCCTTAAATGTTAAAATACTTACAATTTTTCCTACTTTTTTTAATTTTTATCAATTAAGCCTCAAAATATTAAAATACATACAATTTTGACTAACACTTTTAGATTTTTGTCAATTAAGCCTAAATATTGAAATACTTATAGACTACACTTCTTCATTTTTGTCAATTAGGTCCCTAAATATTAACACTAGTATACAATAAACATATATGGATTAGAGACACTTACATATCAACATTAGTGGATAATCACACTATCACCTAAACACTTCCATATCACTAACATTTAACAAATTAAAAAATGAAAATTAATTAAAATGAGAGATTATGAGTAAATTAAAGAAAACTTGATGGACAAACAGCTAAATTCAATGATTATATGATGAAAACATGAAGGAAATGTCAAGAATCAGCTACTGGAATGTTGGAATGTGGTGGGGAGCAAGAAAGGAGTATTTACGTTAAGGCTTGAGCCTAAATCAAAGAACGAGAGGCATAGGTATGTTTAGGAGGTTATCTTAATATTTGCAATGATTATAATTGGCATAGATATTGCGCTTGTTTGCCATGAGTTTTGTTGCAAATTGATACAGAATTGAGGTAGATACTGTGACCATTTGGAAATCATTGTAGATATCTACCTTGAAAATGCCACATGTAACTAATGTCTGTGATTGTTCCACCCCACAGCCTCATGGTTTGTAACGATCTTGCCATGGGATAAGTGCAACAATATAAATGGTTGTATAGTTAACCGCTCAATTTTTTGTGGCCCTTTTCTTCTTCCCGCCATTAAATTTACGTACTATGACAATTTTGCTGCACTTATATTCTAAAGAATTTGCTACAATTTTCAACTATTGCTACAAAATGCAGCTTTAGTTTACTATTAGTGGCTAAACTATGAAATTTCAAAAAATTCTAGGTGAGCAATGTAAAAATTTAAAAATTTGAATGACCAAAGTTGTAATTATTGTAGTTTGTCAAAATTGAATTTTTCCAAAATTTAAGTAGCTTGTTTCATTATACTTACAAGTTTAGGGACCAATGCTATAATTTTGAGAATTGCTTATGAAGATTATTAGACTTACTAAATATTAAAGTTATTTAGTTTGGAAGAACCCAAAAGGTGAAAGTTACTAAATGTGGATGCCCCCAAAAAATGGAAATTACTAGATACAGAAGCTCTTAAATATGGGACACACTAAATATGGAAGATATAAAAAGATGAAAGTTTCTAGCTTTAGGCGAACCCAAATATAGAAGTTACTAGACATAGAAAATACTAAACACGGTAAAGAATACAATTAGTTCAATCATTGTAACTATCCCTATCTAGATAAATAGGCAATTAATAAAGGATAGTGGCTCCATTTTCACAATACACTACCACTGTTGATGGCCAATGTTCATATATTGATAGTAGTAGGCTTATTGTGCTTATGTCACCACGATAAAAAGGCTCAAGTGGTGATAATGAAGACCTCCATTTAACATGGACTAGGCTAGATTTGGTACAACTCCGAACACCTCACATTGGATAAAAAGCTTTAGTGTTTGGGATTTATGATTTTAGGGCTAAGATTAGAATTGAGGGTTAAAAATTAGGGTTTACAGTTTAATGATTAGGGTTTAGGGGTTTAAGGTTGGGATTAAGGGTTATGGTTAATGACACGACCACCCATGGCCCTACCCGGAAAACCTGTGAGAAGGAATCTCATGATGGTTGCAATTGGCTAGTTATTTATGTGTGCCAAATTAAAACTTCGTGTCATTAGTGAATTAGCCTAGAAATGCATGTATGCATTCAATTTTGCTTTGACTTGAGTAAACGAAAATCTATAAAACATTCACAATTACCTAGGCATTTTTCCGTGGAAATCAAAGTTCGAATAGTCAAAGTATATAAGTCCATCATTTGTATCATCATAACTACACATAAAAACTATGTGAGGGCATTCAACAAAAGAAGACTAATGCTCCTCCACCAAGAGTAACCCTAGAGTCCTAAGCTTTATCCATAAACACTAGAGGTAACTAGGCATACAACATGTACAAGCCTTCTTACTGAGATCATCCCAACTAACTTCCACCTTAGAGATGAATCCTAGTGGCAAGTCACAAAAGCCTATCCACATGCTGGCTAGCCTTTACAACCAAGAAATACTATAGTTAATACTTTTACTTCACCAAAAAGTAACTATGAAAACTAGAATCGTAAAGATTCTCATAACAAAGTACTTGCAACAAAAGACAACCTCGACAACCCTTAGAGGTTATCAGGCTTAACAGCGTCAAAATTTGCACAACATAAACTAAGGAGTAAGAATTCAAGAATTCTCAATAAAGGGTCTTCACCTGCAAGGAAATATACTAAGGAGAACACATATATAATCATATGTAATCTGCTTTGATCTCATACAGTGTGAGGCTAAACTTATGCACATATGTTTCAGTCCCTTTAGACATATCCACTTCCTAGTCCTTAAACTACAAGGTAAAGTCTTGTCTAATAGCAAGCATAGTTTACTAGCCTAACTAGTGAAGTTTTTCACTAGTTGAACGTCCTTTATGTTGTATAGGGGCACTATGATTGGACTAATGTTAATAATGTCTCAAGGACCCACTAGGTGTGCTAAAGTTCCCACATTGAAACCTTGCACCCGATGGCACGACTAGGTCTTCGATGATACTAAATGTCACACCTAAGCTAGAGATACTTCATTGTGACCCTTCTTAACCTAGTTCCCTTGCTTATGTATAAGTAACCAATAAACTCAGGAAAACAGCTAGGACTTGAAGGAGTTTTGGAAGTCTTGGTGTACTACTCTGACACCTCAACCTTAGGTATCCTAAGCACCCCCTCGGGCTTCCCTTCGAATCCTTTACCAAAATTTGATTTTTCTGGGCAACATAATTGTGGCTACGTGTTGCCACATTATAGGGTTGCCACATTATAGGGTAAAATCCACTGAGGGTCACCTAGCTTTTTTTTGTCCTAACAGGTACCTTACCTTCAAATTGTCCTAGCGAGGTACATTACCTCTTGTCGCATATCTTGTCTAACTACTTTCGGTTAATTTCAGAGTTATGTCTAACAAAAATTGCTTACGTGGCATTAAAAACATTAAAATAAATCACAAAATAACACTTATGGTCCTTTAGGTTTTTTCTATAGACAATTCTAAATCTTAACATTCTAAATGCACGCCATGGACATCTTTTTAAAACTTCCCATCAAATCCCTCATCCAATTTCAATGCATTTCCAAGTCCCTGTCTGTTGCTTCCTGATCACCCAAGTTCATCGCCGCCCACCACTCTTTCCAGAAATGAAGCCCAAATCCCAGAATTCTCCTCAAACTTCGGCCCACAAATTTCCATGTTGACAAACCTTACTTCAATACCCTCTCCACCTAGTTTCTTCCAACAGAGAATATTTGGATGTTGTTCCTGGATGACTGCCTTTTCAATCCTGATGTCGATGGTCCTTGCAACGGATCACTCTGCCTCAGCGACCATAGTCGCATCACACTCTGGAATCCCTCTCCTAGAGAGTTCAATCAGATTCCTTCGTTGACGATTTGTCATTCGCAGGAGACAGAGATGACCCACTTCGGCCCAGTCAGGTTCGAGTTCGATTCTAGGTGTGCATGCTATGCAACCCCAAAATATTTTTATATTCTCGTTGGTTTTGATTTTAATTTGTTGCTCTTCTTGTTCAAAATCATTTCTTTTGGGGATTTTATGTCGGGGGTGGCGGTGGTGGTGGCAGTGACGAGTGATGAGTGAGAAGCGAACGACGATGAGAATGGTGGCAGTGAAGTAAAGGAATTAGAGACCGCACGAGGGTTAGATTTAGAATGTTAAGGTTTAGAATTGTTGATAGAAAAAAATTAAAGGACCATAAATGTTATTTTATAATTTATTTTAATACTTTTAATGCCACATAAGCAATTTCCGTTAGACATAACTCTGAAATTAATAGAAAATAGTTACACAGGACACGCAATAAGAGGTAAGGTACCTGTTTAGGACAAAAAAAAAAAAGCTAGGTGACCCTCGGTGGATTTTACCCCCATATTATATAACTTCTTGGAATTTTCATGTGGACTTGGCAATGCATCTTTGACCTTGGTGATGCGTCGCCAACCCTTTCATGCCTAGAAAATTTTAACTTTTTCGATATGCACCTTAAAAGGCTTCCCAAGCATACCAAACATGCATGGATGACCTTCCGACTCCTCATACCTGTAAAACTTGTTGCAAAGGCCATAATAAACTACAACTAACACAAATAAGATGTGATCCAAAAATCATGCCAAACTCAGTCAATCACCTAGCTCACCATGAACAAACTTGCCCATTAACTAATGTTATTGCCAAAACTGCTTGATTTCATCAGGCAACAACACTCCAATAGCATCAATTAAGCTTGAAATTCTAAATCCCTTACCTTGATTTAAAGTCACAAGCAAGAATTAAGCAACCTTTCATCAAGAACAAGGTTCTACCTAAGTTCCAAGCAAACCAAAGCACATGACAACAAATTAACACCAACCAAGCAAAAGCCAAGCCTCAAATCATTAAACAAACAAGTAAACTTCATGAAATTCATATTACCTAACACCCAAAACAAGGCACCTACTGGAAACATGGACAAAAACTCTAAAAATCACAAACCAAGCTTGAAATAAGCTACCCAAGGCTTGTATACCCCTTGGTTCTACAAATTCCACTAAAAACACTTGATTTTGTGTAAGAATTAAGGAAGAAATCAAAGAGAAAAGAGGGAGGTTGGGTTTTGGAAGTAAAATGAGCAAAAGTGGCCACCAAGACCACTTTACCAAGTTTAAAAAGCCTTTCCCTCAGTAGCCTCAAACTTTCTTTATATTTGCAAAAAGCCCTATTCCTTAAATTGTAACCCAAGTCAAAACTTGGTCAAACCTTGCATACTTATGCTAATTTTTGGGTTTAAAGCAAAGGTTGGGTTTTAAAACACATTTTTAACTCCTGGCACTTGGCCCGACACCTCGGGATGTAAAATTACCATTTTTGGCCCAGACCTGCTTTGGTGTCATAAACACCTCAGAACTTAATAAACCTTGCTTAACACACTAAATCTTGCTATATGAACTTAAAATAAGGTTCTGAACTAGGATTTAATTTATTTTACCTCCCTTATCGACCTTCCTGCTAGGAGGCCTGTAATAATTAATGTGTATGATTTTAGGGTAAGGGTTTAGATGTTTAGAGCAATGTTGTTAAAGTTGAAGTAGGGTGATAGTCAGACCGGTTAAACTAATTGAACTGTCAACCCAATCAAAACATGAATGAAAATAATGCTCCGATAACCACTAAACTCTTAAATATAGACCTATAGTGTTTTGTTTGATCAGATCATCATTTTCACTCGCTATCAAACAATTTTCTCTTACTATAAATATTTGTTTTTCATTTTTTTTCAAGCAATAGTAGTAGTAGTACTAATAATACTAATAATAATAAACTAAACTATGCAATAATTTATCACAAGATCAATCATCCATCAAAATGTACCTTCACATTTCAGCAAGTTAATTGTTAACTTAGCACAAACCATGTTCCAAAGAAACACAAATTTTTTAACTCATCCAAATACGCAAAATAACACTAGTAACATAAAAATGAAGTCTTCCATAATGCGAAATCAGTCTCTTTATTCGATCCATAATCATCTTCATTGTCACCACTATCACTTCCTTCAACTACACTGCCAAATGCCAAAAGATTAAGTCAATATGGGGATAGCAACTGGGCAAATCGAGTGTGGAGCCACTGCACCTGTCACCTTCCTTCAAGCCTGACGGGTAAGAAAAGACACTCATGCCCATGCCCACCACCCACAAGTCACGGGTTTCCCATGGATTACCCATGAAAATGGTGGCAGTGATTGATTTCATACTTCCCTTCTTTGTTAATCTTTTGATCGGTGTCATAGGCCAATGGGCAAGGAAGATGGTATTTTCAATTGTTGCAAGATGGTCAATTGGTGACTGGAGAAAAGGAAGCGTGAAAGGCAAGATGGATTTGGATTATGTAAAGAATGTGAGAAGAGAAGGGTCGAAGAAGATGAAGGAAGGGATGAAGAATAAGAAGATGAGAGAAGGGACGAAGAATATGGTGTTTTTCTGGTATAAAGACAAGCAAACAAAGAAGATTAGTTTTTTTTTGTATAGACGAGCAGACGAAGATGAAAAGTAAAAAAGAAGAATAAGCGAGTATGGCAGAAGATTTATTTATTTGTTTCATTTTAAATCTATTAATTTTATGAGTTATAATCAAGTCATCGACAAACAAAACAGAATTATGACATGTTGCGGGTGTGGCAAGTCTACCCAGGGGCAAAATGAAAATATGTGATGGATAAATTTGTGCAATTTTAAAAAAATATCCATAACTCATGGGATGGGTATATACAAGTTATAGATTTCACCCGATCTACTAGCATTCCTAAGTCCATCCCTATTATCATTCGCTTCATTAAATATGTTACCTAATATTTTATCAACTTTAAATTATGAACTATAAATAGTTAGAGAATAATAATATTTTAAGAAAATATTTGTCAAGTATAACAAATGAAAATTTAGGAAATAGTATCCTGCCCAGACCTTATAAGAAATAGCTTCTTCCAACTCATCAATTTCAATCTCAGTTGATGGGTCTTCTTCAATAACCAAAAACTCAATTTTGTCAATACATTCATGATCAATTGTGTTGTACTCTCACCTCTGGTTATGGAGACTAAATAATAGAATCATAGAAATTTAAATAAATATCATAAATTAAAAATTAAAATAAATAAAGATAATATCATGAACTTCTTAAAATGAACAAATAGAGATTATAATTGACATATACCAAGTTATTCAAACTTTCATACTCTAATTTTTTTTTGTATGTATTCTCTTCAATGTGTTCTAATTCCTCATAGGTTGAAGATGCCGAAGTTTGGCCAACAAGTTGAATTGGCAACTTTTTTTGATTAGGTGTATCATGTCCAAACATATGTCACCATTCATCCAACATATGTCAATAGTTATGGATTATATGATTTTACTATATGAACTTAAAAAATCTTTATGTATAATAAACAAGAGAGAGAGAGACAGGAACAATCTAGTGACATCTTTCTTCCAAAAGTGTTCCTTAGTTTCTTGAAAAAGTGTGCTCTCTTTCATCATTTTTCTAGTACTTACTCTAGTAGCTTTAGTGTCAATAGCCTCCAACAATCCATTCATCACTTCAATCTTCTAATAAAAGGTAGTCTGATTGTATTGAAATGTTAATAAGTTGTGGCATGTATATCTTTGAGCAATTGTTTAACCCACATTTCCTTGAAAATTTCTTTTACAGCTTCACAAGCTCTATAGATGCATCCATGCACATAAACCAAATGAGGCTTTTCATTTGAGTCCACTAGGCACAATATTTGAATCATTGGCCCCATAAATAGTGAACAAACATTTGTTCTAGAAATCACTATCAAGAATTTTTTATTCACTTCTTTTAGCTTGCATGTCTTGTAGGCATTTCACTTATCAAATTCCTCACTAGTAACCACTATTGTAAAATGTGTTTATGGTCATATACATTATTTAGGGTAATATAAGTGGTAGTGATTTAAGTATCTCAAAGCCACAAAATATCTCTTCACCATTTTCTTCTCCATAAGAATGCTAAATTCCACTTATTATTGTAAATAGTTGCAATGATTATACCTACAAGTTTCTTCAAGTTATCCATATGAGACAAACTAATATTTGAATGCGTGTCATTAAGCAATAGGCTGCACACTGAGTGTAAAGGCTCTCCTAGTATTTCCTCTACATTAAATGTTGAGGTAAGTGAATCCCAAGTTATTTCCCTCAAATAAGTTGTATTAAGCAAGGAAAGCAAGCTAGTTAAGGTTAAATTGAGTTCCAAAGAGTAATTGGCACCTAAGGGGCAAAAAGGTCAAAACGGTAATTTTGGCCCAAGTCAGTAGCATGACCGTAATTTTGGTAAAATTAGGTTCATGCAAGTATTTTGAGCTAGTGATTTAAGACCATATGTGGTTATAGCCATTAGAACCAAAAGCAAACGTTAAGGGTGAAAAATGCACTAAGTAAGAAAATAAGCTATTGTGTCTTATAATGGCTTAGGTGACTTAAGGGCAAAGTGTTTGGGTAAGAATAACCTTTCTTTGGGACCAAGGAGTGATGGTGTGGGGAGTTTTTAAGTGGCCTAAGTGATACAAAATTAAGTTTAAAGGCCAAGGTGACAAGTGGAAGAAAGTTGGGCTAAGTTGGTTATAAATGGAGGAGATGACACTATTCATCATCTCCCCCATTTGCCATTGTCGTAGCTCTCCTTCCTCCCTTGCGTTCTACCCCCAAACCTCCTAAAATCACTCAAGTTTCCACGGAAATGGAAGGTCCCGAAGCTATCCCAACAAGCCCTTAGCTCATTTTTGATGGAATTAGTGCATTTGGAGTTGTTCTTGCGAGTTTTTGGTTCAAACCCAAAGGTAAACGTATTTGATCCTTATGGGTTAGTTTTAATCTTGTTAAATGGTTAGAAATGGTCTTAACTTCGTGCTCTTGGTGTCCAATTTGGTTGTTTTCAAGCTTGGAACTCAAAGGAAGTCATTGGAGCTTGGATGTGCTCATTGCTTGTTTCTTGCTTTCAAGATGATTTGAGGTCAAGACCCATATGATTTGAGTTTGGGATGAGAAAGTTTGAGCAGTTTTCGTGCAAGGTCGCACGCCGTCGCGCAATGCTGGAAAGCGTTGGCGACGTGTCGCCAGTAGCGACGATATTAGCGACTGGCGATGCGAGTTGGCGACGTGTCGCTGAGAAGTGCAAAAATTCTCTGAATGCTGATGCCTTTGGCGATGCGTCGTTAATGGTGCCGCCAAGGCATTTTGCCCCCAAGTTCTGGGCATCCTAAGAGTGTCGCAAACTCTCGGTTTTTATCCCTAGGCTAATTTAAGACATTTTGTAGCTTTGGTTGGGTCTAGGACTCATTCCTAAGTTGGGAATTGTGAATTATTTAGGTGGTAGCTAAGTGGTGTGGTTAAGATAGGGTAAGTAATGGTGGCTAAGGAAGTTAAAGTGCTTCAGTTCCCAAGTGAGCACTAAGGGGATTAAGTCGGGTTTCAGACTCTTTGTTGGCCAAGTGGAATGTTATAGACCTTTGGTCAATAAAAAGGAAACCTAAGAAGATCCCAACCAAACTTGATGGTTTGGTAAGTAAACTATTAAGGAAACTTAAGAAGATCCCAACCAAACTTGATGGTTTGGTAAGTAAACTATTAAGGAAACTTAAGAAGAATCCCAACCAAACTTTATGGTTTGGTAAGTAAGCCACTAAGGTGCCCTAAGCTAAGCTCAGGAAAGCTTGGTAAGTTAAACCACATAAGGCAGCTACCCTGCACAATAAGTTAAGGGAAGAGACGGGTAAAGAGTGAGTAAGTGGTGACTTACTCTAAGTAGCTCGTCAAGGCGGGTAAGGTTTGAGTAAGTGATGACTTACTCTAAGGCGCCCGTAAGATGGACTTCATGGGGTTAGTTAAGTGCTAGCATAGGATACGAGGGCCAGTATCCAAGTACCCCCGTCATAAGAGCTCACAGCGAGTCTAGCACCTACGGGTGTAAGGAAGTCCTAAGTACATTTGCATGTGCGTATTTCATTCATTCATCCATCCATCCATCATTTGCATTGGTTGTTGTTTTATTCTTGCTTCTGGTTGCATTGTTGATTGTTTGTTTTGTTTTGTATGCTATATATATATATATGTTGTGCTTTGCATGCTTGTATTGTTTTCCCCGTGGAGGTACTAAATCCCTTACTGAGTACTTTAAAGTACTCACCCCTTTAAGTGTTGTGCAGGTTTAAGTGGACTAATCGGGCCTAACAGTTGGTAAGGGGCGGCTGTTAAGGCTAGGTTTTATTGGTTCAAAGGTATTCTCTAAGTAGGAAACTCTAAGTTTCTAAGTTACTTATGGCATAAGCAAGTACTGACCAAAGTGTTTGCCTTACAGTTTGAGGCTAAGTGAGTACAAGGAAAGTGTGGCTCATCACTTGAAGCTAGCTTGATTGGGTGAAGAGCTAAGAATGGATCTTAGTATCTTAGTAGCTATAAGTTGCTACTTTTAATATGTATGGTAATTTCATACATAGATTGTCTCTACTAGTGTCCATTGGTGTGTATAACACTAGAGTTACATTTGGGTGCATATAAGTTTGAGATATATGCACATAGTTGTTACTTGTAGTTAAAGCAACTAAAGTTTTTATGTCTTGGCTTGTTTTACTTATGTTTTATGAACTGGCACCACAGTTTTCTTTACAGTTAATTTTACCGTTATCGCATAGCCAGGACAACGCATGCATATTACCTATGCAGGGTAGGCTAAGTAACTAGTTGCACGTAATAATTTAAGATTACTTCACGAGTAATAACTAGCCAATTGTAACTTAAGTGGGATCATAGCTCCCAAAGAGCCTACCAGTGTTAGCAATTCAGGGCACTGGGGCCCCATTCCGCCACACTGAGACCAAAGTTGCAAAGTCTTTTAGCATGAAATTAATGCAATAGGCTGTACACCGAGACCAACTAATATTTGAATGCTTGTCATTAAGCAACCTACTTGCATAGTTGAAATTAGTTTTATTATCAATCACCAAGTGGATAACATTATAAGGGCCAACCATCTCAACAATCTCTACAAGTAGATTGCATAATGTAGAACCATCTATGATAAATTTAGAAGCATCGATAGATTTGAGAAATGCAATTCCTCTTGGCCAATACACAAGAAAAATTATCTACGATCAATCTCTATAATCTTTCCAACCATCACCTGCTTCATCTCAATAGAGGCAATTGCATCTATCATAGGTTGAAAATAGAATGAATTTGTAGCATTAAGGGAATGCCTGCACCATAAAGAAAAGTTATAGCAAGATTGATGTGTTTTTAGAGTTCACAAAAATTCTTCCCACTAGACTAATGAATAATATAGATGTGTCAAATCTCTCTGTACTTGTAAATATGTGAACTCACAAGCAAGCACGCCTATCATCAAAGTATAGCAGTGGCAAGTATCGAGATCATTTTTCCCAAATAACCAAGTTGTCTACTGTACCCAATATTTCTCCCATTATCTAATCAATAATTAAGAGGGTTGTTTGCTAACTAAATAAAAATTTACTAAACTAACCATTGTAGGAAAGATAACTATGCCACTAACTATTGACAGTGAAAAACAAATTAGACAATCAATAATAAGATACATCATACTTAGAATTGAATCCATTTCAAAATATATTGTGTTAATCTTACTTTGGTTTAATAGGCATATGATTAACTTGGATCATGGAGTACTAGCTAAACTAGATTAGCTCCCTATTATTCTCATTCACTAACAAATATTTTTAAGTTACTGATAGAGTGGCTAGCCGTACCGCACTTCTTAAGAATAATTTAATAGTCTTACAACCCAACTACTAGCTTTTACCCTAGTTTGGAGGTATTATATCATACCTATTATTTTCGGCTATGATATTATCCGTTCTACTCAACAGTGATCCATAACAAACATATGAAATACTACCTGCATATGTTTATCATCCTACATTGAATTAATAAACTAGCTACTATTAATCAATGCAATAAAGGATAATAGATAGATCACAAGAAAACCATAATTATATTAAACCAAATGCAATAGCAATCATAATATCATTATATGGTTTATTTAATTTAAGTATGGGCACAAAATTTAGTTCAACATGCTAAAAAATAAACATAACAGAAACAAAGAAAAACTAGGAAAACAAGTGTTCATTTCAAAATCACTTCTCCTTCAAGGAATCCTTGATCTGATGCGCATTAATTGGAGTTGGTCATCAGAACTGTCTCTCGTAGCCTTGTCCTATCAAAACTTAACTCTTTTCTTTGTATTTTTACCTCATTTTTTCTCTCTCTTCTTTCCCCTTTTTGTTTTATTTTGAATTAACTCGATAAAACTATAATAGTAGGCAAACATGGTTTATGACAATGTCATATTCAAGGCCATGTTCAACTCCTGGAACCTAAAAACCATGTACTTTTCTGACACAGATAGAAACATGGGCGTGACAATGAACACATGCATGTTTACATATGACATGGGCATGTATGAAGCTGGTATTTAACCCAGTTTTTGCCAAAACTTGCAATTTATCTCCAAAATTTGCATAAAATTCTTTCTAATTCTAATAAAGTTAAAATATGACCTGAAAACAAAATATAAACCAATTAAGTACCAAAATCTACTAAAAATACATAAAAGACAAGCAAACATCATGGAAAAATAATAGAAAACAAGTATAACTATGAACATATCATATTTTTCCTCTACACTTGAAATTTTGCTTGCTCTCAAGTAAAACTCCAAAGAAAAAATTTGAAAATGAAAAAAAATAAAACCATACTATTGAGTGAAAGAAGGATTGGAGAGGATTGAAACTTAATGGGCCTTGAGAAATTAGCAAGACTACCAAGCATGCAACACCTTCAATTTAACACATCTCAAAGCAAAACAATTTCATGAAAACAATCCATTCTCAAGCTAGCAACCCATATCTCTCAAAGCACAATAAAAGCATTAAATTTTCATCCAAAGTAAAAAACATATACCACACTAAGGCAAAGCTTACTATGCACAACCATTCAAACCACAGAACCATGGATATGGGCGAATAATTGAACTTTTTCACATTCTTTTCCTTTTTCAACCATTTATCTTTATATTTCTTTCCATGTGCTCATAGAATTTGCAGCAAGTGTATGTTGCAGGAGCTTTGTCTATACCCAAGCCATTTCTCAACACAATCCAAGATGATCTTTGATCATACTCATGCCTTTACATCTTTGCAAGCTGTGATTGACTCTTGCATTAAGAGATGACTCCAATCTACTTCAATACTAAGAAACAACGAATTAACAACTTATTCACACAATTTTTTTTTATTCAATATTCAACCACATATCCATCAACCAATTTTTAGAACAAATCTAACATAGAAACTCAAAACATTTGCTGCTTTGAACAATGTACTAAACACAAAAACTTGGTGCAAAGATAGTTTCTAAAGACCATCTTCCACTAGCTTGCTAATGAATTGTAAAAAAAAATTAAAAAAAATTAAGCATAAAAGTGAAAGATTTCAAGAATCACTTACTTGAAAAACTATTAAGCTTAAAAAGTAAAAAAAAAATTAGAAAATCATGAAAAGTTATTCAAAATTTAGTAAACATAAAAAAAAGATTTAGGGCCTAAGCTACCCACTGCCCCATACTTAAATTGTACATTGCCCTTGATGTACAAACATGGAAAACAATGTGAAAAGAGAAGGTTAGTAGATACTAATACTTACCTAAAAAAGTCAGTTGTTTGATGTGCAAGTTGACATTCCAAGAGATCCATCTAGATTAGGTAAACATTGGCTAATTAATCTATTGGGGAATTTTGGTCTTTTCTATCAACATAGTTGTGTCATGTTCCAAAATTTGTTTTTCTAAGTCTTTCATTTTTTTAGGTCTTAATCAACTTATTTTTATTTTTAGTGCCAAATTTGAGTCATTCGGGTAATTTGGGTTCAAATTATGCTTAATTGTGGAATTCGGGTAAATTTAGTGAAATTTGTGCTTTAGGATGAAGTTGGGTCTTTATTGGTCAGTTTGTAGAAGTTTGGCCTCCAATAAAAAATCTTGCAAAGTTTCGGGCTTAATTGACAAATTTATGAACTCCTTGCACTCAATAGAAAATTCTATAAAATGTTTGGGCTTAACTGATGATTCTATATTAGTTTGGGCTAAAGCTAAAAGTTAGGAGAGAATTAGGGACTAAATCTGTAATTATTGGATTTCCTATGATTCTAGCCTAATTTGATCAAGATGTTGCCATTGAATGTTTTCTTGGAGTTTAGGCATGGTTTAGGCTATAAATATGGCCAAGATTAATTAAATAAAGGGGCCAGAACTCAAAATCCTAAGAAAAAATTTGGAACCCTAAACTACAGACAGAAAAGGAGAAAAATGCAGCCTTGGTCCCTGAGTTTTTGCTATCCTTGCCCTCCAAATCCTAAATTACTCCTCTTGCTGCCGCCACCGCCCTTGAATCACCTTAATTGCCACTCTACCGCTGAACAGCTACCCCCAACTGATCGTGCATGCCTCTCTTCTCGCCATACCACCACACCAAGTGTAACACCCCATACCCTACATGGGAGAAATGTGAGAAGCCTTATATGGATATATAGGCTCAAGTTCTATAGCACAAGCACCTAGCGCTTATCCTTTTCCAAAGGATAGCCCATGTGGCATGGCCAGGTGTTCTATTGACTAGTTCTAGACTTGGGTCATGACAAATGGTATGAAACTGACTTAGGACTGTGATGATGTGACATAGTTGGTGTGTACTTGCATCATTTATCGGACTGATCCTGGATTAGATAGGTTACTTGGATAGGTACCATGTAATCCGATTAGAGAGGTTACTAGTCTGGGGGACCAAGTAATCTGAGTGACCCCAACAAGGATGTTGGGTACGTAAGTGGGGGAGTTTGTAACACTCCATATCCCACATGGGAGAAATGTAGAAAGCCTTATGTGGATATATAGACTCAAGTTCTAGAGCATAAGCACCTAATGCTTATCCTTTTGCAAAGGATAACCCGTGGTGTGTAGGCATGTGTTCTGTTGGCCGGTTTTGGAATTGGGTCGTGACACCAAGGTGTTGCCAACGTTTGACAGTGCCAATTGAAAAAGAAGAAACGAAGGCAAAGGGCAAAGCACATCCTCCTAATCTCTCCTTCTTGATCTTTTCAATATCGAAATCACCACCATTATTATTCATTGCAACATCATCACCTACATTTGCTACCCTTCCTATCCTATTGGTCAGTTTGCTGTTCCATTAGTTGCTAAGAGGGGAGAAGAATCGCAAAAGTATGTGACAAGACCCATTTTTCTAGGTCCAACCTGCTACACTATTGACCTAACTAGCTTAGCCTAGCCCAAGATTTGGCTAGGGCTAAAGCTCTATGTAACTCAAAAGGACTCACACAGGCTTGATTTGGTAGAACCCACGTCTAATTCCTCTAGTTTTTGGTTTTATTCATCAAAGGCACTAACCTTTTCATTTTGTCTACAAATAGGTTATAAGAGCTTCTAGGTCTATTTTGTTGTAATTTGGCCACTGATAGATTTTATGTTTTCGTCTTTTTGTGCTCAATTTTCAATCATTTTCACTTGCAATTTTCATATTTTCTTATATTTAACTAGTTTGAGTCAATTGAACTTATTTTATTTTATCTTGTTTTATTTTATTTTATTTACCTTAAATTGTGTCTTTAACATTATTTTGTCTTCTAATTGTTTATTTCATTGAGATTTTTCTAATTTTGGGTTCAACTTACTGAATTCAATCCTCTTATTTTCAATTTGGAAAAAAGTCCTCCATAGAGTTGCCATTGTGCGCGGCATCAACCTCAGCGGCCCTTTGAGCATGGATGCAATTATTGGCATGGCGTCATGCTAGTGTTTAGGAAAAATACAATCACAACCTTAGTTTAAAAAATGGGTAAACACTAACAAAAACCTAAATTTGACTCCAAAATAATGAAAAAGGCAAATTTTGTGAAAAAAGCCATAGATTTTGAGATTAGGGATTTTTTATGAGTTGGGAAAGTGTTAAGCACCCAAGCAAAGGCCAATTGTTAGTATCATAAAAATACACGCATGTGTTAAATGTCAAACAAGAAAGATAGTAGATTTTGGTTATTAGGCTTTCACTTAGGTTGAACTCCCAAGCATTCTACGTACCCAAGTGTGAGGTAGGATCGAAGACTACATAGTTCACTCCCAAGTGAATAGGAGGCTTAAGTGACCAATTAGGATATGTACCTGAATGGCTAGTAAAGTGGTTGCAATGAGACCAATCAGATCATCTCGATTACAAGATTTGATATGGAGAACAGTCAATGTCACTTCAAAGTGGCTTAAATTATTTTCTACACAAGTTTAACATCTATGTTTATTGAGCCTTTAGGGTATACTTAAATTAATTTTGATGTTATTTTATTTTATCTTTCATTTTTATTTTCATCTTTATTTTCCACAAAAATTCCTTTTAGTTTCATTTTTCTTTTTAGAGTCTTGTGTTGGGTTTTTTCTTAGGTACTAGAAAGAACGCTACTTGAAAAAATCATCCAGCAATAATTTAAGCCACTTTGAAGTGACATTGACTGTTCTCCATATCAAATCTTGTAATCGAGATGATCTGATTGGTCTCATTGCAACCACTTTACTGGCCATTCAGGTACATATCCTAATTGGTCACTTAAGCCTCCTATTCACTTGGGAGTGAACTATGTAGTCTTCGATCCTACCTCACACTTGGGTACGTAGAATGCTTGGGAGTTCAACCTAAGTGAAAGCCTAATAACCAAAATCTACTATCTTTCTTGTTTGACATTTAACACATGCGTGTATTTTTATGATACTAACAATTGGCCTTTGCTTGGGTGCTTAACACTTTCCCAACTCATAAAAAATCCCTAATCTCAAAATCTATGGCTTTTTTCACAAAATTTTCCTTTTTCATTATTTTGGAGTCAAATTTAGGTTTTTGTTAGTGTTTACCCATTTTTTAAACTAAGGTTGTGATTGTATTTTTCCTAAACACTAGCATGACGCCATGCCAATAATTGCATCCATGCTCAAAGGGCCACTGAGGTTGATGCCGCGCACAATGGCAACTCTATGGAGGACCTTTTTCCAAATTGAAAATAAGAGGATTGAATTCAGTAAGTTGTATAAAACAAGCATTGAAAGGAATTTTTTGTGTGTTTTGCATGGTGTTTTTCTTAGCATGTTGTTTGATGACATGGTATTTGACATGCATGTGTTTTGCCTAACAATTATATTGTTCATGCATATGTGTGTACCCTTTTAGCCATGGAGACCATCGAGCATAGAACTTTGGTCTTCCTAATGCATTATACTTAGGCTTTAGCTTCATAATGCTTTAAAAGGTAATCATACCGCTTAGCCAATGTTGTGCTCATGGTACCCAATATAGGAGGTATATACACGTAATAGTTGATGGAGGACCTTTGACCCAGCTTTCTTACCATCATGTACATAGTTGCCTTAGAACCAACCTTAGGTGCCTTGTTGTTATCATGGTGTGTTGCTTGACTTGGTGTTTCCCTCACATGTTGTATTGCATTGCACAATGTATTGACATGATCACACATGCATGACACATCCACATGCTCCACCTGAACAATTTGTGTACCTAAAACCTAAAAGACTTAGACATAGCCTTAAAATCAAGTGCTATAGTTTAGTCACTTCATGTTTGTTTAGGTTACAATAGTTCATTTTAAGTTAGGTGCTCTTAGAGTCACCTCATGCTAGTGGTTGCCTAGGTAGTTATCCATATAACTTTAGGAAGCTTAAATCCTAAGGGCAATGTCATCACTCCTTCTACGCTAGCATAACCTAGTACTCTAGCTGCCCATTTAGCCATACCATTAACCCACATACTTGCATTCTAGTTTACTCACACACACATGGACCTCCTCATGATCACACATACATGTCCATTTGTATATTCATTGAATACATGCACATAGAGTCCTTTGACATGCTCATGCACATAAGGCCTAAACATGCATACATATAGGTGCTTCACATACATGCTCAGAGTCTAAAATTGGCTAGATTTAGGCTAATGAAGTCAAGGTTACTGGCTTACTCTAAAGGGCTAATCATACTAGGAATGGAGTCAGAATTGATGAAGATGCTAGGGAGACTTCAAGAAAGCATTCATAGCCTTAGTAAAATACGAGAAGTACAAAAAAAAAGGATGGAAGATTTAGCTGAACATGTAGGGTCCATGAGTCTTCCTCTTAATGAACTTTACTGTGGCACCCAAAAGAATCTCATGCTCAAGACTCTCACTAAAAATACTCTCATTGATGCAAGCATGCAAGTGTTCATTGAGGCTACCTTAAGTGAACCCTTAACAAACGAGCCATTTACCCAAGTGTCCACTAGTGCCCCTCATATACCCCTGCTACATGAAAAGGTGTTAGCTTTGGAGAAAATTTTGAGAAAGATAAAGAAGGATAACTATTCCCAAAGGTTCATTTGCCAAAGAAGTTTAGGATGCCTGACCTTGATAAGTTCAATGGAAGTGGATGTCCTAAAACTCTTTTCAAGATGTATGCAAGAGCAATGACTCCACTAGGGGTTAATGTTGACTTCATGGCTCAAATGTTCCAACAGTCTTTTACTTTCCCTAAAGCTCAAATGGCTTTTGAATCTAGAATCATGTTGCTTAAGGACTTGCAAAGATACATGCATGGAGTACCAAAACCATTATGAATACAATTTGGACATGGATGTTACAAGGAGAAATCTTGGGAACAATCATGAAGCGATACTTTTTAGTAGTTATCACTCGATGGAGGGGCCAAGGCATCTCAAATGATCAACCGGCCTACAAAAGAGGAGCAAGTTATGATAATGGTCATGAACCTTCTCCCAATTTACATCCAACACCTTTTTACCCAACATCTTCCAAACTTTAAAGCATTGGTGACCACTGGAACACAAATAGAGGATGCTATTAACTCAGGTGAAATAAGAGTATGTGATGAAACCAAGTTCAAGAAGTCATCTAACTTTCAAATTTCAAAGGGCACTAAGGTTAATGCCATCAACACTCAGAAGCATGCTTTCTCACCTTGCCAATTCAATAAGTTATACACACCATTGAGCAAAGTGCTACAAAAGTTTGAGAAAAAAGGTTTCTTGAAGCCACTTGCCCCTAGTCTTCCTCCAAATCCATTACCAAGGCACTACAATCCTAGTTAATATTGCACTTTTCAGCAAGGAGTTGGGCATCCTATTGATAAGTGTGCCACCATCCAACACATGATTCAAGACATTATTGACAATGGCATAGTCAATCCACCAACAAAGCCGAGTGTGGTGACTAATCCTCTTCATACACATAAAGCTCATAGTCTAGTGAATGCTGTCACTATTGAAGAATGCGGTAACCTAGCATAATGAATTAAAGACTGAGTTGTAGCAAGCCACATCATTATGATGATCCAAGCAAGAGGCATCCTTTACCAATTTTTTGTTCCTCCTCCTTCCATTTATCCTTTTTGCATTCGAATGAATGATTGAGCCATTTATGCATTTTGGTGTTATGAAATATTCATTATCTAAGGCTAGGATGCTTTTGGATTATTTTAGAATTTGATCTTAAACTTGGTAAAAAAATAATAAATGTACTTTTAAGTCATTGGTGCCTTTTTCAGTTTTAGATGATCCATTTAGAAGTGAGTCTTTCTAAATGATAGATGTTACCATCTTCATAAAATGAGAAAATTATAGCATAAGGACATAAACTTAGATGCTCTAATTTTCACCATAGTGTATGATTTGTGAAGTATAAAGTATTCAATATACACCCCATTAAGTGGCAAAAACAATGATAGCTTAGTCCTTAAGAAAGCATATGCACATCACCTAATTTTCAAGTAACCTATGGACTAAATTGTAAGGTTACAAAAGTTGGGTACTCAATTACACAAATTTCTAAAGATGGCTATGGAAAGGACATGGATGGAATTATGAAGTAAGGACATGGATGGAATTAAGGATATTGTTGGGGACCAAAATGCTTAAAAAGGCAAAGTTGATCAATTATGGCATAATGCCAACTAAGGTGCTTAAGTGTCCACACTTTTGCCTAAAGTCAAAAAAATTTTTTGGCAAGGTTAAAAGAGGCCAAAATATGTCATTTTCCCAGCCAAAATGGCTAGAAATAAACCATCCAAGTGTTGGCCAAATTTTCAAAAATTTGCATATTTGCCACCTTGGTCAAAATGATGTATAAATGAACAAAAATCTTCATTTCATTGCCATTTTCCTTATTTCGGCCTCCAGCAGCTAAGACCTCTTCCTTAAGCTCTTCCATCATCCTCTATAGCCAGAATACCTTAAGAAAACAAGAGGAAGCAAGAGAAAGCAAAGAAGACATCAAAGAGTGCAAGGAAACCTATTTTTGGTTCTGTTAAGGTTCATCAAATTTCCAGCAAAAGGTAAGGGTTTTCTAAAGTTTCCTGGATTGTTTACTATATTTCCAAACATCCATGAAGATAAGACCATTCTTGGAAGAGAGAAAAAAGCTCAAGGAACCAAGCATGGGTTAAGGGGAAAGAAGCATGGCAAGGCTTTCGCTTTAGTGTTACCATGCTAAAGATGGCAGTAAGAAAGAAGGGTTTCTGGAGCCCAAGTTAGTACTAACTAAGACCTAAAAGACTCCTAAGACCAAGAAAAAGCTTGAGGAGGGCTACCATAGTGTTACTAAAGTGATATCTTATTGTTTTATTGAATGATTATGGACTAACCCTAATGTGTTATTGCTGCCAGCATTACATGTGTTTGTTGCTGTGTTTGTTGGTGCATATGGTTGCCATATTTGTGTGTATGTGTTGTTTTTGTATGTTTTTATGTCTTTGGATTTCAGGTGGTACATTGCTATGGAATACTTTACATTGAAAGCCCTCACTAAGTTCTTTACAAAGAGCTTACTCCTCTTTCCATCTATTTTCAGGAACACCTGAAAGAGAACATTCAAGCTAATAGTTCTAGTTTGATTTTTCCTATGAAATTTTAGGAACATGAACTTCAATATGTCTAGTATTAAACTAGAGTGTTTCATGATTTTTAGAGCACATTTTCTAATTTTAGTGCTGGTACTTTTTGCCTTATGCAGCAGCTGCCTTTTGAAGTTTCTAGAGTGCATTGTGTTTGTAAGGCTCTCCAAGATGCTAGTGTACATACCCAACTAAGCTAGGACATATGTATGATGCATCTATGCATGTAAATACACTATGGATGGTGTATGGATGATATATATAGCAATAAAGTGATGTTTGAGGTTGAATGTTCAATTCTGTCCATTTTGCAACTCATTAGCTGTTCCAAAGAAAATTATGTTTAATGCTTATGGAATGCCTCTAAATTCAAAGGAATGACTTTCCCAAGTGTTTAAGACATGTAAGAACCTACCCATGTTTGTTTTGCACCTAGAAATGAAGTGTGTGAATTTTATAAAATTTTGTATGGGCATTATGGTCATTAGTTGTACAAATTTAGTACCCTGCACTCAAAGAGCCATAAGTTAGTGTACATAATCAGTTTGGCTATGAAATTTTGACCATGCTTATAGCACTTCAAGATGAAGAATTTAATCACTAGATTTGGTGTTCTATAGCCTGAGTTATAACTTGTCAAAGTTGGCTGATTTTGTTGTATACTGTTCATATGGTCAATTTTACTTGGTTAAGTATAAAATCCATAATTGCAAACTTGTATGGATTTAATGCCTCAAATTTGTCTCCCTTTGATGGTTCAAGTGTATTAAAGGGTTTAAGATGTTTAGGGCTATGTGAATATGTGTGTGATGGTTGGACCAATGTACATATATTTGCATAAAGACCAAGAGGCCCACTTAGGTAATACAGTGAGCATTGTTCTGATGACCTACAAAACATGCATAGCTCCTGGGAAATTGATACAATAAATATGGTCACTATATTTAAGCTCTCAAACTGGTAACAATAGATGGCTATGTTTTGTAGCCCACATCTTCCTTTCATGCTTATCATGTAATATACTTTGCAAACCACTTTCAGCGTCAAACACATTGGGCTTGTTCTTTCTGAAACCCATGACCCTAACTTAGGAAAGATTATACTACTCTTGAGGTGCATAATTCAACTTCATATGATCTCGTTTATCACATACACTAAAATCCATGGAAGGTATTGATCAACACTAGTCAAATGCACAAGAAAGCAATCCATGCAAGGAAGTATGACCCGAAGTGAAAAGTGATAAGAGACTCATTGATAAGATTGAAAACCCACAAGGGCAAGTAGCTTAGGGAAAAGTTAAAAGGAAGGGAAAAGTTAAAAGGAACCCTTGCTAAGTCGAAAACCCACAAAGGTGGCTTGGGAAAAAGTCTAGGTAGAAAGAAGAAAAGAAAAAAAGTGACTAGTAGGCTTTATCTTTCAAATTAATAATGTGCACTCAAAATGGAATTTGAGTCTCTAAAAATCAAGGTAAACTTTCAAGGAGAAGTGACTCAATAAAGGTTCTCATCACGAGTACTATTCATTTGAGAAAAGCTCTACTCTCTTTATTATGAGGTCTCGCAACAAAGGTTGAATTCAATGATTGGTTTCAACAATTTTGAAGACCCTTTCAATTATGCCCGAAGAGGTCATTCATGATGATTAAGTGCAATGGAGGCTCTTAATCGAATTTTATGCCTCATGAAAAGTATATCCTAGGAGGTATGTTTAGGTCTTTGAGCTTGTTTATCTCACTCTTTCTTCACCCTCACCTACGGCCACATTACAACCCTATGAAAAGTTTATACTTGATGATGGACTTGCTTTTCTGTGGATCACAGTTATTAAGAGAGACATCAATGTCATGATCATTTTAGTTGTGTTTATTTACAACACATTTTCTTATGGGTCACGTGGGCTTATGTATTAGGTTATGGAAATTTCATGGTTCTAAGTTGCTTAAAGGTCTTTCTCACCCTAAAGCTTCACCCGGTTAAAAGAGATCTTACCACCAACCATCACTTCATCAGAGCTCCTTTAAACAAAGAACCTTCATTAGCCTACACTCCAGCAAGACACCCTCGAATAACTATTAAGACATGTATGCCAAGAAGTTTAATCCCTAAAATTCACACCAATGGACTCATTTGATCAAAGTAGAGTGCATCACCATGTTCATCATGCAAAAGCAAAGGGCATAGCATGCAAGAATCCATTCGTTGAATTAAGCATTCTACAAGAACAAAAGTTCACCATAAGCTCACACAAGAGGGCACGGGAAGCACATTCTTTAATGTTATGGCAAGTAATCTTCCAAGAGATTGAAGTCACTCAAGGGAAGCATACCTTTTGATAAGGCTACAACGACATCTCTAGATGGACATAAGGGGCAATTCATTCTTTAAGACCAACCAACCAAAAAAGCCCCATGGATTGGGCCCTTGATCTCTATAATAAAATAGAGTCTCAAAATCAAGTGACATTAAATGCATCAAGTGTAGTTGCATTCCTAGGGGCATATCATGCATCATGCCACCTCATTCATCCTTAAGCCCTTGTAGTAGGTGTTCATCTCAAAGCCCTTTCAATTGGCTTACCTTAAACCTTTCTATATAGACATCCACTTTTAAGCCCTCTTTATAGGCATCCATCTCTAAGCCCTAGCAATAGACACCTCTTCTCAAGCCCTACAAGTGTTATCCACTCCGGGGTAGTCCAATTATGGTTCCAAAATTGTGGATTTAAACTCCCAAGATTGGTAATGTTCTGTAGGCCATCAGAACACTCCCCTTAGTGTGCATATCCAAGTGGCCCTCTTGGGCACTATGTAAACACATGCATATTGGTCCAACCATCACACACATATTCACATTTCATGCACACCATGGAAGCAAAGAAGGAAAACACTAGCACAAGTCTTAATCTTGGCTACCACACATTAGGCAATCTTATTAAATTTTAGTGACCAGCCAATGTGCCTGTGACTTCCTCTAATAAACTGTATCATTCTAGCCACATAACCCCCTGTTTTATTTGCTCCATTACCAATTAGAGACTTATAGAAAACCAAGAAACTTTTTTTACATCAATAGCCCACCTATGGACCAAGTTATGGATTTTTTAAGTTGGTTACAAAATTCTGACCAAATGAACAGTAACTCAGCCAACTTTGCAATGTCATATCTTTGGCTACAGGGCTATAAATCCAGAAATTCCAAATCCCAGTTAATCCCCTAGATGTATCTAGGTGTAGTCAAAATTTCATTCCAAGATTCATTCTACACAGGGAGATATTAAACTTTAGGTCCAGAGTCAAAATTCTGGCAACTTTTGGACCATTTTGCCCATACAATTTTTCCAAACCATGCAAACACTTCATTCACAAGGGGAAAGCCCACCAAGGCTATCCCATATATATCCATTACACATAGGAATTAAATTCCATTTATTTTAAGAACTTTTTGTGGCCAAAACAGAATTTACAAGTAAGCAGCCCATCATTCACACTTAGGCAGCTTTGCACCACATCACTTACATAGCCAAAACATTACTCAAATGTTCACATACTTGTCTCATTTTACATACACTACATGTACATGAATACATGCACTACAAAATGGTCTTAACTCAGCTATATATGCACCCTAAGTTACAGGAGTGCCTGAAATGCAATGGACTCCAGAAACAGGATGCTGGACAGCTGCTGCACAACACAATAAGTACCACCATTAAAAATACCAAATGTGCTCCTAAAATCACCAAAATTTCCAGATCATGACTAGACATATGGAAGTTCATGTACCTGAAATTTCAGATCAAAAATCAAACTACAAATATTAGTTTGAAGGTGATCTTTCTGCTGGACCTGAAATGACAGAATTGAGGGGAGTAAGTTTCATTGAGAAACTTAGTAAGGGTAACATTTGGATTCAGTAGGCAATGTGACCCTCACTAAAACCTGCATCCAAAGACACTAAAATTCAAAAACCACAATGCATATATATACAAGATATAGCAACCAAATGCAGCAGCCAACACAAGCAACAAACACATGAAATGCAGCAGCAACAATAACCATAGATTAGTCTGTAAAACATGCAATAAAATTAAATAAATCACTATGGAAGCCCTCCTCAAGCTAATGCTTGGTCTTAGGAGGATTTTAACAGTATTTAGTACTAACTGTGCACTTCACACTAGGTCACAAAACCTTCAATAAGTGCACTCCCCTCAATAAGCTTGGTTCATCAAGCTCATGGCTCTCTTCCAAGCTTAGCCATAGCTCCATGGATGTTTGAAAATACAGAAAACAACCCATGAGAGCAAGAGAACCCTTACCAAAGTGGGTAGGCTGAAAATCAAGCTTGATCCTTGAAGTAACCAAGAAAAAGCTCTAGTTTGCTTCCAATTGCTTCCTTTTGCCTTCAATTTCAATCAATTGCAAGTTTGAAGGTGTGGTGGCTATGGAGGAAGTATGGCTGTGCTCTTGGGCTGGGGGAGGCCGAAAATGAGAGAGGGATAAGTGATATGGCCACTTAAATGGCCTTAAATGAGCTTAAGGGCACAAAACACACTTAACAAGGTTAACCTTGCTTTTTCTCATTTTCTTTCTCACTAATTATGGTTTCTTTGTCTTAAACTCATTGGAACACATGTGCTCAACATTTTTTACTAATTATCAAGTCTTGGCTACCGCCCCCATGGTGGGATAAGCCCAAAATTCCACCCTTAGACTTAAGTCAAAAGCTTGAACACGTTAAGGTTTACACTAGGACATTTAGGTCCTTACTGCCTTTAGTGTTTCCTTTGTCCAAACTTGTCTTCCATGAGCAATTTGGTCCTCCAATAGCACTTTTATACCATTTATATCCTTCCCATAACTCTCCAAATCTCTTTCTTGAGAGTTTTGCAATTGACTACCCGAATTTCCAAAACCTTACAAAAAAGTCCATAGGTTGCTTGACATACAAGCAATCCTTAAGGCTTTTCTTGGGGACCAAGTTTCCAACTTGGAACACTTTTAAGAAGGTGTTGATCATTCCTTTTACCCCCCACACTTCAATCACTATGTTGAGAATTACACAATATAATGGTTTTTAGCCATTATGACACATTTCTAATTCTCCTATTTTGTGAGCTGGTAACAACAAGTATAAGCTTGACACCTATCTAGGTGTCCTCCTTTAAGCCCTACAGCTAGGGACCTTTAGCCAAAATCAATTTCAAGGAGACAAAGCCCTCACCAATCTTCTTGCTTGACCCACAAGAATCCCTCACTTGACCCCGTGAGGCTTATATCTTATCTCACTTGACCCATAAGAATCCTTCTTATTTGATCAGTAAGAATCCTTCACTTGACTTGTAAGGTTCAATCTTTTCTCACTTAAATTATGAGAATCCTTTTTGCTTGACCTGCAAGAACCCCTTGCTTGACTCGTAAGACTCCCTAACTTGACCTGTAAGGCTTTCATCTTTTCTCACTTAACCTATGAGAATCTTTCTTGCTTGACTTATAAGAGTCCTTCACTTGACTTGTGAGGCTTCCAACTTTTCTCACTTAACCCCTGAGAATCTTTCCTGTTTGACCTACAAGAGTCCTTCACTTGACCCGTCATGTTTCTATCTTTTCTCACCTAACCCATGGGAATCTTTTTTGCTTAGCTCACATGAGCCTCTCACTTGATCCGTGAGGCTTCTATCTTTTCTCAATTAACTGTTAGTGTTGTGCCCAAAAAGCCAATCATGAGATGATTGTATTTTTGCAGATTGAGTCATGATATTTTATTGAGGCATTAATCCAACAATTATGTTTGTTGGTTTGTTTCTGTGTAACGCAATAAACATAATTGTAACCCTAGAATAATGATATTCTTAAACATCCCTAGTATAGTATTATTGTGGAGCGGGTTGCAATAATACATAATGACTAGCATATGTGGAGACTAATATGAGATATGTAGTCTACATATGGGTACAAGTTAGAGAACTTGTGTACTGGACTGACCCACCATGAGAACACTTCATGGATCGTTATATGAGTGTCATAAGTGATTCTCATAGTGATCATGGTATATGTAGTCCTTCAACCTAAGATCATCAAGGTTCCCTACTTGTGAGTCACGTACTTTGATACTTTCCTTTGTTGCTCGTAACTGAGTGAACTTGAAGGAGGTCATTGGGTATGTCACATATCATGCGGAGGGATTTGTATGATCAAGATGGGATTTGTCCCTCCTATGTAACGGGAGTGATATCTTCGGGCCCCTTGATAGAGTAAGACTTAGAAAAATGCATGGCCATGCTTGAATGAGTTGATATACGATATCAATGTCATCAGTTTAAGTTGGTCTACTCGGTAATCAAGAAACCAAAGATTGGGCTATACGAGAGTGACACATTCCATGTCTCGTGCTTAGTATTGATATCTTGGACAAAGGGACAATGGCATATATCGGCGATGATGATAAAGGTTTAGTCGAATCACCGACAATCTTGTCACTTGGGTAGCAATGATGTGTTGCTAGACACCGCTCATTGCTTATGATCATAAATGTGATTTATGATCATTGCCATCGTGGTAAGAGCCTATTGGGTCACACACATAGAGCTATTTGGATCATTAGAGTGCATGGGCTAATAATTTGGGTTTTGGTTTCACAATAATTTCGTATTAATAATGGGCCCAATAGTTGAGCCATTATTAAGCCCGAAATTAAAGCCTAATTGGATTAGGGCTTTGAAACCTATTAGGCCTGGAAGTTGAGTCTCACTATAAATACAACTTCTAGTGAGAAATTCGCAGGTCTCCTTGCCCTAGCCTCCCAAAAGGACAGCCGCACTCTTCTCTTGCAATTCCTTGGAGGACGCAAGCTAGCACTGCGAACGCAAGAGAAACGCATCTACCGGGATGTGGTGGAAGCGTGGTGATCCCGAGAGGCTCGTGTGAATACCATAGAGAGCCTGAACATGTCAACTGTTCAGGTTTTGTGATTCGACTCTATAGTTGACTGAGAGATCTCAACCGAAAATTAGGTATGAAAAATTTCGAACACCCAGTTTACCCTATTTCACTTGGATCCTCGAGGGTTTCGGTTAAATTCCGCTGCACTGTTTGGCTCCCGAAACCCAACATTAACCTGTGAGAGTCTTTCTTGCTTATCCCATATGAATCCCTCACATGACCTGTAAGGTTTCTATCTTTTCTTTCTTAACCCCATAAGAATCCTCACATAACCTGTGAGGTTTGCATCTTATCTCACTTAACCCATTGGAATCCTTTCTGCTTAACCTACAAGAAGTTCCAGTTAACTTTTGAGACAATTAGACCATTCTCAAAAACCTTAGAGACAATTAGACCACTCCTACAAACCTCAGAGGCAAACAAAATGCTCTTGATGACCTTTGAGACAATCAAACCTCTTTGAAAAGATCTTAGGGACAATCGAGCTACTTCCATCAATCTCCATGAAAATTAAACCTATGTCGGTGACCTTCGAGAAAATCAAACAGCTCTAAAAAACCTTAAGGACAATCAAACCGCTCCCACCAACCTCCAAGATAATCTGTCATGCCTAACATAGGCCCTAGCCCATTCATTAACTCTTAAACCCAAGAAACATGGTGTAGAAGTTCATACAATACTTTTGGGTAATGAACTTGGTATAAAATTTCTAAGTGTCCTATAAGTGCTTGGACACATGGGCATAACACTTAGGCATTTCTAGTGCACATGGAAGGTTATCGCTAGTGCACTAGGACATATGGGAGGGGCACTAGGGCATGCCTGGACATTGCTAGGGCACATAGGCATGTACCCAGGACACATATAGCACAAAGCTTGTTAATCAATCAAAGTTTCATGCTCTTATGAAACAAGCTAAGTACCTAGATTGATATCAAGCTAGAAACACCATGTAATCAATCATTTAGCATATACACATATGCATGGCAATGAAAACAATAGTCCAGGTTTTGAAATCAAACTTTTGCATGTTCATGGGCATATATACAAGTCTCGGTAAGCCTACTATGGGCTACACTAAGGCACATAACATTTGAGAACACATTCACACTCACAACTGAACATGAACACACTAACAAGTGAACATATTCACAATACCATAGTTCAAACACTTCTTAGGCACAAAGTTCATCTTACACACACATATGTCTTGGAAAGCCTACCATATGTCACCTATACAAGTAACTAGCTGAGACATACATATACATGAACATCCATACAAAACACAACATATCAATTCCATCCACCTAAGGCCTTGTTCCTACACACTAGCTTTTAAGCCTACAAGCAATGGGTTCCAGAAATTAGCTTGCCATACAAGTAAAACATAACACTTAGAATATTAAGCAAAACACAACATTAGGTCATTACCTTGCCCAAAACCCGAAACAGGACACACTAAACTTAACTTCCTTACTTCTCAAGAAAACTTTTACCTGAAATATAAAGAAGCAAGGCGTGAGTATAGATTTTAGTAAGGAACTCCATATGGCCTCTGAGGCCTAACATAGATTAAGCACTAAGCCTAACTGAATACACAATCCAAGCTCCTACAAATAAAACATTAAAACACAAAACAAAGCAAGTATATGTAGGGTCTCGGGAGCCAAACAAGCACAGTGGAATTTAACCAAAATGCTCTAGGATCCAAGCGGAACAGGGTAAACTTGGTGTGAAAAAATTTTCATACCTAATTTCAACTGAGATCTCTCACCCAACTATAGGGTTGAATCACAAAACTTGAATAGTTGATGTGTTCAAGCTCTCTATGGTATCCACACCAGCCTTTCGGGATCACCACGCTTCCACCATGTCCCGGTAGATGCATTTCTGTTGCGCTCGTAGTGCTAGCTTGCGTCCTCCAAGGAATTGTAAGAGAAAAGTGTGGTTGTCTTTTTTGCGAGGTTAGGGCAAGGCTGTGAATTTTTCACTAAAAGTTGTATTTATAGTAAGGCTCAACTTCTAGGACTAATGGGTTTCAAAGCCCTAATCCAATTAGGCTTTAATTTTAGGCTTCATAATGGCTTAACTTTTGGGTCCATTATTAATACGAACTTATTATGAAACCATAACCCAAAAAATTAGCCCACGCACTCTAATAATCCAAATAGCTCTATGTGTGCGACCTAATAGGCTCTTACCACATTGGTAATAATCATAAATCACATTTATGATCATAAGCAATGGCGGTGTCTAGCAACACATCATTGCTACCCAACTGACAAGATTGTCGGTGATTCGATGAAAACTTTATGATCATTACCCATATGCGCCATTGTCCCTTTGTCCAAGATATCAAGACTAAGCACGAGACATGGAATGTGTCACTCTCGTATAGCCCAATCTTTGGTTTCTTGATTATTGAGTAGACTAACATAAACTGATGACATTAATATCATAAATCAACTCATCTGAGCATGGTCATGCATTTTCTAAGTCATACTCTATCAAGAGGCCCGAAGATATCACTCTCATTACATAGGAGGGACAAATCCCATCTTGATCATACAAAACCCTCCACATGATATGTGACATACCCAATGACCTCTTTCAAGTTCACTCAGTTACGAGCAATAGATGGAGGTATCAAAATATGTGACTCACATGTAGGGAACCTTGATGATCTTAGGTCAAAGGACTACATATACCATGATCACTATAAGAATCACTTATGACACTCATATAATGGTCCATGTAGTGTTCCCATGGTGGGTCGGTCCAGTAACAAGTTCTCGAACTTGTACCCATATGTAGACTACATATTTCATGTTAGTCTCCACATATGCTAGTTGTTATGTATTATTGAAACCCGCTCCACAATAATACTAGACTAGGGACATTTAAGAATATCATTATTTTAGGGTTACAATTATGTTTATTACGTTATGCAGAAACAAAACAACAAACATAATTGCTGGATTAATACCTTAATAAAATATCATGACTCAATGTGCAAAAATACAATCATCTCATGATTGGCTTTTGGGCATAACACTAACAGTATATACATAACAACATAAGCAATGTAATGCGGTTAGCATACACAACCAAGTAGAGAAGCACAAAACTGACAGACACCAGCTTGTAAGAAAATTCTACAGGGCCTAACAAGCATACTTCCAAATGCCATAATCAATTTGGTTAATGTCCTATATGAACCTACACTAATCTAAGAGCTCACAATTCCCATAATTGTTGAAGTAATCTTAGCCCCTACACCTTCTTAGGATCCTTTGGCAAGAAAACCGTCACCTAAGTGCCTAGTACTCACTAATTCAACATAGCTCAAGCTATAGAACTTACTGAATGCATGCATTCTTTACCTCACTTAGAAACACTTGTTGCCCATAGATTTGCAAGCTCAAATTGTGCTCTTCTTAATTCGTAGTTTCTAGAATCCACCTTCTTCTCTTATTTTACTCATGAAACCTCCACTTCCCACAAGTTTTCCACTTGAATATGCCTCGGTTTGCCCTTGGAAGCTCAAGAACACCATGAAACCTTCAAGATCTTGACTTCAAGCCTTCATCCATGGAGTTTGCAACTAATTGAGTGCGACATAGGGTAGTGGAAGCATGTGTGTAACCAGATGTGAACATGTGGCACCAAGGGGGGCTGAATGCTAACTTAAGTGAGCCTACTATTTGCATAAAGCACTTGAGTCACTACATAAAAGATTCTTTCATTTAAGTTTTGTGATAAACTTGCAATTGAGTTCCTCAACTTTCCAAATCATCATTTGCATCCTTACTTCTCAGCTAAGCAACATGTGAACTTGAAAGGTTCAAACACTTAAACCATAATCAAGCTTCACTTAAAAATTTATTTTCCAAGTTTAGTGATTGCATTCCTAGTGCCTGAAGCTTCATTCACCTTATTTCTCCCAGCCAATGGCCTATGTACATTGGTTTTAAGAGGCATAACATAATTAGACCGCTCTCGATGACCTTTGGGACAATAATATAGCTCTGAAAAACTTTAGAGACAATCATACTACTTCCACAGACCTATGAGACAATCAAATTATTCTTAATGACTTTAGAGACAATTAGACCACTCTCAAAAACCTGAGGGGCAATCAGACTACTCCTACCAACCTACAAGACAATCAAACCACTCTTGGTGAGTTTAAGACAATTAGACCACTTTTGCCAACCTCCAAGATAATCAGACTGCTATAAAAAAAACTTGAAGGACAATCAAACCACTCCTGTCAACCTTCAAGACAATTAGACTACTCTCGTTGATCTTTAAGACAATCAGAATACTTTTGAAGACCTTAGGGATAATCAAACCGCTCATTTAAGGCAACTAGACGACCTTCACCACATGAGAGCAGGCATGCAAACTGATCGCCTAATCTGCCTCACCACTTCTCCAATCATTTTCAAATCAACCTTTTTGCTTTCAACTTGTGCTTCCATTTCATTTATATCATGGCAAAATGAGTATTTTCAGCATCAACCCACTTTTATCCAAGAAAAGTAAGTTGACGGGGGGCAAACTATTAACACTCATTTTGGCCTTCATTTAGGTTTCCTAGGATAGATTATGTAAACATTGGTTAAGTAGTGTTTAAGGGCATTTTGGTGTTTTTCTTTTTAAAATTGTTGTGTCATGCCCAAAATTTTTTTTCCCTAAGTCTTTAAATCTTGTTTATGTCTTAATCAACTTATTTTTATTTTTAGTGTCAAATTTGAGTCAGTTGGGTAATTTAGGTGAAATTTATGCTTAATTATGAAATTTGGGTAAATCTGGTGAAATCTATGCTTTACCGTGAAGATGGGTGGTCTTAATTGGTCAATTTGTAGAAGTTTGGGCTTTAATTGAAAATCTTACAAAGTTTGAAGGTTAGTTGACAATTTTATGATCTCCTTATTCTCAATTGAAAGTTTTATATGAAGTTTTGGCTAAAGCTAAAAGTTAGGAAAGAATTAGGGACTAAATCTGTAATTATTTGATTCCCTATGATTCTAGCCTAATTTGATCAAGAATTTGTCATTGAAGTTTGTCTTGGAGTTGAAGCATGGTTTAGGCTATAAATATGGCCAAGATTAATTGAATACAGGGGCTAGAACTCAAAGCCCAAAGCAAAAGTTTGAAACCCTAAGCTACATACACAGAAAGGAGAAAACTACAACATTGGTGCTTAAGTTTTTACAACCCTTGCCCCGCAAACCCTAAAATTACTCCTCTCGCTACTGCCACCCTTAAATCACCTCAACCGCTACTCTACTGCTAGATAGCCGCCCTCAACTGATCAACCACGCCTTCCTCCTCAATGTACCACCAAACCAAGGCACTGCCAATGTAAGGCAATGCCAATCAAAAAAGAAGAAAGGAAGGCAGATGGTGAAGCACATGCTCCTCATCTTTCCCTCTTGATCTTTATGATGCCAAAATCACCACCATCATCATTTGCTGCAACATCGTCACTGGCTGCTTATTGCCCCTCCCATCCCATTGATCACTACTGCTTTACTACCTACGAAGAGGAGGGTAGAATAGCAGAATTATATGACAAGGCCCATGTTTTGGGTCCAACCCACTACACTCTTGATGCAACAAGCTTAGCATAGCCCAAGATTTGGCTTGGCCTAAGCTCCATCTAACCCAAACAGACCCACCTAGGCTTGATTTGGTAGATACCACATTTAATTCCTTTGTTTTCTGATTTTATTCATCCAAGGCACTAACCTTTTTAGTTTTTTAGTAGATAGGTCATAGGAGCCTACATGCTTATTTTTTCGTAATTCAGCTCTTAATAGATTTATGTTTTTGTCTTTTTGTGCTCATTTTTTAGTCATTTTTACTAAAAGTTTTCATATTTTCTTATAATTAGCTAACTTGAGTTTGAACTTGTTTTATTTTTATCTTGTTTAATTTAATTTAATTTAATTTTATTTACCTTAAATTGTGTCTTTGCCATTATTTTTTCTTCTAATTGTTTATTTCATTGATACTTTTTCTCATTTTGGGTTCTACTAATTTTTTTTCTACTAAAGTTTAACAACTATATTAATTGAGTCATTAGGATTTACGTAAATTAAGTTTGAATTTATTCTATCTTATCTTTTATTTCTATTTTTATCTTTATTTTCTACACTAACTTTTTTTTTATTTTTCCTTTTAGAGTTTTGTGTTGGGTTTGTTTTTGGGTACCAAAAAGAACACTACTTGAGAAAATCATCAACCAATAATCTGAGCAACTTCAAAGTGACCTTGAATCTTCCACCAATAATTTGAGCAACTTCGAAGTGACCTTGATTGTCCTCCACATCAAATCTTGTAATCAAGACACTCTGACTGCTCTCGTTTCAATAACTTCATCGACTAATTAGGTACATGTCCTAACTCATCACCTAAGCGTGCTATTCACACGGGGGTGAACTACATAAGCCTTGATCCTGCCTCATACTCAGGTACATAGAAAGCTTGGGAGGTAAACCTTAGTCCAAGCCTAATAACTAGAATCAATCATCTATCTTATTTGACATTTAACACATGTATGCATTTTTATGATACAAACAATTGGTTTTCACTTGTTTAAACTTGTTTTAGGTGAGATGATCCTTGATCCCAAAATCTCCATTTTTTTCATAAACTCAACTTTTTCATTATTTTGGAGTCAAATTAGGTTTTTTTTTCTTGGTTTTTACCCATTTTTTTAAACTAAGGTGGTGACTTCATTTTTCCTAAAACCTAGCGTGAGGATCCACATAAGGCCGTGCCAATAATTGAACCTATGCTTGAGGGGCTACCAAGGTTTAGATAGCTCACACATGCCATTTCTTCACTTTTTCCTTGTAAATCCTGGAGCTCTCACATGCTAAATTCCACCATTCATCAAGCTCACTTGGTTGTGATAAATGTTGTTCACCTACACCCTAAAGGTCAAGGTTAATATTCTTTATAGCCAAACACTCTTTATGTTCTAACTTGACCAAAAGGTGACATACTTCTTTATAAACTATATGACAAGGATTGGTTCCGATAAGTTTTTTATATGATGATTTATAAGCCTTGAGTACATCACCTAACGTAAGTGAACAATCCTTCCTAGACATAGAAACTTCCTTCTCTAGTATGTGCTTAATCTCTCTGTTATATGACTTGGTCTAATCGTTAGCTTGTGGTTGATAAGTAGTAGTCATTAGGTAAGTGACTCCAAATCTATGCATAATCTTTTCAAATTTAGAATTATAGAAATGGGTACCTTTCACACCAATGATTGCTCTTAGGGTTCTAAATTGAGTGAATAACAACTTTAGAAACTTAACGACGACTCTCGCATCATTCATAGGCAAAGCTTGTGCTTTTACCCATTTAGATACATAGTCTACCACTATCAGAATATATTTATTCAAAAATATAATTGAAAAAGACCTATAAAATCAATCCCTAGACCTTAAAGGCTTCACATACCTAGATTTTGTGTTGCTGCAACTCATCTTGTCTAGAAATATTACCGAACCTCTAACAATTATTGCATGAAGTTGCATATCATCTAGCATCCTTGAAAAGGGGTAGGCCAATAAAAACTAGACTCCAACACCTTCTATGCTATGGTGTTGCCTTGGAAATAGCCACTAGTTGGACCCTTATGATAGTGCTCAAGAGTCCTTTTGGTTTTGGTTAGGCTACACATCAATGAATAATTTGATATGCACAAATTTTAAACAAAAATGGTTCATCCTAAAACTAGTATTTTGATTCTAAAAAGAATTTCTTTTTCTATTGATGTGTCATGCCTAAGGGTAGTTCCCTATATACCAAATAGTTAGTAAAGTTAGAAAACCATGGTTCATCCATAAAGTTTTAAACTAAGCATAGAAAGATGTTCATCTAAGAATGAATCATCAATATCTTTTTCCATAATTTTCTCTCTTTCTAGATTCTTTAGCCTAGAAAGATGGTCTGCGACTAGATTCTCTGCACCTTTCTTTTGTAGAATTTCTAAATCAAAATTCCTGAAGTAGAAGGACCCATTGAATCTACCTCGACTTTGTATCATTCTTATTTAACAAATGCTTCAAAGTAGAATGGTCAGTGTAAACAATAACTTTAAATAAGGGCAAATACTTGTCAATGTTGAAGACCATGGCCAGTAACTCTTTCTTAGTAGTGGTATAGTTCTTTTTTACACTAGTCAACATCTTACTAGCATAGTATATAGGTTGGAAATGTTTATCCCTACATTGACCCAATACTGCACCAACTGCCCAATCACTAGTGTCATGCATTAATTTAAATTGGAGGGACTAATCAGTAGATACCATTATAGGTGCATTAGTTAAGCATTCCTCATGAATATTAAAAGAAAAAAGGCATTCATCATTGAAGTCAAAATTCACATCCTTTTCCAATAAATTTGTGAGTGATTTCGCTACCTTAGAAAAATCCTTAATAAACTGTATATAGAACCCTGCATGGCCAAGAAAATTCCTAATTGCCACAACTTAAGTTAGTGGTGATAATTTTCAAATAGTTGTACCCTTATTAGATATCTTATGGTGAAGGACTATACCCTCTTGAACAATAGAATGACATTTTTCCCAATTGAGCACTAAATTAGTTTCTTCACATATTTCTAATACCTTATCAAGATTATGGAGACATGAACAGAAAAATCATCCATAAATATCTCCCTGATGTCTTCCATGAAATATAAAAAATCGCAAGCATGCATCTATGAAAGTGATAGGGGCATTACACAGACCAAAATGCATCATATGATAAGCGAACATTGTTATCGCTCTCTTCGTGGGAAGCATGCCCGAGGAAGGTAAATTTCTCTAAATTAAGTTTTGAACCTTAATTCAAGTTTACATAGCAAGAATAAGAAACTTTAGCAAAGTTCGCTATGTTTTGAGAAGGTTAAGGTGCTAAATGAGGCACGGGGACAAAATGGTAATTTTGCATCCCGACGAGTCAGGCTAAGTCCCGAGAAGTTAAAATGAGTTTTATAACCTAACTTTTAACTTTAACCGAAACTTAGTTGAAATAAACAAAGTTGATCAAGAATGACTAAGGTTATTAAAATGAGGGGGTTTAAGTGATAGCCAAAGGGCTATTACCCTTGGAGATTTCCCAAATTGGCTTGGTGAGTACCATCCTTGGGGAACACACGTGACCAACCTCAAGAAAAAGGGAAGCCCCCACCATCCTCGGTGTGAAACCACCCTACAACCGAAGGGCCAATGTCTCCGAGATCTGATCACCTATTCAAAGACCACCTTCGGTCAAGACTTAGGCCCAACCTCAACTACCCTTAGTAAGTGATTGGACCGACCTTGGAAAGGGCATGTACAACCACCCTCGGATGGTGAGCCCACCAACTTTGGGAGTGTATATACCCATCCTCGGCAAGGGAGAATGTCTCCTAAAGGTGCTCCATTCTATCGAAGGACCTCTCCTAACAACACTCAGAGGTAATGTCGGGACGAAGGAGACTTCCTGCCCCAAAGGAGTTTCATACTCCGAAGGGTTCTAGCTTCCCAAAAAGGTCTTGTAGAGACACGAAAAAAATGATTAACCAACTGTACGCATGTCTTGATCTGAGCAGGCTGTGTCACACGGCCTCCTCCCTACGCCCTCCTATAAAAACTTGGGAATGACCTTGGTAAGAAGACAGAACTCTCTTTACTCTTTTACTCTCCATTCTCTGTGCCTTACTGACTTGGGCGTCGGAGGCTCCTCCCCCGGAAACACATTCCGGGGACCTCCTAAGCCTTGTTCTTTTGAGTGTTTCAGGCACCCCCATATCGGAACTCTGTCTTTCAGGCCAACATATCATATAACGAGGATGCCGCTCGGCATCATTTGTCACCGTCTGTGGGAACTCCTTCTCTAGTCGCCATTATTGAGATCCGGTGTTCTAAGGACAAGGGACTCCTGAAGTCCCAGTCCACGCCTGAAGCTCCAACAGCGATTGAACCACCTGCAGTAGAGTCTTCTTTGTCAGAGGACGAACATCCTCTAACAGTCATTTTGAGTTTCTTGCATGATTTTCAACGCTTTGTTGTGGCTGAGATGACACAACAACTCGACCAAAGGTGGTCTCAACCACCTTCGGTCTGAAGGGCCTCTTTACCACCTGCCCACCGGGAGAGAAGTCCTAAGTCTACTCACCAGAGTTTGAGAAGTGGGGACTTCAGCGATGAGTCCTCCACAGAGGACATACCCCCCAGAGGATGTCGTGCTGAAGAAACGGTGTCAAAAGGCCCCAAAATCTCCTGCCGTTGGAGTTCATCACCAGATGGGAAGTCATAATCTCATCGCCGATGAAGTTACTCCCCAAAAAGGAGACATTGTTCTCCATTGCCGAAGGCTACAAGGCAACGAGAAGAGACCAGTACTACCACCCTCATGCAGAAGATCCTAGAGAGGCTAGGAAACGTAGAGAGGCAGATTTCCCGGAAGCTTGTCTGGTCAAGGCTGTCGGAGACCTTTACCGGAGAAGAGTCACTCTTCATCTGTGTAATAGTAGAGGCACCCATGCCAAGTGACTTCTGAGTACCACTCTTGGAAACATATGATGGGTGCAACGACCCCCAAGCTCACCTAACAAAGTATAGACGCAACATGATGTTGAATGGTGCTGATGATGCCACCTTCTGCAAGTGCTTTGAGGTCACTCACTCCAGTCTGGCGACTATGTGGTATAACTGTTGGGTTTCGGGCGCCAAACAGCGCAGCGGAATTTAACCAAAACCCTTAAGGATCTAAGTGAAATGCGGTAAACCGGGTGTGCAAAAATTTTCATACCTAATTTTTGGTTGAGTTCTCTCACTCAACTATAGAGTTGAATCACAAAACCTGAACAGTTGATGTGTTCAAGCTCTCTATAGTATCCACACGAGCCTCTCGGGATCACCACGCTTCCACCACGTCCCAGAAGATGCATTTCTCTTACGCTCGCAGTGCTAGCTTGCGTCCTCCACGGAATTGCAAGAGAAGAGTGCGGCTGTCCTTTTAGGAGGCTAGGGCAAGGAGACCTGCGAATTTCTCGCTAAAAGTTGTATTTATAGTGAGACTCAACTTCCAGGCCTAATGAGTTTTGAAGCCCTAATCCAATTAGGCTTTAATTTCGGGCTTCATAATGGCTCAACTATTGGGCCCATTATTAATACGAAATTATTGTGAAACCTTAACCCAAATAATTAGTCCATGAATTCTAATGATCCAAATAGCTCTATGTGTGTAACCTAATAGGCTCTTACCACGTTGGCAATGATCATAAATCACATTTATTATCATAAGCAATGAGCGGTGTCTAGCAACATATCATTGCTACCCAAGTGACAAGATTGTCGATGATTCGACTAAACCTTTATGATCATCACCGATATATGCTATTGTCCCCTTGTCCAAGATACCAAGACTAAGCACGAGACATGGAATGTGTCACTCTCGTATAGCCCAATCTTTGGTTTCTTGATTACCAAGCAGACCAACCTAAATTGATGACATTGATATCATATATCAACTCATCCGAGCATGGCCATGCATTTTTCTAAGTCTCACTCTATTAAGGGGCCCGAAGATATCACTCCCGTTACATAGGAGGGACAAATCCCATATTGATCATACAAATCCCTCTACATGATATGTGGCATACCCAATGACCTCCTTCAAGTATCAAAGTATGTGACTCACATGTAGGGAACCTTGATGATTTTTGGTCGAAGGACTACATATACCATGATCACTAAGAGAATCACTTATGACACTCATATAACGATCCATGTAGTGTTCTCATGGTGGGTCGGTCCAGTACACAAGTTCTCCAACTTGTACCCATATGTAGACTACATATCTCATATTAGTAGCCACATATGCTAGTCATTATGTATTATTGCAACCCGCTCCACAATAATACTAGACCAGGGAGATTTGAGAATATCATTATTCTAGGGTTACAATTATGTTTATTACGTTACGCAGAAACAAAATAACAAACATAATTGCTGGATTAATGCCTTAATAAAATATCATGACTCAATGTGCAAAAAATACAATCATCTCATGATTGGCTTTTTGGGCACAACACTAATAATCCCCCACTTGCACTAAAAGCCAATCATCCATGTATCTAATACCGATGGACCTAGAATGGCTATCATGCTTTTGCTGTGTAATGGGCTTTGTTAGTGGATCAGCAATGTTGGTGTCTGTCAAAGTCCTGCATATCCTTACATCACTCCTCTCGATGATCTCCCTGATGAGATGATAGCGTCGGAGTATGTTTTTGGATCGCTGGTGAGATCGTGGTTCGTTAGCCTGTGCGATTGATCCATTGTTGTCACAATAAAGCTCTATCGGGTCGGCAATGCTTGGAACCACTCCAAGTTTTGTGATGAAGTTCTTGATCCAAACTGCCTCCTTTGTAGCATCAGAGGCGGCAATGTACTAAGATTCTGTTGTAGAGTTAGCTACTGTCTTTTGCTTTGAACTCTTCTAGCTCATAGCACCACCACCAATACAAAACACATAATCAGATTGCGATCTAAAATCATCCTTATCGGATTAGAAGCTTGCATCGGTGTAACCCCTTACAATAAGCTCATCTTCACCTCCAAAGACAATAATGCATCCTTAGTCCTTCATAAGTACTTAAGGATGTTCTTAACAGCTGTCCAGTGACTCTCACTAGTGTTCGATTGGTACCTACTCATCATGCTTAAGACATATGAGACATCGAGTCAAGTACATATCTTGGCATACATAATAGATCCAACTGCCGAGGCATATGCAATCTTACTTATGTGCTCTTTCTACTTGGGTGTACTCGGACACTGAGATCTAGAAAGAGTTATACCATGTGACATGGGCAAGAATCCTTTCTTAGAATCTTGCATGCTAAACCTCTTTAGTACCTTGTCAATGTATGTACTTTGGCTTTGGCCAAGAAGTTTTCTAGATCTATCTCTATAGATCCTGATGCCTAACACATAGGCTGCTTCACCCAAGTCCTTCATAGAGAAACATTTCCCTAGCCAAGTCTTTATAGACTGTAGCCTAGGAATGTCATTCCCGATGAGTAGTATGTCATCTACATACAACACCAAGAAGACAATAGCTCTCCCACCAACCTTCTTGTAGACACAAGGTTCATCTTCATTTTGATAAAACCAAACTCTTTGATTGCTTCCTCAAAATGAAGATTCCAACTTCGAGAAGCTTGCTTCAGTCCATAAATGGACCTTTGCAACTTGCACACGTTATTGGCATTCTCAGGAGTGGCAAAACCCTCAGGTTGTGTCATGTACACATCCTCAAGTAGCTTTCCATTTAGGAATGCAGTTTTGACATCCATTTTCCATATCTCATAATCATAGTGTGCAACAATAGCGAGCAAAATTTGGATGGATTTAAGCATAGCAACTGGTGAAAAAGTTTCATCATATTCAATACCATGAATTTGCTTGAAACCTTTTGCAACCAATTGTCCCTTAAAGGTAACTACATTACCATCCATGTCAGTTTTCTTCTTGAAAATCCATTTGCACCCTATGGGTTTTACCCCTTCAGGTGGGTTAACCAAAGTTGATACTTGGTTTTCATACATGGATTCCATCTCGGATTTCATGGCCACTAGCCACTACTCAGAGTCAGGCCCCGACATAGCTTGTTGGTAAGTTATGGGCTCATCCTAATCCATGAGCATCACATCACCATCGTGAGTCATGAGAAATCCATATTCTCAGGCTCATGCCGAATCCTACCAGACCTACGTGGGCTCTGTGCTATAGGAACAGACTCTTGAACCACAACATCTTGTGGTGTCTGTTCAGGTTCCATTTCAAGTTCGATGTCTCCTTGTTGTTCTTGAATTTCTTCAAGTTCTACTTTCCTCCCACTGGTTCCTTTAGAGATAAACTTTTTCTCTAAGAAGACTCATCATGGAGCAAACCATGTCTAACAGAGTTCGATTTCTCCTTTCAGATACACCATTCCATTGAGGTGTACCTGGTGGAGTGAGTTGTGATACTATACCACACTCCTTCAGATAGTCAAGGAATTCTCAATCCAAGTACTCTTCACCTCGATCTGATCGAAGCACTTTGATACTTTTCTTGAGTTGATTCTCTACTTCATTCTTGAATTCTTTGAAGTTTACAAAAGATTCTGACTTGTGTCTCATGAGATACACATAGCAATATCTACTGAAGTCATCAGTGAAAGTAATGAAGTATTGAAAACCTCCTCTAGTATGTGTAGACATAGGACCACATACATCACTATGTATGAGTCCTAGTAAGTTATTAGCCCTTTCACTTTGCCCTGTGAATGGGGCTTTGGTCATCTTGCCCAACAAACATGACTCACATGTCTCATATGATTCAAAATCAAATGAGTCCAAGAGTCCATCCTTATGGAGCTTGGATATACGGGTCTCGATTATATGGCCCAAGCGACAGTGCCAGAGATAGGTCGAGCTCGAATTATTTAATTTGACTTTTTTGGTATTCACATTATAGATTGGATCTTCGAGGTCTAGAACATACAACCCATTGCTAAGTTGAGCACTGCCATAAAATATTTCATTCAAATAAATGGAACAACATTTTTCCTTTATTATAAATGAAAAACCTTTCTTGTCCAAACAAGAAATAGAAATCAAATTTCTACTAATAGTAGGCACAAAGTAGCAGTTGTCTAATTCTAAAACTAATCCACTAGGTAAAGTGAGAACATAAGTCCCTACGGCTAAGGTAGCAACCCTTGCTCCATTTCCAACACGTAGGTCCACTTCACCTCGAGCCAATCTTCTACTTCTACTTTGATCCTGCACAATTGCACAAATGTGAGATCCACATCTAGTATCCAATACTCAAGATGTGGAAGTAGAAAAGTTAGCCTCTATAACAAAAATACCTGAAGTGGAAGTCTTACTTCCCTTTTCCTTAGCAAGTTCTTCAAGATAGAGCTTGCAGTTGCGCTTCCAGTGTCCAGGTTGCTTACAAAGGAAGCACTCCCCTTCCTTTGCCACACCACCCTTTGGTTTCAGTGCAGCTGAAGAAGAATTGGCATTGGACTTTCCATTAGCTTTATCCTTCTTTTTATTGGCTTTTCCTTTTCCCTTGCCTTTTTGAACCATCAAAATGGGCTTAGCCTTCTTAAGGTTTTGCTCAGCAGTTCTCAACATGTTGAGCAATTTAGGAAGGGATTTGTCAAGGTCGTTCATGTTATAGTTCATGACGAACTAACTGTAGCTTTCAGGCAACGATTGCAAGACTGCATCAACAGCCAACTCTTTCTGAAGAGAAAATCCCAAACTCTCAAGATTCTCAATGTACCCAATCATCTTGAGCACATGAGGACCCACGGGACTTCCCTCAGACATCTTGCACTAAAACAATGCCTTAGAGGTCTCATGCCTAGCTTGCTCTTGGAAAAGCATTTTGAGATGTTCGATCATATCGAACGCCCCCATGTTCTCATGTTGCTTCTGAAGCTCAGATTCCATGGTAATAAGCATGAGGCATCAAACATCCAAAGCATCATCAGAATGCCTCTTGTGAGCATCCCTTTCAGCTCTTGGAGCAGTGGCAGCAGGCTCATTCGGAATGGGCTGCTCTAGGACATAAGCCTTTCTCTCTTACTTAAGGACTATCCTCAAGTTTCGGTACCATTTGAGAAAGTTGGTCCCATTCAATATTTCCTTCTTAAGGATTGATTGCAATGAAAGTGTTGATGTGTTTTGTGCCATGGTTATCTACAACAGTAAATATGCAGTGTAAGAGTCATGTATTTTAATTCATTTAATAAGGACTTTTATTAAACGATACTCCCACTATTTTCCTCAAAATAATAACCCTCGATATTATTTTGAAACACCTTAGTGTTAAGGTATTCTAGTGGGCCAAGATCCATATTTGACCATAACCTGAGTCAGCTTTGGCTTTTCTCTCAAGTTACAACTATTTAGGTAGGCAACTCCTTGCCAATTGCATCTCATGCAACTCTTGGATAGTTGGGTGAATCAACACTTGTCCAAGCTCATCCCATGAACTTAAGCCCAACTCTATGCCTCTAAGTCCCTAATCCTATCAGGATGACTTAGTTAAGTCGGACCCAAAGTTAGCAATTTGGATATCACTATTATCCCATCACGCCTTACCAAGATGAACATAGGTGCTTTGCTTTGGCAAACCCACCTAATTTTGATCAAAGTCTTGACGAGTGCCAACATTTGGAAGGCATCACATTTAATGACTTAATATTTGTTTGAGGGATTTTTCTTTTGATCTCACCAATTTGTTATCTCCAGTTGTCTTATACATGCATCACATACAAATATAAAACATGCATCTCATGCTTACAAGAAAGTAAACATGACATGGTTATAGCGCAAACTATGCGATATTCTCAAGCCAATGGAATATCATAAAAGTCTAAGAAAAGAAAAGGGTCTTCACAAGCTCCTTCTCTTCTTTTCTTGGTTGCTCTTTTGTTGTCACCTCCTTGGACATACCACCTTGGATGATCCCATAATGAACCATTACATTAATAATAGAAACCTCAAGTTACATTCAAGGGGAGTAAGGTGAGAAAAGAATGTGCAATGAGAGTAACAAGAGAAGGCACGACTCGCAAGCTGTATTTACAAGTACAACCAATCAAGGGCTATAACTATGCACCATGCTTCAACCATCAATCAACATAACATGCCAAATCTCATTCAACAAATGCATGCCAATTTTCGTGAGTGGATTAACCAGTTTTATTTATGTGGTGCTTCGCATACGGTGGTCACGCTTGCCGGTCACACAAAATACCTTATATTTCAAGCAAGTAGGCACCCGAGACTCCTCCATTTGTGCCACCAAAAATACCTTACTTTCGGTGCCTCAACAGGCCAAATCCGAACCAAGCTTGGGTTTTTGCAACTATTGCAAGAATCCTAATCCATATAGGTATCTCACACCTATCAATTTTTGGTTAATCTCATTAACCAATTAGTGTCATTTCTTCATATATTTCATATGTTCATTATGAGTTCCGGTTTCATGCATCATGAATCAATCTAACTAATCATGGCCGAAAGCAATCGAACACATAACATCATGCGATTCAACATTCAAGCCCAATTTAGGGTTCCACGAGTAGCTCTAATACCACTGTTGGGTTTCTGGAGCCAAACAGCGTAGCAGAATTTAACCGAAACCCTCCAGGATCCAAGTGAAATGATGTAAATCGGGTGTTTGAAAATTTTCATACCTAATTTTCGGTTGAAATCTCTCGCTCAACTGTAGAGTCGAATCACAAAACCTAAACAGTTGACGTGTTCAAGCTCTCTATGGTATCCACACGAGCCTCTCAGGATCACCACGCTTCCACCGCGTCCCGGCAGTTGCATTTCTCTTGCGCTCGCAGTGCTAGCTTGCATCCTCCAAGGAATTGCAAGAGAAAAGTGCGGCTGTCCTTTTGGGAGGCTAGGGCAAGGAGACCTACGAATTTCTCACTAAAAATTGTATTTATAGTGAGACTCAACTTCTAGGCCTAATAGGTTTCAAAGCCCTAATCCAATTAGGCTTTAATTTCGGGCTTAATAATGGCTCAACTATTGGGCCCATTATTAATATGAAATTATTGTGAAACCTTAACCCAAATAATTAGCCCATACACTCTAATGATCCAAATAGCTCTATGTATGCGACCTAATAGGCTCTTCCCATGTCGGCAATGATTATAAATCACATTTATGATCATAAACAATGAGCGGTGTCTAGCAACACATCATTGCTACCCAAGAAACAAGATTGTCGATGATTCGACTAAACCTTTATGATCATCACCGATATATGCTTTTGTCCCTTTGTCCAAGATATCAAGACTAAGCACGAGACATGGAATGTGTCACTCTCGTATAGCCCAATCTTCGGTTTCTTAATTGCCGAGTAGACCAACTTAAACTGATGACATTGATATCGTATATCAACTCATCCGAGCATGGCGATGCATTTTTCTAAGTCTCACTCTATTAAGGGGCCCGAAGATATCACTCCCGTTACATCGGAGGGACAAATCCCATCTTGATCATACAAATCCCTCCGCATGATATGTGGCATACCCAATGACCTCCTTCAAGTTCACTTAGTTACAAGCAACAAAGGAAACTATCAAAGTATGTGACTCACATATAGGGAAGCTTGATGATCTTAGGTCGAAGGACTACATATGCCATGATCACTAAGAGAATCACTTGTGAAACTCATGTAACGATCCATGTAGTGTTCTCATGATGGGTCGGTCCAGTACACAAGTTCTCCAACTTGTACCCATATGTAGACTACATATCTCATATTAGTCTCCACATATGCTAGTCATTATGTATTATTGCAACCCGCTCTACAATAATACTAGACCTGGGACATTTGAGAATATCATTATTCTAGGGTTACAATTATGTTTATTACGTTACGCAGAAACAAGATTACAAACATATTTGCTGGATTAATGCCTTAATAAATTATCATGACTCAATGTGCAAAAAATACAATCATTTCATGATTGGCTTTTTGGGCACAACACTAACAATCTCCCACTTGCACTAAAAGCCAATCATCCATGTATCTAATACCGATGGACCTAGAATGGCTATCATGCTTTTGCTGCGTAATGGGCTTTGTCAGTGGATCAGCAATGTTGCTGTCTATCGAAGTCCTGCATATCCTTACATCACCCCTCTGGATGATCTCCCTGATGAGATGATAGCGTCGGAGTATGTGTTTGGATCGTTGGTGAGATCGAGGTTCCTTAGCCTATGCAATTGCTCCATTGTTGTCACAATCATCTCATGATTGGCTTTTCGAGCACAACGCTAACAATAACTCCCTAGCCCCCGAAATGATAAAGGATTTCCAGGAGTTTTTCACCACATTCACTCAACAGTTCATTGGAAGTAGACCGACAGTGAAGATGCCCATCCATATGTTTGACATAGCGCCAAGGATTGGAGAGACCATTCACGACTATGTTAAGAGGTTCAATATGAAAACCTTGAGTGTGCCAGACTTCGGCCCTGAAATCCACATCCTCGCCATGATCAGGGGACTTTGGAGAGATTCACAACTCTTCTACAAGTTCTCCAAGGATCCCTCTGACACCCTCGGGGAATACTACCAAATGGCGGAACAACGCATGACAGTCAAAGAGTTGAGGATGTGAAGGCTGAAGTCTGATCACCATCACTCCGAAGGTCAGAGTCACCAAGCTCGGTATCAGACTGAGGGTGAGGGTAGACCTTGGAAAGAAAGAGGGAAGAGGCAGGTGTCATTCACTCCCTTGAATACCACAAGGACAAACATACTGATGGCCATGGAGAGGCAAGGGAGTACCATCGAACATCCGAAGGCCATGACCTCGGAGAATAAGAAGAACAAAAGAAGTTTTGCCAGTTTCACCAAGACCATGGGCACGACACCAAGGACTGCTTCCAGGTGAAAAAGTACATAGAATCTCTGATCAAACAAGGCCAACTGTGGCGGTACTTGCGAATGCCGTGCCCCAAAGGAAGAAGGGAAGAGGAAAGGAAAGGGGAGGACAAGGACTATGATTTCGACCGATGTCGGAACCAAAGTCCCAGGAAGCATCCACCACCTCTGGCAGGAATAATCCAGACAATCACCACTGGGATACCCTCAGCCGAAAGGAAAAGGAAAGTCCAGGAAATCTCGATGATGGAGTTCAGAAACCCAGCGGACAAGCTTGTTCGGAAAGATGGGTCTACCGTGAAGTTCCCTCATGAAGACCCCCTCCTAATTATGGCAAGGATAGAGAGTTAGGACATCAAAAGAGTGCTCATCGATGACGGTTCCAATGTCGATGTTCTATTCTCCCACATACTGCCAAACTTGGGCATCTCAAAAGGTGACCTCAAACCTATCAGCTCCCCTACCTTCGGGGTAGGTCCATCCGAATTCCCTATCCTCGAGTAGGTTGACCTACCTCTGATGTTAAAAGGAACTTCGGTTCAGAGTAGGGAAGAGCTCTTTGCCTCCATAATGACAAGGTTCATCATCATTGATGTCCCTTTTTCATACAATGCCATCCTTGGAAGGCAGACACAAGGGAATCTCCACATTCACCAAGATGTGAAATTCCTAATAGTCATCTTCGGCGCGAACGAAGGGGACGCAGAGATATTCATTGATCAAGCTGAAGTGAGGAAAGTCTTCGTGAAGGCTAGACAAAGTCCAATGAAAGTTCATGCACATACTTCAGAAGAAAAAAGCTTACTCGCTAAAGAGGCAGTAAGAGAAGGAGTAGGTGACTTCGAAAACATAGAAATAGAGGATGTAGAAGTTATCCTAGGCCAAAGTACCCGAGTAGGGAAACAATTGGCTGAAGGTGACAAGGAAAAGCTTGTAACTTTTCTATTAATGAACAAAGATCTGTTTGCCTAGTCTCCGAAGGACAAGCCTGGGGTAGACCCTTGCATAATCCAACATAGCCTTATAGTGCGCCCGGAGGCGAAGCCTGTTCGACAAAAAAAGCGAAGCCTCTCGGTGCGTAGGAACAGCTTCATCGGAACTGAAGTCCAACGGTTAATGGAAGCAGGCATAATAAAAGAGGTCAAGTACCCCGAATGGCTTAGCAACATTGTCATTGCTACAAAGGAAGGGAGTGATAAACTCTGATTGTGCATTGACTTCCGAAACGTAAATAATGCCTTTCCTAAGGGTTCTTATCCTTTGCCACCAATAGATCAGTTGGTGGACTCCACTGCTGAATATGGTCTGCTCAGCTTCCATGACGCCTTCAGTGGATACCACCAAATTCGGATAGATCCCGAAGATGAGGAGAAAACCGCCTTCATCATTGAAGTTAGGACCTACTGCTATGTTAGAATGCCCTTCGGTTTGAAAAATGCAGGCGCCATGTACCAAAGGCTGATGAACAAGGTGTTTGACACCCAAATCAGGAGGAATATGGAAGTATATGTCGATGATATGATAGTTAAGAGCAAACTACCTAGTAGTCATATCTTAGACTTAAAGGAAATATTCCACCGACTTTGGGAATTCGGAATCCATCTCAACCTGGAGAAGTGCATCTTCGGGGTGAATGCGGGCAAGTTCCTTGGATTCATGGTGTCGGAAAAAGGTATCGATGCCAATCCAGAAAAAGTTAAGGCCCTGCTAGGATTCTGAACTCCCATAATAACCAAGGACATACAAAGACTAACAGGGAGAATCACTTCCTTGACTAGATTCATCTTCAGATATGGGAATCGGTGTCGACCATTTTTCAAAGTGCTCACTAAAGCAGCAAAAAATGAAGGTACCTTCGGCTCCGAGGAACATCCTTGGACCGAAGACTGCCAAAAGGCCTGGGATGGGCACAAAAGCTACCTAACTCGTTTGCCGACACTTCGGCAACCAAGGGAAAGAGAACATCTCATCCTTTACCTCGTCAGTGAAAAAATGATGAGTTTGGTGCTTGTAAAGGAAGAGGGAGGAAGGTAATCGCCAGTATGCTCTGTGAGTAAGTTCTTACATGGCGCCGAAGTTAGGTACCCTCTTCTACAGAAGGCCATCTATCCCTTAGTATTGGCAGGTAGAAGGTTGCGACCTTACTTCCAAGGACACTTTATTACTATCCGAAGTAACCTACCTATTCAGGATTTCATGAGGAGGGTAGATCACTCAGGAAGATTATCAAGGTGGTGTATTGAGCTTGGTGAGTACGACATCAATTACAAGCCAAGAAGGGCAATAAAGGCCCAAGCACTGGCAGACTTCATCGCCGAAGTGCCAAAAGCTGAAGATACCCCTGAGCACCTTGGAAAGGATGAACCTGAGTGGACACTATTTGTTAATGGAGCCTCTGGTTTTGAACATCAAGGAGCTGGAGTAATCCTCCTCGGTCTCGAAGGTATGGAAGCCATGAAGGCCATCAAATTCGGATTCAATGTCACCAACAACGTCACCGAATATGAAGCCCTCATAGCAGGCTTATGGTTGTCAAAAAGAGTTGGTGTGAGAAATCTTAAGGCCCACAATGATTCTCAGATAGTAGTCTGGCAGATGGCAAGGGACTACGGCACAAAGGACCCAACCTTGGAAAAATACCATGACCTTGTAAAAAAGATCATCCAAGAGTTCGACACGGGACACATAGAAAATATACCTCGTCGAGATAATGCGGAAGCAGACACTTTGGCCAAATCAAAGAAGACCACCGAAGTACTATATCAGTCAAGCATAGCGATATTGTGTGTAACAACCTTGGGTAGAGGATGGAAAGATCCCATCAATAAATACCTCACAACTTCAAAACTTCCTAAAGATTCTCTTGAAGCCACGAGAGTGAAAAAATGCTTGGGAAGATACTTCCTGATTGGAGAAGAATTGTACCGACAAGGGTATGCAAGTTTGTTACAGAGGTATGTCAGTGAAGAGGATGTTAAGGCTGTCCTGAAAGAAGTCCATAAGGGGGCTTGTGGTTCTCACATAGGAGCTGACGCCCTGGCCGGAGTACTACTTCGGCAAGGATATTTCTGGCCCACCTTGAGGAAGGATGCGAGGTAATTCGTACAAAAATGAGACAAATGCCAAAGACACGCACCTATCTAGAGACTACCCTAAAAAATGATAACTTCAACAAACTACCCCTGCCCCTTCACGGTATGGGGTATAGACCTCATTGGTCATTTCCAACAGCTCCCGGAAGAGTGAAGTTCTGCATAGTCGTAGTAGATTATTTCACCAAGTGGATAGAGGCAGAGCCTTTAGCGGCAATCTGGGTGAAGGATATACAGAGATTTGTCTGGAAGAACATCATATGCAGATTCAGCATACCGAGGTTGATAGTAGCTGATAATGGTTCCCAGTTTATCGATAAGGTTTCCAGGAATTCATAGTCAACCTCGGGCCAAAGTTGAACTTCACCCCAATGGCCCACCCTCAGAGCAATGGACAAGTTGAAGTGTCCAATAGAACAATAAAGGATGGCCTGAAGAAAAGGCTAAAGGAAGCAAAGGGAAGATGACCAGGAGAGCTTCTGAGTGTCCTATGGAGCTATCGAACAACCCCTAGAAGAGCCACGGGTAAGAAGCCTTTCTCACTCATCTTCGGTGCAGAGGCTATTATCCCTGTCGAGGTCGTACAACCATCAGCCAGTTCAAGTGTTTGATGAAGAAGGGAACAACCTCTGTTTAAGAACCAAGTTGGACCTCATTGACGAGCACAGGGAGATGGCGGAGCTTAGAAGAAAAGCTTTTCAGCAGAGAGTAGCCGTCGCTACCAACCTGCATGTTAAGGAAAAAGGAATCAAGAAGGGGGACCTCCTCCTCTAAAAAGCCAAATTTGAATCTCAAAGACTATCTCATGGAGTACTTTGGGTGAACTGGGTTGGACCTTATTTGATCCTTGATGAAGTTCGGCCAAGAGTCTACAAGCTCGGTGACACCGAAGGTGGAGAATTGAAAAATACATGGCATTCAGATTCCTTGAAAAAATTCTATACTTAGAAATTTTTTATAAGGAGAAATTGTACAAATCTCACCGAGGGTGACTGGCCAACCACGGTGTAAAAACTGAACGAAGTTTTTCCCGAAAATGCCTACGTGCAAGATTATATATTTTTTGCCGAAGAATATCAACCGAACATGGTTCAAAAAGACAATTAGTTACTTCACAAAAAGTTAAGTTTAGCCAAAGAAGTGCAATCGAACATGGTCACCTTCGATGGATGACAACTAAAGATGGTCATTTATAAAAAGTGCCTCAGTAAGTTTGCACACTTAGAAAAATTTTCAAGAAGAAAGTTGTGAAAAAACACCAAAGAGGCATAACCAAAGATGGTTATATCCGAAGGTGAATATTTCCTTCAACTAAACATGATTTCCGAAGGAGAGCTACTTCCTAAAGTGCATAAGTGAAGAACTTAGAAAAAAATTTCAACAATGAAATGGTCCGAATGTGGATATGCCCGAAGGATGACTTTTTTAGAAAAATGTTAACCGAACGTGGTTGGTGAAAAAAGGACTTAACTAATTGTACATGTGTTAAGTTTTGCGGAAGATGGTTTTTTTCCAAAGGATGATGACCGAACATAGTCATGACGCTCTTTGACGGCGAAGATAGTTTAGTGAGGAACTTAGCCAAAAGTTTGAAGAAAGAAAGTTTCATTGGAATTTTGTTAAAAAGTACAAAGGGAGCAAATTACAAGGAAAAGACGCAAAAGGAAGCCTATTCGGGGTCCTGGACACCTGCTGGCTCCTCGGCATCTTCAGCTACCTCACCTTTGGCGTCATCTTCTTTGGCATAAACTGTTGGGCCCGAAGGTGGATTAGCTGGGAGATTAAGGAACTCTATCCTCGACCACTCCCAAGAGGGTCTGTTGGGGATGTCTAGGGTCGCCAGAAAGGAAAGGTCGAGGTTGGGAAATTTAGACAGAACTTGGTGACGGGCCAAGCAAAAATCGTCCTGATAAGAGGACTTAGCTGCCTGGTCAGACTTATTCTTCTCCACATGCAAGTCCTCCAGTTCATTATTAAGGACCGCGACCTCCCTCTCCAACTTCTTCCTTTTCTTCTTCTCTTTCTTCAGCTTGTCGACCTCGGCTTGGAGTTTGGAATTAAGAGAAAATGCCTTTGTAAGATTAGGAATGGCATCGTCTCTTTGCTTTTGGAAAGCCTCGTTCGCCGAGGTCAAAGATATCACCTTCGACCCGAGGTCTGACATCTTCACCAAAAAGTCCTAAATAAGCTCTCCTTGACTCTTCAGAACTTCTTCCCGAAGGTTGGCCAGCTCTCCCTTGGCGATTTTATTAAGCTCACCGTACTTGATGATGAAGCTGGCACGGAGCTCCTTGGCCTTTTCCAAGGACTTCTCTAACTGGCCTTGGACTGAAGACTGTTTGGCTACCCAAGCTCTAAAGTATCCACTATATGCCAAGAGCTGCAAAAAGAAAGGCAGAATGGGGATCAGAAAAGGGAAAAAAACTTAGGAAATTTTTCTAAGTCCCAAAAGGTTCAAAAGCTTACTTGGGCAACATGCTCACTCATCCTCGCGCGAGGACCTCCTCATTCAGACACTCCTCCATGAAGGACTGGAAAGTGGCGTTTGTCAGGACGCCCTTCACCATCTAGGGAGCCATTTTCTGGCTATCCTTGGAGAACAAGTCCATGTCCACCGTGAAGGTCCAAAAAGGCTCCCTTGGCACTTTGTCCTTCGGAATCTTGGTATCCCAAAGGCCCCTCTTCTAGGCGTGCTCCACCACCCACTGAGCAGGTGCTTGATCCTCTGCAAAATCACGTCAAAGTTCCATTTGCACATTATCCTTTAGCCATTCATCTATAAGGTGTAAAATACCAAAAATTCCCAAACTCATAGAAGAATGGCTAAAGGGACAAACCTGGTGGAAGCTTGGCATCGTCTCCCTCAGAGTCACTGACCTTGAGGACCTCAGTAGGAACATGCTTGCCTTTCTTCTTTCGGCGCTCCTCAAGCTCCTGGGCCAAAAGTCCACCAACTGAGGTCCTCAAGATCTCCGCCGCAGTATTGGGACTTAGGGGAGTTGAGTAGATGGCCAGCTCCGAAGGGGGGTCGGCATGAACAGAGGTTTGATCCTACACCTCCACATTGTCTATAGGCGGAGGAGGAAGTGAGTCATCCTTGACTTTCTTCAACTTCGGGGCTGAAGATGGTCCACCAGGCGCCTTCTTCCCCTTCGGCGTTGACTTCTTTCTCTGCTGCCCCCCTTTCTTGGCTTGATCGAGGAAGATAGACTTGTAAAATGCAGCGAACTTGTCACTCATCTCTACAAAAAGAAGAACATCAGTGTAAGTACAAAAGGAGATATATGAAAAAAAATCTGGAAAGAAACTTACTTTCTTTAAGAGCCGGATATGTGTGTTCAGCCCGAAGGAGCATTACCAACCACGCATTCTTCCCGTCAAAAATAGGCTTCAGCATGTTTCGGTCGGTAATGTGTTCCTTCATCACCCCCAGCTCCCGAAGGACCCCTTCGATCATGAAATTCCATCTAATGGGAAATGGGTATAAAGAACGCAGAAGGACCTCAGGATCCCAGTCCACGACAGCCCGAACATGGCTGTCGAATTCCTTAAATTGGGCTTATAACTCTAAGGTTAGCAACTTCCTAGGATCAACTACATCAATATCCAAAGTCCCCAAAGCCCATTTGGTTGGCACATGCTTCCACTTGTTATCGACCTTCAGAAAGAAGAACTTTTTCTGCCACCCTTGCCAGCTGTCCTTCATGCCGAAGGTGAACGTGTACTTCCTACTTCCAGATCCCCGAGGAGGTAAAAAGTAGAACCCACCTTTTAGGACAGGGTGAAGTTTGTAGTATTGCATGAAGAAGATGAAGTGGGTTTCTATCCTGAAGACCCCACACATATAAAGGAAGGTGTTGAAATAAGAATAGAAGTTCAGAGGAAGTTGGTTCACGGCTATGTCATGGAATTGGAAACTGTCACAAACCATCTTTGATGGAGGATACTGAAGTCCGGCCTTCAGCTGGACCCGAGAGACGGTAACCTCATCTGAATGAGGCATATAACTGGGCATACCTGGACTGGGTAGCCTAGTGACAACATAAGAAGGAAGGAAGAATTTGGCCGATCACTTCTGAACTTTCTCCGAAGTGGTGTAGCTTGGATAAGAGTTGAGGGGAAACCAGTTCTTAGGAATAGGATAGGCCTTAGCTTGGGGAGCAGACATGTTCAGATAGAAGAAGTCTAACCTCAAGAAGGCAAAAGAAAAAGAATGGGGAGGACACACAAAAAGTACCGAAGAATGACTACGGAAAGGAGACCAACCTAGCTCGGAACAAGGAATGAACCTCAGAAGACCACTGCAAGTGTCACCGAAAATCACTGCGCCGCTAGCACCACTGCTGAAAAAAGAAAAAGACAAGAGGAAATTCAAGAGCAAAAGATAGCAAAAGAACAAAAGCGTGGAAAAAACTAAGGGGGAAGGGTTTATATAGGCTGAAGGGGGTAGGCGAAGCGTTGCGATAATGATCCCTTGAAGGTGAAGAGATGTGAGTGACGTATTGGACGCGACTGTTCGCCAGTCACCAGGTGACATGTGTCACCTGATGCGGGAAACGAGGGCACGCCTCTTAACAGCTAGCAAACCTATGCAAATTTAGTCCGAAGTGACGTGTCTATCCAATCAAGAAATGTGATGATTCACTGAGGCGACAAAAAATTAGAAGAGGAATATGCACTTCATTCCAAAGTAAAAACTTCTGGAAAATCAAAAGCTCGGCCAAAAATGATGAAGTACCGCTTGAATGATGGCGGGACTACTTAGGCTTGAAGAGACATCTTAAGCTAAAGAGGTGCCCTCTTCAGAAGAATGTAACCTTGATAAAAAATCCAATCAAACTAGTTGAGACGGGTGACACCTCCCAAGAGCTCCACAACACGCTTGTAAAAGCTCAAGCACCGAAGATATAACTTCAGCTTCCCGAGGGGGGCATGTGATAGCCAAAGGGCTATTACCCTTGGAGATTTCCCAAATTCGCTTGGTGAGTACCACCCTCGGGGAACACACGTGACCAACCTCAGGAAAAAGGGAAGCCCCCATCATCCTCGGTGTGAAACCACCCTATAACCGAAGGCCCCATGTCTCTGAGATCTGATCACTTATTCAAAAGACCACCTTCAGTCAAGACCTAGCCCTAACCTCAACTACCCTCAGTAAGTGATTGGACCGACCTCGGAAAGGGCATGTACAACCACCTTTGGATGGTGAGCCCACCAACTTTGGGGGTGTATATCCCCATCCTTGGCAAGGGAGAACGTCTCCTAAAGGTGCTCCATTCTACCAAAGGACCTCTCCTAACAACACTCGGTGGTAATGTCAGGACAGAGGACACGTTATGCCCCGAAGGAGTTTCATACTCCGAAGGGTTCTAGCTTCTTGAAAAGGTCTTATGAAGACATGAAAAAAACAGTTAAGGAGCCTCTGACACAGAGACCTCGCACAAGCCCCCGACCTCTAACCGAAGTGGCCTATGGCCAGCTGGAGATACTTATCACCAAAGGTACATACCACATCCAACCATATGTGTGTCATGATCTGAGCAGGTTGTGTCAAACGGCCTCCTCCCTATGCCCTCCTATAAAAACTTAGGAATGACCTTGGTAAGAAGACATAACTCTCTCTACTCTTTTACTCTCCACTCTCTGCTCCTTACTGACATGGGTGTCGGAGGCTCCTCCCCTGAAAACACATTTTAGGTAGCTCCTAACCCTTGTTCTTCTGAGTGTTTCAAGCAACCCCATACCAAAAGTCTCTCCTTTAGGCCAACATGTAATATAACGAGGATGGCGTTGGGCATCATTAAGTGTTCCATGTCTAATACTTTGGTGGCTTGAATTTTAAATATGGTTTATATGGTTTATAAGATGGAAAAGTGAAGGGTGGCTGCCATAACCCGAGTTCATCCTTCACACCATCATTTCTTCATCCAATTGAGCGCAAAATCAAGAGTTTTAAGTAAAAAGTAGAGCCACCATAAGTATATAGCCCATTGGAAGCTTGTTTTAAGCATAAAATCATGGTTTTGGAGCTTAGAAGGATGTTTCCTTCTATCCCCTATTTTTGATATGAGGTAATCAATGTGTTCTTGATTGATTTCATGTTTATTAGTGTTAGTGTTATGCCCAAAAGCCAATCATGAGATGATTGTATTTTGTACATTGAGTCATGATATTTTACTAAGGCATCAATCCAGCAATTACATTTGTTGTTTTGTTTCTGTGTAATGTAACAAACATAATTGTAACCCTAGAATAATGATATTCTCAAATGTCCCTAGTCTAGTGTTATTGTGTAGCGGGTTACAATAATACATAACGACTAGCATATGTGGAGACTAATATGAGATATGTAGTCTACATATGGGTACAAGTTGGAAAACTTGTGTACTGGATTGAGCCACCATGAGAACGGTGCATGGATCGTTATATGAGTGTCATAAGTGATCTCATAGTGATCATGGTATATGTAGTCCTTTGACCTGAGGTCATCAAGGTTCCCTATATGTGAATCACATACTTCGATACTTCCTTTTGTTGCTCATAACTAAGTGAACTTGAAGGAGGTCATTGGGTATGTCACATATCATGCAAAGGGATTTGTATGATCAAGATGGGATTTTTCCTTCCTATGTAATAGGAGTGATATCTTCGGGCTCTTTGATAGAGTGAGACTTATAAAATGCATGGCTATGCTTTGATTAGTTGATATACGATATCAATGTCATCAATTTAAGTTAGTATACTCAGTAATCAAAAAACCAAAAATTGGGCTATATGAAAGTGACACATTCCATATCTCATGCCTAGTCTTGATATCTTGGAGAAAGGGACAATGGCATACATGGGTAATGATCATAAAGGTTTAGTCAAATCACTGACAATTTTGTTACTTGGCCAGCAATGATGTGTTGCTAGACACCGCTCATTGCTTATGATCATAAATGTGATTTATGATCATTGCCAACGTGGCAAGAGTGTAGTGGGTCACACACATAGAGCTATTTGGATTATTAGAGTGCATGGGCTGATTTTTTGGGTTATGGTTTCATGATAATTTTATGTTAATAGTTGGCCCAAAGGTTGAGCCATTATTACGCCCAAAATTAAAGCCTAATTGGATTAGGGCTTTGAAACCCATTAGGCCAAGAAGTTGAGTCTCACCATAAATACAACTTTTAGTGAGAAATTCACAACTTTGCCCCAGCCTCCTAAAAAGGACATCCACACTCTTCTCTTGCAATTACTTGGAGGATGCAAGCTAGCACTGCAAGCGCAAGAGAAACGCATCTGCCAGGATGTGGTGGAAGCGTGGTGATCCCAAAAAGCTCATGTGGATACCATAGAGAGCTTAAACACGTCTACTATTCAGGTTTTGTGATTCGACTCTACAATTGGGTGAAAGATCTCAATCAAAATTAGGTATGAAAATTTTTGAACATCCGGTTTACCCCATTTCACTTGGATCCTCAAAGGTTTCGGTTAAATTCTGTCATACTTGTTTGGCTCCCAAAACCCTACAATTAGTTGATTGGGAGGTTGGGTTTTGGTTAGGAGTTAGTAACTTGATGTTTTGCGCCCATATTGGGTTGGAACTTAGGTTAGAGTTTGTGGAACTTGGTTGGTGCAAAAGAGTTGCATAATTCTTGCTTGTTGCTTGGAGTTGAGGTAAGGGAGTTATGTTTTTGAGTTTAATTAATGCTATTAGAATGAGTATGCTTGAGGAATTCGAGTAGTTCTAGCAATAGCATTAGTTAGTGGGCAAGGTTGAGTTATGGTGGACTATGAGGTTTGTGATGATTGGAATGATGTTATAATGCATCATAGATTGGCTTGTGATAATTGGTTGTGATCTATACAACATGTTTTACATGTATGTGAAGTTTGGAGGCTATCCAAGCACGTTTGATATGTTTGGGAAGTGTCCAAAGTTCATAGCAGTGAAACTGTTAATTTTCTAGGCTGTCGCAGGTATTGGCAATGCATTGCCAATCGTTGCCAGTACCCGCAATGTGTCACCATTACAGGAAGAACAGGCAAAACATTACCAACTATGGTGATTGGTTGCCACAGGCATGTTGGCTAAATTTTCCAAGTTTTGCTAGGAAGGTCAATGGGAGACCTAAGGGGGTTCTTAGGGTACCTTGGGGTCTCAGCATTCCGAGGGTACTCTGAGACTTTCAAAATTCCTTCAAGACCTAGGAGTTTTCTTGAGTTTTGTAAAGCTTTATGGTTACTTATACCATATGCAAGAAAACTAATTTACAAAGAATCACAACAAGGTATCACTAGCTTGGGTGAAAAGTTTAGAACCCTTGGTAGCCTAGTTGTGCATTTAGCCACGATGTTGTAAGGTGAAACCTTAGTCCACCTAGTCTACAAGGTCATTATTGCTTAATATACAGTGGTCACACCATAATGCCCCTGTACAACATAAATGGGAGAGGTTCAACTAGTGATTTATCACTAGTTAGGCTAGCAAGCTAAGCATGCTAGATGATAAGGAATGCCTTGTAGTTCAAGGACCAAGATGACGAGAGGTCTCAAGGTACCTATGTATATGCATATATTAGATCCTCAGACTGTATGAACTCACAGTAGGTTACATATGTTATCATATGTGGAGTCATTAGTAATTTTTTTGCAGGTACAGGGAAGACCCTTACTGAGAATTACTGAATTCTCACTGCCTAGTTATGTTGTACAGATTCTGAAGTTCTTGAGCCAGTTAACCACTAAGGGTTATCGCGGTAGTTACTTTCCTTGCAGCTATTTCACTTGAGAATCTTTATGATTCTAGTCTACTTGGGTGACTTGTTGGTTAAGTAACATTACTAACTACAGTCTTCCTTTGGCTGCAGAGCCTAGTAGCACTTGGACAAGGACTTTTGTGACTCGCCACTGGGACTTGCATCCAAGGTGGGAGTTAGTTCAAGAAGATCTCAGTTGAGGCTTGTATATATAATACTTCTAGTTGCCTCTATTGTCTATGTTTTGTGGAGTCCTAGATGTTGGGTTTCGGGAGCCAAATAGCGAAGCGGAATTTAACCGAAACCCTCCAGGATCCAAGTGAAACGGGGTAAACCGGGTGTTCAAAAATTTTCATACCTAATTTTCGGTTGAGATCTCTCACTCAACTGTAGAGTCGAATCACAAAACCTAAATAGTTGACGTGTTCAAGCTCTCTATGGTATCCACACGAGCCTCTTGGGATCACCACGCTTCCACCACGTCCCAGCAGATGCGTTTCTCTTCCGCTCGCAGTGCTAGCTTGCGTCCTCCAAGGAATTGCAAGAGAAGAGTGCGGCTGTCCTTTTGGGAGGCTAGGGCAAGGAGACCTGCGAATTTCTCACTAAAAGTTGTATTTATAGTGAGACTCAACTTCCAGGCCTAATGGGTTTCAAAGCCCTAATCCAATTAGGATTTAATTTCAGGCTTAATAATGGCTCAACTCTTGGGCCCATTATTAATATGAAAATAAAGTGAAACCATAACCCAAATAATTAGCCCATGCACTCTAATGATCCAAATAGCTCTATGTGTGCCACCCAATAGGCTCTTATCACGTTGGCAATGATCATAAATCACATTTATGATCATAAGCAATGAGCGGTGTCTAGCAACACATCATTGCTACCCAAGTGACAAGATTGTCGATGATTCGACTAAACCTTTATGATCATCATCGATATATGCCATTGTCCCTTTGTCCAAGATATCAAGACTAAGCACGAGACATGGAATGTGTCACTCTTGATTACCGAGTAGACCAACTTAAACTGATGACATTGATATCGTATATCAACTCATCTGAGCATGGCCATGCATTTTTCTAAGTCTTACTCTATCAAGGGGCCCGAAGATATCACTCCCATTACATAGGAGGGACAAATCCCATCTTGATCATACAAATCCCTCCGCATGATATGTGACATACCCAATGACCTCCTTCAAGTTCACTCAGTTACGAGCAACAAAGGAAAGTATCAAAGTATGTGACTCACATGTAGGGAACCTTGATGATCTTAGGTCGAAGGACTACATATACCATGATCACTATGAGAATCACTTATGACACTCATATAACGATCCATGTAGTGTTCTCATGGTGGGTCGGTCCAGTACACAAGTTCTCCAACTTGTACCCATATGTAGACTACATATCTCATATTAGTCTCCACATATGCTAGTCGTTATGTTTTATTACAACCCGCTCCACAATAATACTAGACCAGGGAGATTTAAGAATATCGTTATTCTAAGGTTACAATTATGTTTGTTAAGTTACGCAGAAACAAAACAAAAAACATAATTGCTGGATTAATGCCTTAATAAAATATCATGACTCAATGTGCAAAAATACAATCATCTCATGATGGGTTTTTGGGCACAACACTAACACTAGACTCTAAGGTTGCTCTTGGGTGGGGGCATTAGTCTACTTTATGTATGAATGCTCACATACAGTTATTATGTGTGGTAAACTCACATAAATGTTGATTTTGTATGCTTTGGCTATTTGAACTTGTTTTCTTTGGAAATGTTTTGGCCAAGTCAATGGTTTCTAGAATTTTGTTAACCCAAGTCAAACCATGAAGAGCATGCACCTTGCATATTCTAGGTTAATCAACTAGTATCCTGAAATTTTTAATCTGTGCACATATATAGCTAGCCAATTGCGACAACTGTGAGACCTGCTCTCACAGGCTTCCTGGGATGGGGCTAAGGACAGTCGTGTCAGTTTTTGGTATCAGAACTTAGAGCTCATTATATAGATATTGAAGGCTAAGTCTAAGATATAGTTTTGGAAGTCCATGTGCTAGAGTAGTTAGCACTAACTAACATTTGGGGAATTTCGTCTAGCTTTGGTTGCAGGTTGCTTTGGTTGACACTTGGTCAGGAGCGTCGAAAGGAGCTAGAGAACCTGGTGAAGCTTTTAGTGACCCAGTTGTAGCAAGGGTGGATGAGATATCCAGGGTGCTTCAGGGATTAACTCAGACTATGGCCCAAGTGGCACAGGGTAAGACGACCATCATAACTGAGTTGTTTCAAGATCGTGAGGATGGAGAAGTTGTCCAAGGGGAGAATGATCCACGTTAAGACCAGGAGAGGTATGCTGAGCCATAGCAAGTGCCTAACACTCATGAGCAAAAAAATCATGTTCATGTGGAGGAGTATGAGCTAGAAGTTATGGAGGCTCCAAGGAGGGGAGACACCCCGCATCAAATGAGGTTATTGGAAAAGTTTAAGACTGTTGACCCACCAAGTTTTGATGGGATAGGTGATCCCGATTGAGTAAAAGATTGGTTATCCAGGATGAATCGACTTTTCACTTGTGGAGGTTATTAGTCCGAGAAAAGAAAGGCATTAGTACCATTCTTTTTTAAAGGGATGGCTAGTTTATGGTGAGATGATGTGATGTAGATGCTTAGAAAAAGCAATGGTACTCGACCAAAGCACAAGAAAATGGTGCTCAAGTGGTCAGATTTTGAGAAGAAATTCTGATAGGAATATGTTAGTAAAGCTGCATAGGATCAAAGGAGGATCTAGTTTGAGAATTTTGTGCAAGAAGAGATGTCGATGTGAGAGTATGAGAAGTGTTACAATTCACGCATTTGGTATGCTGCTTACATGCTTGGTAATGATGAGTTGAAGGCCAAGAAATTCTTTCAAGGTTTGAAACCTACGCTTTAGAGTTATCGTCAAGTGGTTTAGAAGGTGTTAGCCTTAGAAATATAATTTCAGGATTTGAGGGCACCTAGCAAAAAGGTGGAGGTTCGACCAGCCAACCTAGGAAAGAGTGTTGGGGGATGACCGATGGTGGAAAGCCAAGGTCCCTTCCAGAGAAGGAAAATGGGTTTATGTCCTAAGTGTAGACGATTCAATGGAACGAGGCTATATACCTTAGGAATTGATATTTGCAATATCTGTGGTCAGAAAGAACATTGGGTGATGGAATGACCATGGGCTCAACCTTTCCCAGGTCCACCCAGGAACCTACCCTCGGCATCCCTTGCCATAGGAAAATAACCTGGCGTAGCCACAGCAGCAGTTGACCTGAGGGTTTTCACCCTAGTGAGTCAGGTGACCAAGGAGCCAGCTGCTGTTTGAGGTAATTTTACTTTTTAGAATGGTAGTGTTAAAGTTCTTTTTGATATAGGAGCGACATTTTCAATGATATCATCTACCTTGGTAGCTGAGTTTAAATTGCAGTGAGAAATCTTGGGTAAGTTAAGACTCATCAGGACTGCAGGAAGAAGTTTTATTGTAACCAATGAAGTGGTTACTAGGTATCCCTTGCAGTTAGGTGACCATGATTTCTATTTTAAGTTATGGGTGATAGAATTGCGGTCTTACAACCTAGTGTTGGGAATGGACTGGCCAAGTAAGCATAAGGCACAAATTGACTGTGCGAAGCACTCACTCGATATTACTGATGCTCAAGGAGCTAGAGTGACTTGCATAGGAGGATTAGCATCTAGTGCTAAAATTTTACATCTTAGACCTTTGGATACCATCCTTATATTCGGCGGAGAAGAGTATTATTCATTGAATGGGGCGCCCATAGAGGAGGAACTTGAGAAAATTCCTACACCCAATCAGTTTCCTGAAGTGTTTCCAGTAGAGTTGCCCGAGTTACCACCCAAGAGTGATACTGAGTTTGCAATCCATCTTCAACCTGGGGTTGAACCTTTTTCGAGACCACCTTATAGAATGTCATATCCTGAGATGGATGAGTTAAAGCAGCAGTTGGAAGAACTGCTAAAGAAAGGCTTTATATGGCCTAGTGTATTACCGTGGGGAGCCCTAGTGTTATTTGTGAAGAACATGGATGGAACTTTGCGACTATGCATTGACTATAGAAAGTTGAATGCAGTAACGATCAAGAATAAGTATCCACTTCCTAGAATCAATGACTTGTTTGATAAACTCAGGGGAACAAAAGTGTTTTCTAGGATTGACCTCCAGTCTGGATACTTTCAAATTAGAGTTAAGGAGGAAGATATCCTGAAAACTACCTTTAAGACAACATATGGACACTTTGAATATACAGTTATGCCATTCGGTGTGACTAATGCTCTAGCAATATTCATGGAAGCTATGGATCAAATTTTTATACCATTTCTAGACCAGTTTGTTGAGGCTTTCCTTGATGACATTTTGGTGTATTCACAATCTTCATTAGAACATGAGAAACACCTTAAAACAGTTTTGCAAGTGCTGAAGGATAATAAGTACTATGCAAAGTTGTCTAAGTATGAGTTTTGGTCCGAAAGAATTTAGTTTTTGGGGCACATCATTAGTACTCAGGGTTTGTCACTTGATCATGAAAAGGTTCAAGCGGTAGTTGAGTGGAAGAGGCCGACTACTGGTATAGAAGTGAGGAGTTTCTTGGGCTTGGTAGGCTGCTACAGATGATTCATAGAGAAATTCTCTGTGGTAGCTACACTGTTAATGGCCTTGACCAAGAAAACGCAGACGTTCGAATGGACACTGAAGTGTGAGGAAGCTTACATGGAGTTGAAGGAAAGATTTACTAGTGCACCAATACTCATTTTACCAGATCTGAGCAAGGCTTTTATGATGTACACTGACACATTAGGTTCTGGTTTAGGGTGTATATTGATGTAGGATAGTCAAGTGATCGGCTATGGTTCAAGACAATTGAGATCTAATGAGTTGACTACCCTGTTCACGATCTTGAGCTAGCAGTGGTAATCTTTGCACTTATGTTATGGAAGCATTACTTGATGAGGAGGTCGTTCAGGATCTCCACTGATCATAAAAGTTTGAAGTATCTGTTCACATAGAAAGATTTGAATATGAGGCAATGTTGATGGGTTGAATACATAAAAGATTATGATTGTTCAATTGAGTATTATGCTGGCAAAGGGAATGTGGTAGCAGATGCATTGAGCCAAAAGTACACAGGAATGATCCTATTTAATGAACAGGCTACGAATCATCCAAAGGAGCTTTGGGGGATTGTTTCTCTGCTTTGCATGAATTTTGAAAAAACCAAGAAAAATCCTGAGTCTATGTTCTGGAAATACAATCAGCTTGGTTAGTTAGAGTTTAGATGCTAAAATGAAAGATCCATTGTTGAAGAAAATTCCAAGAAATGAAGCTTGGTACTGTGAAGAAGGAATTCCATTACAAGGATGGAATACTACATTATGGAGATCATCTCTATGTATCGAATGTGGAAGGACTTAGGCAGCAAGTCTTACAAGAGGCACATAGTAGTACTGATGCTGTTCGGGGGTGCGGAGCCAGCATCTGATGCGGTCCGGTTAGGTGGAGCCAGCATCTCTACTGTGTGCAGCGGTGTGGGTAGCAGGGGGTCCTGGAGGTACAAGAAGGTACCCTGAGAGAGTCACCTTAAGTGGTGGCTGGCAGCTTCCTGGTATCGTGGCTGGTGAGGACGGGAAAGACTTTCGGCACGGGAGAGAGCCCGGAGCGGAGATCCTTCAGGAAACTTGGCTGAAACACTAAAAAAATAGGGGTTAGAAGGCCCCCGGGGTGGTTTTCCGGGAGGAACCTCCGACGCCCAAGTCAGTGCTTTTAGAAAGGAGGAGACATAGTAATAAGCATAAGGGACTCTTGCCTGGTGTGTCTTTCTGAGGGCTGAAGGGAGAGTATTCAGACGGAGGAAGGAGAGCGTCCTCTGTTTTCTGGCCTCTCTGTCCTCTTTTTCTCTCTCTGGGGGAGCCCCCCTGTTTATGACCATTTCCCTGGTATATAAGGGAAGGGGTGATCCCTTCAGATTGTGGCACGTGTATGGGCAGATGGTGTTCGTATTTTTGAGCGTGGGGGCCCCTAGCCACCTGCTGGCTCTTCGGTCCGCGAGCCGTGGTAGGTGTAGCCTTGTGTGACAGCACGTATGCTGCGATGGCATGTTAGAGCATGTCTTGGGGTAGCGTGTCGGAGACGTATATGAGCAGAGTGTCAAAGATTCCTTGATGGCTCATGCCGTACAACCGAGGTCCCTTTGGTTGATGTCTCCTTTCGGGGTGAGGAGCCCTTTCCCAGAGTCGGGCTGTAACTTCGGTGTCTACGTCTTCGGGGGGCTTTCTCCCACAGGGGGTGGTTGGTCTTTCTCCCCCGACGCCGGTTCGGTCGCCCTCCCGAAGGAGGCGCTACGTTGGCTCCCGAAGTTGGAATTTGGTGAGCTACCAAGGTCGTGCGCCTCAGGTGTATGACTTCCTTCACTCCGGAGTCTTTTCCGAGGTCGTATGCCTCAGGTGTCTAGCTCCTTCTTTCCCGTGGTCGGTAGGTGGTCAGGGCGATATCACTTCGGCTATCACATGCCCTCCTTAGAAATGCTGAAGTGGAGACTTCGGCAAGTAGTCCTTTTGGTGTCCATCTATCGACCAATTGGCAGTTTTGACAGGACGACCTCGTGGACTCCCGGAGGCCCATGTGGTAGTATGTCCGTTTTGGTGGAACAGGGCGGCACGGAGCCTTGAACCCCGGACCTTATGGATTTGAACTTGGAGTATGACGTCGGTTGGGAAGGCGCTTCGCCACCTAGGTGACAAGCCTTGTTCGGACAGATGTCATCTATCCATCCTTCGGTGTTCTCGAGATACCCAACTTTTTACTTTTCCCGCCATAGGCTAGTAAACCGTCGTGTCTCGAAACTAGTCGTGCCAATCTCAAGCAGCGTGCCCGGGTTTTCTGGATGTCAGAAAACACGTCCTAGTTTCTTGTGACGGGTGACATGTGGCAGGCATCTGCTGGGATGGGCACGCCTTTTCACGCGTAAAGGGTAATTATGGCGATGTTTCGCCTTTGCGCAGCAGTTATGACACCCTTTTGGCTGCCCTTCCTCGATCTATATAGGCCTCCTCCTGTCATACTCTTCATTTGTATTTTGCTCTCACTTTGCTCTCGATTGCTTCTGTGCCTTTTTCTCCTCTTTTGCGGCGGTTTCAGCGGCGGATCGATTTCCGGCCATCTTTCACGACGACGTCCTCAAACCTAGACTTCAGCAAGACTTTTGGTGGGTTCTGATTTCTAGAGTTCCTTCGGTTTCTGCTTTTCTTTTCGCTTCTTGAAGTCATTTTTCCTTTTTCTGAAATCATTTTTCCCCCTTTTTCCAAAGTCATTTTTCGGTCAACCATGCCTATTCCCGAGAGCTGGCAACCTCTTATGTCTCACCCTTGTTGCACCACTCCTAAAAAATTAGAAAAGTGGAAGACCAAATTTTTCCTTCCCTCGTATGCCATCACAAGGTTACCTCGCCTTGGCCAGTTTAGCTTTATGAATCGAGGTGACGAGGTTACCGTTTTCTGAGCCTAACTGAAGGCCGGACTTCGGTTTCTTCCTTCGAAGATGATTTGCCACTTTTGCCAATTTCATGGCATAGCCGTGAATCAGCTTCCTCCCAACTCATACTGCTATTTCAATGCTTTTCTCTGCATGTGCGGGATCTTTGGGGTAGAACCCCATTTCATCCTGTTCATGCAGTATTATAAGCTCTATCCGGTTCTGAAGGGTGGCTTTTATTTCATGCTGCCTCGGGGATCTGGGAGCAAGAAATTTATGTTCACCTTCACTACCAAGGATAGCTGGTGAGGGTGGTAATGGAAGTTCTTCTTCCTGAAGGTGGCGGAGGCCTGGTCGCACGTACCGACCAAGTGGGCTCGGGGAAAGCTGGAGGCAGATGTCATGGATCCTAGGAAGTTGCTAACTCCCGAGTTGGCAGCTAGGTTTGGGGACTTTGATAGATGAATCCGTGTTGTCGCCGACTGGGATGCCGAGGTCCCTCGACGCTCTCTCTGTCACACCTCACTCAGGCCCTGGCCTATCATTTACTAATTTAACTCCCAAACCCAATATTTAATCTCAAAGTGTTTGGTTCGGCCAAGCAAGTAATGGCAACTTTTAAGTCTTATTTTCTTAGGTTAAGAGGCATGGGAGGTGGCCCAGGTGGCTTTAACAAGACCCATTAACAACTTGCAGAAAGGGCAAGGCGCAAAACCCCTAACTTGCACAACAAGCAAGGTTTCAATTAATAACTTGCATAACAAGCAAGGCAACACTTAAATGCAATTTAAGTGCATACGTGGTGTACATCAAGTGTACTAACTATATGGCAACCAAGAAGCCCACAAGGTTGGTTTAGATTTCTGAAAACAACAAGTAAAAATGCATGATGCTCTCGGCCTACTAATGTACAAGCCATTATGCACCACAGTTCCACATAACTAGGTCCATAACCATTCACATAAAAGTGGCAACTTTGGCCCATAATATCCAGCATACATAGGCAAGCATAATGCCATCCATAAGTCCATACATAACTTGGCATCCAAAATCCACAAAACATCCACAAACTAGGTATCCAAGACTACATATATGTACAATTCAAAATGGTAGTCTACCTAGTATCTACCATGGCTATAAATGCCAAGCATCCATAAGTTGTTCATGCCAAGTTACATACAACCCGAGACCATACTCCTAATGGTCAAACAAAACCTTGAGAATCCCATACAGAAGTACACACTGCAACACCAAACCTATGGCCATATTCATGGTCATAAAGGTGAATACCACAATCAGAGCTAAAGTCCAAGTATCCATGCTCTCCTAGACAGTTCCTACTCTACAACCTGCAAACTTAAAACATAAGTCTCGGCCAACCATAGGTAAATAAGACTTGTAATGAAACCAAAATGCTACGCCAAGCACACATTGGCACATACCTTGGTAACTAAGCAAATAAACACTAAGCACACACACAAGGCAGCTTAGCACTACTCAGGCCGAATATCCTTGCCTGAAAAATAAAGGATGGGCAGTGAGCATTTAACTCAGTAGGATTCACTTAAAACATATACAACTCATTTTGAGTCTATTTAGTTAAGCTGAGTAATCACTCAAAGCTTAACCTCCCATTAGTTAGCTCAACCTGCAAAACAAACACCAAGACAAGAAAAACAGGCATATACATATACAAGACAGATAAATAAGTCAAATATTTCATAAGTGGGGTTAGCATGCACAAGGAAACACCAAAGCACACAAGTACACACACACACTCCACAATGTTGCTCTCGGCCATATAAGCCATACATGTACCCATGTGCATTTCTTGCACACAACTTACCAATACACCATTTCCATTTGGAGCTCCCAAAATGCCAAGCAAATAGGCCACATTTACTTGCATTTCTAGTACATGTACCATAGTTAATTAGCTAATCAACAAAACAACCAAGTATAAGCATTAAGCCCATCAAGCAACTAAGGTCATATGGCACATTTAACCATCACTTAGCCACTCTAGACACTTGAATCATGGTGTACATTACCAAGCAAAGTCAAGTGCCAGTGAACCCTACCTCAATAGCTCTCGGTCTCAAGCCAACTTCAAATGTCCAAGTGCCCTTCAACCACAATGCCTACCATAACAATACATAGGCATTGACAACACAAACCCATGGATCAACTACCATGATTTCTATGAAGGACACTACACTGCACACATTTAAGCTCTCGGCCAAAAGGCCCAATATATCCATACATGTGCTGCCCATCATTCTAACATACCACATGATATTCTAATCATCAATGAACATCATCCATGGCATTATTGCCAAGTAACCAAGTGAAATGCACCATTTCACTCTAAATCAAGCTTTCGGCCAAAGTGCCCAATTCTTGTCTAAAAATTCTGAGTATAGAATTTCTTTAAGGTGAGTGCCTTATACCTTTCAGTTTTCCTTCTTCGCTGTTGCCAAGCTTGTATGCTCGCCTTCGGACATCGTTTAGGACCAAATAAGGGCCTTTCCCGTTTGGCCGAAGTACCCCATAGGATGGTTTTCGGGGTTCTAATTCGGCCTTTCGGGGGCGAAGTCTCCTTTTCCTTATTCTTTTTGGCCTATCATGCAAGTTTTGCACTTATGGCCACCTTTCACCGAAAAAGCCTTTTTTCGAGCTCGGCCGTTTCTCAGTGTTTGACAACTAAGTCAAGGCTAGTTCTCAACCCAAGGTCATGTCCTCTTTTGTCAAACATCTGTATGCTGGCCGAACTACTTCAAATGGATAATGGCTTTCTGTACTGGGGATAAGTGAGGAAGGTGTCTCTTCCTTGGTCCCTCGGGGAGTTGCCTGATAACTCCTTGGTATAGTAAGAAGTTCTCCTGGCCACTTTCCCTTTGCATCTCTTATAGTCCCTCTTTTATAGCTCTTTTGGCAACTCTGCTTGTCTGTTGCTCGGGGGCTGAGCTAGTGGGCTGAAGTGCCTTTTTATTCCGAGGTCGGTGACGGATTCTTGAAATCCTCTATCCATAGACTAGAAATCCTTACTGGCCAGTGTCACCGTCAGTATGCCAAATCAGAATACTATGTTCTTCCAGACGAACTTTTTGTGCACCTTTTGCCGGCATGGTTGCTAGGAGTTCTGCCTTACCCCACTTAGTGAAGTAGTCCTCTGCTATCACGCAGAACTTCACATCTTCGGGTGCTATCTGGAGTGGCTCGGTGCAATCTTTCCGAGGTTATCCATTCCGAAGGCAGTCTTCGGGTGCTCGCGTGTCTCTGGCCATTTTCACACCTCTTGGACGAATTGTCCTGCACCCTTTTTACCGATATATATACTTTTATAACGGAGTTGTGTACCTTTGCCTGCATAGCTTTTCCTTTAATCAGGAAATGTCGTCCGAAATGTCTTTGCACTTTCTGCCGCTTCACAAGGATTTTCGGGACTCTTTGTTTGCGAGATTCCTCTTTGCAGGATCTTTCCGCCTTTTGTGCGAGGTTATTATACCTAGCGTTGCCATGCTTGGATGCCCCAACACTTTTGGTAATCAAATTTGCTCGTCTTGGTGGCCTCTTTGCCTTCCGGCCCCCGAGGGGGTCTCCTAGCGCCCTGATGTTCTGCGCTTGGGGTTCCACTGACAAGGAGTTTCCACTCTGGATCTATCTTCACTCTGTCTCTCTTGTTGGTTTCAGCCTTCCCTACTTCTGGGATTTTGGCGATCTAGTCTGCCAGTACCTGGGAGCTTACTGCCCTTCTAGGCTCATACGCGATGTAGTACTCTTTGAGTTCAATGCACCATTTTGATAGTCTTTTCCGAATGCTCTACTCTTTTTTGCGGTGTTGTGCGGGGTGGGTCACTTCGGACAGCGGTCGTATCCTGGGAAGTAGAGTCGGCACCTTCTGCCCACCAGTCAAGTCGTAGACGACCTCTCGGGGCAATGGGTTTTGACTTCATTGCCGAGGAGATGGCGATTTTTTCCTCGGGTGCAAAACTCTTTCGGCGGGGAGGTTTGGGTCATCCCGACCCTACTTTAACCGTAGGTCACACTCCGGGGAGCATGCTTTCCCCCGAGGACTTATCTCGTTGATCTCCGTTTCCCAAAATCCTGTGAATTGATATGGGACTCTCATCCCAACGAGGTACTGATGAGGGGGCCTTCGGCCCGAATTTTGCTGTGGCCATCTTCAGCTTAACTGCCGCATCATTTTGACCATGACAGGGCATGGGAATTCGCGCAGACTAGCCTATGGTAATACTCAGAGAGCGCTCGCCCTCGGTCAGGGAAGTCCCTACTGCCATTATTTGGTAGCCCGTTGAATCTCTAGCGCGGACAGGAACCTCAGGAGTCCCTTCTCCTTAGAACGCCGAGCTTCAACTCCGACAACCTGGGAGTAGGTTTCCCACAAACAGCGCCAGATGATGCTGTCCGGGGGTGTGGAGCCAGCATTTGATGCGGTCCGATTAGGCGGAGCCAGCATCTCTACTGTGTGCAGCGGTGTGGGCAGCAGGGGGTCCTGGAGGTACAAGAAGGTACCCTGAGAGAGTCACCTTAGGTGGTGGCCGGCAGCTTCGTGGTACCATGGCTGGTGAGGACGGGAAAGACTTCTGGCACGGGAGAGAGCCCTAAGCGGAGATCCTTCAGGGAGACCTAGCTGAAACACTCAGAAAAAAGGGGTTAGGAGGCCCCCGGGGTGGTTTTCCGAGGGGGAACCTCCGACGCCCAAGTCAGTGCTTTTAGAGAGGAGGAGACATAGTAATAAGCACAAGGGACTCTTGCATAGCGTGTCTTTCTGAGGGCTGAATAGAGAGTATTCAGGCGGAGGGAGGAGAGCGTCCTCTGTTTTCCGGCCTCTCTGTCCTCTTTTTCTCTCTCTGGGGGAGGCCCCCTGTTTGTGACCATTTCCTTGGTATATAAGGGATGGGGTGATCCCTTCAGATTGTGACACGTGTATGGGCAGATGGTGTTCGTGTTTTTGGGCGTGGGGGCCCTTAGCCACCTGCTGGCTCTTCGGTCCGCGAGCCATGGTAGGTGTAGCCCTGTGTAACAAGACGTATGCTGCGATGGCGTGTTAGAGTGTGTCTGGGGGTGGCTTGTCGGAGACATATATGAACGGAGTGTCAGAGACTCCTTGATGACTCTTGTCGTACAACCGAGGTCCCTTTGGTTGATGTCTCCTTTCGGGTGAGGGGCCTTTTCCCGGAGTTGGGCTGGAACTTCGGTGTCAACGTCTTCAGGGGGCTTTCTCCCGCTGGGGGTGGTTGGTCTTTCTCCCCCGACGCTGGTTCGGTCGCCCTCCCGAAGGAGTTGCTATGCAGGCTCCCGAAGTTGGAATTTGGTGAGCTATCGAGGTCGTGCGCCTCAGGTGTATGACTTCTTTCACTCCGGAGTCCTTTCCGAGGTCGTATGCCTCAGGTGTCTAGCTCCCTCTTTCCCGTGGTCGGTAGGTGGTCAGGGCGATAGCACTTCGACTATCAAGTAATTTGGACATTCACCTTGGTGTTAGTAAGATGTATCATGACCTGAAGATACATTTTTGGTGGCCAAGACTTAAAAGGGATGTAGTAGGACATGTGGAAAAGTGTTTGACATGCCAAATGGTTAAAGCTGAATGTAAGAAACCCGAAGGCACACTTTAGGGTTTACCTCTTCCAGTGAGGAAGTGGGGGTCCACTACTACGGATTTCCTAATAGGATTGCCAAATAGTCAGAGTCAGCATGATGCTATATGGGTAGTGGTTGATCAGCTGACAAAGTTGACACACTTTATACCTATCAAGATCAGTTATACATTGGAGAGATTGGCTCAGTTGTACCTCAAGGAGATTATGAGACTTCATGGTATACCGAATTAGATTATATCTTATAGAGATCCTTGGTTTGTGTCATGATTTTGGAATGCTTTCTAGGAGACATTAGGAAGCAAGGTTAGTCTTAGTACCGCTTTCCATCCTCTGACGGATGGGCAGTCTGAGAGAATATTCCAAACTTTGGAGGATATGTTTTGTATGTGTGCTATTGATTTCAGAAGTGATTGGGATAAACATCTACCACTCATCGAGTTTGATTATAATAACAGTCATCAAACTGCTATAGGTATGGCACCATATGAGGCTTTGTATGGAAGACGTTGTATGATGCCCCATTGTTGTGTAGATAAACATGGTGGATGCACCTCGCCTGAGTTCCAAGGAATGGGTAGGAGCGAGTTAGGGGCCAGAATTGGCTAAGGACGTAGTGACGCCTATGAGAAGACTAGAAAGAGGAAGAGTCCCAGGGGACTTGAATAGTTGCACATATATTAGGTCTTAAACAACAAGTGCAGGGAGTAGACTTCATTATTATATGTGTGTTTGTCCTCAGGATTTTTATTCCAGGTTGTATGATCCCTTATTCAAAATCATTAATTCTCACTCCCTTTGTCTATGTTGTGTAGTTATGTTCTATAAGGCTGGCAACCATTAAAGGTTGCTGAGCTAGGCTCATGAGCAAGTATGTTATTTATTTCAATCTTTATGATTCTAGTTTGTGGTTTACTTGTTAGTTGAGTCATAATAGTTTACTTATTGGTTGAGTCATAGTACTAACTATAGTTGTTTTATTTAGCTACCAAAGGCCAGTGAAACACAAGGGAAGGCTTATGGAGCTTGCTGCTGGGAGTTTGATTTAAAGTGGGAGCTTAGTTGTGGATCTCAGCAATGTAATTTAGTGTATAGTTTTCATACACTAGTTGCCTTCAATGTTCATGTTGAGTAGTGTACTCTATAGTCACTTTTGGGTATGAGCATAGTCAACTTTTGTATGGATGCTTGCACACAATTGGTTATGTGTAGTTAAATTCAGATATAGTTTCTATGCTTTGATTGCTTTGAAACATAGATTTTTGTGAAAGCCACTAACAATGTCTTTGTTTTATAACTTGTTTAATCATTCAAGTTAAAGCATTTACTCACACATGATTGCATAGTAGGATTAATTAACTAGAAGCATAAAGGTTTTAACGAATGTGCATGTAACCAATTAGCCAATTATGAATAGTGTAGAACCAGTTCCCATAGGCTTCTTGGGCAGGTTTATGAAGGGCTGTGTTAGTAAGGAATATTAAAACTCCCTGGATCACCAATTTTCCTAGGTAAGTATTTATGGATAATGGCCAAACACTTTCCATTCAAAATTACTAATGACAATTCTTCCAACTTCTTTTTCTTGGCTAGGATGTCCTTCAGGAATTTTGTATAATGAGGCACTTACTCTAAAGCTTTTAAAAAATGAATATTAATATAAAGTTGTTTAAACATCACAAGAAATTTGGAAAATTGTTGCTCACCTTTTTCTTTAGATAAATGGGAAGGATATGGTAAAAGAGGTTGATATTCCTTGACTTCATTCTTTTTTGGTGGTTCTGGCTGTACTTCTCCTTCAGAAAGTGTCATAACTTCTTGCTGGGCCATTCAAGTTTGGTTTTCATTATCTGATGGCTCATTCCTTGCATTACTCTTCCTAAGAGTCAATTCCTTTCCACTTCTCATGGTAATGGCTTACCTTATAATTGCTCCTTTATTGGTGATGATAGCCGAAGGTGCTATCACCCCCATCGCCTGAGGACCTCGACCAAGCACTATGCTCAGGAAAATCTGGCATCACTGACGAGGAACACCAATACCGATCTCGGAGAGGAGGGACTCCGACTCCATGGGTACACGATCTCGGAAGTCCGATAGCAGCTCTGAGAATGACAATACCGACCTCAGGAACTAGCGTGTTGCCTTCCTCGGGAAGATGACCAAACTGGCTTCGGAGGAGAAGCACCAGCCACCCTCAGCAGGAGAGAATCCCCCCGAAGGAGTAACTTCAGAGCTAGGGGATCCCCCGAACTACCAGAATGACTCAGGGAAAAGGGCCCCTCACCCCAAAGGTTGACTCCAACCAAAGGGACATCGGGGGTACGGTAGAAGCATTTAAGGAGTCTCTGACATGTCGCCCGCACACGCTACATGCCGCCCCCGTATGCACTCTGACACGCCAATGCCGCCTACATCTTGTCATGTAGGGCTAGCCCTAGCCCATGGCCCAAGGAGCCTATAAGCGGCTGGAGGCCCCCACTCCCAGAAACGACAGATTACATCTGACCAAACACGTGTCACGATCTGAACGGGCCTCCTCCCCCTATATATACCAGGGAAATGGTCTTAACAAGGGATCCTCTCCTCCTCCCTGAAAGAAAAAAGCTACAGGTAAGAATCTCTGGCCCTTTGCATTCCCTCTCCACCTTCAAAACACTAACTTGGGCGTCGGAGGCTCCTCCCCGGAAAAAGACTCCGGGGACCTAATAACCCCTGTTTTCTGGGCATTTCAGGCAGACTCCCCTGGGAAACCTACACTTTGGGCATTCCTCCACATCAAAAGTCCCTTTCGGTCATACCATGTCACCTGACGAAGATGCCGCTGGGCATTATTTGGCGCCGTCTGTGGGGAACCATTCCCAGTTCGCCGTCGTTGAGACTCAGCGTTCTAAGGACAGGGGACTTCCAAAGTCCCCATCCGCGCCAGACATTCAACCGGCAACCGAGCAAGCTGCAGCAAGGACGTCCCTACCTGAGGATGAACGCCCTTTGACTATTATTGTGGGCTTTCTATGTGAGTTCCAATGCTCTATCATGGCCGAAATGACGCAGCAGTTAGACCGCCGATGGCCGCAGCCAACTCCGGGGCAAAGGCCCTCCTCACCGGTGCCTCATCGAGAGAAGAGCCCTAGGTCAACTCACCGGAGTTCGAGAAGCGAAGAGCAACGAGATGAATCCTCCACGGAGAACATACCCCTCGGGATGCGACCTACAGGAGAAACAGCGCCAAAACGGCTCAGAACTCCTCGCCGAAGGAGTTCTTCACCCGAAGAAAAATCACCATCTCCTCGGCGCCGAAGTCACTCCCCAAAGAGGAGACATCAATCTCCATTCCTGGAGACCTATAGACAGCAGGAAGAAGAGCCCTGTGTTGCACTCCTTACGGAGAAAATACTAAAGAGGTTAGAAAGGGTGGAGAGGCAGGTAGCTCGGAAACCCGTCTGGGCTAGGCTGTCAGAAACTTTTAACGGGGACGAATCATAATTCACCCGAGCAGTGGTTGAAGCACCCATGCCGAACAACTTTCAGGTACCTCGGTTGGAAACATACGATGGCCGAACTGACCCTCAAGCTCATCTGACGAAATACATGCACAGCATGGTGTTGCACAGTGCTGATGATGCCACCTTGTGCAAATGTTTTGACGTCACCCTCGCCGGACCAGCAATGGTGTGGTACAACTCACTGGCACCAAGAACTATCATAGAGTTCCAAGAGCTGTCTACTGCCTTCACCCAGCAATTCATTCGGAGCCGACCAATGGCGAAGATGCTAGTCCAGATGTTCGACATAGCGTAGAAAAAAGGGGAAACCATTCGCGATTATGTCGAAAGGTTCAACAGGGAAGCCTTGAGCATTCCAGACTTTAGGCTGGAAATACATATCTTGGCCATGATACGAGGACTTCGGAGGGACTCCCAGTTGTTCTATGAGTTTTCCAAGGATCCCCCCGATACGCTCGGTGAGTTTTACCGAAGGGCCGAGCAGTACATGACCGCTGAAGAATTAAGAATGAGCGGCCCGAAGCCCGACCACATCCGCACTGAAGGGCCAAGCTAGCAACCTCATTATCCGAGCGAGTTAGGGGTACGACCTTGAAAGCCTAGGGGAAGGAAGCCATTGGCTTTCACCCCTCTGAACACCTCAAGGACGAGCATCCTCATGACAATGGAAAGGCAGGGAGCACAAATCCAAAGACCGAAGGCCATGACCTTGGACAACAAGAAGAATATGAAGAAGTTTTGCCAATTTCACCGGGACCATGGCCATGATACCGAGGACTGCTTCCAACTAAAGAAGTACATTGAATCCCTAATAAAGCAGGGTCAGCTTCGGCATTACCTGCAGATACCCTCTCCGAAGGGGAGAAGAGAAGAGGAAGGGAAAGGAGATGAAGAGGAATACGACTCCGACAGGCGTCGGAACTGAAGTCCGAAAAGGCGCCCACCACCCCCGGCAGGAGTGATACAAATGATCATAATAAGACTGCCATTGGTAGAAAGGAAGAGAATAACAAGGGAGATTTCTGTAATGGAACATGGGAACCCGTCCAAAAAGTTGCTTCGGAGAGACGGATCCACCGTCATATTCCCCCATGATGATCCATTGCTGATCATGGCAAGGATTGGAAGCTGGGACGTCAAGAGAGTGCTGCTGGATGATGGTTCAAATGCAGATGTCCTGTTCTCGCACCTGCTGCCAAGCTTGGGTATATCGAGAAACAATCTCAAGTCCGTCACTTCCCCTACGTTTGGAGTAGGACCATCCGAACTCCCTATCGTTGGCTGGATTGATCTTCCCTTGATGTTAAGAGGAGCCTCGACCAGTAATAAGGAGGAGCTATTTGCCTCAGTAATGACAAGGCCATCCTCGGAAGGCAAATGCAAGGAAACCTCCACATCCGCCCAGATGTGAAGTACCTAACGGTCGCCTTCACCACCAAGGATGGAGATGCTGAGATCTTCATCGACCAGGGGGAGGTGAGGAGAGTGTTCATCAAGGCAAAGAAAGCTCCAATGATGAACTGCGCGCAAACTATGGAAACGACGGACCTGCCCGTAGAAGAGTCGAAAGGAGAAGGAAAAAAAGATCCTGAGGAAATAGAAACGGAAGAAATAGAGCTTGTCCCAGACCGAAACACCCGAATAGGGAAAAAAATGGCCGAAGGTGACAAGGAAAAGTTTGTATCTTTCCTACTAAAGAATAAAGATATGTTGCCTACTCGCCGAGAGACATGCCTGGGGTTGACCCTCGCATAATACAGCATAGCCTCAAAGCAAGCCCAAAGGCGAAGCCCGTTCATCAAAAAAAGCAAAGCCTCTCGGGACACAAAAACAACTTTGTGAAAACCGAAGTCCAACACTTAATAGATGCGGGCATAATGAGGGAGGTCAAGTACCCTGAATGGTTAAGCAATGTGGTCATCGCTACAAAAGAAGGGAGCAACAAGCTCCGAATGTGCATTGACTTTTGAAACTTAAATGACGCTTGCCCTAAAGATTCGTACCCTCTCCCGTCAATAGACTAGTTGGTAGACTCAACTGCTGAGTACGGACTCTTGTGCTTCCTTAATGCCTTTAGCTGGTATCATCAAATCAGAATGGATCCCGAAGATGAGGAAAAAATCGCCTTCATAACCGAAGTTGGTACGTACTGCTATGTCAGAATGCCCTTCGGGCTTAAAAATGCAGGAGCTACCTACCAGAGGCTGATGAATAAGGTCTTCAAAGACCAAATAGGGAGAAACATGGAAGTCTACGTCGATGACATGATAGTCAAAAGCAAGCTGCCCGATAGTCATAATGCAGATTTGGAGGAAACTTTCCACCAACTCAGGGCATTCGGAATATGCCTTAATCCGAAAAAGTGCATCTTCGGCGTAAGTTCAGGCAAGTTCCTCAGATTTATGGTGTCAGAAAGAGGTATCGATGCCAACCCGGGAAAAGTCAAAGCACTACTCGGATTTTGAACTCCCGTCACAACAAAGGATATCCAAAGACTCACCGGAAGAATAACGCCCCTTAGCATATTCATTTCCAGGTATGGGGATCACTGCCGGGCATTTTTTAAAGTCATTACAAAGGCAGCAAAAAATGGTGGCAACCTCGAAGACGATGACCGTCCTTGGAACAAGGAGTGCCAAAAAGCCTGGGAAGAGCTTAAAGTCTATCTATCTTGCCTACCCACTCTTCGGCAACCACAAGAGGGAGAACCTCTTATATTGTACCTCATAGTTACCAAAAAAGCACTAAGTTCAGTTCTCGTAAAAGAAGAGGGGGCGGGAGCAATGGCCAGTATACTACGTGAGCAAGTCCCTACATGGCGCCGAGGTCTGGTATCCCCTGCTACAAAAGGCTATTTATGCCCTGGTGTTAGCAAGTTGGAGACTATGCCCGTACTTTCAGGCTCACCCCATTATTATCTGAAGTAACCTACCTCTTCGGGACGTCATGAAGAGGGTAGATCATTCGGGAAGACTTTCCAAGTGGTGCATAGAGCTTGGCGAGTATGATATTACTTATGAACCAAGGAAAGCGATAAACGCTCAAGCTCTGGCAGACTTCGTTGCTGAAGTGTCTATTGCCGAATGAGAGCAATTAGACCTCGGCAAAACTGAGCCAGAATGGACCTTGTTCGTAGATGGGGTCTTAAGTTCTGGACACCAAGGAGCTGGGGTAATCATTCGTGGTCCCAAAGGCCTAGAAGTCATGAAATCCATCAAATTTGGGTTTAACGTCACCAACAATATGGCAGAACATGAAGCTCTCATAGCAGGGTTACAACTGGGCAGAAAGATTGGTATGGGAAATCTAAAAGGCCACAGTGACTCCCAACTGGTGGTACGGCAGATGGCAGGGGACTATAGTGCAAAGGACCCAACTCTGGTGAAATATCATGAGTGCGTATTGAAGCCCATCCAAGAGTTCGACGCAGTACATATTGAAAATGTACATCACCGAGACAATGCCGAAGCAGACAGCTTGGCCAAATCAAAAAGGTTCACCGAAGTGTTAAACCACTCGAGTATAGCGACGCTAACCGTAGCAACCTTGGGCCAAGGGTGGAAAGATCCTATAAAAAGGTATCTTGCGACCGAAGAGCTCCCCAAAGACCCTCACGAGGCGGTGAGGGTGCGAAGGCGTTTCGGATGATACTTTCTAATCGGGGAAGAATTATATCGGCAAGAGTACGTGAATCCGTTGCAAAGGTGTGTCAGCGAAGAGGACGCTAGGATGGTTCTTGAAGAGGTCCATGAGGGGGCTTGTGGTTCCCATATCGGAATTGACGCCTTGGCAGGAGTAATACTCCGCTAAGGGTACTTCTGGCCCACCTTGAGAAAAGACGCAAGGCAGTTCGTCCAAAAGTGTGACAATTGCCAAAGACACACCAGTATCCAAAGACTCCCCTCGGAGTTAGTAACCTCGACGGATTACCCTTGTCCCTTTGCAGTATGGGGCATAGATCTTATTGGGCCACTCCCAACAGCACCCGAAGGAGTGAAGTTCTACGTAGTAGCAGTGGATTATTTCACTAAGTGGATTGAGGCAGAACCCCTAACAACTATCTCGGCAAAGGATATACAAAAGTTCATCTGGAAAAACATTATATGCAGGTTCGGCATACCAAGGGTAATAGTGGCCAATAATGGTTCCTAGTTTACAGACAAGGGGTTCCAAGAATTCATCACCAACCTCAAAGTAAGAATGCACTTTGCTCCAGTAGCTCATCCCCAGAGCAATGGACAAGTAGAGGTGTCCAACAGAACCATAAAAGAGGTTGGGAGAAGCAAAGGGAAAATGGCAAGGAGAACTTCCTAGTGTGCTCTGGAGTTATCAAACAACACCCCGAAGGGCCACAGGGGAAACACCTTTTTCACTCGTCTTCGGCACAGAGGCCATTATCACTGTCGAAGTAGTGCAACCATCAATTAGAGTACAAGTGTTTGACGAAAAAGGGAATGACCTTAGGTTGAGAACTAAGCTCAACCTGATTGATGAACATAGAGAGGTGGCCAAACTCAGAAGGAAAGCCTTGCAGCAAAGGGTGGCCACATCTGCAAACCTACGTGTGAGGCCGAAAGGGATAAGGAAAGGAGACCTCGTTCTCCGGAAGGTTGAATTTGAGCACCGAAGACCTTCCCAAGAGGTGCTTGGGGTGAACTGGGAAGGGCCTTATTTGGTCCTTGACGAAGTCTGCAAGGGAGTATACAAGCTCCGCGATACCGAAGGGGGAGAACTGAAAAATACATGGCACTCGGATGCCTTAAAGAAATTCTATACTTAGAATTTTTGATGAAAAGTTATACAAGTTAGAAATTTTTTCTAAGTATAAAAGTTTTGTCCCATCTGAAAGTACTCGCCGAACAGAGTTGAGACGTGCACGCCCAAATGTCCCATTTCCCTTCCGAAGTTGATGGGCCTGTATGCCTAAAAAAGGTGAAGTCTAGCAAGTATGGCCAACGAAGACAGGCTAAAATTTGCCTAAGGGAGTTCATCAACAATGAATGTTGGCCCGAAGGTTGGCCAATAAAACAAGCAAAACATATGTTTCCGAAGTCCCTCGATCGAAAATGGTCGGGACAACTGGGAAACAAAAATATTGCTCAAAAGACTTAACCAAATTATGAAGGAAGGAAAATTTATTGAAGAAGGCCTTGGAACAAGGAGAAAGTTACAAGGAGAGAAATTACAACAAAAAAGAAGAAGACAAAAGTCCTAGAACAACTAAGGAACCCCGGCGTCTTTGGAAGCTCCCGCTCCTGCGTCCTTGGCCGGCGCCTTCGGTGGTGAGAGAGGGGCGAATGGTAGGTTAAGATATTCAATCTTTGACCAAGTCCACCAAGGTTCCTCGGGAATGTCCAGGCCAACAAGGAAGGGGACATCGAGGTCTGGGTACTTCTTCAGAACTTGGTGCCGAGCTAGGCAAAAACCATCCTGAAAGGCAACCTTGGTCGCCTGAACGGCCTTGTCTTTCTCGACGTCCAAGTCCTCTACCTCGCTCTGAAGATTGGCAACCTCGTTCTCCAGCTCCTTTATCTTCTTCTTCTTCTTTGAATCCTTCTTCAGTGAATCGACCTCAGCTTGAAGCTCAGCTTTGTCATCAAGAGCCTTCGCCAGGAGAGCAGAACTTTCTTCCTTCTCCTTTTGAATGGCCTCGTTGGCCGAGGTCAGACTCACAACCTTGTCCCCGAGGTCGAACATCTTCTCAGAGAAATCCTTCAAGAGCTCTTCCTGGCCCTTCAAGAATTCCTCCCGAAGCTTGGTGACCTTCTCCTTGACTATTTGGCTCAACTCGGCATTCTTCACAAACGAGCTAGCATAGAAGACCCTGGCCTTCTCCAGTTTACCTTCGAACCAAGCTCGGGCCGAAGACAGCTTTGCCACCCGAGCTCAGAGGTATCCACTATACCCCAAAAGCTATGAACAAATAGAGGTATTCAAATCAAATTCGCATAAGGAAAGCGAAAACACTTAGACAAAAATTGGAAGGGAAAATGAAGACGCCTGAAGAACTACCTGGGCAGCATGCTCGGACACCTTGGCGGCAAGGGCATCCTCGGTGGGGCATTCCTCAGTAATTGCCTTAAAGGAAGCCTGAGTGACCACTCCCCTCGCCATCTGGGGAGCCATCTCCCGGCAATCCTCGGAGAACAGATTCATGTCCTCCGTGAAAGACCAAAACGGCTCCCTTGGAACCTTGTCCTTCAAGACGTGGAAATCCCGAAGAGCCCGCTTTCGGGCATGCTCAGTCATCCAATCTAAGGGCGCCAGTTCCTCTGCAAAATGAGGAGCATACGTCTCGCCAGGTGAAAATCCTTAAGTATGAAAACTATAAGACTACAAGTGCCAAAAATGGGGATAAAGGACAAACCTGGCGCCACCTCAGCGATGTCATCATCGGAGACCCAAACCTCCTCCACGTCGGCAGGGATATGTTTGCCTTTGTCCCTTTGGCGTTTCTCTAACTCCTCGATAGAGGGACCTCCAGCCAAAGAGCCCAAAAGGTCCACCGATGTGGCGGGGCTCAAAGAAGCAGCAACAGTGGCCACCCCGGCAGGCACCTCGGCGGGAGTTTCAGGCTCACTGTCTACCTCCACCACATCTTCTGCGGGTGGAAGAAGGATGTCCTTCTTCACCTTCTTGGCCAAAAATAGTCCGCTCCCAGTAGTCTTGCACCTTCAGGAAACGCCCTTTTTCGTTTGTTCCCCCTTTTCGGCTTGGCCGAGAAAAGGGGACTTATAGTAGGAAGTAGACTCGTCGCCCATCTCTGAAAAAGAAGGAAAACATCAGTGTAAGTCTAGACAGATACTTATACTGAAAACTTTGAAAGGAAACTTACTTTCAAAAAAGGCCTTATAAGTGAGCTTCCCCAAAAGGAGCTTCACCAGCCAAGAGTCTTTCCCCTTGATAGCAGGAGCTGGCATGTCGAGATTCGTCTTATGCTCCTTAACCACCCCCCAATTCCCGAAGGACCTCCTCCGTCATAGGCCTCCAGTTTATGTGGAAGGGGTAGAGGGAGCGTGGAGGGACCTCGGCATCCCAGTCGGCGACAGTACGGATACGTTTGTCGAAGTTCGCAAACCTCGCTGGCAACTCGGGAGTTAGTAGCTTCTTAGGGTCCACGACATCCGTCTCCAGCTTTCCCCGAGCCCACTTGGTCGAGACATACGACCAGGCCTCCGCCACCTTTAGGAAGAAGAACTTCCTTTTCCACCCTCGCCAACTATCCTTAGTAACGAAGGTGAACATGAACTTTTTGCTCCCAGATCCCCAAGGTAGCATGAAATAAAATCCACCCTTTGGAACCAGATAGAGCTTGTAGTACTGAATGAACAGGATAAAATGGGGCTCTATTCTGAAGACCCCGCATATGCAGAGGAAGGCATTGAAATAGCAATACGAGTTCAGAGGAAGCTGATTCACGGCTATGCCATGGAATTGGAAAAAGCCGTAAATCATCCTCGGGAGAGGAAACCAAAGTCCGGCCTTCAGTTGGGCTTGAAAAATGGTAACATCGTCACGACGGTTCACAAAACTAAAATGACCGAGATGAGGTAACCTCGTAACGGTGTAAGAGGGGAGGAAAAATTTTGTTGTCCACTTCTCTAACTTCGCTGAGGTGGAGCAACAAGGGTGAGACGTGAGAGGTTGCCAGCTTTCAGGGAGAGAATCGACAGACATAAGGGGGACGGGTGAAGACATGGTCAGTCAAAGAAAAATGACCCTGGAAAAAGAATGAAGAGACTGCGGGAAAGATAGGGAAAACAAAAAGGGAAGGAACCAAAGGACTTCTAGAGCTACAACACACAAAAAGACTTGCCAAAATCTGGGTTTGAGGACACCGTCGTAAAAACTGGCCAGAAATAGCACCGCTGTTAATGCCGCCGCAACGAAGGGAGGAAAGGCACGAAAGCAGACGAGAGCGAAGTGAGAGCAAAGTAAAAGCAAATGAAGGTTATGATGGAGGGAGGCCTATATATAGCCCGAGGGAAGGTAGCCGAATCGACGTCAAAATTGTTCCGTGAAGGCGAAGCACTGCCATAATTACCCTTCGCGCGCGAATAGGCGTGCCTACACGCAGCCGACGCGACAGTCCCCAACTAGCGCCTACCATGTGTCGCCCGTCACGAGAAACTAGGACGCATTTTCTGACACCCCGAAAATCCGGGCATGCCGCTCCAGAATGACATGCATGGTTTTGAGACGCGACGGTCCACTGACCTATGGCAGAGAAAGCAAAGAAACTGGGTATCTCAAGAACACCAAAGGGCAAACAGGTGACACCTGTTCGACCGAAGCTCGTCTTCTCTGCGAACGTCACATTCCGAAGTCGTGATAAACGTCCCCATTATTGTCACTAGCCGAAGTCTACACTCCGGCTTTCAGAGAGGGGCATGTGATAGCCGAAGGTGCTATCACCCCCATCGCCTGAGGACCTCGACCAAGCACTATGCTTAGGAAAATCTGGCATCACTGATGAGGAACGCCAATATCGATCTTGGAGAGGAAGGACTCCGACTCCATGGGTACACGATCTCAAAAGTCTGACAACAGCTCCGAGAATGACAGTACCGACCTCAGGAACTAGCGTGTTACCTTCCTTGGGAAGATGACCGAACTGGCTTCGGGGGAGAAGGACCAGCCACCCTCGGCAGGAGAGAATCCCCCCGAAGGAGTAACTTCAGAGCTATGGGATCCCCCAAACTACCAGAATGACTCCGGGAAAAGGGCCCCTCACCCCGAAGGGTGACTTCAACCAAAGGGACCTCGGGGGTACGGCAGAAGCATTTAAGGAGTCTCTGACATGTCGCCCACACACGCTACACGCCACCCCCGTATGTGCTTTGACACGCCAATGCCACCTACATCTTGTCATGTAGGGCTAGCCCTAGCCCATGGCCCAAGGAGCCTATAAGCAGCAGGAGGCCCCCACGCCCAGAAAGGACAGATTACATCTGACCAAACACGTGTCACGATCTAAACGGGCCTCCTCCCCCTATATATACCAGGGAAATGGTCTTAACAAGGGATCCTTTCCTCCTCCTTGAAAGAAAAACGCCACAAGGAAGAATCTCTGGCCCTTCGCATTCCCTCTCCACCTTCAAAACACTAACTTGGGCGTCGGAGGCTCCTTCCCGGAAAAAGACTCCGGGGACCTCCTAACCCCTATTTTCTGGGCATTTTAGGTAGACTCCCCTAGGAAACCTACACTTCAGGCGTTCCTCCACATCAGAAGTCCCTCTCGGTCACACCATGTCACCTGACGAAGATGCCGCTGGGCATCAGGTGACATGATTGCTCTATCAATTTTCATCACCGTATGTTACATCTGGTCCATCTGTTATTGGAATGCCAATTATTACTTTTCCATCATGTCTTTTGGACTCTGGTATTGAGCTTGAATACGGCCTATAAATCCCATAACTGTTTCTTCAAAATTTAAGTTTCTCGTATAGAGTTGTGGAAACTGGAAACTTGTATTCCTCCTTCTGTCTGCCTAAGCATTGGATGAATAATTTTCTCGTATTGGTTCACCCAACTTGGAATAAACATTACTTTATGGCTATTAAAAATTCTCAACAAATATACACATTCATTCATGTTCCTCGTTATGCATCCAACAATCCCAATTTGAATGCTCTCCTCCATAATTGTCTCACTGCATTGCTATTAGGACCATCCCTCAGAGCTTGGCCCAGGCCAACAATGCAAGGAAATGTAAAGTAAATGTGAGGGACTTGATTGAAAAATGAGAGTAATGTTGTATGTGCAAATTTTCATTTGAGTGAAAATTTCATTTGGGTGAAATTCTCACATCCGAGTGAAAGTGGCACATGGAAATGTATGTGAATAGTGATGTATGTGCTAAACCGAGAAGTTTCGGGTTTGTTGTGCACATGAAAAGTTAGTATGTTGATAATGCCGAGAAATGAAACTTAAGGACCTAATTGCACTCCTAACCGAGTGGTTATATTGAGCTTATGTTACATTAATGGGCTAATGGAGCCATGCAAATTAGTGTGAGGCCGAGAAGGATATTAGACCATTTTTAGCGCCATTTGGCAAGCATTCGGTTAATGAATGCTTCCACCCAAATTAAGCCATCATTTCGGTCAAGGATGCCTAAGTTTCAGGTTTAGCCGAGTCTTGGAGAAACGTAAGTGTTCTTGAGGAGTTCTTGCTGATTCGGTGCCAAATTGTTGACGAATTAAAGCTTGAAGGAGGATTCAAGCTTGGAAATTCTTGTTGTTGGTAATAGGTGACCTCGCACACTCATATACAAGCTTGGTCTTGAAGGATTCAAGCACAACTGAGAACATTCAAGCTCAAATTTGAGGTAGGATTCATGATTTTACTTGGATTCTTGATAATTCTTCCATGATCAAGTACTTAAAGCAACTAAGTGATGGTTACATATTGCTAAATGACCTTAGCTTGCTTGATGGGCATATTGAAGAGTTTCGGTCTCATGTTCTTTGACTAGCTAGTTGAGTTAATGGCATGTGTTAGGATTCTTAGTGAGTGAGGCTAGCTTGCTAATGAATTCGGAGCTCTAGTGGACCGGTGAATGAGTTTATGAAGATTAGTGTGCAACGATGCACATGAACACATGCTAGGGCTTCGGCCGAATGGGAATGGTGGTGTGTGAGTGTGTAATTTGTGTGCTTGATTGCTTGGTTGCGTGTGCTAACCAAGTATAGTTAGTGATTACGTTGTAGATGTCTCTGTTAACATGGAATGAATGTTGTATATCTAGTATTTTCTGTGTTTTATTGTCTTTCTCTGTAGGATTGGTGAGCAAGAGGGAGGTTAAGTCTCGGACTTAACTAAATAGACTCAATAAGAGTCGGTTTGTATAATGAATCCTACTGAGTAATGTACTCATGCCCATAAATATTTGTGTTTCAGGAAAAGATATAGAGCTTGAGTGATATTGTGCTTAAGTGGGTTGCTTGTGTGTGTGCTTATTAATACCTTCGTGCTCAAGGTATGTGCAACCTTGTCCTTGGCTTGGAATTGGTTAAAATGTGCACAAGTCTTATGCCTATAGTTTCGGCCGAAACTTATGTTCCAAGTTTTGCAGGCTTGGTTAGTGCTACTCACCAACATCTAGGTGGACTAGTGCTGTAGTGTGTGCTTCTCTATGGCACACTTAGGGTACTCTTTGGAGAGTAAGGTTCCTTGGGTTGTAAGGCATAATTTGGTGAGTTTGGACAATGGGGCAAATCTTGGCATGTGGCCAAGTTAGGTGTACTCTTTAGACTACTTTTGTGTACATGTATGTAGTCTCGAGTTCACTTAGGTTTTGTTGTATCTTGTGTACTTTTGGACACCAAATTATGCTCGGATGATGTTGGTTTGGATGTGTATATGTTGGAGGCTTTTACACCAAGTTATGACATGTTCTTTTGATGAATGATGTGTTTGTGCTCCAAACCCCTTGTGAATTATTCTAGGCTGAGAGCTCATATGCATAATAAACTTGATTTTCAAACCTTATTGGATTGTAGGCTTCTTTGTTGCCATGCATTTTAGCACACTTGAAAGTTCACACATCTGAACACTTTACTATACAAGTGTGTGTCATGCTTATATTGCAAGTTATCTATTATTGCCTTGCTAGACATGCAAGTTATGGATTTACAGCCTTGCTTGTATTGCAAGTTAGTGGTTTGGGCCTTGCCTTATGCTGCAAGAAAGTAAATAGAACTTCCTATGAGCCTCCTGGGCCACCTCCCAGGCCCATAACTTAAGAAAATAAGACTTAAAGCCCATTACAGAAAGTTGGCTGAATTAATTGTGGTTATTAACACTTACAATTAAACTTGTTTGATAACTTTCTGGGTAGTTGTTGGTGAGTAGCACTGAGTGTGCATGGGCTGGGGCTTGTGTAGGGTGTAACAATTGCCATAGCTTCCTTTTGATTAGGAGCAAAATTTTTGAACTCACTTATCAAAACTTCCACTTGATTAGCTAAAGCTAAATAAGCATTAAAATTTTAAGCTACAATTGCTCTACTTGGTTAAATTTTTTATGATGATTGCCATTGATATTTATTTAAACCCTTACCCTCAATGAAATCCTATGTAACTTCAGGTGTCTTGTTATTCAGAGTACTACCAGCTATTGCCTTGATCATTTGATTGGAATCATAATTTAGACCATTGTAAAATGTTTGCACTTGCGTTCCATGTAGGTAATCCATGATGTGGACACCTTTTCAACAAATCCTTGAAAATTTCCCAAGCTTCACATAATGTCTCAGAATTTATCTAAGTAAAAGCAGAAATATCATTACAGAACCTTGCACTTTTAGCTGGAGGAAAATACTTCAATAGAAACTTCTAGCCAAGAGCATTCCAAGTGGCAATAGGACTACTTGGAAGTGAAGTCAACTATTGCTTAGCTCTTCTTCTTAGTGAAAATGGAAACAACCTCAGCTGAATGCTATATTCACTAACTTCATTAATTTTGAAAGTGATCCTCAAGGACATCTTCAATGTAAGACATGATGGACCTCTGGCGATGCTTCGCCTGAGTGGAGTATGCAACAATTGAAGAACATGGGTTAGAGGGTCCTCGGAGTACTTTTTTGAGGAGGGACTTTCGATGCCCAAGTTAGTATATAAGAAAGAAGTTGCTGAGAATAGAATCCAAATAAGAAGGGCTCTCATAAGTTGTATTACCTGAGAGCCTCCCAAGCATTTATAGGAGGCTTCTAGGGAGAAAGGCCATTTTCCCTAGTCAAAGCATATTGGGACACGTGGTAAGCCAAATTAATTCACGTTCGATCCGTACCTCGGGGAGAGGTGCCTTTAGTTGTTTATGGGTAGTTATGCTTAGGTAAAAGGCTAGGGGTGTGTGGACGTTCCTTATCAGTGGTCCTGCTAGTTGTTCATTTGTCATTTTTCCTTACAACCCATTGGGGACTTAAGGACCCCTTCAGAAGTAAAGTCTTCTCCGATGGTGGCTGGAGGAATCCTATTGGAGGCATAAACCATGTTCAGGAGTTGTGAGCCTACCCTTTAGCCTTGGGACTAGTCTTATCCCTTCTAAACCCCAATTAGTGTATCGCACTATGCACCTTGGGACTAGTCCTATCTCTTCAGCCTACCCTTCAACTTTGACCAATCTCGTAAATCATGAGCCCTTCCTTTTGAAGGCACTAGGGTCACATGAAATGCTCTAACTCTGGGCTTTAACATGCTTAACCAATATCCTCACCGACTAGGCTTCCAACTCTTGACTTTTCTCTATTATGTTAAATACGGTAAGTATCGGGGTCACAAAATAGACATCTAAGCAAAATTGTACCTATAGTAGACTGGGAACTTTAGACTATTAATAAAAGTACTCAACTAGGTGGGAGATTGCTTTACATTATGGCTACTTGTGAATTAACTCTCGACTAGTCATAGTGAACTTTCCCTTATGGGCGCTCCTCAAACACTAACCCATAGGGTTGAGATAAAACATCCCCTTTCTACCATCACTTGGTCATTTCTGACCTGTTAGTTCAATGTTTTACTAATTTACTTGCACTAACATAAAGCGCCAAATGATCACCACAGCATCCTTGGTTCTACTTAAGACTTGGTCCTTTACCTACTCAGCTAGTTTCACTAGTCGAGTCTCTCTTCTTCCATAAGTAAACTTGGTGACCTTGGACTCCACTTAACCTTGAGAAGATGACCATAAGTCACCAACTATCCCTAAGTCCATGGCAGTCCTTCCTATTACTTGCGTCCTCTTATTACCTTTTGGCAGTCAAATCGAACCGTAGCAATGACTTTACTCTATTAGCCCTACCCTAGGGTTTATAGCTAGCAAATGAATAAACCTATCCATCTACTTACCCCTGGATGAGTTCCTTGTATTCTGCTTCCTTGCATGGTTACTTCCTGCATTCAATGGTTAGAAATAAAAATTAATACTTACCTAGTTACCTTTGTAGCATCTGACTGAATTGCTCCATTGCTTGGTTACTTTAAGGCACTCATCCATTCAACTAGCCAGTCATTCGCTATCAACTAGGCCACTAAACTAACTCATGTAAGAAGACAACCTATGGAACTCTGGGATGTTTCCAATCTAAGCCATTTAGGCCTTTACTTATGTGGTTTCATGCACTAGCAAGTAGGTCCTAGGATGACAGGAATTAACCTAATACTCAGTGCATCATTAGGTTCATAAGGCACTTCGGTTAGCCCTTAACCTTGCTCAAAATTACTACCCAACAAGCCAAAATAAAACTATGCTAGTAAACTATTGCTAGAACTCGAACAAAGTAACTAGACTACTAGTGAAAGGTTAAAGACTTACCTCACACTAGCCATTCACTGTCCACGAGTTTATTATGACTACCCATCACACCTGGCTTGTGGCTGCCTACTTTGACCACTTGACTAATCAAAGCAAAACCTGAACTACTGCTCTGCTACACTAGGTCGACTCCTTGTGGCAACAACTATTAGGGACAAACTTCCTAGGTTGGCCTTAACTTAACTAAGCCTAAATATGAGACTAGTCCGATGACCACTCGGACCGTTGATGACTGTTTCCTAGGTGCAAGGCTTAAAGCCATGTGCTCCTTACACCCAGGGCATCAGGCCCTCTTCCTCATGATCCATTCTTGCTCCTTGGTCTTAGGTTAACTTTCACACTATGGGCATGTTGCCCATGCTCCTACTAGGTTGGATATGCCAACCTCGACCTCATAGTCTCGTGTCTTTAACTTTTCTAACTATCTTTTGAGAGCTACTATATCCTACACCAATTGCCAATGGCCACCTTGATGATTGTCAAGAACCTTCGTATGCTAGCTCAAGGCCTCAGGCAGCTTGGCCTCAAGCTCCTACTCTCGATGGAAAAGTACGAGAGTGCTACTCTTGTTGCTTTGTATGTTAGTACTGTGCCCAAAAAGTCAATCATGAGATGATTGTATTTTTTGCACATTGAGTCATGATATATTATTAAGGCATTAATCTAGCAATTATGTTTGTTGTTTTGTTTCTACGTAACGTAACAAACATAATTGTAACCCTAGAATAATGATATTCTTAAACGTCCCTGGTCTAGTATTATTGTGGAGCAAATTGCAATAATACATAACGACTAGCATATGTGGAGACTAATATGAGATATGTAGTCTACATATGGGTACAAGTTGGAGAACTTGTGTACTGGACGACCCACCATAAGAACACTACATGGATCGTTATATGAGTGTCATAAGTGATTCTCATAGTGATCATGGTATATGTAGTCCTTTGATCTAAGGTCATCAAGGTTCCCTACATGTGAGTCACATACTTTGATACTTTCCTTTGTTGCTCGTAATTGAGTGAACTTGAAGGAGGTCATTGGGTTTGTCACATATCATGCAGAGAGATTTGTATGACCAAGATGGGATCTGTCCCTCCTATGTAATGGAAGTGATATCTTCGGGCCCCTTGATAGAGTGAGACTTAGAAAATGCATGGCCATACTCAGATGAGTTGATATACGATATCAATGTCATCAATTTAAGTTGGTCTACTCTGTAATCAAGAAACCAAAGATTGGGCTATACGAGAGTGACACATTCCATGTCTCGTGCTTAGTCTTGATATCTTGGACAAAGGGACAATGGCATATATTGGTGATGATCATAAAGGTTTAGTTAAATCACCGACAATCTTGTCACTTGGGTAGTAATGATGTGTTGCTAGACACCGCTCATTGCTTATGATCATAAATGTGATTTATGATCATTGCCAACGTGGCAAGAGCCTATTGGGTCACACATATAGAGCTATTTGGATCATTAGAGTGCATGGGCTAATAATTTGGGTTTTGGTTTCACAATAATTTCGTATTAATAATGGGCCCAATAGTTGAGCCATTATTAAGCCTGAAATTAAAGCCTAATTGGATTAGGGCTTTGAAACCCATTAGGCCTAGAAGTTGACTCTCACTATAAATACAACTTTTAGTGAGAAATTTGAAGCTTCTTTACCTAGCCTCCTAAAAGGACAGCCACACTCTTCTGTTGCAATTCCTTGGAGGACGCAAGCTAGCACAGCGAGCACAAGAGAAACGCATCTGCCGGGACATGGTAGAAGCGTGGTGATCTCGAGAGGCTCGTGTGGATACCATAGAGAGCTTGAACATGTCAACTGTTTAGGTTTTGTGATTCGACTTTACAGTTGGGTGAGAGATCTTAACCGAAAATTAGGTATGAAAATTTTTGAACACTCGGTTTACCCCGTTTCACCTGGATCCTGGAGTGTTTCGGTTAAATTTCGCTATGCTTGTTTGCCTCCCGAAACCCAACATTGTAGCCTACATGACTAAGTGTTTACCACATTGGTCAGCACATCCTCAACTCTTTTCGGTGTTGCCTAACCCATTCAGGTTTATGGGTTCAAGTTTTGGATCTTTTGGAGTAATCTACCTGGCCCAATGGTACTCCTCATCTTGGAGGATTCTAAATCCTCCTGTGTAGCCTCCCTCATGATTGAGGTCCAAAACAACTTCCTAGGATGGTGATCACATCCTAAGTGCTTGCTCCAATGTCTTGCCCTACCTTGGTTCAAGCCAAACCAACTACCCCAACATTGCCACACTAGATTGCTATGATCCATTCCCAAACCTTACCATCTAAAAGCAACTTGACCTAGTTTCACCATTGCAACCTATAGCCAAAGTCAGACAACATCTTACAGGTGTTCGTTAGTACTAACTGTCGTAGCACATGGACAATCCACTAGATCTCAGTTCCTAGCCCCCAATAACCATGACTAAGCTCTGATATTAAACTGACACAACCCTTTATTGGCCTGCCCAAGAAGTCTATGAGAACTTGTCCCACACTAGTCACAATTGGCTAATTGATTATGTGCACACTAGTTAAAACCTTTATGCATCTAGTTAGTTAATCTTACTATGCAATCATGCATGAGTAATGCTTTGACTTGATCAATAAAATAAGCAAATGATACTTAAACCATTTCCATGGCATTTCATTAAAACTTGACATCAAAATTTTCAAAGCATACAAAGCATTTATGTGGTTAACTACATATAATCAACCACGTGTGAACATCCAGGCAAAGGTAGACCGTGCTCACACCGAAGAGCAACTCTAGAGTACATTACTCATACATGAACATTGGAGGCAAACTAGTGTATGAAAACTATACACTGAACCATGCGACTGAGACCCATAACTAAGCTTCCATCTTAGAGCAAACTCCTAGTGGCTAGCCTCGAAAGCCCTCCCCTGTGCTTGACTAGTCTCTATCAGCCAAAAGACAATTATCGTTAGTACTATAATGCAACCAACCAACAAACCACAAACTAGAATAATAAAGATTCAAATAAATTGTATACCTTGTCATGAGCCTAGCTTAACAACCCTTAATGGTTGCCGGCCTTACAGAAGCTATCTGCACATCAAAGACTAAGGAAGTTAGAATCAATGATTCTCAATAAGGGATCCTTCAACCTACAAGAAAAATACTAAGGGCACACATATATATGACATATGAAATCTATTGTGTGTGCTTGCAATCTGAGGCCTAACATATGGACAGACATTTAAGTCCCTTAGCTCCCTTCCTCTTCTTAGTCCTCTCATAGGTGTCACTCCATGCTTAACGAGTTCTGGCCCCTAACTTGTTCCTAATAAGCCCTAGCTTACTAACATAGTAACTTTAAACTTCCCTTCATTATTGTGAACGTGAACATGGTGGATGCACCTCGCTCAAGGAACTCACTAGGTGTACTAAGCCTCCACATAGTAGCTTAAGTCCTTAGACTTGCCTACGTTACTTGTGTACTAAGCTTCCACCTTAAACCCTTACCAAGAGTGCACTAGGCTTTCACTTGCACCTCAAGTAACCTTGTTTAGGCTACAAGTGCACTAAACCTTCACTCAAGGCACATACCTATTCACCATCACCTAGTTCACCCTAGTGGAGTGGCAATGACAATGGTTGGACTCATTCCCTAGGTTCTTTAGAACCCACCTAGGTGAACTATAGTTTCCACATTGGGACCTAAAACCCAAAGGTCCAACTAAGCTCCCGATGGTACTAAACCCTTTACCTAACTAATTAATATGGCCAAATATACCCTCACTTTGAAAATAAATAAAGAAAAACCTAGGCATATTCAAGATTAGGGAAGGCATGGAAATAATATTACTCTCTCTTAGCTTCCCATGAAAACTTGAATCACCTGAATTGGATACCCGAGCAAAAAGTTATGGTGAAAATACTACAACATGTCAATGCTGTCGACTATTGGCACCTAGGCACCAGAGGCCACTTTTCCTTGAATTCCAAATGGGGTCCTGGGCACTATAGCACCACCTGGTGCCTAGCCTAAACCTTCTCCTTCATGCCTATGGCTCTTTAGGGGCTTCCAATGCCTCCCAAAGGCCATAAGAATGCCTCCACTTACCTTAAACCTGCATGCACACATGCACTAGGCTACAATGCACCATTCAAACCAATCCTATGGTGTCCATAAACACCACACAAGTCATTAAAACATCACTAGTCCAACATGTTCATCATCATCCACTAACCAATACCATTCAAAAAACTACTTCAATTCTACCACAAGCAAGCTATGAATGACATCAAATATGCATGAATCATGAATCCCTTACCTTAATTAACCTTGAATTAGCTCAATCAAGCAACCACAAACCAAGAACTTCAAGTCCAAAGGTTTCACTAAGGTTTCCTAGGTTCCAAGCAAAATACAAGGCATATGGCACCAAATTAACACTAACCCAACAAAACCCAAGCTCTAATCAACTTAAGAAACAAAAAAATTTCAAGAGACAAGGAGTCCCTCATGAGTTCAAGCATGCCCAAGCTTGAAAATGCCCTAACAGCGTCAAAACATGAAAAAAAAAAGTGCAAAGCAAGCCCCCTCCCACTTGTGCACCAAGAAAGCTCACCAATTTCACTAAGAAACCAAGAATTTGGAGTGAAATGAGTAAGAAATGGAAGGGGGAAAGAAGGGCTGGGAATTTCAAGTGGAAGGGATGAGGGAATAGTAAAATCCTCATCTCTTCCAACCATTTTTAAAACAACAAAAGCTTTACCCCCAAACTTTTTTAATTTTTACAAAAATACTCATTCCCCAAATAATAACTAGGTAATTACATACTTAAGCAAAACTTTCTAACTTGGGCTTTGGGTTTTAAAAGTTTCAGTTTTACACCCAGGACTCATCCCAACCATTTTGCCGTCGGGCAAAGCTTAGTGGCATAAACCACTTGAAACCCACTAAACCTTTAATAACATACTTGGTTTTGCTAATTCATCTCTAATTAAGGCATTTAAACTAGGGATTTATGAAATTACCTTGCTCATCGAGCATTTCGCTAGGAGGTCTATAACAGATAGACTTCAGTCTCTAAGGTTGGTTAAGCTAATACCCGAGGGTAGTGATTCACCTTTTCCAAGGTCAGCTGTACTAGCATCGGAGAATTGTGCTGAGCCTTCTTCCAATGCTAGTCATATGACCTACCGAGGGTGGTGTCAGGGCCACTAATCCAAAGGTCCAATGAGTGATAGCCCTTCAGCCATCAGAAAGTATCACATATCTCCAAAAAACGAGCAATGTGAGCATTAGGATCCTCATCCACCAAACCATTAAATTGAACATAATTTTGCCCCATTGGAATAATATTCAGTTTTATCTCAAAATTGTTGGCATTCACAGGAGGTTTAACAATGCTTGATTCTGTCCCTTCAAGACAGGGCTTAGTATATTCAAACATAGTCCTTGCTTGATTATTCTCTTCCATGATTGGTTGCTTTTTATTTTCCCATTGTTACACTACCTAGGATAAAATGGGTGTGATTCAGTACCCTTTGTGAAATGAAGTTTTCTCCAAGTTCTATCAATTTCTTGATTGGCTTCAAGCACTTCATCGGGATGGCTACAAGTCATGCACCAATTTTCCTACAAGAAAAGAACAAAAAATAAGTAAACTAAAAATTCAAAGAAAAATAGTGTAATAAAAAATGGCTTGATTAATAAAGATCAATCTTCCAAGTAGCAATCTTAACAATTGTTCCGTAGCAACGGTGCTAAAAACCTGACATGTTTTTCTGGTTCACAAAAACTCTTCCCACTATACTAATGAATATTGTGAATGTATCAAATCTTTCTATACTTATAAATATGTGAACTAATAGGTAAGTGCACCTATCATCAAAGTATAGCAGTGGCAAGTATCAAAATCATTTTTCCCAGAGAACAAAGTTGTCTACCTACTCAATATTTCTCCTTATTATCTAACTAACAATTAAGAGGGTTGTTTGCTAATTAACTATGAATTAACTAAACTCACCAATGCAATAAAGATAACTAAGCAACCAACTACAAACAGCAAAAACCAAATCAGACAACAATAATAAGATATGTCATACTTAGAATCGAATCCTCTTAGAAATCTATTTTGTTATTCTTACTTTGGTTTAACAAGCTTATGATTAACTTGAACCGTGGAGAATTACCTAAACTAGATTAGCTCGCTATTATTCCTATTCACTAACCCTTATTCTTAAGTCACTGATAGGGTGTCTAGTCCTGCTTCCTAAGAATGCATTAATAGTCTTACAAACCAACTACTGCGTTCCACCCTAGTTCGGAGGTATTATATCATACATATTATTCTGGCTACAGTAATTCCCCCTCTACCCAACGGTGATCCATAGTAAACATATTGGTTACTACCTACAATATGTTCATCATCCCACATTGAATTAATAGGCTGAAAAATAAACACAATATCACCTTAAGGTTTATCTACTCTAATTATGAGAATTTAGTTTATTGTGCTTAAAAATAAACACAATAGAAACAAAGAAAAGCTAGGAAAAAAAGTGTCCATCTCTGAATTACTTCTTCTCCAATGAATCCTTGATCTAATGAAGATTAAGTGGTTTTGATCATCAGAACTGCCTTCGACAACCTTTTTTTTTTTTTTATCAAAACTTAACATTTTTCTATGTATTTTTTCATCTTTCTTTTCTCTCTCCCTTCCCCTTTTTTGTTTTCTACCAAATTAACTTGATAAAATCCTAACAACAGGTAAACATGGTTTGTGTCATGACTGTGTTTAACGTAGTGTTCAATTCCTTAAACGTAAAAATCATGTACTTTAATGACACTGTTAGGAACATGGGCATGACAACTAATATGCACATGTTTGGCATGAACATGGGCGTGCACCAAGCCATGTCTAACCTAATTTTTTCCCAAACTTACAATTCAGCTCCAATACTTGCACGAAATCCTTTGTAATTCAAATATAGTTGAAATATGAAATAAAAATAAAATATAAACTAATTAAGCACCAAAATCTACTAAAAACATATCAAAAAACAAGCAAATATCAAGAAAAAATTTATAGAAAACATGTACAAATATAAGCATATCAAAGAGTGGCCTCATGAAGTTTTTCCTTGCTTTCGAGTATAGATATGATTGTTTTTTAAGATCTAGAACCAATTGTACTTACGAATTAAGAGTTCAAAACTCCTCCCAATTTTCTAGATGAAGCAACCTCAATATTTCTTCACCGGTTGCAATCAGCTTCCTCCATCTGCATCAATGACTATAAGAGAAAACCCATATAATAAGTATAAAAGAGATAAGTGGGAAGTAAATTCGTTTATCATTTTTAAGATATTTATATTTATTGCAAATTTTTTGTACTATTTTACCATCATTTATTTTGTCTATTAATTTATTTATTAGCATGTTCAAGAATACCCCTATGCACAAAATTAATAAAAAGAAGACAAAAGGAACTCTATAATAACAGACTTGAATATTATATTTTCTTGTAATAGATGTAATCACCTTGAGATTTATGAGCATTTCTTCCATGAGAGTGACTTTTTTCATAGTTTGCATGCCCTTGTCTCTTTTGTTCGCCAGCGTCATCAAGAATTTGCTACATGTGAAAATGAACGTCTGTCATTACTTTTTAACATGGACCTATATCACCTTTCCATCCAGCAAGATGCATTTTCAACCTATAAATGCCTCCACTCCATAAGTCTTTTTGCAAAAGTTGTATGTCATTGCTTTTTTAATTATCTTGGGCAATTGTTTCACTAACTTGTGCCTACGTAGGATTATTCTTCAAACATGCTGCTTGGTTATGGATGTTGGCTTCACTAGTGGAAGTAGTAATTGGATTACGATGGCTCATAATTATGCAAATTATGGAAATGCGAAGCACATTATCTAATATACTTAGGAAACTGAAAAGATTAACTTTTGTTAGATTTTTTGTGTACTGTAACTAATATGACAAAAGTGGCATTTTGGTTGAAATCAATTTGATAATTTATTTTTGTAATAGGCGAACATGATTACTTGGGAGAATATTGATAGGTAGATAATTGGAGTTTAAGGTTATATCAAGTATAAGTTTACTTCAATTTTGATAGTGGATTGTTTTTTACTGATTTTACACTTTAGTTTGTCTCATATTTTAATGTTAGTGAGGTATGAGGTTTGTTGCAATTTTTTCGCTCTTGTTACTTATGAAGGAATTACATGACAATCTGGCTTGGTATAATTATTAGTGCTCGATCTTTAAGATATCTACTAAGTGAAGTTTGATCTATTAAAAAAAACAAGAGGCATAGACATGTTTAACTTATAATATATGAAAGTAAAACAAATGAAAAATAGGCAAATCAAGACACAAGGTGCAAAACAATAAAAGTGATAAAAAGGCAAAAACAAAAGCAAAATGGATGAAACACAAAGAAAGCCAAAAAAGGGGAAAATGAAATGAAATCTATATATTGTACAGTGCACACTGGTTAGAGACAAAAATGGATGATGGTGCCTTGCGCTATTGTGAAAAATTCTTTGGGTGTCGGTAGGTAGTGCATAGTACCCCTTGATGAGCCTTAAGTACTGAGCAGAGTAATAAGTAGGACGGCAAGCACAACTATCATCCTTCTCCCTTGAAGAATCAAATTTCCAAACTCTTTCTCCTCGTCTCACACATACTTTAAAGTCAAACTATACAAACACAAGTTTTTTTACTTTTACTCTTATATTTTTTATTTTTTACAATTCTTAAATAATTATTTCAAACTGCATATTTATTCTAATTTGACAGTTCACTAGTTCCAAAGTTCAGTAGGTTTTTCCTGTCCAACTTTGAGAACACTAGTTTAGGGTTAGCATTAAGGGTTATGGTTAAGGTTTATGTTTAGGATATAAAGTTTAGGTTTATGATTTATTGTAAAAGTTAGGGTTAGGATTTAAGTTTACAATTTAAAGTTTAGATTTACGTATATGATTTATGGTTAGAATTGAGGTTTTAAGGTTAATGAAAGGGTTAAGGTTAAGGTTTTGGGTTCAGGTTTAGAGTTTATCGTTTAGATTTAGGGCAAGGCTTCCAATTTTGGGGTTTTATTAAAGTATTGGGTTTAGAGTTTGTGTTAGGGTTTGGGGTTTAGGTATGAGGTTTAGGGTTCATGGTTAAGAGTGTTTAATGTTTTAGGATTTCAAGGTTTAGGGTTTGTTTAAATAATTTACCATTTTAATGTAAATGATGTATTTGCTAATTCTAGAACTGTTTAGAGTTTGAATTCATAATTTTACAAATATTTGGTAAATTTTCAAAAATTTCAAACATGTCTATATATACTTTTAGTTACTATTTGTAAATTTTCAAAAAGTAGTTTCTGATTATTCAAAACATAAATACTTAAAATGAGTTTTAATATAACTTACCTAAGATTAGGAGAATGAATCCTATTATAAAACTGTGAATGATGAAAAGTGTTTTGTTTATCATCATATTGGAGAGATATATTCTACATTCCCCACATTTCCTATTAAAGGATTTTGTGTCAATTACAATTGTCGTAGTACTGTTGTTGCAAGATTGTAGCAATGATGCAATGATTTATAAATCATAAAAAGAGTCATCATAGAATTTTCATAAGTTTAGTGCTTTGACAAGTCAACCATGGACTTTGTGGTGATTGTGTGATGGTTCTCTTCTGCAATGATTTTAATTGTCGGACGCAGACATCGAATTTGCCCCATTCTATTGTAGTGAATTGGACAATTTGTCCCTAAACTATACACCAAAATATAAATTTCTCCCTAACTTAATAATACACTCCCTTCGTTTTGCATTAATCGACCCTTTTACTTTTTTGTACTAAAGTTTGACTTGAACAAATTCATGTTAATATGTATTAAAAAATTCTTAAAAATGATATTTAGAAAATATGGCCTTTAAAGTTTCATTTTCATATAAAATATTCAGATTTTTATAATAAATTTTGAAATAAATAAAAATCATAAATTAATTACTATGAATAGTAAAAAGGTCAGTTTTTATGAAATTGAGGGAGTAAAAAATTTGTCCTTCAAAGTAACATTTTGTTGAAAAAGTTGGCCTTTGATTTACAAATTTTCATTAGACACCAAATTGATAAATATAAAGGTTCGTATTTGATATTCATCAGAGACTCCCTCCATGCTATTTTCTTTGCTCCATTTGATTTTTTTACACAGTTTGACTTGAATTTGTTTATATTATTGTTTGCTAGAAAAAATTTAAAAAATATATTTAAAAACTATAGATCTTAATTTATCATTCATACACAAAGATTTTTCATATATATACTAAAATGTTGAAAATAAAAACATCCTTGATTAATTGTTGAAAATTGAATTGTGTAAAGAATTTGGGATAGAGGGAGTATACTTTATAAATTATATGAAATAAAATAGTTAAAATAAAAAATTTATTTCATATAGCATGTTACTATCATAGTTTTAAATATTGATAAATTGAATAGTCAGTATAATTGATAGGTAAAGTGATCTGGTATGCTGGGCCCAAGAGCTTGGCGAACATCAAATTGTGGTTCTACATACGAAAACAATGTTAGAGCCCTGGGATGTGCTCCTAGGGGACGCTCAAGTTAGCTTTCCATTGAGCAGTAGCAGGGAGAAGGAGAGGAAAGCAAGAATGTCGTACATCGGGATTGGTAGAGGGTTTAAATAGTTGGGGTGTGCTCTGAATAATTCACCTTTGGAATAAAAATCCTATAGCTTAAACTGTATTTATGGGATACAACTTTTTTCCAAGAAGGAGTTCCCTTTGGGGTTTGTTTGGGCCATTAAAAATGGCCTAGTGTCGAGACTTCTAGATTTAGGCTTCCTAGGCCCGTTCCTACAAATAGGTACCCCTTATGAGGGAATGTGGGTTTAGGGCCTCACTTGGGTGCATTGTCATACCTCTCCTATAGAGGTGGTGAGAACCCCTTTCTTTCTTGCCATTTTGTTGGTGTACTTAGGCAATGTTGTTTAAGGTAAGGGTGCGATGTTCATCTTTCTTCATCATATTTAGATAGTAGGTTCTTGTCCTTTTTTCCTACCCATGTTTTAGTTTTTTTTTCTAGGTGTCTGCCATTCCGCCACCTTGTTACCACAGTAGAAGCCCTAATGTGTTCATCCTTCTTTAATTTTTTTTTTTGGCCTAACAATGTTGTTGCCAACCTATCCAATGTGAAGGCCTTCAAAGATAGAGGTCCATAAGTGGGAAGCAAAAGAAAAGATGTGTTTTTTGTGACCACGGACTAGCTCCAAGCAGGGCTTTACTTCCCTCTACATCCACTGGTAAAGTAGATCTGTGAGCACCACCAGATTATGCCATAATAGTTGATGCCAAACTTATTTTTCCAAATCAATGACTTAATCATCTACTATAAGCTAGGTGGGGTGTCTCCCCAGCTGGTGGTCTTCCTCTAATTTTACATACTGGAGTAGAAGAAATATGCCACCATTTTCCACATCGCCCCATCAACCAAGGTAGGAACCAATCTTTTGCCTTTGTATCCTACAAGGATTCAAGGTTGAGGTAGAAGTAGCACTTCTTCTTCACACTAGATGAGTAGGCATGGGGTTTATCTTGTAAATTTACAAACATTCCTTGGCATGCCTTGGTTGGGAAGCTGCCTATACATAAGGGTTCAGAGGGCCATTGCTCACTTCTCGGGTTGGCCCACTGGCTGGAAGAAGTAATGGGGAACAACATTTTTTTGTGTTGTTTGCCATTCATAACACAAAATGGACAAGACCACCTTTAGGTAGGCAGGTATCAGTAAGGGCCACCAGTCATACCGAAGAGTAAGGGATTGTAATTGGGAAGAGGGTTAGGAAGGAAGGCTAGTAAAGGCCTATTGGGTTGCTACCAAAGGGCCCTCCGCCAAATAGTTGTGCTCTAGCCGCTACACTTTCCATGCTTTATTTTGCACATGGTTATGGTATCTAACCAAGTTTTGCTTTCTGCAAAAAAGAGTAGCCATGCCAAAGATTTTTTGAAGAGGCACAAGGCCATTGTTGGTGCCCTGGCAAATGCCCGTAACGCCAACATACTCCCTATCAACACTGCACATGCTATAGGGGCCCCATCGTCCAAGCCGCCATCCAAAGTTGTGGAACTTCCTAAGCCCCCCCCCCAGAGGCCTAGCTAGTCCGTAAGAGGACAAGGCCAACTAGCCTTCCTAGAGATTGTGCTTCCTTCGATAGAGCTAATGGTAGGGCATTGTTTTAGCACTTTTTCCATGCTGACTTTATAGACTTAGGATCATTTTGTGCTAACTGTGGGTGTTTCCATCTAGACATTTTAGAAAAGTGAACGGCATTGTTTGAGAATCTTCTTATTGGAGACCTAGTAACTTTTCAAAAGTAGAAGGTAACACTGAGGCCTTCAAAGGATGAGCCTTTGAAGACCTAGTAACTTTTCAAAAGTAGAAGGTGACACTGAGGCCTTCAGAGGATGAGCCTTCTATTTTGCCTCTTAGCCCCGCTAGGGTTCTGGCGGGGGAAGTTCCTGAGAAGGCCCCATTTGCTCGATGGTGCCTGCCTGAACTAAAGCTGGATGAGCACTTCCAGCCTCACAACTTGATCCTTACATGAAGTTAAGCATAGTAGAAGCTGAAGGGGAATGTGCATGACCAGGTCTTTGACCCCTTGTGGACAGTAGGGATAGGCAAATTAATCCTTGAGGATTGATCTAACATCTACTATATCTTAATATCAGGGTTGACAACCTTCAGGGATCAATAGTTTTTGGCTTATCCCACTCAGGCGGAAGGGGGCCAACTGATGAGTATGGGCTGTAGCCTTCTTCAGGTACACTCCTTTATTTTTGGTGCTCAAGGTGTTATTTTGCTGACTAAAAAAATCTGAGTTCGGCAGGGGACCATCATCACCTATGGCTTAGGGGAATGATGGGTGGCTCTAGAGAAGGCCCTTTAATTTGAGCTTGAGGCATCACATGAGAATGCTAGCTTTCTTCAGTTGGAGCTGAGCAGCAAGCAGAGCACCAATGAGGTACTTGCAAAAGACATCAAGCTGGAGAAGGAGGCTAAGGAGGTGATGGAGGATGTCACCAAGGAGTTAAAATTGAATGTGGGGGAGTAGCGAAAGGCTTTGAAGCAATCTCTGGAGAAGGAATCTAAGGCTCGAAAGGAGGTTAATCACTTGACAGCCTTGCTGAAGGCAGCAGACTCTAAGATGAGTGCTGTCGAGGTCACTCTGCAAATGGACAAGGGCACTTTATTAGGCCCAAGGACCATTATGGGTAAGGCCAGTGCAAGTTCGGTTGCTTCTATAATGCCCCTTGTAGAGTACAATGAATAAGTTGGCTTGGTTGGGCGTGATGGCCATTTATAGTACCGGCATCATCGAACCAAAGCCAATGCTTGCGTGAAAAAGCTTAGCTTACTTGTCCTGTAGGTGGAGAAGGGGCTTGGAATGGCTTCCATTTTATAATTCAAAGAAGGCTTTCTTTTCTACTACTTTCAAGCCGATCGAGTAAATCCAAACCTTGGTTTTCATTTCTCTCAGCTTACGTGAATCTGGGTATAGATTATAAGTCTTGGCCGAATGAAGGGAAGCTTGGGATTTGTACCTTCAATGAAGATGAGCTGACAATAGAACTTGACGAACCCCTTTTTCTAGATGAATTTTAGGAGCCTTCACTATTAACCCCTATCCCCCCATTCTTGCTTCTATTTCTTTGAAGTCCTTCACTTTTTGTTTATTGTAAAAGAGTTTTTTTGTAAAGAAATTTTTTAATGAGAAGTTTATTATTTTGCAATGCCTCTATCTTTTGTGAATGATTGCAATGTTTAGTGACTTATATTATGATGATTTTTACAAGTAAGGGCCCCTCGTAGTAGGGCCTCATTAAATGATCTCAAGTGCTTGAGAGAGTCAAGAAGCCTTGTTTTTATGTGATAAGAATGCAACACGCTAGAGGAGTGCATCTTTATTTTTAAGTAATCAAAGTAGATAATGTGAAGTGATTCTTTCTATGATAGTCTAAACAAAGTAAGGAGACAAGTCATCTGAATGATAGTTTCTAGGTAGCTTTTTTCTATCCAAAGTTGCCGACTCATAGATTCTTTCCTTGAGCTTCCTTGTGACTCGGTAGAGTCCATCCCAACTTGGTTTTACCCCCACCCAGCCCCCTCCCCTCGGGTGCCCTGGATTTCTTCCAGTCAGTTCAACTTTGATAAGGGCCAAACCCCCAACTTGAATATTCTTTTATTCTATCCTTTGATCGTGAGTTAAGGTAGTTTGCTATGTAAAGGCCCTCATGCGAACACTCGCATCCTCCCTAAGTTCTTCTAGTAAGTCCAAATTTCCCTCCAGGGTTTTTTCATTTTAAGTAGGATCATAGGCTTTGGTTCTCAAGGTAGGCAAGAGATTTCCATAGGCATGTGGGCATTGGTTCCATAGGTGATTATGAAAGGTGACTCTCCTGTATGCCTTCAGCAAGTCATACAGTATTCTGACAAAATGCTTAGTAATTCCTCCACCCATCTGCCTCTTACCTTTCCTAATCTTTTTTCTAGACCTTTTTTTATTGTCCTATTGGTGACTTCTACTTGCCTGTTGGACTGAGGATGATAAACAGGGGAAAAGTTGAGGTGGGTGCCTGTGTCTTCAAAGAATTGTTAAACTTATTGGTTGTCAAACGACTTTCCATTATCAGTAATAATGGCTCATGGACACCCAAAATGGCAAATGATATTCCTCCACAGGAATTTAGTGATTTGGGGGGCCTATGATAGAAGCTTGAGACTCCACTTTTACCAACTTGGTGAAGTAATCTACCTTCACAATATACCATTTAACTTGCCCTGGGTCCAAGGTAGTGCTCCAATCAGATCTAACCTTTACATAGCAAATGGTTAAAGGTCCACTGTTAAGGAGGTACCAGTGGAGGGCAGCCTCTGTATTCTTGAATGGAGTTGACAATTATGGCACATATAGATGAACTCCTTGGCATCCCTTCTATTAGTAGGCCAAAAGTAGCCTTGCCTTAAGGCTTTGTAGGCTAAGGCATTGGTACCTATATGTGCTTCACAGTCTCCCTAATGAATCTATTATAAAACATGATGTCCCTCAAGCAAACTCAGGCACCACTACAACGGGAAGCAAACGCTCTTCCATATAGATCCCCTCCGATAATGAGGAAATGTGCTGCCTAGATACTAATTTTCCTCATTTTTTCAAAAGTTCCACTCAATGTACCCTTCTCCAGCTAAATTTTAATTGGCTCCCTCCAATCATCTCTCGGTGCCGCAGCTTGTATCAAGTGGACCAAGGGCTCCATAAGTAGTTTTTCTACGGCCTTTTCCTATCCCTTTGAGAAGGCGTCAACACCAGTGTCCTTTATCCTGGGAATCTTCTAAACTTGCACAAGGTCAAACATCTTCATTAGTTCTTTTGTTGTGCTAAGGTATTTGCAAAGGGTAGGCTCTTTTGCTCCTACTATTTTTGTGACTTGATTGACCATTAATTAAGAGTCACTTTATATTTGTCTGCTTCACACCTTCACCCGACCAGCCATCTGCAGCCCAGCAATGAGAGCTTCGTATTCTGCAATGTTATTACTTATGGGGAAGTGAAATATGATTTGTAAGGTGGCCTCTAAGTTGAGTGAGCCTTTTAGTACAATGCTTGCACCCTGGAATTCAAGACTTGAGGCCCCGTCCATGCACATTTCCCAAGCACATTTCCCAGATGGGTGTTTTAGCTTGCCCTTCCTAGGTTTTTATGCTTGACATCAATTCAGTCATAAAATCTGTTAAGGCTTGTGCCTTGATAGCATTTTTGAGGTCATAGTGAATGTCATATTCCCCCAATTTAATGAACCACTTAATAAGTCTACAAGATTTATCTAGCTTTTGTATGATATCCTGTAAGGGTAATTTTGTTCGAATGATTTTGTAATAAGTCTGGAAACATGGTTACAATTTTTAAAAGGCCATAATAATGGCTAGAATTGATTTTTCAAATGTGGGATAAATGGATTCGACCCCCTAAAGGGTCTAATTGACATAGTCTATAGGCCATTGCTCTGTTCTATTTTCTTGGATGAGGACTACACTGACGGAGCCTTCGGTGATGGCTAAGTAAAGCACAAAAGGTTCATCAGGCTTTAGTTGTTTTAACATAGGGAGGCATTATAGATAGTCTTTTATTTTTTGGAATCCTTCATGGCATTCATTTGTCTACTTAAAGGCCATTTCTTTATTTAATATTTGAAAGAATGGCTTACATCTCTCACTAAATCATGAGACAAACTGATGCGAACCCCGATGGTATAACGACCATGAAACTCGCCCAAGATGTTTTTCAAGCTCCACAAGACATCAAAGAGACTGGGTTTGAAGACCCCCACCCCTAATCAACCTGTGACTAGAAACGAGAAGTATAGAACTCCAAGAACACAAGCATACTTGTGCACCAAGGCAGTCCGCCAAGAACCAAAGAGAAAACCTCTCCAAAGAGCAATATTATTTCAGCAATAATCTGTGTCTTTACATCCAGAATATGTGCCTTTATATAGGCCTAAACTAGGGTTAAAAGCTAGCCAAAATTCGCAGCCTAAATCCCTTAGGAATCCTAGATACAAAGACATAGGAAATCCTAGTCAAATTAGGACTCTAATTCCTAGTTTGAACAAGTTTAATGAATGCAGCGCATGCCACTTGCCCAAAACGATTTAAAACTATTCCATAGCCTAAATAACTTCCTAAATAATATATCTAAATAGGATTTGAACGAAAATAAAATATAAATACAAGATTAAACCTGAAAACTCCCAAATAGCCTTTTTGGGTGCATTTTGGGCACTTTAAGGTTCTCTCTTGTATCTTCAACTCCAAGCTTGAATCTTTGAGTTCCAATGGCATGAATCTTCATATTAGATGTGGTAATGAAGGTATGGAAAGTTAGAGCTCAAAAATCCAGCTTGTGGACACAAAATGCATCAAGAACACTTAAGGTGGCTCAAATGGTGCACTTTGAGTGGTGTCCTTGGTGTCCTTGTTTTGTGACTTATCTAAGCACTCCAGAACTGAGTACCAAGCATATCCATCATGTCCATATTGTGTCTTGAAAGTTCCAGCAGCTCCTTGTGAAGTTTCATGGCCATTCTCCATGAAGAAACTTGAAACAAAGCCTTGTAGTGCACTTGAGAGCTCCTTAGCTTTCTTCCTTGTCATAGGTCCACTAGAAACCTTCTATGTGTGCCTTCCTTGATCATATCACAAACCATTCTAGTGAGGTTAGCCTCCCAACTAGCATTTGAATGTCCTTCTTATTTTGAAAGTCAGACATCATGAGGATAGCCTCAATCTTATTAGGTTTGGTATCAATTCCCCTATCAGAGACCACGTAACCAAGGAATTTGCCAATGCCTACACCGAAGGTGCACTTATTGGGATTCAATTTCATGTTATATTGACGCATCCTCTGGAAGATTTCCCAAAAGTCATCAAGATGTTGGTTTGTGGCCCTACTTTTGACAATCATGTCATCCACATAGACCCCCATGTTTCTTCTTATCTTGTATGTGAAGATGCTGTTCATCAGCCTTTGGTAGGTGGATCTAGCAATTTCTATGCTAAACGACATTCGCTGTTAATAATAAATGGCCTCACTTATTATAAAAGCACTTTTTTCTTCATCTTTGAGGCACATCCTGATTTGGTAATAGCCACTAAAAGCATCCATAAAGGAGAAAACCAAGAACACAAGATAACTTATGCACCAAGATAGTCTTCAAAGAACTAAAAAGAATTTCCTCTCGACAAAGCAAGATTATTCATGTAAGTGGCTGTGTTTTTCACCCAAAATATGTGCCTATTTATAGGCCCAAATTAGGGTAAAATACAGGCCAAAATTCACATCAAAACCATAAGTTCAAAGAAGTTAAGAAAACCTAGTGAAACTAGGACTCTAACACACATTTGGCACATGTTTATTGTATATGTGACCTGAATCACTTCCATAGCCTAAATAACATCATAAATAATATAAATAAATAGGAAATTAAATAAAATAAAGTACAAATAAAAGTTTGGCGCTAAAAACCCCAAAATGGTCTTCTTAGGTGCACTTGAGGGCTCCTTAAGGTTTTTACTTGTATCTTTAATTTCTAGCTTGAATAATTGAGTTCTATTGGCTTGAAACCTTCCCTTAAATGTTGAAAAAAGTTCTTGAAACTTCATGGCTCAAAGATTCAGCTTGTGGAAGAAAATGACTCATGAACACTTCAAGGGGCTCTAAAGGGGCACTTGATGGGTGCCCTTGGTGTTCCTTCTCTTTTGACTTGTGTAGTCACTCTAGAATTCATAACCAAGCTTGGCCACCATCTCCACAAGATTTATTGAATTTTATATTAGCTCCATGTGAATATCCAAGTCCATTCTCCATAAAGAAGCTTGAGACAAAAGCTTGAAGTGCACTAGTGAGCTCCTTAGCCTTCTTTTATGTCATTGGTCCACTAGTTTTCTCCAAGGGGCCCTTGACATCTATGGTTGCGTATTCCATGCTCATTTCAACTCCCCTTTCCAGAGAAGGATTCATTATCAAATCAAAACCTACTTAAGCACTTACCTTGCACATAAGCACCAATAGCATGGAATGCTTGTGTATGGAGCTTTACTCCCATGCAAAACCTAAACCAATATCCCAAAAAAATGTTACTTTTCATACCTCCAAGTTAAAAAATAAAGTTTGAAGCAATTAGTACAAAAAATCTAAAAGTTTGCGTAATTTTCATCTTAATTATAGGCATCACTTTCATTGCCTTTGCCATCTTAAAAACATTATTCTCACAACTAAGAAAAGTGTAGGAACAATTTACCTCAAGGATCCTGGATGCACTAAAAAGAAATGGATCTAAACTCACACAAGTGTTATGGTTAGGAAAAGCACAAGTTATGCATGTCAAGACAATAGTTTGCATAGGCCATTGAAACAAACAAGAATTGAACACAATGAGGCCTAAACTAATAAAAAAACAAGGATGCATGAATTTCACAAAGATCCTTAGCCTCTTAAAGGAAACAAGATTGGAATAGATTGGATTAAGTGAAACCAATTTAGTGGAAAACTTATTTTTGCATGTATATGCACCATAATGCATGAAATTTCTGAATTTGCAGGGAATGTGACACAAAATAAGGGACTCAACATATCTCCTCAAAAGGGTGAATTTAAAACCAAAATTTTCACTCAAAATAAATAATTTTAAGTTCAAACATGAAGCAAACATTTCAAGGCTCGAAAGTTTGTGTGATGCATGTGTCATGACAAAAAAATGCTTGTTGGAAATTAAAGATTGACGCACAAAAATGGGCTAAACATGAATGGGAATCAAAGAATTATGTAATGCATGTGTAAGGACCAATTTATCATGAAAAATTCCAAAGAAGTATATTTAACTTGAGACAAAACAAAACAATGTGAGATGGATGAAAAACAAACAAAATCAAAAACAAAAGACACCAAAACATATTTTTCTCTAGAAAAACTCATGGAATTCAAAAGTGGATTTGACAAAACCAAAGAATTAGAAGATTTAAAAGCATATTTTTGCAAATCATGCTTTCTTCCTTCTCTTAATCTAATTTCATGAAAACTATTCTTCAAAACAATACTACTAGCAAACACACATTGTTTGAGACTTTAATGAAAAACCACATCAAACTTAGGTGTAAGGAAGAAATACATTACAGTGGCTTCATTTAGTCTCCATGTATCTTCCTTAAGTGTAGGAACCATAAAATTTCCACCTTTGCACTTAATGGCTTCTGGTGGAGTTGCAATAATTTCGTCCCCTTGAACCATAGGGTAAAAAACAATGTTGGCAAAATTTTGCATATGAAATCACTATGACTTACCTCAAATTGTTCCTTTTCAACCTTTTTAGTTGGTTTGATGCATGAGGCATGACTTGGAATATTAGGAACACCATCTTCTTCAATGGGCAGCAACTCACTTGATTGTTGTAGCCCATCTCCACTTAATTCCCAAAAAGAAGATAACACAACACTATAAGAAGACTTCATTATGTTAGATGAAAGTATGGCTTTTCTCACATCACTCATTTTTTCTATTTGACACTCTTTCTTTCCACTCAGCTTGCCTTCATTCTTTTCTCTTAGGAACTATCCAAGCTTCTTCCCCTCAAGTTCTGTTATGGCTCTCCTAGTTGGAGGCTTTCTTGAGGAAGGTAAAGTAATTAAATGCTAACTTGGAACCTTATTTTAAGCTCACATAGTAAGATTAAGTATGTTAGGCAAAGTTCACTAAGTTCCGAGGAGTCTAAGGCACCAAATAAGGTCTAGGGGCAAAATGGTAATTTCACATCCTAAGGTCTCGAGCAGAAACCCGAGAGTCAAAAATATGTTTTGAACCATAAACCTTGCTTTAAACCCAAAGTTAGCTTAAGAAAACAACATTTGATTAAGGTTTGACTTTTGTTACTATTTGAGGAAGGGGACTTTTTGTAACTTTTTACAAACTTGAGTGGCTTGTTGTTTTAAAAGTATATATAACTTGGTAAAGTGGAGGAGGCTGCCATTTTGCTGCTTAAACCCGAAATCAACCTTGCCCCTACCATTTCATCCAGAATCCATGCTTAAAACCTAAGAGATTTTGGTGAAAATTGAAGCGACGAAGGGTATATTTGCTAAATGGAGCTTGATTCAAAAGGAATATTATGTTTTTGAAGCTTAGAATCACGTTTCCAGCCACCCCTTATTTTTTATACAAGGTAACAAGTGTGTTCTTGGTGATTTCTTGTTTACTAGTTGATTGGAAGCTTGGGTTTTGGTTACAAGTTAGTAATTCAGTGTATTGTGTCTTTGATTGCTTGGGACTTTGGTAGAACTTTGTGGAACTTGGATTGTGCAAAGGAGTTGCTTGATTCTTACTTCTGAACTAAAATTAAGGTAAGGGAGTTATGTTTCTAAGCTTAATTGATGCTATTGGAATGAGTTTGCTTCATGAATTCAAGCAGTTCTAGCAATAGCATTAGTTATTGGGCAAAGTTGGTTAATGCTAGACTATGAGGTTTGTGATGATTGGAATGATGCTTAAATGCATCATAGGATGACTTGTGATAGTTAGTTGTGATCTATGCAACATGTTTTACATGTATGTGAATTTTGAAGGCTAACCAAGCATGTTTGACATGTTTGGTAAGTGTCCAAAGTTCATAGGAGCAATGTCACACCCCACACAGGCCCCAGCCTGTGCATTCTCAGTGCCACTCACCTTTCTACCCAAGAGTTATTTGGATACTCTTAAGTTCAGGTGTTATTAACTACCTTTTTATTTAAGCTATTAATTGATAGGTAGTTTTAAGTCTTATTTTCTTAAGCTGAGAGCTGGCCTGCAGCTTAACTAGGGCCTAACACTAACTTGCAACACAAGGCAAGGTTGTAAATCAATAACTTCCAATACAAGTAAGGCATACACTTAATCAATTAAGTGTCTAGGATGTGTGCTCATCAAGTGTGCTACTTTCCTAAATGACAACCAAGAAGCCCACATCTTTGTAGTTTTGAAAATCAAGGTTTCCATGCACATGTATATTCGGCCAAACAAAACATCTCAAGAGATTTCTTACATGAACACATAACCATAAGTTCATAGACTTAACATAACTTGGCACAAAAGCATCCCACATATGTACATACAAAACCATGTACAATCTAGGCTACATACATATACAAAGTAGCCTAAGTACAAGCATCACTAGCTTGGAAACATACCAAGGGTGCTACAAGTCCAAAATAGCCAAGGTTAAGTTTTACAAGCTAAGTTTCATTAGTCCCCAAGAAGATACCTAAGTGTGCAATACAGCAATACACACTGAAGCACCAACCCAATGACCATATTCATGGTCATGAAAGTAAACACTACAATTAGAGCCATAGTCCACACATCCATCCTGCACCTAGACGTGTCCCACAAACTACACAAGCCTGCAAAACTTAGAATATAAGTTTTGGCCTTAACCCATAAGACTTGTAATGTAAGTAATCAAGCCAAGATTGAGTTGGCACATACCTTGAGCAATAAGTGTACTACCTAGTACACAATAAGCTACTCAAGCAAACTACTCAAGTTGTATATCCTTTCCTGAAACAAAAATATATGGGCAATGAGTAACAATTACTTAGTAGGGATTCACAAACGACCATATAAGGTCTATTTAGTTAAGTCCAAGACTTAACCTCCTCAAGCTTGCCTGTCCTGCAAGAAAGACATGAAAACACCAAGATACAAGGCATATAATACATTTTCAATATTAACCGAGACATATATATATAAGCTCAAACACTATCTACATTGGGTTAGCACGCACAAAAAAATCAAACAAGCACACAACTCACGCACACACACAATGTTCATTCAGTTGAAATATTCACCCGAATGAATTATTAACTCGGTTGAAAATATTTCACTCGAATGAAATAATCACTCGGTTGAAATCCACTAGCAAGCACAACATCAAATCCTTGCACTTCAAGCCTTCTAATTCCCCTCCAATCCACTTGAGCTCCAAGTTCACTAGTAAGTTGGCCTAACTTACTAAGAACTTTACGTGCTTGCCATTAAACCTTGACTAGTTAGCCAATTAACATAAAACCGAATCTCCTCAATATGCCCATCTAGCAAACTAAGATCATATAGCAATATATAACCATCATTTAGCTACCATTATTACTTGATCATGGAAAAAGTACCAAGAATTCAAGTAAACGTGAAACCCTACCTCAATTCAAAAGCTTGAGTTCTCAGTTGCTTAAGTATCTAAGGCTGAAATCAACTAAGTTGCCTAACACAACAAGGCCTTCAATTAGCTATCATAGTCACTTGATCATTGAGATCTACCAAGAAAACAAGTGACTTTATGAAGCTATACCTCTAATTTGAGCTTGATCTCTCTCGGCCAAACCTCGTTTCTCCAATTTCAAGCTCCAAACTTGAAACTCATGGTCGCCTACCATGAAATTGAGGAAGTGAAGCTTGATTTTGCTTCCAATCTTCAATTCATCAACATTCCGGCATGAACTCGGCAGCAACGCATTTGAGCTCTCAAGAACACGCCAAACTCAGTTAAATCGAGACTAAGGGGTAATGAGTATCAAGTTTTAAGTGGAAGCATGCAATTTTCGGTTAAACACCACATGTCCCACAATTCGGCCTTAATGCTCCACTTTGCCTTACACTAATTTGCATGGTGCCATTAACCCTTAAATGCCTCATTGTTTCACTAATAGCACTCATATATGGTACAATTTAGTCCTTAACGTTACTTCATGCCGTTAGCAACATAAACGTTCTCCATGTGCAACGTTTCACCCGAGTGATCAAAGTTCATCTGAATGAATATGCGTTTCACCCGAATGAAGATATTTCACCCAAATGTATGTGTACTTCACTTGAATGAATATTGTTCACCTGAATGAAAATGTATTCCATGACCTTTTTACCAAGTCCCTCAGATTTTCCCATACATTCTTGGCTTGGGCCAAGTCCTGAGGGATGGTCCTAACAAGCAAAAATTGAAATTTTCTGCACTATCACTGGTATTGGCAGCGTGCCGCCAATTGTCGCCCATACCCACAACACATTGCCATTACCATGAAAACTAGCAGCATGTTACCAACTGTGGCAACGCATCGCCACAAACAAGGTAACTGAAAATTTCAAATTTTGCTAGGAAGGTTGAGGGGAGGCCTAATGGGTTTCTTAGTGTTCCATGGGGTCTAAGCATTCTGAGAGTACTCCGAGCCTTCCACAACTTCTCCAAGACCTAGGAGTTTTCTTAAACTTTTTGTAGTCTTATGGTTACTTCCACCATAAGCGAGGAAATTAGTTTTCAAAGGATCACAACTAGGTATCACTAGGTTAGGTGAAAAGGTTTGCTACCCTTGGTGACCTAGCCATGCAGTTAGTCATTAGGTTGCAAGGTGAAACCTCAGTGTACCTAGTCTAAAAGGTCTTTATGGCCAAGGCTACAATAGTCCCATGATTGTGCCCTTGTACAACATAAGGGAGAGCTTCAGCTGGTGAATTATCACTAGTTAGACTGGTAAGCTAAGTTTTTAAAGGATAAGGTAATGCCTTGTAGTTCAAGGACAAGGTAGAGGACAGGCCCCAAGGCATTGAAACGTATGCGCATAGGTTTAGCCTCATGCTGTATGAGCTCATAGCATATTACATATGACAATATATGTGTTGCCCATAGCATTTTCCTTGCAGGTGAAGATCCCTTACTGAGAATTACAAATTCTCACGCCCTTATCTTATGTTTTGTAGTTTTTGATCATGTTGAGCCCGGTAACCACTCAAGGTTGTCTTGGTAGTCTTTTGTAGCAGGTATATTATGGGAATCTTTATGATTCCAGTTTTCTTAGTTACTTGTCAATGAAGTAACAGTTGTTACCACCTTACAAAAATGGGAGAATTACAAAGTGTAGCATAATGGTCAAAACCATTATATTGTGTAATTCTCACCATAGTGATTGAAGTGTAAAGGGTAAAGGGCATGATCAACACCTCCTTAAAATTGTTCTAAGTTGGTAACTTGGTCCCCAATAAAAGCCTTAACGATTGCTTGTTTGTCAAGCAACCTATAGACTTTTTTGTAAGAGTTTGGAAACTCAGGTACTTAATTGCAAAGCTCTCAAGAAAAAGCTTTGGAGAGGTATGGGAAGGATATGAATGGTATGAAAGTGCTATCGAAGGATCAAATTGGTTATGGAAGACAAGTTTGGACAAAGAAAACACAAAAGGCATTAAGGACTTAAGTGCCCTAGTGTAAGCCTTTGGATGTCCAAGCTTTTGACTTAAGTCAAATGGTGAAATTATAGGGTTATCCCACACAAGGACAGGTGGCTATGGCATGATAAGGATGTCAAAATGTGGTCCATGAGTTTAAGACTAAGAAACCATCATTTTGTAGTAAGGAAAATGACATAAGCATGGTTAAGGCTATTAAGGGTGTTTAGTGCACTAAAGCTCATTTAAGTAGTCATTTCCTTCTTTTCTTCTCTCATATTCAAACCTACCAGCCACCACCCACCTTCATACTTCCTCCATAGCCAGCATAGCTCTAAGCTTGCAATTAGTTGCAGTTGAAATCAATAAAGAGCAATTGGAAGCATACTACTACTATTGCTTGGGTGCACTAAGAATCAAGCTTAAAATTCGGTATACCCATCAAGGTAAGGAGTTCTATTGCTTTCATGGAATGTTTACTATATTTTCAAGCATCCATGGAGCAAGGGCTAGACTTAGAAGAGAACCATATGCTTGATGAACCAAGCCTAGTGAGGGGAGCACACTTAGTGAAGGTTTTGTGGCCAAGTGTGAAGTGCACAATGATGACAGTAAATTTGGGGTTTCTAGAGCCCAAAGTTAGCACTAACTAGTGTTATAACTCTACTAAGACCAAGCTTATGCTTGGGGAGGGCTATCATAGTGATTAGCATATGTTTATTGCATGTTTTATGGACTAACCAATGTTAACTGTTGCTACTACATACATCGGTTTGTTGTCTGTGTTTGGCTATCGCATTTGATTACTATGGGTTACATTACCTTAAGAGTATAAGTGTTCTCCTTACGAAGTTCACAATGAAACTTACTCCCCTCAAATCTGTCCATTTCAAGTCTAGCAGAAAGATCACATTCAAACTAACCATTTTAGTTTGAGTTTGGATTTGAAATTTTAGTTATTTGAACTTCCATGTATCTAGTTGTGGTCTGGAAATTTGGTGATTTTAGGAGCACATTTGGTATTTCTAGTGATGGTGCTTATTGTGTTATTTAGCAACTGTCCAGCATCCTTTTTCTGGAGTGCATTGTGTCTCAAGCTCTCCTGTAACTTCGGTGCGTGTTTTATCTGAGTTAAGGCCATTATGTACTGAATGGATTCATGTACATGTAATACTTGTAAATTTGAAACAAGCATGTGAACATTTGAGGACTATTTTGCTATGTATGTGAGTGTGGTGCACGAGCTGTCTAAGTGTGAATGGTAGGCTACTTGTTTGTAAATTCTGTTTTGGCCACATAAAGTTGCTAGATGCAAGAGCATATAATTACTATGTGTAGTGGACATGTATGAGATAGCCTTGGAGGGCTTACCCCTTGTGAATGAACTATTTGCACACTTATCAAATTTTGTATGGGCATAATGGTCCAAAAGTGGACAAAATTTTGACCCTGCACTCAAAGTTCTATATCTCCTTGTGTAGAATGAATCTTGGTATGAAATTTTGACCACACCTAGAGCACATCTACATTTTTAATTGGGTTTTGGAATTTATACACTTGGAGCCCTGTAGCCAAAGTTATGTTATTGAAAAATTTAGCTGAGTTACTATTCATTTGGTGAGAATTTTGTAAGCAGCTTAAAAAAATCTATAAGTTGGTCCATAGGTGGACTATTGATGTAAAGTCAAGTTCCATGGTTTGGTTTAAGTCTCCACTTGATAATGAAGCAAATAAAATAGGGGGTACATGGCTAGATTAATACATTTTTTGGAGGAATTTTCAGGTGGAGTGGCTAATTACTTAAACTTAACAAGATTGCCTAATGTGTGGTAGCCAAGATTAAGGCTTGTGCTAATGTTTTCCTTCCCTGCTGTCATGGTGTGAATAAAATGTGAATATGTGTGTAATGGTTGGACCAATATGCATGAATTTAGTATGCACACAAAGGGTATTGTTCTAATGGCCTACAGAACATAGCAACCCTAGGAGTTTTAAATGCACAATTTTGGCACCATAACTGGACTACCTCGGAGTGGGTAACAACATTACTAACTATAGTATTTTCTTGGCTACAGAGGTGAGCAGTACGTGGATAGACTTTTGCAACTCACCACTAGGATTCATATCCAAGGTGGGAGTTAGTTAGGAGGATCTCAGTTAAGGCTTCTACATGTTTTTGACTAGTTGCCTCCTCTGTCTATGTTTGGAGCTTTGGACTCTAGGGTTGCTCTTGGGTGAGGGGCCTTAGTCTACTTTTGTTAAATGCCCTCACATGGTTATTATGTGTTGTAATGATAATACAAGTGTTGATTATGTGTGCTTTGACTATTTGAACTTGATTTCTATAAAAAGGGCCTTGGCCAAGGAAATGTTTTATGGTTTCCATGTTCACAAGTCAAAGCCATTTGAGCATGCATCTTGCATTTTGTAGGTTAATCAACTAGTTTCATGAAGTTTTAATTCGCACACATATATAACTAGCCAGTTGCAACAACCATGAGATCCGTGCTCACAGGCTTCCTGGGTAGGGCCAGGGGCGGCCATGTCAAGTTCATTCTTCTCACTTGATCTCTTGGTTGTTCTCTCGTCTTTTCCCTCTTCACTCTTTCCCTTAACTTTCCCCTTTTTTTCTTTTCTCTCAACCTTGCTTTGAAGCTTTCTTTGATCTTCCAAAACTTGTTATGGTGAAAGTGGAACAAGAATGATTGGCTTTCCTTCACGGACAAAAGAGTACAAGTTCTTCTTTCCATCATGTGTAACCTTGATATCAAATTTCCATGGCCTTCCAAGCAAAATGTGACAAGCTTGCAAAGGAACAACATCACAAAGAACTTGATCATATTAAGTACCAATCTTAAAATGAACCAAGACTTGCTTTACCACCTTTACCTCTCCTACATTGTTCAACCATTGAAGTCTATATGGTTAAGGGTGTTTTTGTGTAGGAAGCTTCAACTTTTCCACCATGGTCAAACTTGCTACATTAGTCCAACTCCCTCCATCAATGATGAGGCTACACATTTGGTCTTTGATTTGGCACCTTGTATGAAAGATGCATTCTCTTTTATTGGTCTCCTCCTTGATTTGCACGCTTAGAGCTCTCCTTTCCACAAATGCAAAGTCTCCTTCCTCAGGCTCAAGTGTGTTTGGCTCTTCACTCTCCAAAGGTGGTGTCTCCTCCATGGCACCTTCATCCCCAAATGTGATCTCTCTATCATCTTTAAGAATTATCACCTTCTTGTTTGGAAAATCCCTCATGTAGCACCCCTTGCCTCTACACTTGAAGCACACCATCTTTCTTATTAAGGTGCATCTTTAGGTGCAAGCATGGACTTGTCTTCTTAATGCCAAGCCAAGCCTTCTTTGGTGGCCTCCACTCTTGGCTTTGGTGCTTCTTTTCTCCATGCTCCATTCCATGCGGAACTTTCTCCTTGCGACATCTTGGGTGCCTTGGACCTTTTGATGATTCTCTTGGCCTTAGTGGCTTGGTGAAGCAAATCCTCCGTGTTGACATAGGGCATCATCTCCACTTTGTTGGCTGTCTCAAGATTGAGACCATTGATGAATCTAGCAATGGTGGCCTCTTTACCCTCAATGATGTTGGCTCCGGTCAAGGTCATCTCCAAGTCTTTTTGGTAGTCCCCCACACTCTTTTGGCCTTGCAATAGCCTTTGAAGTTTGAGGTGTCGATCTCTATAGTAGTAGCTAGGCACAAATCTCCTCCTCATCAATGCTTGAAGAGCTCTCCATGTGTGTATGGGCTTCTCCTCATTCCTTCTGGTAGAAGTAACAACCTGGTTCCACCATACAATAGCATAATCAGTGAACTCAACTGTAGCCAATTTAACCTTCTTTTCTTCAGAATAATGATGGCAATGAAACACCATCTCAATCTTTTACTCCCACTCCCAATATGTATCAGGATAACTACTCCCTTGGAAGGATGGAATGGTAAGCTTAATGGAGTTAAGATGGTTGTCCTCCCTTAGCTCCCACCTCCTTAAAAGCCCTTGGTCATGCCAAACTTCTTCTTCCTCTTCTTGGTCATCTTTCCTTGCACCTCTCCTTGGTTGCAACATAGGATTGGTTCTCCTTGGTATCCTCAAGTCTATGTCCTCAATCCTCCCCATGAGTCTATTGAGGGTTTCCTAAAGTTCCCTTATAGTAGGTTCCTCATTATGCCTCACTTGAATCCTCCTATCCTCCTATCCCTCAAAACTCCTGAAATCAAATATCCTTACACACTCACCTCACATGTTTCACTCGAAATATGAACACTCAAAACACTCAATTTGTTAGTGAGAATATTACTATTAAAAGAGTCCTTAAAAGTTCTAAGAAAACTACTCTCAAAGCACACAAGAAACTTGAATTCTTTGAAAACAATTTTGACTCCAAAATAGAGGTGGGTGAAACAAGATTTAAAACACTCTAGGAAGCTCTTGCAATTGATGATCACAATAACCACAAAGAAAAGCTTTTGGCTTAAAACCATGGGTTAAGGTTTGTGGGCGCATAAACCAATCACTTTGTGCAAACATTCTTCTTTTGTAAATTCTTTTCTTTTTCTTTCTTTTTTTTCTTCTTTTTTTCTTTTTTTGAAACCTTTTTTTCCTTTGCTATTTTAAGGCTAGAACACTTTTTTTCTTGAAGTTCCTTTCTTCTAAAGACAAAAAGTTAGTTTTCCTTTCAGCCAAGACAAGAAACTATCAAAAACTTGCATAATTCGAAACAACCTTTTGCTACCAAAATTTCTTGTTTTTGAATCCTTCATTTTTTGCTGTTTTCTTGACTCTAGGATGCTGGAAAAAAAAAAGAAAACAAGAAATATTAATAAGGCTAGACAAGAAATAAAAGGATAAGAATCAAAAGAGAAAAATTGAATGAAAACTGAAAACACAAGGTAACACTAGTTGGCTTCTTTTTGTTATTTTTGTTGTTTTGATTAGAAACAAGGAAGGAAACAAAGAGGATAGACCTGAAAAAAGAACAAAAAGGATTAAAATATAGAATAATTTAATGAAAAAACTAGAAAAATTTAAAATAAAAGTGAAGAGAAACAAGAACACAAGGATATGTCCTTTAGATGGAACTCGTGGCTTTGACACCAACTGAGGCGAACCCCAATGGTATAAAGACCATGAAAAATGTCCAAGATGCTAGAAAGCTCCATAAATACATTAAGGAGACTAGATTTTAAAGCCCTACCCCTAATCAACCTGTGATTAGAAAGAAGAAGTACAAGAAAACCAAGAACACAAGCTAACTTATGCACCAAGATAGTCTTCAAAGAACAAAAGAGAATTTCTTCTCAAAATAGCAATATTATTCATGTAAAAGGCTATGTTTTTCACCAAGAATATGTGCCTACTTATAGGCCAAAACTAGGGTAAAATACATGCCAAAATTTGCAGCAAAACCCTAAGTTTAAAGGAGTTAAGAAAACCTAGTCGAACTAGGACTCTAGCACACATTTAGCACATGTTTAAAGTGCACAACATATGTCACTTGTCCTATGTGACATGAATCACTTCCATAGCCTAAATAACATCTTAAATAATTTAAAAAAAATAGGAAATTAAATAAAATAAACTACAACTACAAATTTGGCCCTAAAAACCCCAAAATGGTCTTCTCGGGTGCACTTAAGGGCTCCTTAAGGTTTTTACTTGTATCTTCAACTTCCAACTTGAATAATTGAGTTCCATTGACTTGAGACCTTACTTTAGATTTTTAAAAGAGGTCTTAAAACTTTAGGGCTCAAATATTCAGCTTGCAGAAGAAAATGGCTCATGAACACTTTAAGGGGGCCCCAAAGGTGCACTTGATGGGTGCCCTTGGTGTTCCTTGTATTTTGACTTGTCTAGGCACTTTATAATTGAGAACCAAGATTAGCCACTATCTCCACATGATGTCTTGAATGTTCCAGTGGCTCCATGTAAAAATCCAAGTTCATTCTCCATGAAAAAGCTTGAGACAAAAGCTTGAAGTGCACTAGTGAGCCCTCTAGCCTTCTTTCTTGTCATTGGTCCACTAGTTATCTTCAAGGGGTCCTTGCCATATTTGGTTATGCCTTCCATGCTCTTATCAATCTAAACCATCTATTCAAATAGCTTCTTTAGCTACCAGCACTCCTTGGTATCTTGCCCTTTAGCTTTGTGGTATCTACAATACTTTTCAAGGTCCTTCTTGCCCCAGGGAGGCATTGTGATGGGCCACCAAGGGATTTGGTTCTTGTTTTCGAGGGAATAGAGGATGCTTGACCTTGTTTCTCTCAAGGGTGGGAGGACGAGCTCTAATCATTAATCTCTTCTACCTCTCTTTCTGGATCCACCTTCCATAGTTTTAGCTTGGTCTTTAGGAAAAGTCAATCAATTGAGTTCCTCAACATGCATGTATCTTGTGGCCTAGTTGAGGAATTCTTCTATCCCATATAGGGTTCTCATAGTGGTCCCAAGCTAGTCTTGAATCCCATGCCAATCTTTAGGTAACAACTACAAGGTGTAATTCTAGAGAAAACCCCTACACTTGTACTGCCTTGGCATTGAATCTTTGGATGTAGTCCCTTAAGGACTTCTCACAACCCTACCAAATTTTTAGTCGGTAGGCCACTGTCTTTGGAGTCGGTTGGCTCTCTAAGAAATGCCTTAGGAACACCTGGGAAAAGGTTCTTAAAAGAGGAGAAGTGGTGCCCCTAGTTGGTCCTAAACCAGTAAACAACGGCTCGTGTTAATGTCCATCTAAAGGCTCTACACATGATGCTATGAAAGGCCCCTTCAACCCTTATGGAGGTAACATACCTCTGTAGGTGGTATACTAGGTCTGTTAGGCCATCGGATAAGTCAATTTTTGAAATGCGGAACCCCTCAGGAGCGGCGGCATTAATTATCTCTTCTAAGAAAGGTTGGAGCCACAGGTACTCTATGTCAATGCCCATGCGAGGGCCTTCTATCTGTCACTTGGAGGCCTACATGTGCTACCCCATCTAGTCGTGTCTCTGCAAGATCGAACTAATGTCGCTGGGTTGATCTGAGTGCCCAAGAATGACTATTTTTCATGGGTTTGTGGCCTTGAAGGCTGGCTTCATGGAAATCCTAGGCGAGGCCTCTCCGCTGCTTCTTTTGGAGCCTCAAGAAAGGCTCTTTGAATTTATTGTTGGACTGTGATTCTCAACTATAGGGCCTAGAAATGTTCATCATTTAGGGGAGCAGGGCCCTTACCCTTGTGGGGGCCCACCTAGAACCCCGCGGGATTCTCTAAGTTATCGCCCTGGTGTGTTTCTTCATCTTTGAGCCCTATGGACCTGCTAGGGCAGTGGTTCTCCTCCTCAATCTCCTATAAGTCATAATTTTCCAATTGTGATCTTTATGTGTTTAACATATTGGGTTCCCACAGATGGTGCCAAATTGATAACTAAAGTGATCGAGATAAGTTGGGCCTAAGAGCTTGGTGAACAACATATTGGGGTCCTGCATACAAATACAATGTCGCAAGCCCCAGGATGTGCTCCTGCAGGAAACCCCCTGATGCTCAAGTTAGAATTCTATTTAGGAGTACCAAGGAGAAGGAGAGGAGAGCCAAAATGTTGTACCTCAAGATTGGTAAAGGGTTTATATAGTTTATGTGTTCTCTGAGTAATTCACCTCTAGCATAAAAAGCCAATAGCTTATACCGTATTTACAAGATACAGTTTCCCTTTAAGAAGAAGTTCAATTTGGGGTTTGCTTGGGCCCCCAGAAACAACCCAATCCGAAGACTTCCAAAATTAGGCTTCTTGGGCCCGTTTCCTACCAATAATAATAAACAAAATTTGAAAATTTAGTACATAAATCACTTCTTTAAAAAACTATTTGCTCATGTAACATTTTGTAATTTTTTGCACTACTCATAGAATCTTACTCTATTTGAACTATTTATATTTGCTAGTTGGACACCTAATGAAAATGTTCAAATAGGAGGGCACTTTTGCAATAAACTATTACTTTAAGGACAAAGTTGCTATATTTGTTACTTAAGAAAGTTTTGCAACATAAGATATAGATTAGAGACAAGCATTGTAATTAAGCCAGTATTAGATATTAAAACTATTTATGAAATTAACCCTTTACGAAAGTTTAAGTAAAGGTCGAGAATATACCCACTGGGTGCACTACCTACTCCCCGACTAGAACTAATTTACAACTGACCTCCTAGTTATGTGAAGTTGCTGAAATAACTTGTGGTTCAACTAGCATCTAGGTTTAGATCTTGGTCTAATGCTCTTCATTAGTTTTTATTGTTTTTATTATTTTTTGTCATTTTTTTCTTTGTTCCATGTATTTTTATTTTTATTTATGATGTTTATTTTCTTATATTTCTTTGGTTTTTTCCTCTATTTTTTATGCCATTTCTAAAATAAAATTAATACCTACATTAAACAAAATGATTACCTAAAAATAAAAAATTATATATTTTTTCTCAAAACAAACATCAGAATTATTAACAAAAAGAAGAAATTATATATAATTGAAAAGATAGCCCTCAAAGGAGTAATTGAGTTAATGAGAATGGTATATATAACAATAGTAGTTGTTAACAAGGGAACAACTAAGTTATAGAGAAAACAACAATAAGAATGTGTCTACAAACAAGAACAATCAATTACCATCCTATTACCATTTCATTTTGTCAACGGACAACTATTATCATCAAAATAACAGTGAGAAAAATTCAAGGAGCAAGTAAAATAGTAGTTGTTACCCACTCCGGGGTAGTCCAATTATGGTGCCAAAATTGTGCATTTAGACTCCCAGGATTGGTAATGCTTTGTAGGCCATCAGAACACCACCCTTAGTGTGCATATCCAAGTGGCCCTCATGGGCACTATGTAAACACATGTAAATTGGTCCAACCATCACACACATATTCACATTTCATGCACACTATGGCAGAAAAGAAGGAAACTACTACCACAAGTCTTAATCTTGGCTACCACACATTAGGCAATCTTGTTAAGTTCTAGTGACCAACCACTACACCTGTAACTTCCACTAATAAACTGTATCACTCTAGCCATGTTACCCCTATTTTCCTTCCTCCGTTACCAAGTACAGACTTAGAGCAAACTAAGGAATTTTTTTTTACATCAATAGCCAACCTATGGACCAAGTTATGGATTTTTTAAGTTGGTTACAAAATTCATACCAAATGAACAGTAACTTAGCCAAATTTACAACATCATATCTTTGGCTACAGGGCTCCATATTCATAAATTCCAAATCCCAATTCAACCTCTAGATGTTCTCTAGGTGTGGTCAAAGTTTAATACCAAGATTCCTTCTACACAGGGAGATATAGAACTTTAAGTGCACAGCCAAAATTCTGGTCATTTTATAACCATTTTGTACATACAAAATTTCATAAGTGTGCAAACACTTCATTCACAAGGGAAATACTCTCCAAGGTTATCTCATATATGTCCATTAGATGTAGGAAATACATTCTCTTGCATTTAACAACCACATGTGGCTAAAACAGAATTTACAAGTAAGCAGCCCATCATTCACACTTAGGTAGCTTTACACCACATTACTTACATAACCAAAACATTACTCACATGTTCACATACTTGCCTCATTTTACATACACTACATGTACATGCATACATGCACTACAGAATGGTCTTCACTCAGCTAAATATGCACCCTAGGTTATAGGATTTACTGAGACACAATGGACTCCAGAATAGGATGTTGGACAGCTGCTGTACAACACAATAAGTACCATCATTAAAAATACCAACTGTAATCCTAAAATCACCAAACTTTCCAGATCCCAACTAGACATATTGAAGTTCATGTACCTAAAATTTCAGATCAAAACTCAAACCACATCTATCAGTTTGAATGAGATCTTTCTTCTAGACCTGAAATGACAGAATTGAGGGGAGTAAGTTTCATTGAGAAACTTAGTAAGGGTTGTACTTGGATTCAATAGGTAATGTAACCATCATTAAAACCTGCATCCAAATACACTAAAAAACAAAAACCGCAATGCATATATACAAGATATAGAAAAAAAATGCAACAGCCATTCACAACCAACAACCACATGAAATGTGGCGGCAGTAATACAAACCATATGTTAGTCCATAAAACATGCAATAAACATAACCAAATCACTATGGCAGCCCTCCTCAAGCTAATGCTTGGCCTTAGGAGGATTTTAACACTAGTTAGTACTAACTTTGAGCTCTAGAAATCCTCATTTCACTGCCATTTCTGTGCACTTCACACTAGGTCACAAAACCTTCAATAAGTGCACTCCCCTCACTAAGCTTGGTTCATCAAGCTCATGGCTCTCTTCCAAACTTAGCCCTAGCTTCATGGTTGCTTGAAAAATATGGAAAAAAACACATGAGAGCAAGAGAACCCTTACCAAAGTGGGTAGGCTGAAAATCAAGCTTGATCCTTGAAGCATCCAAGCAATAGCTCTAGTTTGCTTCCAATTGTTCCTTTTGCCTTCAATTTCAATCAATTGCAAGTTTGAAGGTGTGGTGGCTATGGAAGTAGTGTGGCTATGTTCTTGGGTTGGAGGAGGCCAAAAATGGGAGAGAGATAAGTGAATTAGCTACTTACATGGTCTTAAATGAGCTTAAGGGCACAAAAACACACTTAAACAAGCTTAACCTTGTTTTATGCATTTTTCCTTCTCAGTAATTATGGTCTTTTTGTATTAAACTCATTGGCACACATGTGCCCAACATTTTTGACCCATTTTCCAAGCCTTGGCTGCCTCCCCGTGGTAGAATAATCCACAATCGCACACTTTCACTTAAGTCAACAGCTTAAATGCCTTAAGGTTTACACTAGGACATTTAGGTCCTTAACCCCTTTAGTGTTTCCTTTGTCCAAACTTGTCTTTCATGAGCAATTTGGTCCTCCAATAGCACTTTTATACCATTTATATCCTTCCCATAACTCTCCAAAGCTCTTTCTTGAGAGTTTTGCAATTGAGTACCTGAATTTTCAAAACCTTACAAAAAAGTCCATAAGTTGCTTGACAAAAAAGCAATCCTTAAGGCATTTCTTAGGGGCCAAGTTACCAACTTGGAACACTTTTAAAAAGGTACTGATCATGCCTTTTACCCCCCACACTTTAATCACTATGGTGAGAATTACACAATATAATGGTTTTTGGCCATTATGACACACTTGTAATTCTCCCATTTTTGTGAAGTGGTAACAGTAATGGGAAGTAGTTATCCAATAGCATAAAGAACAATTAGATTTATCAAGGAATACGTAGATATGTTAATGGAACAACTATAAGCAACAAAAGAATACAAAGAAGAATATAAGGAACTAGTAAAACATGAATATATAACAGTATAAAATAAAGAGAAAGTTATAGGAAGAAATAACAGGGAACAACTAGAATCATCAAAATAACAGGAAGAAGAACTCACGGAACAAGTAGAATATCAATGGGAAGCAGTTATCAAATAGTATAAGAGATATTTAAACTTGTCCAAAAGCATGAAGATGAAACAATTATAATCAACAAAAGAACATAAAAATTTGCAAGAACAACTTATTAAATAGAATGAAAGTTATTTTTTGACATGGAATATCAAGATACAACAAGGGATTGATTGTAATAAGCAAAAGAACATGACAAAAAGATTAAGAAGCAAGTAGAACAAGTGTACTAGTGATAAGAATGCATATCTTACATTCAAACGTAAGATATATAGAGAAAATTAATAAACTATAAAGGAATAAGAAAATATATGAGGGAATAATATGAATACGTATCATAATAAGAATAGTATAAATATGTTTAGGGAAGAACAACAAGAAAGTATGAAAGAATAAGCTATTGGTAGCCAAACTACCAATGAAAGATGGTCAAACCAGATGTTGGACAAGTTGGATCAAGCATAGGTCAGGACCTACAAGTGAAAACAAATGTTAGGGTCTTAAAGAGAGTCTCAAAGGGAAACCCTCCAATGGTCAAGTTAGTATCTCTGTGGTAGACTAGAGATAATTAGGTTTTTCCGTAGAAAGAATAGTCTACCTCAGAAAGGCATGGGGGTTCCTGTTTTATACATGTTGGGTGCCTATGTTGTACCATTATAGGAATGTTATTAGTGCAAGGATTTCCCTTGATTTCAATGATTTTTCCTCTAGCTCATCATTATCCTACTAGATTCTTTTCCAAAGAAGAATTCTACTTAGGCCAGTCTCATTTCTTGAATCAGGCTTGGTCAATTATCCAAATTAGGTTGAGCCGACTTTAGTAGCGATATGTGGTCTTCACATTTTCTAAGTTCCATGAGCCGTGAAATGATGCCTCACTTATCTTTGACTTATTCAATGCAAAAGATACTATAGCTAAAATGACATCCAACCACCTTTATTAAATGTGAGTTAAACAGTTATTTACCTCATGCATGAACTTTAGTAGTCAAGGGCCATGTGTTGCTATAGGATTCACTTCTTTAAAGCATTTAATAATGACAATGGAAAATCTGCGAGTAGGCATCAATGGTCCTAGGGAGTCAAAGAGCCCTTGTTGGGCTATATATGTCCTATCCCTACCAACTTTTCCTCACTGCTACTCTCATTTTTTAAATCCCTTTCAAACATTTTTCATGCTTATTCTCTTTTCTCAAAATTCTTGTTGTGATTCATAATGCTCCACCATATTAACCGCAATAACACTTTTTAACTAATGCTACCAAAATCTTGAGTAACATTGTTTTTCCTTTTTGTGTTGTCCCACTTCTTCTTCCTTTTTCCTTTCATTCATCGTATGGGTGGCCGATAGCCTTCCCTTTTACCCACAAATGGCAGTTTCTACCCTTTTTGTTCACTAGATGGCTCATAGACTTGGAAAAGGGAATGTCGCTACTGCTACCAAAAAACAATAAGAGGTGAAATGATCAAAACCTGACGGTCCAAATTTGGGGGAGGCTTTCAATTAGGTGAACATGCTAAGTGCCAAGTTGATGAGGATTACAATAGAACAGTACTAGTAGCCTACCGAAGTCAAGGCCTTAATTGTCCCTTTAGAAGCCATGGTGCATATTCCCTATAATACGTTCTTTTCCATTTACCTATTCAATTACTGGATGGCCTTTATCTTGTTCTTCACCATTTTCTAAACCAACTCTTAGAACACTTTTAGATTCCTTTCCTTCAACTTGGCCCTAAATTTTTCACTCATTTTAATGCGTTGGTCTTAGCCTACCATATGGTCGTGGATGTGATAATCACATAATGTTCCTATATATTTCACCCACTTTCGTGCTATTTTATTGTTAAATTTTCAAGACTTAGTTTCATTTTGTGTTTTATTGATTTGTAGGTTGCAGTGTGTTATTTAAGGGGATCAAATTACATGGAGTTGGGGCCAATTTGCACAAGAGAGTAAAGTTGGAGGTCGGCCAAAAGAGAAATGGAGGCCTGAAGCTAAAGACAAGTTGATGCTATAGCATGACATTTTCATGCAACAGTATCGAGGGCAAAAAGAGGTGAAAAGTAGATAAAAAATTTTCATGTTGTTGCATGGATATTTCATGCTACAGCATGAGTGAAGCCTTCATCATTTTTTTAAGGATTCCAGGGCCATGGTGTAGCATAAAAATTCCATGTAGCCACATCACAATGTTACTACCTTCACAAAATGGGAAAATTTCAGCCTAAGGACCTAAACTTGTATGCTTTAATTTTCACCATAGTGTATGAATTATGAAGTGTAAAGTATTCAACATACACTCCCCTAAGTGGCACAAACAATGATAATTTGGTCCTTAAGAAAGCATTGGCATATTGCGTAATTTTCAGGTAACCTACGGACTAAATTGTAACGTTACAAAAGTTGGGTACTCAATTACACAAATTTCCAAAGATGGCTATGGAAAGGACTTGGATGGAATTAAGGATATTGTTGGGGACCAAAGTGCTTATGGAGGCAAAGTTAGTCATTTAATGCTTAAGGACACTTAAGCCAAACTTTTCTAAAGGTGAAAATGACCCTTGACCAAGGTTAAAATAGGTCAAAAATTGTCATTCTCCCATCCCAAATGGCTGGTAAAAATGTTGTCCAAGTGTGGCCTAAAGTTTGCAAAATTTGTAAACATGCCTTTACTAAAGACCAAGAAAGAAATAAAACTAGAAAAAAAATCATTTTCTCCCCATTTTCTTCCAAAAATTTGACCTCCACCTGCTAGGGTTCTTCCTTGAACTCCTTAACATGCCTCCATAGCCTCCTTACTGCAAACAATCAAAAGAAGGCAAGAGAAGACAACCAATGCATCAAAGAAGACCATAAACCCTAGTTTTCGGGTTTATCTAGGGTTTATTGGATTTCCAGCAAAAGGTAAGGAGTTCTCTTGCTATCATGGGATGTTCACTGTATTTCCAAGCATCCATGGAGCTAGAGCTAGGCTTGGAAGAGAGCCATGAGCTTGATGAACCAAACATAGCAACGGGAGTGCACTTACTGAAGGTTTTGTGACCTAGTGTGAAGTGCACAGTGATGGTAGCGAATTTAAGGGTTTAGAGAGCCCAAAGTTAGTACTAACTAGTGTTAAAACTCTTCTAAGGCCAAGGTTATGCTTGAGGAGGGCTTCCATAGTGATCTACTTATGTTTATTGCATGTTTTATGGACTAACCAATGAATGTTGGTGCTACCGTATACATGGGTTTGTTGTTTGTGTTTGATTGCTGCATTTGGATGCTCTATATTGGATATTTGCATTGTGTTTTCTTGTGTTTTAGTGTCTTTGGATGTAAGTGATTGCTAAAGTTTACATTACCTTAGATTTAAAGTGTTCTCCCTACTAAGTTTCTCCATGAAACTTACCTACCCTCAAATCTGCCCATTTCAGGTCTAGCAGAAAGATCACATTCAAACTAACCATTTTTGTTTGAGTTTTGATCTGAATTTAAATTACATAAATTCCCATGTGTCTAGTTGTGATCTGGAAATTTTGGTGATTTTAGGAGCACATTTGGTATTTTTAGTGATAGTGCTTATTTTGTTACGCAGCAGCTATCTAGCATCCTATTTTGGAGTGCATTATGTCTAAAGCATCTCCTATGACTTGGGTGCATGTATTCAGCCAATTTAAGACCATGATGAAGTGCATGGATTCATGAACATGTAAGGCATGTAAATTTGGAACAAGTAAGTGAACATTTGAGGATGGTTTTGCTATGTATGTGAAGGTGGTGCACAAGCTATCTAAGTGTGAATGATGGGTTGCTTGTTTGTAAATTCTGTTTTGACCACATAAAATTTCTATATGTAAGAGAATGTAATTCCTATGTGTATTGAACATGTATGGAATAGCCTTGGAGGTTTTACTCCTTGTGAATGAAGTGTTTGCACACTTATGAAATTTTGTATGGGCATAATGGTCAAAAAGTGGACAGAATTTTGACCCTGCACTCAAAGTTCTATATCTCCCCGTGTAGAGCGAATATTCATATTTAATTTTGACCACACCTAGACCACATCTAGAGGTTTAACTGGGATTTTGAATTCCTGAATTTTGAGCTTTGTAACCAAAGTTATGATGTTGCAAATTTGGCTAATTTACTGTTCATTTGGTTAGAATTTTGTAACCAAATTCAAAAATCCATAACTTGGTCCATAGGTGGGCAATTGATGTTAAACCAAATTTCTTGGTTTTGTCTAAGTTTATACTTGATAATGGAGCAAAGAAATAGAGGGTACATGGCTAGATTAATACATTTTTTTTAAAGAAGTTTAGGTGCAGTTGCTGGAAACATGAACTTAACAAGATTGCCTAATGTATGGTAGCCAAGATTAAGACTTGCCCTAGTGTTTTTCTTCCTTGCTTCCATGATGTGCATAAAATGAGAATATGTGTGCAATGTTTGGACCAATATGCATGTATTCACATAGTGTCCAAGAGGGCCACTTGGGTATGCACATTAACGGTATTGTTCTGATGGCCTACAAGACATATCAATCCCAAGATTTTAAATGCACAATTTTGGCACTATAACTGGACTACCCTAAAGTGGGTAACAACAACGTCACTAGACATTTATCAGCTTCTTTAAAAGGGGGACATTCTTGGGGGACCATTTGGACACTTGGGCATCCCTACACATTTGAGAACCTTTAAATTTCACCTAACCACCTTATGATTGGAGGATGGTTGGAAGTTGGAATAGGATACGACTAAGGGGTTGGAGGTTCAAATACATTCTAGCCTAGGTCTTGTCTTCTCAATTTCTCTTAGAACCACCACTAGAGATAACTTTTGGAGAGAAAGCTTGGACCTTTGGCAGCTTCTTAGAAGGCTTGGATACTAGAGCTTAAAGGAGTTTCATGGTTCTTTCTTTCTTATTTCTTTGTCTTTGGTTATGTATTTATTGGATTCTAGCATGGAGTTTGTTTCTAGTTTGGACATGGAGTAGATTATTTTATCTCTTCAAGATGTAGCTCTTGGATTTTGTTGTTCTTATGTTAATTTGAGATGTTTCATGGATGTTTCCTCTCTTGTGTTTCCCATTTATGTGTTTAATTCTTGTGTGTTGATTAATTTCCTTCACACATCACATAATCTTTGCTTTGAGCTTGAGAGAGAGGGAGCAAAGGTGGAATTCGGGAGTAAAGCATAATGGCTTGGAGAGAAATGAGAGTGTTCACTGTGCCCATTAAGTGCACAACAGAGTTTAGGTCTTAATCCACTTTAGATTAGTAAATGAGCTTGAGAGATGCCATTGCTAGTCCATAAGTGACCAAAGCTTGGTCTTGAGAAATAGAGATGTCATTGCTAGGCCATTGCCATTAATATCCATTTATCTCAATTTAATTAGGAAATGAGATAGAGTAGTGGAATCTTAGGGAGATAGTTTTATCATTCAAGTTAATAGAGATAGTTTTATCATTCAAGTTAATTCAATCTTAGTTAAAGTTAATTAGGTCTAGGTTGCATTTTACATATTTGCATATCACTCTTCATTTATGGTACTAGTCCTCTGTCATTGCCTTAGTACTCAACTAGTTTGATTCTTCATTTAGCACTAGTTAACTTTTAACTTAGCTATAGGTAATGGAGTGTCTAGGAATTGATTTTCAATTAGAATCACATCTATCTCTTTGGATGATACTCAAATTCACCACTTGCACACAAGACACGGTACACCTGTGGGTAAATTTGGGGGTTTATAAATTTAAAGCTTTTCTTGCACAACAAGTTACCCCATTTTGAGACCTTCCTCCACTTTTACCAACTAACCTTTATTCTTGGCTTTTTGTTCTTCCATTTTGCCCTCATTTTTCATGAAGGCAATCATTTTTTTACCTTTACAGCCGCTAGAAACTCTTGGGGCCATTGGAAGGATAATTTTTTCTTTGCCATGGGTGATCCTAATTGGTAGTTCCCAGGCAAGTGAACCAACTTGACTATCAAGGAGATGCATATCTAGGCTTCATTAATCCAAGGGTCTAACAAGGAGCAATCATATCACAGCCTATTATCATGTCATGATGAACGAGAATTTTGACAACCTCTTTCCCTTCCCATACTAGAGGCTGGATGAGACTACTCTTAGGCATATTAGGGTCAATCGGGCCTATCTGCGCTATAGAGAGATCAAGAGCCTTATGAACTAGATTTTGGATGCCAAATGGCAGCTAATGGGAGCCTTGGAAGTTGCCGCTAGTGCCTAACAATGTCTCTTTTTCTTCATTCTCTTTCACTGCTTTTAGAGGTACCTATGGTTTCATTAGCTTACTAACTATTTTCTCTCTTTTTATGTGTATACATGGGTCATGCGATAGCCTTCTTAAATAATAGATGGGAGCTGTATAAGGGCTTTGTTGAGGCATAGAATGTACAATTTGCTCCCTTAGAGACCGCTTACATGCCTCAGCCTCTGTCAAAGAAGACTTGGCTCTACTACCGGCTCTACTTTGTGGTCTTGCTCTTGCCTTCGGTGCTATAGTTGTCTCAAATGCCTCTATCCCTACACCAATCAACCTAAAGAAGGAGATAGAGAATGAGGGGATGAGCTTTGTGAGAAGAACCAAAAAGGTACAGGTGGAGGACCCAAGCATGGCCACCCTTATGCGCAAGAGATAGGGGCATCTGGCAAGGTCACTTGCCAGATGAAAGAAGCGGGGGCACTAGCACATCTGTTCTGGGTTTACTTGAGAAGGGTAACATATATTCATGGTACTTCTCTTTCTTTTCTTTCTTTTGTAGAGAGTTTTCTTTACTCTACTTCTTGTTTTCTTCCTTTTTTTATTGTAATAAAAGCTTCACTTTCAAGGCCATAAGAAATAAGAAGTGCCCTACCCTCTTTGTAGGACATAAGGTGTGACAGTTTCCTCATCATAGAAGATGTCCGTTTTGGCTAAGAGGTTATGTAGGAGGACTCTGTTGGGTTTCGGGAGCCAAACAGTGTAGCGGAATTTAACCGAAACCCTAATCGGGTGTTCAAAAATTTTCATACCTAATTTTCGGTTTACATCTCTCACTCAACTGTAGAGTAGAATCACAAAACTTGAAAAGTTGACGTGTTCAAGCTCTCTATGGTATCCACACGAGCCTCTCGGGATCACCATGCTTCCACCGCGTCCCGGCAGATCCGTTTCTCTTGCACTTTCAGTGCTAGCTTGCATCCTCCAAGGAATTGCAAGAGAAGAGTGCGGCTGTCCTTTTCGGAGGCTAGGGCAAGGAGACCTGTGAAATTCTCACTAGAAGTTGTATTTATAGTGAGACTCAACTTTCAGGCCTAATGGGTTTCAAAGCCCTAATCCAATTAGGCTTTAATTTCGAGCTTAATAATGGCTCAACTATTGGGCCCATTATTAATGCGAAATAGCTCTATTATTAGCCCATGCACTCTAATGATCCAAATAGCTCTATGTGTGTGACCCAATAAGCCTTTACCACGTTGGCAATGATCATAAATCACATTTATGATCATAAGCAATGAACGGTATCTAGCAACACATCATTGTTACCCAAGTGACAAGATTGTCGATGATTCGACTAAACCTTTATGATCATCACCGATATATGCCATTGTCCCTTTGTCCAAGATATCAAGACTAAGCACGAGACATGGAATGTGTCACTCTCGTATAGCCCAATCTTTGGTTTCTTGATTACTGAGTATACCAACTTAAACTGATGACATTGATATCGTATATCAACTCTTCCGAGTATGGCCATGCATTTTTCTAAGTCTTACTCTATCAAGGGGCCCGAAGATATCACTCCCGTTACATAGGAGGGACAAATCCCATCTTGATCATACAAATCCCTCCGCATGATATGTGACATACCCAATGACCTCCTTCAAGTTCACTCAGTTACGAGCAACAAAGGAAAGTATCAAAGTATGTGACTCACATGTAGGAAACCTTAATGATCTTAGGTCGAAGGACTATATATACCATGATCACTATGAGAATCACTTATGACACTCATATAATGATCCGTGTAGTGTTCTCATGGTGGGTCGGTCCAGTACACAAGTTATCCAACTTGTACCCATATGTAGACTACATATCCCATATTAGTCTCCACATATGCTAGTCATTATGTATTATTGCAACCCGCTCCATAATAGTACTAGACTAGGGACGTTTGAGAATATCATTATTCTAGGGTTACAATTATGTTTGTTAAGTTAAGCAGAAACAAAACAACAAACATAATTGCTGGATCAATACCTTAATAAAATATCATGACTTAATGTGCAAAAATACAATCATCTCATGATTGGCCTTTTGGGCACAACACTAACAATCTCCCACTTGCACTAAAAGCCAATCATCCATGTATCTAATACCGATGGACCAAGAATGGCTATCATTCTTCTGCTGCGTAAGGGCTTTGTCAGTGGATCAGCAATGTTGCTGTCTGTCAAAGTCCTGCATATCCTTACATCACCCATCTCGATGATCTCCCTGATGAGATGATAGCGTCGAAGTATGTGTTTGGATTGCTGGTGAGATCGAGGTTCCTTAGCCTGTGCGATTGCTCCATTGTTGTCACAATAGAGCTCTATCGGGTCGGCAATGCTTGGAACCACTCCAAGTTCAGTGATGCACTTCTTGATCCAAACTGCCTCCTTCGCAACATCAAAAGCGGCAATGTACTCAGATTCTGTAGTAGAGTCAGCTACTGTCTCTTGCTTTGAACTCTTCTAGCTCATAACACCACCACCAATACAAAACACATAACCAAATTGCGATCCAAAATCATCCTTATTGGATTGGAAGCTTGCATCGGTGTAACCCTTTACAACGAGCTCATCTTCACCTCCAAAGACCAAGAATGCATCCTTAGTCCTTCGTAAGTACTTAAGGATGTTCTTAACAGCTGTCCAGTGACTCATCATGCTTAAGGCATATGAGACATCAGGACGAGTACATATCATGGCATACATGATAGATCCAATTGCTGAAGCATATGGAATCTTACTCATGCGCTCTCTCTCCTCGGGTGCACTCGGACACTGAGATCTAGAAAGAGTTATACCATGTGACATGGGCAAGAATCCTTTCTTGGAATCTTGCATGCTAAACCTCTTTAGCACCTTATCAATATATGTACTTTGACTTAGGCCAAGAAGCTTTCTAGATCTATCTCTATAGATCCTGATGCCTAACACATAGGCTGCTTCACCCAAGTCCTTCAAAGAGAAACATTTCCCCAGCGAAGTCTTCACAGACTATAGCTCAAGAATGTCATTCCCGATGAATAGTATGTCATCTACATACAACACCAAGAAGACAATAGCGTTCCCACTAACCTTCTTGTAGACACAAGGTTCATCTTCATATTTGATAAAACCAAACTCCTTGATTGCTTCATCAAAATGAAGATTCCAACTTTGAGAAGCTTGCTTCAGTCCAAAAATGGACCTTTGCAACTTGCACACTTTATTGGCATTCTCAGGAGTGACAAAGCCCTCAGGTTGTGTCATGTAGACATCCTGAAGTAGGTTTCCATTTAGGAATGCAGTTTTGACATCCATTTGCCATATCTCATAATCATAGTGTGCAGCAATAGGGAACAAAATTCAGATGGATTTAAGCATAGCAACTGGTGAAAAAGTTTCATCATAGTCAATACCATGAATTTGCTTGAAACCTTTTGCAACCAATTGTCCCTTAAAGGTAATCACATTACCATCCATGTCAGTTTTCTTCTTGAAAACCCACTTGCACTCTATGGGTTTTACCCCTTCAGGTGGGTCAACCAAAGTCCATACTTGGTTTTCATACATGGATTCCATCTCGGATTTCATGGCCACTAGCCACTTCTAATAGTCAAGCCCCAACATAGCTTGTTGGTAGGTTGTGGGCTCATCCTGATCCATGAGCATCACATCAGCAGTGTGAGTCATGACAAATCCATATCTCTCAGGCTCACGCCGAATCCTACCAGACCTACGTGGGCTCTATGCTACAGGAATAGACTTTTGAACCACAACATCTTGTGGTGTCTGTTCAAGTTCCATTTGAGGTTCGACGTCTCCTTGTTGTTCTTGAATTTCTTCAAGTTCTACTTTCCTCCCACTAGTTCCTTTAGAGATAAACTCTTTCTCTAAAAAGACACCAGTTCGAGCAACAAACATTTTTTGCTCAGAAGGATTGTATAAATAGTAACCCTTTGTTTCTTTAGGATACCCAACAAAAAGACATTTTTGAGATTTGGGCCCTAGTTTGTCAGAGGATTGACATTTCACATAAGCATCACGGCCCCAAATCTTCATAAAAGACAAATTGGGACGCCTCCCACTCCATATCTCATATGGTGTCTTTTGAACCGATTTAGATGGAACTTGGTTTAGTGTAAAAGCGGCTGTCTCTAGAGCATGTCCCCAAAAGGAGTTTGGAAGGTCAGCTTGACTCATCATAGAGCGAACCATCTCTAACAGAGTTCGATTTCTCCTTTCAAATACACCATTCCATTGAGGTGTACCTGGTGGAGTGAGTTGTGATACTATACCACACTTCTTCAGATAGTCAAGGAATTCTCGATCAAAGTACTCTCTACCTCGATCTGATTGAAGCACTTTGATACTCTTCCCAAGTTGATTCTCTACTTCATTATTGAATTCTTTGAACTTTTCAAAGGATTCTAACTTGTGTCTCATAAGATACACATAGCCATATCTGCTGAAGTCATTAGTGAAAGTAATGAAGTATTGGAAACCTCCTCTAGCTTGTGTAGACATAGGGCCACATACATCACTATGTATGAGTCCTAGTATGTCATTAGCCCTTTCACTTTGCCCTGTGAATGGGGCTTTGGTCATCTTGCCCAATAAACATGACTCACATGTCTCATATGATTCAAAATCAAATGAGTCCAAGAGTCCATCCTTATGGAGCTTGGACATACGGGTCTCATTTATATGGCCCAAGTGACAGTGCCAGAGATAGGTCGGGTTCGAATCATTTAATCTTACCTTCTTGGTATTCACATTATAGATTGGATCTTCGAGGTCTAGAACATACAACTCATTGCTAAGTTGAGCACTACCATAAAAGATTTCATTCAAATAAATAGAACAACATTTTTCCTTTATTATAAATGAAAAACCTTTCTTGTCCAAACAAGAAACAGAAATCAAATTTCTACTAATAGCAAGCACAAAGTAGCAGTTGTCTAATTCTAAAACTAATCCACTAGGTAAAGTGAGAACATAAGTCCCTACGGCTAAGGCAGCAACCCTTGCTCCATTTCCAACATGTAGGTCCACTTCACCTTAAGCCAATCTTCTACTTCTACTTAGATCCTGCACATTTGCACAAATGTGAGATCCACATCCAATATCCAATACCCAAGATGAGGAAGTAGAAAAGTTAGCCTCTATAACAAAAAATACCTGAAGTGGAAGTCTTACTTCCCTTTTCCTTAGCAAGTTCTTCAAGATAAAGCTTACAGTTGCGCTTCCAGTGTCCAGGTTGCTTACAACGGAAGTGATAGCCGAAGTGCTACCGTCCTCCAAACATAGGAGCTTCGGTCAAAGCGCCATGCTTGGGAGGCCGAGTGCTACCCGTACAAGGAGAGGCAACGACCTCAGAAGGAGGGGGCTTGGCACCCCTAGCACACGGCCTCGGGGGTCCATCAACTCCCCTAAGAATGACACTACTGACCTCGGGAAGAAAGTGCGTACTGACCTTGGTAGCGCTATTGAACTAGCCTCAGGGGGCAAGACCAGCCGCCTTCGGCAGGAGAGAACACCCCCGAAGGAGAATCTTCAGTGTTGAGAAAATCCCCGAGCTATTGAGGAAACCTCGGAAGAAAGACCTTTGATCCGAAGGGTGACCTTAGCCAGAGGAGCCTCAAAGTACGCAAGGAGCATTTAACGAGCCTCTGACATGTCGTTTCCAGGGGCTACACGCAGCCCTCATACCCACTGTGACAGCATACGTCCTGTCCTCTAAGGCTATTCTAGCCCTAGACCGTGGCCTGAGGAGCTTGCAGACGACTGGAGGTCCCCACGCCCAAGAAGTACAGATTAAATTTGACCAAACATGTGTCACAATCTGAACGGACCGTCCTCCCCTTTATATATTAAGGAAATGGCTCCAAGGGCGGGTGGTCTCTTTCTCGGACTCTCTCCTCCCCTCCGAAAAATACAACACAAGCAAGAATCTCCCTTGATTCTACATTTTCATTTCCGCTTCCAAACCACTTACTTGGGCGTCGGAGGCTCCTCCCCCGGAAAAACACTCCGGGGACCTCCTAACCCTCATTTTCCTGAGCATTTCAAGTGGTCTTCCCCAGGGTTCACCTTCTCCAAGTGTTCTTTGCTCACCAGGAGTCCTTGCTGCCCTCACCATGTCACACAGTGAAGATGCTGTTGGGCATCATTTGGCATCGTTTGTGGGAATCCACTCCCAGGTTGCCGTCATTGAAACTCGGCGTTCTAAGGATAAGGGACTCCCAAAGTCCCCGATCGTGCCAGAGGTCCGACCAGCAACCGAACAGCCCACAGCAGGGATTTCCTTGCCTGAGGAAGATCACCCTCTGACCGTTACTATGGGCTTCCTGCGTGAATTTTAGCGTTCAGTGGTGGCTGAAATGATGCAGCAACTAGACCAGAGGTGGCCACAGCCGCCTTCGGATAGAAGGCCCCCTTCCCCGGCACCTCGAAGAGAAAAGAGTCCAAAATCAACTCACCGGAGTTTGGGAAGCGAGGATCAGCGTGATGAGTCCTCAACGGAAGATATACTCACCAGGGCTCGCCCTGCCGGAGAGGCGGGCCCCAAGCGTCCCAGGACTCTTCACCGAAGGAGCTCCTCCTCGGAAGAGAAATCAAAATCCCCAAAAAGGAGACACCGCTCTCCGTTTCCGGAGGCGTCTAAACAGCAAGAAAAGGAGCCTAGTGCCACTCTCCTCATGGAAAAAATCCTGAAGAGGCTAGAAAGAGTGGAGAGACAGGTAGCCCGGAAGCCTGTGTGGTCCAGGTTATCAGAAACCTTCAATGGAGATGAGTCCCCATTCACCCGAGCGGTGGTCGAAGCACCCATGCCAAGTGATTTTTGAGTGCCTCGTTTGGAAACTTACGATGGGCGAAGCGACCCCCAGGCTCACCTGACCAAATATAGGCGTAGCATGGTCCTGCACGGTGCTGATGATGCCACGTTGTGCAAGTGTTTCAAGGTCACTCTCGCCGGACCAGCCACAACATGGTACAACTCGTTGGCACCGGGAACCATTATGGAATTCCAAGAGTTGTCCACAGCCTTCACACAGCAGTTCATTAGGAGCAGGCCGACGGTGAAGATGCCGGTTCAAATGTTCGACATAGCACAAAAAAATGGAGAGGCCATACGTGACTATGTCGAAAGGTTCAATCGGGAAGCATTGAGTGTTCCGGGCTTTAGGCCGGAAATATGCATCCTTGCCATGACGTGAGGACTTTGGAGAGATTCCCAGCTCTTCTACAAATTCTCCAATGACCCTCCGGACACCCTCGGTGAATTTTATCGGAGGGCCGAACAACACATGACGGCCGAATAGCTGAGGATGGGAAGACCAAAGCCTGATCACAACCGTGCCGAAGGGCCGAGCCAAAAAAATCGCTACCTAACCAAACCTTTACCCCCTTGAACACTACAAGGACAAACATACTCATGGCCATGGAAAGGCAAGGAACTCAGATCCAGTGACCAAAGGCCATGACCTCGGACAACAAAAAGAACATGAAAAAGTTCTGTCAGTTCCACTGAGACCATGGGCACGATACCGAAGATTGCTTTCAATTAAGGAAGTACATAGAGTCCCTAATAAAGCAAGGACAACTTTGGCGATACCTGCGAATGCCCTCCCTGAAGGCAAGAAGAGAAGAGGACGGAAAGGGAGATGACGAGGAGTATGACTCCGAAAGACGCTGAAACCGAAGCCCCAAAAGGCATCCACCACCTCCAGCAGGAGTGATACAAATGATCACTACAGGCCTGCCATCAGCAGAAAGGAAAAGAAAGGCTAGGGAGATTTCGGTAATGGAATATGGGAACCCTTCAAATAAGCTAGTTTGGAAGGACGGGTCCACCGTTATCTTCCCTCACGACGATCCACTGCTGATTATGGGAAGGGTAGGAAACTGGGACGTAAAAAGGGTGCTCCTGGATGATGGTTCCAATGCCGATGTCTTATTCTCCCACCTCCTGCCAAGTTTGGGTATCTTGAGAAGTGAACTCAAGCCCGTCACTTACCCGACCTTCGGAGTGGGACCATCCGAACTCTTCATCCTCGGCTGGATTGATCTTCCCGTGATGCTAAACGGAACGTCAATAAGCAATAAAGACAAGCTGTTCGCCTCCACAATGGAAAGGTTCATCATCGTAGATGTTCCTTCTTCGTACAACGCCATCCTTAGAAGACAAACGCAAGGAAACCTTCACATCCGCCCGGATGTAAAGTACTTAACTGTAACCTTCGCCGCCAAGGATGGAGATGCCGAGATCTTCATTGACCAAGGGGAGGTGAGGAAAGTGTTTTTCAAGGTGAGGAAGGCCCCAATGACGACTGTGCGCAAACTGCAGAAGCAAAGGTCACACCTGAGGGAAGGTCAAAGGGAGAAGGAACAGAAGATTCTAAAAAAATAGAAACGGAAGATATAGAATTTGTCCCAGGCCGAAATACCCGAGTAAGGAAAAAAACTGGCCGAAGGTGACAAAGAAAAGCTTGTATCTTTCCTACTGATGAATAAAGATCCGTTTGCCTACTCGCTGCAGGACATGACTGGGGTAGACCCTCGTATAATTCAGCATAGCCTCAAAATAAAGCCCGAGGCAAAGCCTGTGCGCCAGAAAAGGCGAAGTCTCTCAGTACACAAAAATAGCTTTGTCAAAACCAAAGTCCAGCATTTGCTAGATGCAGGCGTAATCAGGGAAGTCAAATACCTTGAGTGGCTCAGTAACATGGTTATCGCCACAAAAGAAGGGAGTCAAAAGCTCCGAATGTGCATCGACTTCCGAAACGCGAATGACGCTTGCCCTAAAGATTCATATCCTCTACCGCCAATAGATCAGTTGGTAGACTCAACCACTGAGTATGGTCTCTTGAGTTTCTTGGACGCCTTCAGTAGGTACCACCAAATTAGGATGGATCCTGAAGACGAGAAAAAAATTGCCTTCATTACCAAGCTCGGTACATGTTGTTAGGTTAGAATGCCCTTTGGGCTTAAAAACGCAGGAGTCACCTACCAGAGGCTAATGAACAGGGTCTTCAGCGACCAAATAGGGAGGAACATGGAAGTGTACGTCGATGATATGATAGTCAAAAGCAAGAAGCCTATCAGCCACATCGCAGATCTGGAGGAAACATTCCACCATATGAGAACCTTCGAAATTCGCCTTAACCCCGAAAAGTGTGTCTTCGGCGTAAACGTGGGTAAGTTCCTTGGGTTTATGGTGTCGAAAAGAGGCATCGACGCCAATCCAGAAAAGGTCAAAGCACTGCTGGGATTCCGAACTCCTACCACGACAAAAGTTGTGCAAAGGCTTACAGGGAGAGTAACATCCCTTAGCAGATTTATATCCAGGTATGGAGATCGCTGCCGGCCATTCTTTGAAGTCCTTACCAAAGTAGCAAAAAATGGTGGCGACCTTGGTAGTAATCCTTGGAACGAACATTTTCGAAGGGCCTGGGAAGAGCTTAAGGTCTACCTGACCCATTTACCAACACTTCGGCAACCACGAGATAGGGAACCCCTTATACTATACCTCGCTGCCTCCGAAAAAGCACTAAGTTCAGTGCTTGTGAGGGAGGAGGGGGTGGAACAATGGCCAGTATATTACGTGAGCAAATCTCTGCATGGCGCCAAAATCAGGTATCCCTTATTACAAAAAGCTATTTATGCTTTGGTACTTGCAAGCAGAAGGTTGCGCCCGTACTTCCAAGGTCACCCTGTTATCGTCCAAAGTAACTTACCCCTTCGGGATGTCATGAAAAGGGTAGATCATTCAGGGAGGCTCTCCAAGTGGTGCATAGAGCTCAGTGAGTGTGACATCACTTATGAACCGAGGAAAGCAATAAAAGCTCAGGCTTTAGGGGACTTCATTGCCGAAGTACCAGTTGCCGAAAGTGAACAATCAAACCTCGGCAATATTGAGCCAGAGTGGACCCTGTTCGTGGACGGAGCCTCCGGTTCCAAACATCACGGAGCTGGAGTAATTATTTGCGGTCCCGAAGGCATGGAAGTCATGAAAGCCATCAAATTTGGGTTTCGCGTCACTAACAATGTGGCTGAATATGAAGCCCTCATAGCAGGATTGCGCCTGGCCAGAAGGATTGGCATAAGGAACCTAAAGGCCCACAGTGATTCCCAGCTAGTGGTCCGGCAGATGGCAGGGGACTAGACCGCAAAGGATCCAACTTTAGCAAAATATCATGAACTCATTTCAAAGCTCGTGCAAGAGTTGGATGCGGTACACATTGAAAATGTGCCTCGCCGAGACAATGCCGAAGCTGACAGCTTGGCCAAATCAAAAAGGTTCACCGAAATGTTGAGCCACCCAAGCATTGTGGTAATGAGCATCGCAACCTCGGAAAAAGGGTGGAAAACCCCTATACAGAGGTATCTCACAACCTCGGAGCTTCCCGATGACCTCACGAAGCAGCAAAAGTGCGAAAACATTCTGGATGATATTTCCTGATTGGGGAAGAACTGTACAGACAAGGGTATGCAAGTCATTGCAGAGGTGTATCAGCTAAGAGGATATCGAGACAATTCTTGAAGAAGTCCATGAGGGGATCTACGGTTCCCATGTTGGAACTGATGCCTTGGCAAGAGTAATGCTCTACCAGGGGTATTTTTGGCCCACCTTGAGAAAGGACGCAAGGCAGTTTGTCCGAAAGTGTGACAGCTGCCAAAGACACGCCACCATCCAAAGGTTGCCCTCAGAATTAATAACCTCGGCTAACTGCCCCTGTCCCTTCACAGTCTAGGGCATTGATCTCATTAGGCCATTTCTGACAGCACCCGGAGAAGTGAAGTTCTGTGTGGTTGCAGTAGATTACTTCACTAAATGGGTTGAGGTAGAGCCCCTGGCAACCATTACTGTGATGGAAATACAAAAGTTCATCTGGAAAAGCATCATATGCAGATTCCGTATACCGAGGGTGATAGTAACCGATAATGGTTCCTAATTTGTTGATAAGGGATTCCAAGAATTCATCACCAACCTTGGAATAAAGATGCACTCCGCCCCGGTAGCTCACCCCCAAAGCAACGGACAAATAATGGTGACCAACAGGACCATAAAGGATGGTCTAAAAAAGAGATTGGCAGAAGCAAAGGGAAAGTGGCCAGGAGAACTTCCTAGTGTACTATGGAGCTATCGGACAACACCCCGAAGAGCAACGGGCGAGACACCTTTCTCTCTCGCCTTCGGTACAGAGGCCATTATTCCTGTTGAGGTTGTGCAGCCATCAGTAAGAATACAAGTGTTCGGCGAAGAAGGAAATGACCTTGGGTTGAGAACCAAGCTTGACCTGATTGACAAACACAGAGAGGTGGCCGAATTTAGAAAGAAAGCCTTTCAGCAAAAGGTGGCCTCGGCCACGAATATACGTGTCAAGCAAAAGGGAATAAGGAAGGGAGACCTCATCCTCTAAAAGGCCGAATTTGAGCCCCGAAAACCATCTAACGGGGCATTTCGGTCAAACTGGGAAGGGCCTTCTTTGGTGCTCGACGAAGTTCGAAAAGGAGTTTACAAGCTGGGCGATACCGAAGGCGGAGAATTGAAAAATACATGGCATTCAGATGCCTTGAAAAGATTCTATGCGTAGAATTTTGGTGAACAAAATTGTACAAGTTAGAAAAAGTTTCTAAGTTCAAAAGTTTCTTTCCACCGAAGAGGTTCCCCCCGAACACAGCTCGAGCAAGTTCTTACAAGGGTCACGAGCCCCCTCTGAAGACGATTGAGTCATTTTCCCATCAATAGAGTTCACCAAATACAGCCACCAAACAAAGGCAAAAATTTGCTTAAGGGAATTCATCATACATGATTCTTTTTTCCGAAGATGATTCGCGCAACGAGTGAAACATGGTTTTCCGAAGTCCCTTGACCGAACGTGGTTGGGACAACTGGAAATGAAAGTTATTGCTCAAAAAGACTTAGCCAAATTTCATAAAGGAAAAAAGAAATTCCATTGAAGAAGGCCTTATTAGAAGGAGAAAGTTACAAGAAGAAAAATTCAAAGGAAAAGAAGAAGACAAAAGCCCTAAAAAATCTAAGGGACCCCGGCATCGTGAGAAGTTCTTGTTCCCGCGTCTTTAGCCACCACCTTCGGTGCCGGATGAGGGGCAAAAGGCAGGTTCAGGAACTCGACCTTAGACCACGTCCAGCGAGGTCCCTCAGGAATATCCAGGGCAGCAAGAAAGGAAAGGTCTAGATCTGGGTACTTCACCCGAACTTGGTGGCAAGCCAGGCAGAAGTGAACAGCCTTGTCTTTCTTAATGGACAAGTCCTCCACCACGTTGCTCAGATCAGCGACCTTCCTCTGTAGGCTCTTCACCTTCTTCTTCCTCTTTGTATCTTCCTTCAATGCCCCGACCTCGGCCTGAAGTTCGGCATTTTCAACAAGGGCCTTCGCTAGGAGAGCAGAATCTTCCTCCTTCTCCTTTTGAACGGCCTCGTTTGCAGAAGTCAAGGTCACGACCTTTTCACCAAGGTCAGACATCTTCTTGGAAAAATCCTTCAAGAGGTCCTCCTGGCCATTTAAGAATTCCTCCCAAAGATTGGCAACCTCCCCCTTGGCAATACGGCTCAACTCAGCGTTCGTCATGACCGAGTTGGCGCAGAAGACCTTGGCCTTCTCCAATTTATCTTCAGCCCAAGCCCGGATAGAAGATTGCTTCGCTGCCCAAGCCTGAAAGTATCCACTATACCCCAGGAGCTGCCAAAAAGGAAAAGGTACTTAGTCAAATATGCGTGAGGAGAGCTAAACACTTAGAAAGTTGGGAAGGGAGAAAAATTGAAGAGTCCCGAAGGACTACCTGAGTAGCGTGCTCAGAAATTTTAGTGGCGAGGGTGTCCTCGTTAGCACACTCCTTGGCGACTGCCTTGAAGGAAGCCTGGGTGAGCACGCCCCTCGCCATCTGAGGAGCCATCTCTCAGCAATCAGCGGAGAATAAATTCATGTCCTCCATGAATGACCAGAATGGCTCCCTGGGAACCTTATCCTTCGGGATGTGGGAATCCCGAAGAGCCTGCCTTCGGGCATGTTCCACTACCCAAGCTGAAGGCGCCAGCTCCTTTGCAAAAAAAACAAAGGAAAAGTCTCATGAGGAAAGCATTCCTTAGTCATGTATCTACAAGATTAAGAGAAAAAATGTAAGGAGCAAACCTGGCGGAACTTCAGCAATATCGTCGTCGGAGTCCCGTACCTCCTCTACATCGATAGGGACATGCTTGCCCTTGCTCTTTCGGCGCTTCTCGAGTTCTTCTGCTAGAAGGTCTGCCGCCGAAGAGCCCAAAATGTCTGTCGATATAGCGAGGCTCCGAGAAGCAGTACTAATGGCCTCGACGGAAGGATTGGCGAGAGTTTCAGGCTTCTCGGCCGGAGTTTTAGGCTCCCCACCGACCTTGGTGGAATCCTCTGGGGGAGGGGGAAGGACGTTCTTCTTCTTCTTCTTAGCCGAAGATGGCCCACTTCCCAAAGTCTTCCACCTCTTAAGGGCGCCCTTCTTCGTCCAATCGTCCTCCTCGGCCTGATCGAGGAAAAGGGATTTGTAGACGGCCGCTGACTACTCGCCCATTTCTGGAAAAGGAGGAAAAAATCAATGTAAGTACAGGCGAATACTTATGCTAAAAATTGTGAAAGAAACTTACTTTCGTAAAGGGCTTCATAGGTGAGCTCCCTCCAAAGGAGCATTACCAGCCATGACTTCTTCCCGATGGTAGCATGAGTTGACATGGCGAGGTCCGTCTTGTGCTCCTTAATAACCCCTAGCTCCCGAAGGACCTCCTTGGTCATAAACTGCCATCTGATGGGGAAGGGGTATAAGGAGCATAGAGGGACCTCAGGATCCCAGTCGGTGACAGCCCGAATACGACTGTCAAGGTACACAAACCTCGCCGCCAACTCAGGAGTCAGCAGCTTTTTGGGGCCCCCGATATCCGTCTCCAGCTTACCCTGAGCCCACTTAGTCGGCACGTACGACCAAGCCTCCTCCACTTTCAAGAAAAAGAATTTATTTTGCCACCCTCGCCAACTATCTTTAGTGTCGAAGGTGAACATATATTTCTTGCTCCCAGATCCCCGAGGTAGCATGAAATAAAAGCCACCCTTCGGGACCAGATAGAGCTTGTAGTACTGCATGAACAAAATGAAAATGGGGCTCTATTTTGAAGGCCCCACACATGCAGAGAAAGGCATTAAAATAGCAATATGAATTAGGAGGAAGTTGATTCACGGCTATGCCATGGAATTGGCAAAAGTCACAAATCATCTGGTGACGAGGAAACCAAAGTCCGGCCTTCAGTTGGGCATGAAAAACGGTAATCTCATCCTTTCTATTCATAAAACTAAAATGCCCAAGATGGGCTAATCTGGTGGTGGCGTAAGAAGGGAGGAAGAACTTGGTTGTCCACTTCATTAATTTTTCTGGAGTGGAACAACAAGGGTGAGACATGAGAGGCGTCCAGCTCTCAGGAATAAGGTCGACAGACGCAAGAGGGGTAGGAGAAGACATGTTCGGGAAAGGAGAAAGAAGGATTTTGGAAAAGAGTAAAGGGACTTCGGGAGAGGTAAAAATGACTTCGGAAAGCTAAAAAAGAAACCCACAGAAGGTCTAGCCGAAGTCTGGATTAGAAGACGCCGTCATAAGTGGTGGTCAGAAAGCGCTCCGCCACTAACACCGCCGCAAAAAGGGAGAGAAAAAAACTCAAAAACAGAGAGAGCAGGAAGCAAAAGCAGAAGAAAGCAAATGGGGCTTATGATGGGAGGAAGGTTTATATAGACCGAGGAAGGCTAGCTGCCAAAACTACTGCGCGAAGGCGAATCATCGCCATAATTGCTTTTCGAAGGTGAAAAGATGCGGCTGGTATAACCAAGGCAGCTACCTCCAACCGCCGCATGACACGTGTCACCCAGGGCATAGCTGGTGTGACCGATGCGACCTCCCCCAATCATTGCGTGCCGCATGTCAACCAGCACGCAAACCAAGGGACACATTTCCTGCGACGCCAAAAATCCTGGTACGTCGCTCCAGACTGACACGCCTGGTTACGAGACGTGACGGTCTATTGACCTACAGCAGAAAAAGCAAAAATAAAGAGACTTGGCATCTCAGGAACACCAAGGGATTGACCGAGAAGCAAGGAGTAACACCCAAACGGGTAGAGTGCGCCTTCAGGACTCGAAGTACGTCTTTTTGAAAAAAGGCATCCGACTCCAAGATCTGTAAGGTGCCTCCAGAATATATAGTTGAAGTCTCCACCTCAAGTTTCCGAGGGGGGCATGTGATAGCCGAAGTGCTACCGCCCTCCAAACATAGGAGCTTCGGTCAAAGCGCCATGCTTGGGAAGCCGAGTGCCACCCGTACAAGGAGAGGCATTGACCTCAGAAGGAGGGGGCCTGGCACCCCTAGCGCACGGCCTCGGGGGTCCATCAACTCCCCTAAGAATGACACTACTGACCTTGGGAAGAAAGAGCACACTGACCTTGGCAGCGCTATTGAACCAGCCTCGGGGGGGAAAGACCAGCCGCCTTCGGTAGGAGAGAACACCCCCGAAGGAGAATCTTCAATGTTGAGAAAATCCCCGAGCTATTGAGGAAACCTCAAAAGAAGGACCCTTGATCCGAAGGGTGACCTTGGCCAAATGAGCCTCGGAGTACGGCAGGAGCATTTAACGAGCCTCTGACATGTCATCTGCAGGGGCTACACGCCGCCCTCATACCCGCTGTGACATGCTGTGACAGCATACGTCCTATCATCTAAGGCTATTCCGGCCCTAGACCGTGGCCCGAGGAGCCTGCAGACGACTGGAGGTCCCCATGCCCAAGAAGTACAGATTAAATCTGACCAAACACGTGTCACAATCTGAACGGACCGTCCTCCCCTTTATATATTAAGGAAATGGCTCCAGGGGCGGGCGGTCTCTCTCTCGGACTCTCTCCTGCCCTCCGAAAAATACAACACAGGCAAGAATCTCCCTCGATTCTACATTTTCATTTTCGCTTCCGAAACACTTACTTGGGCGTCAGAGGCTGCTCCCCCGGAAAAATACTCTGGGGACCTCCTAACCCTCATTTTCCTAAGCATTTCAGGTGGTCTTCCTCAGGGTTCACCTTCTCCAATTGTTAGTTGCACACCAGGAGTCCTTGCTGCCCTCACCATGTCACACAGTGAAGATGCTGCTGGGCATCAGGAAGCACTCCCCTTTCTTTGCCACACCACCCTTTGGTTTCAGTGCAGCTGAAGAAGAATTAGCATTGGACTTTCCATTAGCTTTATCCTTCTTCTTTTTGGCTTTTCCCTTTCCCTTGCCCTTTTGAACCATCAAAATGGGCTTAGCCTTCTTAAGGTTTTGCTCAGGAGTTTTCAAGATGTTAAGCAATTCAGGGAGAGACTTGTCAAATTCGTTCATGTTATAGTTCATGACGAACTAACTGTAGCTTTCAGGCAACAATTGCAAGACTACATCAATAGCCAACTCTTTCTGAAGAGCAAATCCCAAATTCTCAAGATTCTCAATGTACCCAATCATCTTGAGCACATGAGGACCCACGGGACTTCCCTCAGACATCTTGCACTGAAACAATGCCTTAGAGGTCTCAAACCTCTCATGCCTAGCTTGCTCTTGGAAAAGCATTTTGAGATGTTCGATCATATCGAATGCCCCCATGTTCTCATGTTGCTTCTGAAGCTCAGATTCCATGGTAATAAGCATGAGGCATGCAACATCCAAAGCATCATCAGAATGCCTCTTGTGAGCATCCATTTTAGCTCTTGGAGTAGTGGCAGCAGGCTCATTCGGAATGGGCTGCTCTAGCACACAAGCCTTTCTCTCTTGCTTAAGGACTATCCTCAAGTTTCGGTACCATTTGAGAAAGTTGGTTCTATTCAGTTTTTCCTTCTCAAGGATCGATGGCAACGAAAGTGTCAATGTGTTTTGTGCCATGGTTATCTACAACAGTAAATATGCAGTGTAAGAGTCATGTATTTTAATTCATTTAATAAGGACTTTTATGAAACGATACTCCCACTATTTTCCTCAAAATAATAACCCTCGATATTATTTCGGAACACCTAGGTGCTAAGGTATTCTAGTGGGCCAAGATCCATATTTGACCACAACCTAAGTCAGCCTTGGCTTTTCTCTCAAGTTACAGCTATTTAGGTAGGCAACTCCTTGCCAATTGCATCCCATGCAACTCTTGGATAGTTGGGTGAACAACACTTGTCCAAGCTCATCTCATGAACTTAAGCCCAACTCTATGCCTCTAAGACCCTAATCATATTAGGATGACTTAGTTAAGTCGAACCCAAAGTTAGCAGTTTGGATACCACTGTTATCCCTTCGCGCCTTACCAAGATGAACATAGGTGCTTTGCTTTGGCAAACCCACCTAATGTTGATCAAAGTCTTGACGATTGCCAACATTTGGAATGCATCACATTTAATGACTTAATATTTGTTTGAGGTATTTTTCTTTTGATCTCACCAATTTGTTATCTCCGGTTGTCTTATACATGCATCACATACAAATATAAAACATGCATCTCATGCTTACAAGAAAATAAATGTGACATGGTTATAGCCCAAACTATGCGATATTCTCAAGCCAATGAGAATATCATAAAAGCCTAAGAAAAGACAAGGGTCTTCACAAGCTCCTTCTCTTCCTTTCTTGGTTGCCCTTTTGTTGTCACCTCCTTGGACATACCACCTTGGATGATCCCATAATGTACCATTACATCAATAATAGAAACCTCGAGTTACATTCGAGGGGAGTAAGGTGAAAAGAGAATGTACAATGAAAGAAACAAGAGAAGGCACGACTCGCAGGCCGTATTTACAAGTACAACCAATCAAGGGCTATAACCATGCACCATGTTTCAAACACCAATCAGCATATCATGTCAAATCTCATTCAACAAAAATGCATGCCAATTGACGCACGTTGATTAACCAATTTTTATTTATATGGCACTTCGCATACGACAGTCACACTGGCCGATCAGTGGGCGGTGGTTCCAATTGTCTTACAATTGGTTAGCCCAAGATCTTCTATTTCAAGCAAGTAGGCACCCAAGACTCCTCCATTCGAGCCACCAAAAATACCTTACTTTCGGTGCCCGAACAGGCCGAATCTGAACCAAGCTAGGGTTTTTGCAACTATTGCAGGATTCCTAATCCATATAGGTATCTCATACCTATCAATTTCGGGTTAATCTCATTAACCAATTAGTATCGTTTCTTCATATATGTCATATGTTCATTACGAGTTCCGGTTTCATGCATCATGAATCAATCTAATTAATCATGGCAGAAAAGCAACCGAACACATAACACCATGCGATTCAATACTCAATCCCGATTTAAGGTTTCACCAGTAGCTCTGATACCACTGTTCAGTTTCGGGAGCCAAACAGCACAACGGAATTTAACCGAAACCCTCCAGGATCTAAGTGAAACGCGTAAACCAGGTGTTCAAAAATTTTCATACCTAATTTTTGGTTGAGATCTCTCACTCAACTGTAGAGTCGAATCATAAAACTTGAACAGTTGACGTGTTCAAGCTCTCTATGGTATCCACAAGAGCCTCTCGGGATCACCACGCTTCCACCGTGTCCAGGTAGATGTGTTTCTCTTACGCTCGCAGTGCTAGCTTACGTCCTCCAAGGAATTGCAAGAGAAGAGTACGGCTGTCCTTTTCGGAGGCTAGGGCAAGGGGACCTACGAAATTCTCACTATTGGGTTTCAAAGCCCTAATCCAATTAGGCTTTAATTTCGGGCTTAATAATGGCTCAACTATTGGGCCCATTATTAATGCGAAATTATTGTGAAACAAAAACCCAATTTATTAGCCCATGCACTCTAATGATCCAAATAGCTCTATGTGTGCGACCCAATAGGCTCTTACCACATTGGCAATGATCATAAATCCCATTTATGATCATAAGCAATGAGCGGTGTCTAGCAACACATCATTGCTACCCAAGTGACAAGATTGTCGACGATTCGACTAAACTTTTATGATCATCACCGATATATGCCATTGTCCCTTTGTCCAAGATATCAAGACTAAGCACGAGACATGGAATGTGTCACTCTCGTATAGCCCAATCTTTGGTTTCTTGATTACCGAGTAGACCAACTTAAACTGATGACATTGATATCGTATATCAACTCATCCGAACATGGCCATGCATTTTTCTAAGTCTTACTCTATCAAGGGGCCCGAAGATATCACTCCCGTTACATAGAAGGGACAAATCCCATCTTGATCATACAAATCCCTCCGCATGATATGTGACATACCCAATGACCCCCTTCAAGTTCACTCAGTTACGAGCAACAAAGGAAAGTATCAAAGTATGTGACTCACATGTAGGAAACCTTGATGATCTTAGGTCGAAGGACTACATATACCATGATCACTATTAGAATCACTTATGACACTCATATAACAATCCATGTAGTGTTCTCATGGTGGGTCGGTCCAGTACACAAGTGTTAGTGTTGTGCCCAAAAAGCCAATCATGAGATGATTGTATTTTTGCACATTGAGTCATGATATTTTATTAAGGCATTAATCCAGCAATTATGTTTGTTGTTTTGTTTTTGCGTAACTTAACAAACATAATTGTAACCCTAGAATAATGATATTCTTAAACGTCCCTGGCCTAGTATTATTGTGGAGCGGGTTGCAATAATACATAGAGACTAGCATATGTGGAGACTAATATCCCACGGCCCCCGCAAGGGCGGCTCCCCTTGACCCCGTCCGCTGACCGGTCGGCGGAACCACCGCCCGCTGACCGGCCAGCGGGAACGCCGTATGCAAAGCGCCACATAAAGAAAAACTGGTTAATCAACGCGCAAAAATTGGCATGCATCTTTGCTGAATGAGATTTGACATGATATGCTGATTGGTGTTTGAAGCATGGTGCATGCTTATAGCCCTTGATTGGTTGTACTTGTAAATACGGCCTGCGAGTCGTGGCTTTTCTTATCACTCTCATTGTACATTCTCTTCTCACCTTACTCCCCTCGAATGTAACTCGAGGTTTCTATTATTGATGTAATGGTGCATTATGGGATCATCCAAGGTGATATGTCCAAGGATCATCCAAGGTGGTATGTCCAAGGAGGTGACAACAAAAGGGCAGCCAAGAATGGAAGAGAATGAGCTTGTTAAGACTCATTTATTTTCTTAGGCTTTATTCTCATTGGCTTGAGAATATGGGCTATAACCATGTCACGTTTACTTTCTTGAACGCATGAGATGCATGTTTTATATTTGTATGTGATGCATGTATAAGACAACCGGACGTAACAAATTGGTGAGATCAAATGAAAAATCCCTCAAATAAATATTAAGTCATCAAATGTGATGCCTTACAAATGTTGTCACTCGTCAAGACTTTGATCAACATTAGGTGGGTTTGCCAAAGCAAAGCACCTATGTTCATCTTGGTAAGGCGCGATGGGATAATAGTGATATCCAAATTGCTAACTTTGGGTCCGACTTAACTAAGTCATCCTAATAGGATTAGGGACTTAGAGGCATAGAGTTGGGCTTAACCTCATGGGATGAGCTTGGACAAGTATTGTTCACCCAACTATGCAAGAGTTGCATAAAATGCAATTGGCAAAGAGTTGCCTACCTAAATAGCTGTAACTTGAGAGAAAAGCCAAAGCTGACTAAGGTTGTGGTCAAATATGGATCTTGGCCCACTAGGATACCTTAGCGCCAAGGTGTTCCGAAATAATATCGAGGGTTATTATTTTGAGGAAAATAGTGGGAGTATCGTTTAATAAAAGTCCTTATTAAATGAATTAAAATACATAACTCTTACACTGCATATTTGTTGTTGTAGATAACCATGGCACAAAACACATCGACACTTTCGTTGTGATCGATCCTTGAGAAGGAAAAACTGAATGAGACCAACTTTCTCAAATGGTACCGAAACTTGAGGATAGTCCTCAAGCAAGAGAGAAAGGCCTATGTCCTAGAGCAGCCCATTCCGAATGTGCCTGCTGCCACTGCTCCAAGAGCTGAAAGGGATGCTCACAAGAGGCATTCTGATGATGCTTTGGATGTTGCATACCTCATGCTTATTACCATGGAATCTATAATGTGAATACCAAAAAGGTCAGATTAAATGATTCAAACCCGACCTATCTCTGGCACTGTCGCTTGAGCCATATAAATGAGACCCGCATATCCAAGCTCCATAAGGATGGACTCTTGGACTCATTTGATTTTGAATCATATGAGACATGTGAGTCATGTTTGTTGGGCAAGATGACCAAAGCCCCATTCACAGGGCAAAGTGAAAAGGCTAATGACTTACTAGGACTCATACATAGTGATGTATGTGGCCCTATGTCTACACAAGCTAGAAGAGGTTTCCAATACTTCATTACTTTCACAGATGACTTCAGCAGATATGGCTATGTGTATCTCATGAGACACAAGTCAGAATCCTTTGAAAAGTTCAAAGAATTCAAGAATGAAGTAGAGAATCAACTCGGGAAGAGTATTAAAGTGCTTCGATCAGATCGAGGTGAAGAGTACTTGGATCAAGAATTCCTTGACTATCTGAAGGAGTGCGGTATAGTATCACAACTCACTCCACCAGGTACACCTCAATGGAATGGTGTATCTGAAAGGAGAAATCAAACTCTGTTAGACATGGTTCGCTTTATGATGAGTCAAGCTAACCTTCCAAACTGCTTTTGGGGACATGCTCTACAGACAGCTGCTTTTACACTAAACTGAGTTCCATCTAAATCGGTTCAAAAGACACCAAATGGGATATGGAGTGGGAGGCGTCCCAATTTGTCTTTTATGAAGATTTGGGGCTGTGACGCTTATGTGAAACGTCAATCCTCTGACAAACTAGGGCCCAAATCTAAAAAATGCCTTTTTGTTAGGTATCCCAAAGAAACAAAGGGTTACTATTTCTACAATTCTTCTGAACGAAAAGTGATTGTTGCTCGAACTGGTGTCTTTTTGGAGAAAGAGTTTATCTCTAAAGGAACTAGTGGGAGGAAAGTAGAACTTGAAGAAATTCAAGAACAACAAGGAGACATTGAACCTGAAATGGAACTTGAACAGACACCGCAAGATGTTGTTCAAGAGTCTATTCCTGTAGCACAGAGCCCATGTAGGACTAGTAGGATTCGGCGTGAGCCCGAAAGATATGGATTTCTCGTAAATGACACCGGTGATGTGATGCTCATGGATCAGGATGAGCCCACAACCTACCAGCAAGCTATGTCGGGGCCTGACTCTGAGAAGTGGCTAGTGGCCATGAAATCCAAGATGGAATCCATGTATGAAAACCAAGTATGGACTTTGGTTGACCCACCTGAAGGGCTAAAACCCATAGGGTGCAAATGGGTTTTCAAGAAGAAAACTGACATGGATGGTAATGTGATTACCTTTACGGGACGATTGGTTGCAAAAGGTTTCAAGCAAATTCATGGTATTGACTATGATGAAACTTTTTCACTAGTTGCTATGCTTAAATACATCCGAATTTTGTTTGCTATTGCTGCACACTATGATTATGAGATATGGCAAATGGATGTCAAAACTGCATTCCTAAATGGAAAGCTACTTGAGGATGTGTACATGACACAACCTGAGGCTTTTGTCACTCCTGAGAATGCCAATAAAGTGTGCAAGTTGCAAAGGTCTATTTATGGACTGAAGCAAGCTTCTCAAAGTTGGAATCTTCATTTTGATGATGCAATCAAAGAGTTTGCTTTTATAAAAAATGAAGATGAACCTTGTGTCTACAAGAAGGTTTGTGGGAGCGCTACTGTTTTCTTGGTGTTGTATGTAGATGACATACTACTCATCGGGAATGACATTCCTGAGCTACAGTCTGTGAAGACTTGGCTAGGGAAATGTTTCTCTATGAAGGACTTGGGTGAAGCAGCCTATGTGTTAGGCATCAGGATCTATAGAGATAGATCTAGAAAGCTTCTTGGCTTAAGTCAAAGTACATATATTGACAAGGTGCTAAAGAGGTTTAGCATGCAAGATTCCAAGAAAGGATTCTTGCCCATGTCACATGGTATCACTCTTTCTAGATCTCAGTATCCGAGTACAACTGAGGAGAGAGAGCGCATGAGTAAGATTCCATATGCCTCAGCAATTGGATCTATCATGTATGCCATGATATGTACTCGTCCCGATGTCTCATATGCTTTGAGCATGACGAGTAGGTACCAATCAAACCCCGGTGAGAGTCACTGGATAGCTTTTAAGAACATCCTTAAGTACTTATGAAGGACTAAGGATGCATTCTTGCTCTTTGGAGGTAAAGATGAGCTTGTTGTAAGGGGTTACACCGATGCAAGCTTCCAATCCGATAAGGATGATTTTAGATCGCAATCTGGTTATGTGTTTTGTATTGGTGGTGGTGCTGTGAGCTGGAAGAGTTCAAAGCAAGAGACAGTAGCTGACTCTACAACATAATCTGAGTACATTGCCACCTGTAATGCTGCGAAAGAGGCAGTTTGGATCAAGAAGTTCATCACAGAACTTGGAGTGGTTCCAAGCATTGTTGACCCGATAGAGCTTTATTATGACAACAATGGAGCAATCGCACAGGCTAAGGAACCTCGATCTCACCAGCGATCCAAACATATACTCTGACGCTATCATCTCATCAGGGAGATCATCGAGAGGGGTGATGTAAGGATATGTAGGACTTCGACACACAGCAACATTGCTGATCCACTGACAAAGCCCCTTACGCAGCAGAAGCATGATAGCCATTCTAGGTCCATTAGTATTAGATACATGGATGATTGGCTTTTAGTGCAAGTGGGAGATTATTAGTGTTGTGCCCAAAAAGCCAATCATGAGATGATTGTATTTTTGCACATTAAGTCATGATATTTTATTAAGGCATTAATCCAGCAATTATGTTTGTTGTTTTGTTTCTGTGTAACTTAACAAACATAATTGTAACCCTAGAATAATGATATTCTTAAACGTCCCTGATCTAGTATTATTGTGGAGATGGTTACAATAATACATAAAGACTAGCATATGTGGAGACTAATATGAGATATGTAGTCTACATATGGGTACAAGTTGGAGAACTTGTGTACTGGACCGACCCACCATGAGAACACTACATGGATCGTTATATGAGTGTCATAAGTGATTCTCATAGTGATCATGGTATATGTAGTTCATCGACCTAAGATCATCAAGGTTCCCTACATGTGAATCACATACTTTGATACTTTCTTTTGTTGCTCGTAACTGAGTGAACTTGAAGGAGGTCATTGGGTATGTCACATATCATGCAGAGGGATTTGTATGATCAAGATGGGATTTGTCCCTCCTATGTAACGGGAGTGATATCTTCGGGCCCCTTGATAGAGTGAGACTTAGAAAATGCATGGCCATGCTCGAATGAGTTGATATACGATATCAATGTCATCAGTTTAAGTTAGTCTACTCGGTAATCAAGAAACCAAAGATTGGGCTATACGAGAGTGACACATTCCATGTCTCGTGCTTAATCTTGATATCTTGGACAAAGGGACAATGGCATATATCGGTGATGATCATAAAGGTTTAGTCGAATCATCGACAATCTTGTCACTTGGGTAGCAATGATGTGTTGCTAGACACCGCTCATTGCTTATGATCATAAATGTGATTTATGATCATTGCCAACGTTATAAGAGCCTATTGGGTCGCACACATAGAGCTATTTGGATCATTAGAGTGCATGGGCTAATTATTTGGGTTATGGTTTCACTTTAATTTCGTATTAATAATGGGCCCAAGAGTTGAGCCATTATTAAGCCCAAAATTAAATCCTAATTGGATTAGGGCTTTGGAACCCATTAGGCCTGGAAGTTGAGTCTCACTATAAATACAACTTATAGTGAGAAATTCGTAGGTCTCCTTGCCCTAGCCTCCCAAAAGGACAGCCGCACTCTTCTCTTGCAATTCCTTGGAGGACGCAAGCTAGCACTGCGAGCGCAACAGAAACGCATCTGCTGGGACGTGGTGGAAGCGTGGTGATCTTGAGAGGCTCATGTGGATACCATAGAGAGCCTGAACACGTCAACTGTTCAAGTTTTGTGATGCGACTCTACAGTTGAGTGAGAGATCTCAACCAAAAATTAGGTATGAAAATTTTCGAACACCCAGTTTACCCCGTTTCACTTGGATCCTAGAGGATTTCGATTAAATTTTGCTGCACTGCTTGGCTCCCGAAACCCATCAACAAGTTCTCCAACTTGTACCGATATGCAGACTACATATCTCATATGAGTCTCCACATATGCTAGTCGTTATGTATTATTGCAACCTGCTCCATAATAATACTAGACTAGGGACATTTGAGAATATCATTATTCTAGGGTTACAATTATGTTTATTAAGTTATGCAGAAACAAAACAACAAACAGAATTGCTGGATTAATGCCTTAATAAAATATCATGACTCAATGTGCAAAAATACAATCATCTCATGATTGGCCTTTTGGGCACAACACTAACAGACTCACCCCTCTTTGGACCAAATTGAATAATTTTTCTACCCAGATGCTCTAAGGGCTCATCACCTAGATGCCCATTAAAGGCTCATGACTATGCTTAAGAGCTTAAAGGACTATTCCTTTAATTCTTTTTAGGTGGTGGATCAAAATGAGGCCATTCTAGAGGATCACGGAAACCTGGCATGGCTATGCTTGAGGGTGTACACCTACCCAAAAATCATCACCATCTGGCTCGCATGGGACCAAGTAAGCAGACATTGGCCAAAGTGGCCAATACCCTTCTTCAGGTATATGAGTATCTTTTGGTTTCGTCCTTCTTTTCTTCTTCTCTTTTTTTATTCCTTTTTATGTTATAACTTTTCTGACCAAGTCTTACCCCTTCTTTTTTTCCTAAGCATTGGTTGCCACCTTAGGGTGGTCAAGTGATGCCTTGCCGAGGATGGCTGAAACCAAAAGGTGGCAACCCTTATTAGGGAGTCCAGGAAGAAAAAGGCTTCTATTGAGCCAAAAGTCTTTAAGGAAACAATGTTAAAAAGTGGCACTCTATCAGGAAGTAGAGACCTAAAACACACTTATAGAGCAACAAGACAAAAAGATCACAAAGTTGTAGGAGGCACTCCAAACTTAAATTACACTAAGAGGGGCCTCGTTCAAGGAATTTGGGGGCCTTGCAGCAAGCAGTTAAAGCCATGAAGAGGATAGCTGCCAATGTCCAAGATCAGTTGATTGCCCTTGAGAATCGGATCCTCCATTTGATGAATTGCCTCTCTAAAGTAAAGGAGGCTTCCAAAGGTGTAGATGATTTTTACAAGGGAGAGTTCAAAGACTTCTAGGATTGGGCCAACTAGTAGGTAAAGGAGCTCAAGCTCACCGATCAGAGGCTAGAGCAGTGTCTTGATACGAAGGCCCTTAAGGAATTTTATGATGGCTTTTTTGCTTGTCGTTTCCATGTATAGATGGCTCATCCTAACTTGGTCTACTTTGCCTTAAGGACAACAAAGCTATTGGGCATTAAGTTTGAGACTTGGAAGGTCTAGGGTGAACCTATGGGTAATGCCCCATCTCCATCTCCACTCATTGGCCCTTTAGAAAAGGAAAAAGAAAATATTGCGAACATGTTTTAGACATTTAGGCCTCCATTGTAATAGCCCAAATATTTTTCCCATTTTTTTTTGAATATTAATGAAATTTCTTAATTTACTTTTATCCAAGTACTTGAGATTCAATAACTAAGAGGTCTTAATGCACCCTTTGTTAAGATTAGGGGCTTTTCTCTTTAGACACCTTTCATAGTCTTCGCAAATTATAGTCATAAAGACATCAATTGTGAAAAGGTCAAAAAGAAACTTCCCTGAGCCTTTACTCATTTTTTTAGGTTGAAGACCTAGATCTGGAATGACGTATGTGTTACTTCAATGGGGAAGGAAGCTTCAGTGCCATAGGCCAAAGCAAATGGACTCTCCCCTATGGGCCTTCTTAAGGTCATTCCATAGTTCCATGATATGCTGGGTGGTTCTTCAACCCATCTTTCTTTGTCTTCACAAAGCCCTTTTTTGAGCTCATCCTTAATCATTCAATTTGTACCTTCTACTTTTTTGTTCTATTGGGGATGGGCCATAGAGACAAAGTAAAGTTTAACGCACACAATATTCTTTCAAAGGAATTTGATGACTTAGGAGGTCATAATTATGGCAAGGGGCTTAGCGTCTACCAATTTGGTAAAATAGTCAATGGCCGCAATGTAGCATTTGACTTGTCCTGGTGCCAGCGGTCAGCCTCAGTTGAATCTAGTACCCATACGGCAAACAGGCAAAGTAAGTTTGCTGATGTGGCTTTAGAGGAATAAAGCCTTTAGATTCCTAAATTGACCTGGCAAGAATGGGATTGTTACACAAACAACTTCACATCCTTCCTAATGTAAGGCCAGAAGAAACCTTGTTACGGCATATTGTGGGCTAACACCTCCAACCTAAGGTGTGAACCATAATCACTTTGATGCATATCAGCAAGGACTTGAAGTCCTGCCTCCGTAGAAAGACAGCGCTATAATGGATAAGCGAATCCCCTTCTATAAAGAAGTATGCCAATGAGGTGACATGTCCCCAGGAAATGCCTAACTGGCCCTATGGTCACCTGTGTTTCTAGCAAGTGAATCAAGGGCTTGGCTAGTACCTCTATCAAGGCATTTTCCTTATCCTTGGATAGGGTATCAACTTTCTCATTCACTACTTTGGGGATCTTCTTGACCTACATGTGGTCAAATTTACTTATCAATTCTTTTATGATCTTGAAATACTTATAAATTGTATGGTTTTTCACCCATACAGTCCTATTTGTTTGATGCACCAAAAGCTTGAAGTCACTAAAGATCACCATTCATTTCACCCCTGCTCAACCAGCCATTTGAAGTCTAGCTATTAAGGCTTCATATTCCACTATATTGTTGGTTACAAGAAAGTAAAAATTCACTTGCAACATGGCCTCTATACCAAGGAGTCTACTGAGAACTCCCTCCACTCACTTGTGGCTTCTTCTAAAGGCCCCATCTATGTAGAGCTTCCATGAGAGATGTTCTTAATTTTTGTAGCCAATGAGGGTGCTTCCTTAAGACAAATTTTAGCCATCAAATATGCAAACACTTAGGCTTTAATAAACTTTTGTAGTTCATAGGAATGTTGAATTCTCCTAGTTGTATACACCACTTGGCCAACCTTCCTGAATGATCAAGCTTTTGTAGGATTTCTCGGATTGATATCCCCTATTCAGATGATAATGGAGTGAGTCTAGAAATAGGTCTATAACATCCTTGAGGCCATGTGTTACCCACTCCAGGGTAGTCCAATTGTGGTGCCAAAATTGTGCATTTAAAACTCTTAGAATTGGTATGTTCTGTAGGCCATCAAAACAATACCCTTACTGTGCATACCCCAAGTGGCCCTCTTGGGCACTATGTAATGCATGCATATTGGTCCAAATGTTACACAAATACTCATATTTCATGCACACCATGGAAACAAGGAAGGAACTAGTCTGAACCTTGTCTACCACACATTAGCCAATCTCATTAAGTATAAATGACCAGCCACTACACCTAAAACTTCTTCCAAAAAATTGTATTAATTTAGCCTTGTAACCCCATGTTTTCTTTGGCTCATTATCAAGTAGAGTCCTTAAGCAAACCAAAAAATTTGGTTTTACATCAATAGCCCACCTATGGACCAAGTTATAGATTTTTTATAATTGGTTACAAAATTCTAACCAAATGAATAGTAACTAGCCAACTTTGCAACGTCATATCTTTGGCTACAGGGCTTCAAATTCAGAAATTCTAAATCTCAATTCAACCTCCAGATGTGCTCTAGGTGTGGTAAACATTTGATAGCAAGAGTCATTCTACATAGGGAGATATCGAACTTTAAGTGCAGAGTCAAAATTCTAGTTACTTTATGACCATTTTGCCCATACAAAATTTCATAAGTGTGCAAACACTACATTCACAAGGGGTAAGCCCCCCAAGGCTATCCCATACATATCCAATACACATAGGAATTACATGATTTTCATCTACCAACTTTATGTGGCCAAAATAGAATTTACAAGTAAGCAGCCTTTCATTCACACTTAGGTGGCCTTGCACCACATCACATACATAGCCAAAACATTACTCAAATGTTCACATACTTGTCTCATTTTACATACACTACATGTACATGCATACATTCACTATATAATGGTCTTAACCCAACTAAATATGCACCCTAAGTTATAGGGGTGCCTGAGACACAATGGACTATAGAAATAGGATGCTGGACAATTGCTGCATAACACAATAAACACCATCACTAAAAATACCAAATGTGCTCCTAAAATCACCAAACTTTCCAAATCACAACTAGATACTTGTGAGTTAAAATACCTAAAATTTTAGATCAAAAATCAAACGAAAAATGTCATTTTGAATGTGATCTTTTTGCTAGACTAGAAATGGAAGAATTAAGGGGAGTAAGTTTCATTGTGAAACTTAGTAAGGGAAACACTTGGTTTCTAAAGGAAATGTGACCCTCATTAAAACCTACATCCAAAGACACTAAAAAACAAAACCACAATGCATATATACAAGATATAGTAACCACATGCAGCAGCCATTCACAACCAACAAACACATGAAATGCGGCAGCAACATAAGTTATAGGTTAGTCCATAAAACATGCAATAAACTTAAGTAAATTACCATGGAAGCCCTCCTCAAGCTAATGCTTGGTCTTAGGAGGATTTTAACACTAGTTATTACTAACTTTAGGCTCACTTCACTACCCTCATTGTGCACTTCACACTAGGTCACAAAACCTTCCATAAGTGCACTCCCCTCACTAAGCTTCGTTCATCAAGCTCATGGCTCTCTTCCAAGCTAAGCCTTAGCTCCATGGATGCTTGAAAATATAGTAAACAATCCATGAGAGCAAGAGAACCCTTACCAAGATGAGTAGACCAAATTTGAAGCTTGATCCTTTAAGTATTCAAGCAATACCTCTAGTTTGCTTCCAATTGCTTCCTTTTGCCTTCAATTTCAATCTTGGAGGTATGGTAGCTGTGGAGGAGCTATGGAAGAAGTGTGGAGGAGGGTGGTGGCCAGTTGGGTCAAATATGGGAGAATAAAAATTGAGTTTGGCTTCTTAAATTAGCTTTAGGGCACTAAACATCCTTATTAGCCTTAATCATGCTTTATGTCATTTTCTTTGCCCATAAGCATGATTTCTTTGTCCTAAACTTATTGGTCCACATTTTTCCCACCTTTTTGACTATTTATCAAGCCATAGCCACCTCCCCTATGGTGGGATAACCCCACAATTCCATCCTTTAACTTAAGTCAAAACCTTGAACACCATAAGGTTTACACTAAGAAATTTAGGTCCTTAATGCCTTTAGTGTTTCCTTTGTCCAAACTTGTCTTCCATGAGCAATTTGCTCCTCCAATAGCACCTTCATACCATTCATATCCTTCCCATAACTCTCCAAGGCTCTGTCTTGAGAGTTTTGCAATTAAGTACCTAAATTTCTAAAACCTTACAAAAAGGTCCATAGGTTACTTGAAAAATAAGCAATCCTTAAGGCTTTTCTTGGGGGCCAAGTTACCAACTTAGAACACTTTTAAGGAGGTGTTCATTATACCTTTTACCCCTCATACTTCAATCACTATGAAGAGAATTACACAATATAATGATTTTTTGACCATTATGCCACACTTGTAATTCTCCCATTTTTGTGAGGTGGTAACACCATGACTAATGATAACAACATCTTTTGAAGTAATAGATATTGAGTCTTTGCTTATTCAAGGTCTTATTGACATTATAGACTAACCATTACTTCTGCCCTATTCTCTAACTAAGACCGTGCTAACTGACCACACCATTAATCTTTGGGCTGAGGCTGTTTGAGGGTGGCAAATGCTACATGTAGCCCTTAATCTAACATAAAGCCTCCTTACATTCATCTATCCATTCAAACTGTGCCTCAATCCTTAAGATCTTAAAAAAAAAAGCCTTGCTTCAATTCCTAAATTGTGACACGAAGCATCTTAGGATTATTAGCCTTCCTACTATGTTACCCACTCTGGGATAGTCCAATTATGGTGTCAAAATTGTGCATTTAAAATCCCAAGATTGGTAATGTTCTGTAGGCCATCAGAACATTACCCTTAGTGTGCATGCCCAAGTGGCCCTCTAGGACACTATGTAAACACATGCATATTGGTCCAACCATCACACATATATTCACATTTCATGCACACCATGGCAGCAAAGAAGGAACAAACTAGCACAAGTCTTAATCTTGGCTACCACACATTAGGCAATCTTATTAAATTCTAGTGACCAGCTACGGCACCTGTAACTTCCACTAATAAACTGTATCATTCTAGCCACATACTACCCCATTTTATTTTCTCCATTATCAAGTAAAGACTTAGATAAAACCAAGGAATTTTTTTTTACATCAATAGCCCACCTATGGACCAAGTTATGGATTTTTTAAGTTGGTTACAAAATTCTGACCAAAGGAACAGTAACTCAGCCAACTTTGCAGCGACATATCTTTGGCTACAGGGCTCTAAATCCATAAATTCTAAAGCCCAGTTAACCCTCTAGATGTCCTCTAACTGTGGTCAAAATTTCATACCAAGATTCAATCTACACAGGGAGATATTACAAGGTCAAAATTCTGGCAACTTTTGGACCATTTTGCCCATACAATTTTTCCAAACCATGCAAACACTTCATTCACAAGGAGGAAGCCCTCCAAGGCTATCCCATATATGTCCATTACACATAGGAATTAAATTCCCTTGATTTTAGCAATTTTATGTGGCCAAAACAGAATTTACAAGTAAGCAGCCCATCATTCACACTTAGGCAACTTTGCACCACATCACTTACATAGCCAAAACATTACTCAAATGTTCACATACTTGTCTCATTTTACATACACTACATGTACATGCATAAATGCACTACAATATGGTCTTAACTCACCTAAATACGCACCCTAGGTTACAGGAGGTCCTGAGACACAATGGACTCCGAAAATAGGATGCTGGATAGTTGCTGCACAACACAGTAAGCACCATCACTAAAAATACCAAATGTGCTCCTAAAATCACCAAAATTTCCAGATCATAACTAGGTCATATGAAAGTTCATGTACCTGAAATTTCACAGAGAAATTCAAATGAAAACTATTAATTTGAATGTTCTCTTTCAGGTGCTCCTGAAATGGACAGAAATGGAGTAAGTTTCTTGAATGAAACTTAGTAAGGGCTTATCAATAAAATCTTCAAACTCTAGCCATATACCTGAAATCCAAAGACACTGAAACACAAAAATAAAATACAAACACAAAAATATACACATCCAAATGCACAAACAAACACAACAACAAACATATGAAATGCTGGCAGTAATAACACATCAGGATTAGTCCATAATCATGCAATTAAACATTAAGAACTCACTATGGCAGCCCTCCTCAAGCTATTCCTTGGTATTAGGAGGTATTAGGTCTTAGTTAGTACTAACTTGGGCTCTAGAAACCCTGAATTTTACTGCCATAACAAAGCACCAAAGCTGTAGGGTTGAAACCCTTGGTGCAATTTCCCCTTTAACCTAAACTTGGTTCATCAAGCTCTTTGCTCTCTTCCAAGCTTAGGGTCTTAGGTTCATGGATGTTTGGGCATCTGTATTGAACAATAAACAGCCATGAAACCTAGATAAAACCCTTACCTTTTTCTGCAAAATCCAATAAACCCTTTGTAAACCCGAAAACTAGGGATTATAGCCTTCCTTGATGCTTCGGTTGTTTTCTCTTGCTTTCTCTTGATTATTTACAGTAAGATGGCTATGGTGGATGGTGGAGGAGCTCAAATAGATAGACTAGCAGGTGGAGGTCAAATTTTGGGAAGAAAATGGGTGAAAATGATTTTTTTCTAGCTTTATTTCTTCATTTATATTTAGTAATGGCATGTTTGCAAATTTTGCAAACTTCAAGCCACACTTGGACAGATTATTTCCAGGCATTTTGGCTGGGAAAATGACATATTTTTACCTCATTTAACCTTGGTCAAAATTCATTTTCACCTTAGAAAAAATCTAGGACACTTAAGCACCTTAGTTGTCATTATGCCATAAATGGCAAACTTTGCCTCTTTGAGCACTTTGGTCCCCAACAATATATTTAATTCCTTCCATGTTCTTTCTTCATAATTCCATCCATATCCTTTCTTCATAATTCCATCCATGTCCTTTCCATAGCCATATTTAGAGATTTGTGCAATTGAGTACCCAATCTTTGTAACCTTACAATTTAGTCCATAGGTTACTTGAAAATCAGGCAATATACCAATGCTTTCGTAAGGACCAACCTATCATTATTTTTGTCACCGAAAGGAGTGTATATTGAATACTTTACACTTCACAATTCATACATTATGGAGACAATTAAACCATATAAGTTTAAGTCCTTATGCTGTAATTTTCCCATTTTGCGAAGGTAACTGTTGGGTTTCGGGAGCCAAACAACGCAGCGGAATTTAACCGAAACCCTCCAACATCCAAGTGAAACGGGGTAAACCGGGTATTCAAAAATTTTCATACCTAATTTTCAGTTGAGATCTCTCACTCAACTGTAGAGTCGAATAAAAAAACCTGAACAGTTGACGTGTTCAGGCTCTCTATGGTATCCACACGAGCCGTTCGGGATCACCACACTTCCACCACATCCCGGCAGATGCGTTTCTCTTGCGCTCGCAGTGCTAGCTTAAGTCCTCCAAGGAATTGCAAGAGAAGAGTGCGGCTGTCCTTTTGGGAGGCTAGGGCAAGGAGACCTACGAATTTCTCACTATAAGTTGTATTTATAGTGAGACTCAACTTCCAGGCCTAATAGGTTTCAAAGCCCTAATCCAATTAGGCTTTAATTTCAAGCTTAATAATGGCTCAACTATTGGGCCCATTATTAATACGAAATTATTGTGAAACCAAAACCCAAATTATTAGCCCATGCACTCTAATGATCCAAATAGCTCTATGTGTGCGACCCAATAGGCTCTTGCCACGTTGGCAATGATCATAAATCACATTTATGATCATAAGCAATGAGTGGTGTCTAGCAACACATCATTGCTACCCAAGTGACAAGATTGTCAATGATTCGACTAAACCTTTATGATCATCACCAATATATGCCATTGTCCCTTTGTCCAAGATATCAAGACTAACCACGAAACATGGAATGTGTCACTCTCGTATAGCCCAATCTTTGGTTTCTTGATTACCGAGTAGACCAACTTAAACTGATGACATTGATATCGTATATGAACTCATCCGAGCATGGCCATGCATTTTTCTAAGTCTTACTCTATCAAGGGGCCCAAAGATATCACTCCCGTTACAAATCCTTCCGTATGATATGTGACATAACCAATGACATCCTTCAAGTTCACTCAGTTACGAGCAACAAAGGAAAGTATCAAAGTATGTGACTCACATGTAGGGAACCTTGATGATCTTGGGTCGAAGGACTACATATACCATGATCACTATGAGAATCACTTATGACACTCATATAACGATCCATGTAGTGTTCTCATGGTGGGTCGGTCCAGTACACAAGTTCTCCAACTTGTACCCATATGTAGACTACATATCTCATATTAGTCTCCACATATGCTAGTCATTATGTATTATTGTAACCCGCTCCACAATAATACTAGACTAGGGACGTTTAAGAATATCATTATTCTAGGGTTACAATTATGTTTGTTAAGTTACGCAGAAACAAAACACAAACACAATTGCTGGATTAATGCCTTAATAAAATATCATAACTCAATGTGCAAAAAATACAATCATCTCATGATTGGCTTTTGGGCACAACACTAACAGTAACCTACTTGCACTAAAGCCAATCATCCATGTATCTAATACCAACGAACCTAGAATGGCTATCATGCTTTTGCTGCGTAAGGGGCTTTATCAGTGGATCAGCAATGTTGCTGTCTGTCGAAGTCCTGCATATCCTTACATCACCCCTCTTGCTGATCTCCCTGATGAGATGATAGCATGGAGTATATGTTTGGATCGCTGGTGACATCGAGGTTCCTTAGCCTGTGCGATTGCTCCATTGTTGTCACAATAGAGCTCTATCGGGTCGACAATGCTTGGAACCACTCCAAGTTCAGTGATGAACTTCTTGATCCAAACTGCCTCCTTCGTAGCATCAGAGGGGGCAATGTACTCAGATTCTGTTGTAGAGTCAGCTACTGTCTCTTGCTTTGAACTCTTCCAGCTCACAGCACCACCACCAATACAAAACACATAACCAGATTGTGATCTAAAATCATCCTTATCGGATTGGAAGGTTGCATCGGTGTAACCCCTTACAATGAGCTCATCTTCACCTCCAAAGACCAAGAATTCACCCTTAGTCCTTTGTAAATACTTAAGGATGTTCTTAACAGCTGTCCAGTGAGTCTCACCGGGGTTTGATTGGTACCTACTCGTCATGCTCAAAGCATATGAGACATCAGGACGAGTACATATCATGGCATACATGATAGATCCAATTGCTGAGGCATATGAAATCTTACTCATGCGCTCTCTCTCCTCGGTTGTACTCGGACATTGAGATCTAGAAAGAGTGATACCATGTGACATGGGCAAGAATCCTTTCTTGGAATCTTGCATGCTAAACCTCTTTAGCACCTTGTTAATATATGTACTTTGACTTAAGCCAAGAAGCTTTCGAGATCTATCTCTATAGATCCTGATGCCTAACACATAGGCTGATTCACCCAAGTCCTTCATAGAGAAACATTTCCCTAGCCAAGTCTTCACAGACTTTAGCTCAGGAATGTCATTCCCGATGAGTAGTATGTCATCTACAAACAACAGCAAGAAGACAATAGTGCTCCCACTAACCTTCTTGTAGACATAAGGTTCATCTTCATTTTTGATAAAACCAAACTCTTTGATTGCATCATCAAAACGAAGATTCCAACTTCGAGAAGCTTGCTTCAATCCATAAATGGACCTTTCCAACTTGCACACTTTATTGGCATTCTCAGGAGTGACAAAACCCTCAGGTTGTGTCATGTACACATCCTCAAGTAGCTTTCCATTTAGGAATGCAATTTTGACATCCATTTGCCATATCTCATAATCATAGCGTGCAGCAAAAGCAAACAAAATTCGGATGGATTTAAGCATAGCAACTGGTGAAAAAGTTTCATCATAGTTAATACCATGAATTTGCTTGAAACCTTTTACAACCAATCGTCCCCTAAAGGTAATGACATTACCATCCATGTTAGTTTTCTTCTTGAAAACCCATTTGCACCCTATGGGTTTTACCCCTTCAGGTGGGTCAACCAAAGTCTATACTTGGTTTTCATACATGGATTCCATCTTGGATTTCATGGCCACTAGCCACTTCTCAAAGTCAGGCCCCGACATAGCTTGCTGGTAGGTTGTGGGCTCATCCTGATCCATGAGCATCACATTACCGGTGTGAGTCATGAGAAATCCATATCTCTCAGGCTCATGCAGAATCCTACCAGTCCTACGTGGGCTCTGTGCTACAGGAACAGACTCTTGAACAACATCTTGCGATGTCTGTTAAGGTTCCATTTTAGGTTCTATGTCTCCTTGTTGTTCTTGAATTTCTTCAAGTTCTACTTTCCTCCCACTAGTTCCTTTAGAGATAAACTCATTCTCCAAAAAGACACCAGTTTGAGCAACAAACCCTTTTTGCTCAGAAGGATTGTAGAAATAGTAGCACTTTGTTTCTTTGGGATACCCAACAAAAAGGCATTTTTGAGATTTGGGCCCTAGTTTGTCAGAGGATTGATGTTTCACATAAGCGTCACAGCCCCAAATCTTCATAAAAGACAAATTGGGACGCCTCCCACTCCATATCTCATATGGTGTCTTTTGAACCGATTTAGATGGAACTCGGTTTAGTGTAAAAGCAGCTGTCTCTAGAGCATGTCCCCAAAAGGAGTTTGGAAGGTCAGCTTGACTCATCATAGAGGGAGCCATGTCTAACAGAGTTCGATTTCTCCTTTCAGATACACCATTCCATTGAGGTGTACCTGGTGGAGTGAGTTGTGATACTATACCACACTCCTTCAGATAATTAAGGAATTCTCGATCCAAGTACTCTCCACCTTGATCTGATTGAAGCACTTTAATACTCTTCCTGAGTTGATTCTCTACTTCATTCTTGAATTCTTTGAACTTTTCAAAGGATTCTGACTTATGTCTCATGAGATACACATAGCCATATCTGTTGAAGTCATTAGTGAAAGTAATGAAGTATTGGAAACCTCCTCTAGCTTGTGTAGACATAGGGCCACATACATCACTATGTATGAGTCCTACTAAGTCATTGGCCCTTTCACTTTGCCCTGTGAATGGGGCTTTGGTCATCTTGCCCAACAAACATGACTCACATGTCTCATATGATTCAAAATCAAATGAGTCCAAGAGTCCATCCTTGTGGAGCTTGGATATGTGGGTCTCATTTATATGGCCCAAGCGACAATGCCAGAGATAGGTCGGGTTCGAATCATTTAATCTGACCTTCTTTGTATTCACATTATAGATTGGATCTTTGAGGTCTAGAACATACAACCCATTGCTAAGTTGAGCACTACCATAAAAGATTTCATTCAAATAAATAGAACAACATTTGTTCTTTATTATAAATGAAAAACCTTTCTTGTCCAAACAAGAAACAGAAATCAAATTTCTACTAATAGTAGGCACAAAGTAGTAGTTGTCTAATTCTAAAACTAATCCACTAGGTAAAGTGAGAACATAAGTCCTTACGGCTAAGGCAGCAACCCTTGCTCAATTTTCAACACGTAGGTCCACTGCACCTCAGGCCAATCTTCTACTTCTATTTAGATCCTGCACATTTGCACAAATGTGAGATCCACATCCAGTATCCAATACCCAAGATGAGGAAGTAGAAAAGTTAGCCTCTACAACAAGAATACCTGAAGTGGAAGTCTTACTTCCCTTTTCCTTAGCAAGTTCTTCAAGATAGAGCTTGCAGTTGTGCTTCCAGTGTCCAGGTTGCTTACAACGGAAGCACTCCCCTTCTTTTGCCATACCACCCTTTGGTTTCAGTGCAGCTGAAGAAGAATTAGCATTAGCCTTTCCATTAGCTTTATCCTTCTTCTTGTTGGCTTTTCCCTTTCCCTTGCCCTTTTGAACCATCAAAATGGGCTTAGCCTTCTTAAGGTTTTGCTCAGCAGTTCTCAACATGTTGAGCAATTCAAGGAGGGACTTGTCAAGGTCGTTCATGTTATAGTTCATGATGAACTGACTGTAGCTTTCAGGCAACGATTGCAAGACTACATCAATAGCCAACTCTTTCTGAAGAGCAAATCCCAAATTCTCAAGATTCTCAATGTACCCAATCATCTTGAGCACATGAGGACCCACGGGACTTCCCTCAGACATATTGCATTGAAACAATGCCTTAGAGGTCTCAAACCTCTCATGCCCAGCTTGCTCTTCAAAAAGCATTTTGAGATGTTCGATCATATCGAACGCCCCCATGTTCTCATGTTGCTTCTGAAGCTTAGATTCCATGGTAATAAGCATGAGGCATGGAACATCCAAAGCATCATTAGAATGCCTCTTGTGAGCATCCCTTTCAGCTCTTGGAGCAGTGGCAGCAGGCTCATTCGGAATGGGCTGCTCTAGGACATAGGCCATTCTCTCTTGCTTGAGGACTATCCTCAAGTTTCGGTACCATTTGAGAAAGTTGGTCCCATTCAGTTTTTCCTTCTCAAGGATCGATCGCAACGAAAGTGTCGATGTGTTTTGTGCCATGGTTATCTACAACAGTAAATATGCAGTGTAAGAGTCAAGTATTTTAATTCATTTAATAAGGACTTTTATTAAATGATACTCCCACTATTTTCCTCAAAATAATAACCCTCGATATTATTTCGGAACACCTCGGCACTAAGGTATTCTAGTGGGCCAAGATCCATATTTGACCACAACCTGAGTCAGCTTTGGCTTTTCTCTCAAGTTACAGCTATTTAGGTAGGCAACTCCTTGTCAATTGCATCCCATGCAACTCTTGGATAGTTGGGTGAACAACACTTGTCCAAGGTCATCCCATGAGCTTAAGCCCAACTCTATGCCTCTAAGTCATTAATCCTATTAGGATGACTTAGTTAAGTCGGACCCAAAGTTAGCAATTTGGATATCACTATTATCCCATCGCGCCTTACCAAGATGAAAATAGGTGCTTTGCTTTGGCAAACACACCTAATGTTGATCAAAGTCTTGACGAGTGCCAACATTTGGAAGGCATCACATTTGATGACTTAATATTTGTTTGAGGAATTTTTCATTTCATCTCACCAATCTGTTATCTTCGGTTGTCTTATACATGCATCACATACAAATATAAAATGTGCATCTCATGCATTCAAGAAAGTAAACGTGACATGGTTATAGCCCAAACTATGCGATATTCTCAAGCCAATGAGAAGATCATAAAAGCCTAAGAAAAGAAAAGAGTATTCACAAGCTCCTTCTCTTCCATTCTTGGTTGCCCTTCTGTTGTCACCTCCTTGGACATACCACCTTGGATAATCCTTGGACATATCACCTTGGATGATCCCATAATGCACCATTACATCAATAATAGAAACCTCGAGTTACATTCGAGGGGAGTAAGGTGAGAAGAGAATGTAAAATGAGAGTGATAAGAAAAGGCACGACTCGCAGGCCGTATTTACAAGTACAACCAATCAGGGGCTATAACCATGCACCATGCTTCAAACACCAATCAGCATATCATGTCAAATCTCATTCAACAAATATGCATGCCAATTTTCGTGCGTTGATTAACCAGTTTTTCTTTATGTGGCGATTCGCATACGGCGGTCCCGCTGGCCGGTCAACGGGCGGTGGTTCCGCTGACCGGTCAGCAGGCAGTGGTTCCACTAAGGGGGGCCGCCCTTGTGGGGGGTTGCAAGGGGGGCAGCACCCCTCAGCGCAAAAAATTGTCTTAGAATTGCTTAGCCCGAGATCTTCTGTTTCAAGCAAGTAGGCACCCAAGACTCCTCCATTCGAGCCACCAAAAATACCTTACTTTCGGTGCCCGAATAGGCCGAATCCAAACCAAGCTAGGGTTTTTGCAACTATCGTAGGAATCCTACTCCATATAGGTATCTCATACCATTCAATTTTGGGTTAATCTCATTAACCAATTAGTGTCGTTTCCTCATATACGTCATATCTTCATTACGAGTTCCGGTTTCATGCATTGTGAATCAATCTAATTAATCATGGCAGAAAAGCAACCGAACACATAACATCATGCGATTCAACATGAATCCCGATTTAGGGTTTCACCAGTAGCTCTGATACCACTGTTGGGTTTCGGGAGCCAAACAACACAGCGGAATTTAACCGAAACCCTCCAGCATCCAAGTGAAACGGGGTAAACCGGGTGTTCAAAAATTTTCATACCTAATTTTCGGTTGAGATCTCTCACTCAACTGTAGAGTCGAATCAAAAAACCTGAACAGTTGATGTGTTCAGGCTCTCTATGGTATCCACACGAGCCGTTCGGGATCACCACGTTTCCACCACATCTCGGCAGATGCGTTTCTCTTGCGCTCGCGGTGTTAGCTTAAGTCCTCCAAAGAATTGCAAGAGAAGAGTGTGGCTGTCCTTTTGGGAGGCTAGGGCAAGGAGACCTACGAATTTCTCAATATAAGTTGTATTTATAGTGAGACTCAACTTCCAGGCCTAATAGGTTTCAAAGCCTTAATCCAATTAGGCTTTAATTTCGGGCTTAATAATGGCTCAACTATTGGGCCCATTATTAACACGAAATTATTGTGAAACCAAAACCCAAATTATTAGCCCATGCACTCTAATGATCCAAATAGCTCTATGTGTGCGACCCAATAGGCTCTTGCCACGTTGGCAATGATCATAAATCACATTTATGATCATAAGCAATGAGCGGTGTCTAGCAACACATCATTGCTACCCAAGTGACAAGATTGTCGATGATTCGACTAAACCTTTATGATCATCACCGATATATGTCATTGTCCCTTTGTCCAAGATATCAAGACTAACCACGAGACATGGAATGTGTCACTCTCGTATAGCCCAATCTTTGGTTTCTTGATTACCGAGTAGACCAACTTAAACTGATGACATTGATATCGTATATCAACTCATCCGAGCACGGCCATGCATTTTTCTAAGTCTTACTCTATCAAGGGGCCCGAAGATATCACTCCCGTTACATAGGAGGGACAAATCCCATCTTGATCATACAAATCCTCCGCATGATATGTGACATACCCAATGACCTCCTTCAAGTTCACTCAGTTACGAGCAACAAAGGAAAGTGTCAAAGTATGTGGCTCACATGTAGGGAACCTTGATGATCTTAGGTCGAAGGAGTACATATACCATGATCACTATGAGAATCACTTATGACACTCATCTAACGATCCATGTAGTGTTCTCATGGTGGGTCGGTCTAGTACACAAGTTCTCCAACTTGTACCCATATGTAGACTACATATCTCATATTAGTCTCCACATATGCTAGTCATTATGTATTATTGCAACCCGCTCCACAATAATACTAGACTAGGGACGTTTAAGAATATCATTATTCTAGGGTTACAATTATGTTTGTTAAGTTACGCAGAAACAAAACAACAAACATAATTGCTGGATTAATGCCTTAATAAAATATCATGAGTCAATGTGCAAAAAATACAATCATCTCATGATTGGCTTTTGGGCACAACACTAACAGTAACATACTAGCTTTTGAACATCTTTCTTGCTTTTCAAATGAAGCAAATTCAAGATAGTTTTTATCTTGTTGGGTTAACATGCATCCTACATTTGGATACCATGCAACCTAAAAACTGTTAGTGTTGTGCCCAAAAGCAAAACATGAGATGATTGTATTTTTTGCATATTGAGTCATGATATTTTATTAAGACATTAATCCAATAATTTTGTTTGTTGTTCTATTTCTGCGTAAAGTAATAAACATAATTGTAACCCTAGAATAATGATATTCTCAAACGTCCCTGGTCTAGTATTATTGTGGAGCGAGTTGCAATAATACATAACGACTAGCATATGTGGAGACTAATATGAGATATGTAGTCTACATATGGCTACAAGTTGGAGAACTTGTTACTGGACTAACCCACAAAGAGAACACTACATGAATCATTATATGAGTGTCATAAGTGATTCTCATAGTGATCATGGTATACGTAGTCCTTTGACCTAAGGTCATCAAGGTTCCCTACATATGAGTCATATACTTTGATACTTTCCTTTGTTGCTCGTAACTGAGTGAACTTGAAGGAGTTCATTGGGTATGTCACATATCATGCGGAGGGATTTGTATGATCAAGATGGGATTTGTCCCTCATATGTATTGGGAGTGATATCTTTGGGCCCCTTGATAGAGTGAGACTTAGAAAATACATGGCCATGCTCGGATGAGTTGATATATGATATCAATGTCCTCAGTTTAAGTTGGTCTACTCGGTAATCAAGAAACCAAAGCTTGGGCTATACAAGAGTGACACATTCCATGTCTCGTGCTTAATCTTGATATCTTGGACAAAGGGACAATGGCATATATCGGTAATCATCATAAAGGTTTAGTTGAATCACCGACAATCTTGTCACTTGGGTAGCAATGATGTGTTGCTAGACACCGCTCATTGCTTATGATCATAAATGTGATTTATGATCATTGGGTCGCACACATAGAACTATTTGGATCATTAGTGTGCATGGGCTAATTATTTGGGCTATGGTTTCACAATAATTTTGTATTAATAATGGGCCGAAAAGTTGAGCCATTATTAAGCCCAAAATTGAAGCCTAATTGGATTAGGGCTTTGAAACCCAATAGGCCTAGAAGTTGAGTCTCACTATAAATACAACTTTTAGTGAGAAATTCGCAACTTCTTTCCCTAGTCTCCCAAAAGGACAGCTGCACCCTTCTCTTGCAATTCCTTGGAGGACGTAAACTAGCACTGCGAGCGCAAGAGAAACCATCTGCCTGGACTTGGTGGAAGCGTGGTGATCCCGAGAGGCTCGTGTGGATATCATAGAAAGCTTGAACATGTCAACTATTCAGGTTTTGTGATTCGATTCTACAGTTGGGTGAAAGATCTCAACCGAAAATTAGGTATGAAAATTTTTGAATACCCGGTTTACCCCGTTTCAGTTGTATCCTGGAGGGTTTCGGTTAAATTCTACTGTGCTGTTTGGCTCCCGAAACCCAACAAAAACTTCCCTACTCAAAACCTAAAGAGGTACTTTTCTGGTTAAAGTGCATGTTGTATTGATGCATTAGTTGAAATCTCTTTCGGAGGTCATTGATGTGAAAATCGAGGGCCTTAGTTTTCACTATCACGTCATCAACATAGACCTTCATATGACAGCACAACTATTCCTAAAAAATTGTGTTTATTAACCTTTGATAGGTTGGATTGGTGTTTTTCAATCCAAAGGGCATACACTAATAAGAATGCAGTATTTCTCCTGTGGTAAATGCCATTTTGTCCTCATCTTCAAGGTTCATGTGGATTTGATGGTATCCATGAAGGAGAGAATTTTAAATTCTATGAATTTGATGGCATCCATAAGTTGATCTATCAAGGGAAGGAAGTATGAGTCCTTTGGGCAAGCATCATTTAGGTTTATGTAGGGGATAGACATCCTCCACCCTTTATTCTTTTTTTTGGTCAACACCACATTAGCTAGCCACTCAGGCTATCGCACTTCTCAAATTATGTTGGCTTCTAAGAGCCTTTTGACTTCTCCCCTAAAAAATTTTCATCTTTTTAGAGCCATTTTCCTTTTTTTTTTTTTTTTGCTAAATGAGCTAGGCTGAAGGGTCAACTTGCAACTTATGTGTGATAACCTCCGGGTCAATACCTGACATATCACTCAAAGACCATGCAAAGACATCAAAATTAGTGTATAAAAATTCCACTACCTCTATATGGGTGATTTCTCTAGCCTATCTCTTTTTAGACAACGAGAACTCACCCTTGGTGAGCATATCGACAACCTCTGTCAGGGGTCAGGATTCTAATACTCAACCTTCCTATTTAGAGAGCGATGTCTTCCTTGCCGTACTCTCATTTTGGGTACTGCTCATCCACATCATGCCTACAGAGCCTGTTTACTTTGCAAGGAGAGGTACGTCAGGCAATGTAATCATTCAGCTTTCTTTCCCCAATGAATTCCTTTAGGAAGTCACTAATCTCTCAGCACTCCTCTGTGTCATGCTCCTTGTCACGGTGATAATGACAGTACTTCCTCTAGTTGCACATTGCCTTTGGAGGTAGCTGTGAGGACCACTTAGTCACCATCCACTTCCTTTCTAAGGCGTACAAGATGTTTGCCCTAGACTCCCACAAGGGTGTGTACTAGACTTCATGCAAATGGGGTCTATTTTTTTAGGAGGAGCCCCTATCCTTAGGCCTTGACTGGTACTTATATTAGTCACCCTTTCATGGTTCTGGCTTGTTTAACTCTTCATCATGCATGTACCAGGTGACCTTGTCCAAAAACTCCTAAAGTCCCAAGCTAGCCTTAAATCTCATAGTAGTCTTTGTGTAATGGCAAGCAGGTGCATTTTAGGGAGAGATCGTGGGCCAAGATAGTCTTCACATTGAACCTCTTGATGTAGTCTCATAAAGATTTGTCCTTATTCTCTGAAAGTTTGAAAAGATAAGTAGCCATCTTGGGAGTAAAGCAGCTTCCCAAGAAGTGCTTGATAAAGGTTTAGGACAACTCCTAGAACGAATGAAACTGATAGCCCCTGTTGGTCCTGAACCAATTGGTTGTAGCTCCCATTAGGGTGGCGCTGAACGCCCTACACATAATGTCATTAGTACCTCTTTCTAACCTCATGGAAGTAACATACATTTGAAGCTGATTTGTGGGGTTTTTGAGCCCATCATAAAGATTGATTTTGGGCATCCTATATCCTTTAGAAGTATGTGTTGCCCACTACCGGGTAGTCCAATTATGTTGCCAAAATTGTGCATTTAGACTTCCAGTATTGGTAATGTTCTATAGGCCATCGAACACTACCCTTAGTGTGCATACCCAACTGGCCCTCTTGGGCACTATGTAAACACATTCATATTGGTCCAACCATCACACACATATTCACATTTTATGCACACCATGCCAGAAAAGAAGGAAAACACTAGCACAAGTCTTAATCTTGGCTACCACACATTAGACAATCTTGTTAAGTTTTAGTGACCACCCACTGCACTTGTAACTTCCACTAATAAACTGTATCATTCTGGCCATGTGCCCCTATTTTATTCACTCCATTATCAATTAGAGACTTATATCAAACCAAGGAATTTTATTTTACATCAGTAGCCCACCTATGGACTAAGTTATGGATTTGTTAAGTTGGTTACAAAATTCTGACCAAATGAACAGTAACTTAGCCAACTTTGCAATGCTATATCATTGGCTACAAGGCTCTAAATTCATAAATTCCAAATCTCAGTTCAACCTATAGATGCTCTCTAGGTGTGAGCAAAATTTCATACCAATATTCTGTTAGTGTTGTGCCCAAAAAGCCAGTCATGAGATGATTGTATTTTTGCAAATTGAGTCATGATATTTTATTGAGGCATTAATCCAGCAATTTTGTTTGTTGTTTTGTTTCTGCGTAACGTAATAAACATAATTGTAACCCTAGAATAATGATATTCTTAAACGTCCCTAGTATAGTATTATTGTGGAGCGGGTTGCAATAATACATAATGACTAGCATATGTGGAGACTAATATGAGATATGTAGTCTACATATGGGTACAAGTTGGAGAACTTGCGTACTGGACCGACCCACCATGAGAACACTTCATGGATCGTTATATGAGTGTCATAAGTGATTCTCATAGTGATCATAGTATATGTAGTCCTTCGACCTAAGATCATCAAGGTTCCCTACATGTGAGTCACATACTTTGATACTTTCCTTTGTTGCTCGTAACTGAGTGAACTTGAAGGAGGTCATTGGGTATGTCACATATCATGCGGAGGGATTTGTATGATCAAGATGGGATTTGTCCCTCCTATGTAACGGGAGTGATATCTTTGGGCCCCTTGATAGAGTGAGACTTAGAAAATGCATGGCCATGCTCCGATGAGTTGATATATGATATCAATGTCATCAGTTTAAGTTAGTCTACTCGGTAATCAAGAAACCAAAGATTGGGCTATACGAGAGTGACACATTCCATGTCTCGTGCTTAGTCTTGATATCTTGGACAAAGGGACAATGGCATATATCGGTGATGATCATAAAGGTTTAGTCGATTCACCGACAATCTTGTCACTTGGGTAGCAATGATGTGTTGCTAGACACCGCTCATTGCTTATGATCATAAATGTGATTTATGATCATTGCCAACATGGCAAGAGCCTATTGGGTCGCACACGTAGAGCTATTTGGATCATTAGAGTGCATGGGCTAATTATTTGGGTTATGGTTTCACTTTAATTTCGTATTAATAATGGGCCAAGGAGTTGAGCCATTATTAAGCCCGAAATTAAATTCTAATTGGATTAGGGCTTTGAAACCCATTAGGCCTGGAAGTTGAGTCTCACTATAAATACAACTTTTAAGTGAGAAATTCGTAGGTCTCCTTGCCCTAGCCTCCCAAAAGGACAGCCACACTCTTCTCTTGCAATTCCTTGGAGGACGCAAGCTAGCACTGCGAGCGCAAGAGAAATGCATCTGCCGGGACGTGGTGGAAGCGTGGTGATCCCGAGAGGCTCGTGTAGATACCATAGAGAGCCTGAACACGTCAACTGTTCAGGTTTTGTGATTCGACTCTACAGTTGAGTGAGAGATCTCAACCGAAAATTAGGTATGAAATTTTCGAACAACCGGTTTACCCCGTTTCACTTGGATCCTGGAGGGTTTCGGTTAAATTCCGTTGCGCTGTTTGGCTCCCGAAACCCAACATATTCCTTCTACATAGGTAGATATAGAACTTTAAGTGCAGAGTCAAAATTCTGGTCACTTTATGACCATTTTGCCCATAAGTATGCAAACGCTTCATTCACAAAGGGAAAGCCCTGCAAGGCTACCCCATATATGTCCATTACACATAGGAAATATATTCCCTTGCATTTAACAACTATATGTGACTAAAATAGAATTTACAAGTAAGCAGCCCATCATTCACACTTAGACAGCTTTGCACCACATCACTTACATAGCCAAAACATTACTCAAAAGTTCACATACTTGTCTCATTTTACATACATTATATGTAAATGCATACATGCACTACAAAATGGTCTTAACTCAGCTAAATATGCACCCTAAGTTACAGGAGTGCCTGAGACACAATGGACTCCAAAACAGGATGCTAGACAGCTACTGCACAACACAATAATTACCATCACTAAAATTACCAAATGTGCTCCTAAAATCACAAAACTTTCCATACCATAACTAGACACATAGATGTTCATGTACGTGAAATTTCAGATCAAAACTCAAACCACAAATGTCAGTTTGAATGAGATCTTTCTGCTGGACCTGAAACGACAGAATTAAGGGGAGTAAGTTTCATTGAGACACTTAGTAAGGGTAGCACTTGGATTCAATAGGCAATGTAACTGATGCCGGTCAGCATCTTCGTGGAGTGACATTGAGACTTGTAGAGGGACTTCTTGAGAGGGAGATCGCCTAGAGTCCCGAACTGCCCAGGGGAGCGCGCTTGAAAAGCTCAGAAGAGAGGGTTAGGAGGTCCCCGGGGTGTGTTTCCAGGGAGGAGCCTCCGACGCCCAAGTCAGTGTCCTGAAAGAAAATAAGGGAGGAGCACTGAAAAGTAGAACGGTCTTGCCTGTTTGTGTTTTCTCGAGGAGAGGAGTCTGCTCAAGGATCGATCCTTTGCCCAGGTTTATTTCCTGGTATTTATAGGAGTATTCAGCCCGTTCAGATCATGACACGTGTTCAGTCAGATCTTTCCTAAATTTTTGGGTGTAGGGGACAAGTAGCCGGTGGCAGGTTTCTTGAGCCTTGAACCGAGACAGGTCATGATGGGACCTAGATGGCGTTGATGTGTCAGACCGCCGTTTGGGGCGGCCTGTAACATCTGTGGCCGACATGTCAGAGGCTCCTTAAATGCTCATGTCGTACTCCCGAAGTCCCTGGACGAGGTCGTCCTCTGGCGCGGACGATGCCCCTTCGGGAAATATGCCCGTAGTTCGGGGAGTTCCCTGATTCAGGGTTCTGCCTTCAGGGAGATCCTCTTCGGCTTGCAATAGCTGATTCTCCATCTCCGAAGGCGATCTGTTTAGTACCACGGGGGGGCTAATAGTATCCTCGCGTTCCCTGACGCTCCGAGTTCGGGTCAGATAGAGGCGATATCCCTTCGGCTATCAGTAACCATCATTAAAACTTGCATCCAAAGACACTAAAACATAGAAACCACAATGCATATATACAAGATATAGCAACCAAATGCATCAACCATTCACAACCAACAAACAAATGAAATGAAGCAGCAACATATACCATAGATTAGTCCATAAAACATGTAATAAACATAAATAAATCACTATGACAACCCTCCTCAAGGTAATGCTTAGTCTTAAGAGGATTTTAACACTAGTTAGTACTAACTTTGGGCTGCAGAAACCCTCATTTCACTGCCATCATTGTGCACTTGACAATAGGTCACAAAACCTTCAATAAGTGCACTCCCCTTACTAAGCTTGGTTCATCAAGCTCATGGCTCTCTTACAAGCTTAGCCCTAGTTCCATGGTTGCTTGAAAATAAAAATAAAAAAAACCCATGAGAGCAAGAGAACCCTTACCAAAGTGGGTAGGCCAAAAATCAAGCTTGATCCTTGAAGTATCCAAGTAATAGCTCTAGTTTGCTTCCAGTTGCTTCCTTTCGACTTCAATTTCAATCAATTGCAATTTTGAAGGTGTGGTGGCTATGAAGGAAGTGTGGCTATGTTCTTAGGCTGGAGGAAGCCAAAAATGAGAGAGAGATAAGTGAATTGGCCACTTAAATGGCCTTAAATGAGCTTAAGGGCACAAAACACACTTAAACAAGCTTAACCTTGCTTTATGTCATTTTCGTTCTTGCTAATTATGGTTTCTTTATCTTAAAATGATTGGTACACCTGTACCTAACATTTTTGACCCATTTACAAGCCATAGCCACCCCTCCCTAGGTGGGAAAACTCATAATTGCTTCCTTTGACTTATGTCAAAGACATACACATCCTAAGGCCTACATGAGAACACTTAGGTCCTTTAAACCTTTTTGTGTTTTCTTTGTCCTTAATTGTCTTCCATAAGCAGTTTGGTCCTCCAATAGCATTTTCATATCATTCATATCCTTCACATAACTCTCTAAAGCTCTTGCTTGAGAGTTTGCAATTACGTACCTGAATTTCCAAAACCTTACAAAAAAATTCATAGGTTGCTTGACAAACAAGCAACCCTTAAGGCTTTTCTTGGGGGCCAAATTACCAACTTGGAACACTTTTAAGGAGGTATTTATTATACCTTTTACCCTTCATACTTCAATCACTATGAAGAGAATTACACAATATAATGGCTTTTTGACCATTATGCCACACTTATAATTCTCCCATTTTTGTGTGATGGTAACAGTAGGCATGTTGGTGTCTTCGTAAGAAAATGGCTGAACCTAAAGGGAATCAATGTCGAGGCCATCAGACAGAGGCCATATCGAAGAAGGGGCTGCCGCACTAATGCGTTCTTTCATCTAGGCTAGCCTCCGTAGGACTGTGTTTATGTCATTGGCTTCTATAGTAGTCGAATAGGTGTGAGACCCCCGTGGAGGATCCCTGTGGAATGTCTTTTCTCCTCATAGTATGGGATTACTTTTGGCCACATCCTTGTTTGGGATTGCACACTTCATCTCCTGCTAGATAATGGCCCATAGTATGTCGAACAGGTCAAGCTGAAGGGCTAGAATTATCCATCAGTGAGCACACTTTGTCCTTCCCTTTATTCACAGTCTTCTCCCACAAGTTCTGAGGAATTCTCCCTACCATTACTAATGTCATTACCTTCACAAGGTTCTTAGACTATCCCTTCATATTGACCATTTCTCCCATAGATGGTGATAAATTAATAGCCAAACAACCAATGAAGGATGGTCAAACCAGATGTCAAACAAGTCAGATGGAGCCTAGGTTATGACTTGCAAGCAAAGAAAATTGTTAAGGTCTTGGAGAGTGTCTCTTGATGAAACCCTCCTATGGTCAAGTTAGTATTTGAGTGGTGGAGTAAAGATAGCTAGGATTTTTGGTAGAGACAATAACATACCTCAGTAAGCCATAGGGGTTCCTCCTTTATACATGATGGTTGCCTTCATCATACCTTTATAGGAATGTTAGTAATGTAGGGATTTCCCTTGATTTCAGGGATTCCACCTTTACCTTGTCATTATCCTATTGAACTTTTTTCCCACAGTAAAGCTTTGCCCAGGCAAGTATCGTTCCCCAAACTGGGCCTGGTCAATGGCCTATGTAGGTTCAAGGACAATTTTGGTATCAGCTATTAAATCACAAGCAAACATGTATATAATGCCAAAAAAACAAATATAATTAGTAATAAAACAAAAATAAGCAACGACGAAAATAATGTAGAAGTAAGTCATTGTGCAGTGATATTAATGTAGTTTATAGGGAATAATTGCATGGTCTATGGAGTTGTGACACAATGACATTATCATATTTTATAAAAAAATTGAGGCTCAACTGTAGTTTCATAAATAATTAAAAATTAAGAATTGTGTTAGGGTGCATGATATAACAACTGTTAAGTAAAATACCATGGTAGATTAAAAATCTACTGGCACTTGATGTGTGAAAAATGAAAAATAAAACCTTGTGCCTAAAAGTAAGGTTTTCAAAATCCCGATCCAAACATTAGAATCTTATGATTTTATGATGCATAATAAGAAAAGTAATTCAACATATGGTGAAATCTTAATTTGAGTACAATCTTGTAAAACCCCGATTCAACTCCTAAAATATTTAGAATCTTAAGAATTTTACAATTGCACACTATTGGTTGAAAAGAGAGATTTTTGTGCTTAATTAAACTTATTTAATTTTAGATCAAGTTAGTTACTCAGTAGTTAATTATTGCAAAATATATAGAAGTGATGAACTCAAATTATTATGCTAAACACTTACTACTTATAGAGCCAATTTATTTTAATTTAAGTCAACTTAACCTAAAATGACTTATTTTATTTTTATGTTTTTTTCATGGAACAAATTTTATTTGAAAGCTAATATTATGTAGATATAATAATCAATTTAAAAGTAAAATTTTTATGATGGTATTAAATTTTTATAAGTTTTTCTTTTTTTAGGCATTAAGAAAAAGAAAATTTTCATAAGATTATAAAAATTTTATTTTAAATAGATTATTATACCTACATAATATTGGCTTTTAAATAAAATTGGCTTTAAAAAAATAAATAAATAAAATAAGCCATTTTGAATTAGGTTGACTTAAGTTAAAACAAATTAGCTTTTACGTTTATATATATTAATTTTGTGCAATTGATGTTATGTATATCTTTTTGTGTCAAAATACATATCTTTATAAAATAGTAACAATTTTTTAGGTATTTAATATGTTTATGGGTGATTATTGACAAGAAATAACTTAAAATGATTGTATCTAACCCTTATTCATATTCATAAATTTAATGCATATTTCACTTTTTAATCATATTATTTCAAACTCTTTCTATTATCACTTGAACATTGGATTTCAAACTTAATCTTATATATTAGTAGTTGTCACTTACCAATTCGGTAAAAAATTCCAAATTTATACTCTATTTGTCCCAAAACTATTGCAACGAATTCTATTTTAGGCAGTACAAAAGTTTTGCAGCATTTTCATATTTAATTAGTAAATTAATTTACTATACTCCTTTCAAATTGTCACTTAAATATTCATTTGTTTTCAACTTTTTCAATTTATGTGTAAAAATTTAATGATAGAAGTCTAAAAGGAAAAATACCAGAAAACTCACTGCAGTTATGAGCTAATACCAATTTGGTCACAATAATATTAAATGGTTTCGATGTTGTCATTAAAGTTATAATTTGGGCTCAAATTGGCCTCCAATGTTACTGTTTGGTACCAAATATGCCATCGATTGCTAAAACCTAATGGAAATATGGAAAGTTGTTGGTTTTGAAATCTTATGATAATTTATACCTTTTAACAACTTTTAAGAACTGTATATAATTTACTATTTTCATTTTTTTTTGTAAGACAATCACCTCTATCCTTAATCGAATCCTCCATTGATCCTTCCAAAAATGATACTCAAATTAATCACTGCATTCTGATACTATAAATAACCCAAATTTTGATTAAATAAAACTCATTCATCTAATATCATTGTGTTTCTAATTATTTGCTTCCTAGTATGATAGTTTTTTCTAATCTATAATAGCGATATCCAATGTTCCTCCTCAGGCATTGCCTTTATCACCAATGGTGGATTTGATGGTGACTATATAGTGACTGATGCACAAGAAAAAAAAATAGTAAATTACACAAAGTTCATAAAGTTTGTTAAAAGTTGCATTAGTACCTTAAGATTTCAAAACCAACAACTTCTCATGTTAACCGTTAGGGTTTTAATAGTCAATGATGTATTTGGTACCAAACAGTAACATTAATGGCCAATTTAGGCTTAAACTATGACTTTAGTGATGACATCGGAACCACCCAAAGTTATTGTCACTAGATCGGTACTAACCCATAACTTTGATGAGTCTTTTTTTTGGTATTTTTCCCAAGTATAAATAACAATTAAACTTTTTTCATTTTTTTAATCTTTATGTCAAACCAAATGGTTCAATAGATATAGAACAATGAGCATTTGGTTTAAAAATTGGCCAAAAGGCCACTTTACCTCCTAAACTTTATTAACTCAGACTTTTAACCCATTGAAACTCAAATCGGGTCAACTCATCCCTTGAACTTTGTAAAATAGGATCTTTTACGTGAAATCACGTGTGCGCCCATCAGTAACGGAAATGTTTGCTTGACATATATAAGGACCGGAACGAGCAAAGGAGGAACAATGAAGGATTATCTAAACAGTTTTCCCACTAAAAGCCACTTTTGGCGTTTTAAACAGAGTAGCTGATGGGTTTCAAACAGAGCTAATGCGAGACTCATCTAAACCCTTACTATCATCCTAAAAATTCCTCCAAGATGAGTACGAATTTGATGGGTTCTCCAAGATCTCTTGCAAGGACAAGATATCGCAAAAGAGATCCCCCACACTGCAAGTGTAATTTGAGAGCGGAAAGCTGGACAACAAGAGAAAGGGAAAATATAGGGTAAAGGTTTTACGGCTACAAGGATTATACTGATGAGGTAAGTGTTTGATATTCCTTTGTTTGGTTTTACAAATTGGTTCATGAAATCGCTCTTTGGTTTTGTAATTTGGTTCATCAAGTTGCTATTGATGGAAATAGTTAATAATCATATTTTTTTTTTGTTGCTCTGATCGTATATTTGGAGAAAATAAGGAAGACAGAAAAAGGAGTATTGATTGGCTGCTATAATGGATCCGTTTGACAAAAGGGTAAGTACACATGCATGTTTTCTACCCCATAATCCTTGCCATGATCCAAATTGAAGTGTTTTTTGTGATTGGATTTTTGCGAGCCAATATGATTGTTTGGTTTGTCATGCATTGTTTCTTATTTGAGTTCTTATTTAAATGGCTCAAATTTTAAGAGTTTTAACTCATCAAAAGCAACCAGGTTTCATAGTTGATTGCCACACATTATGCGAAATTAGAGGTTGGCCAGTGCTTTTATTGTTCATTTATTTACTCTCAATTTGAAAATAAAATGTTATATAGTTCTTTTACTTGAGATATAAGGATTCTTGCTACATAATAGAGAGTGTGAATGGTTCCCAAAAGTTTGACACAAATTATAGTTGGCTTATAGTGTTGTTGTTTTTTGTTGATGTTGTTGTTCAAATGGTTGCACAATTATAAACATATATTAGCATTAGCTTCTATTTTTCTTTACATGAAAGGAAGTGCTTGTCTTGGCAATGGATTGATGAACCATTCCTACCCCAAACGAAGGCTACAATTATGGAACAATATTTTAGTACACAAGAAATGGAACATAAGGCAGCTAAGTTAGAATTGCAGTTGAAAGAGGCATTAGGGGTAGTAGGAAGAAGGATTGAAGGTGAAAGTTGCTTTTTTCCACAGATGACTGATGATGTTTCTTTCCAACAAAGTTGTTTTAGCGAGATTAGAGGACATGTGAAGTGCACTTTGGTTGTTGTATGGATCATGTTTATTGTACTGATTTTTTCAGTTTTATGGAATGGTTGTATTTAGGACGAAATTCATCGTGCAAAGTGCAGTTGGGATTATATGAATCATGTAACATTATATTTTTGAGTTAATGGAAGGATCTATCCAAGTGTGGCTATTGTTGTAACTCATTTCTAGGAATTGGTATGATTTTTTTGTCTGTCTAATGTGCACTCTATATAGAAGCAAACTTGAACTATGCAGGTAACTTTGCTAGAATTCAAATAAAGTGCTACTCAAATAGTCATATTGTTTGCATATTTGACAAGGTTGCAGTGCCTGATACATACAAAATAAATGTGACTCAAACATACTGATTCCCAGCCTCAAATAAAATCTGCACATGGACAAAAGTTATGTCCTAGCTACTACAGGAACCCTACTAACAAAAGCTTCCATTGGCAAGCCAGAACACTATTTTTTTACATAAAAAATTGACCATTATCAGTTGCCCTAAACAAAATCTTCCATTGGCAAGCCAAAACACTATTTTTTTACATCCAAAACTGACCATTACCAATAGCCTTAAACACAAGCTTCCAGTGGCAAGCCAAAATGCTATTTTTTTACATCCAAAACTGACCATTACCAGTAGCCCTAAACCATTACCAGCAGCCTCAAACAAAAGCTTCTATTGGCAAGCCCTAACCATTTGATTGACTAAGGACACAATTTCTTCTTTTGCCCACTTTTCTCTTTCTCCCTTGCATACTAGTAGGCTGTGTACTTGGCCTGCCCACTTGGTTGCTTGAAGGTGCTTGCAAAAGGGTAACAATAATGTTCAAAACATGGAGGAACAATCAGTCATAATTTTAATCCATAAAATAAAAAATTAAATACAATATAAAGATGTACAGCTTTATACAAAGAAAAAAAATCAAGCAACAGGGCATTTGGAATCACTTACCTAGACTAACTGTTGGCTGTTTGGTTGAGAAACACTACATTCTCTATCATAAGACCTCTTGTTATGGCCAACTTGATCACAATTTTTGTAGTGTATCTCTCTTCCATGCCTTGAAAGCTTTGACTTGTGCTTCTTAGGTTTAGCCCTAGCTTTTATTTGCTATTTACGAGGCCTACTAGGTTTTGACTTTGACCATATTGAAGGGAGAAGAATGCCCTGCCCACTTTCTTCCCAAACATCTTCCCTGGGAATCGGTTCAAGTGAATGACTATATGCCTTCAAAAATATCTCTTTCTTATAGCAATCCTAGAGGCACTTCTTCGGATCCTTTCCCATATCTCGAATTGTAGCAATTACATGCACACAAGGTACACCACTAATGTCCCAACCTTTACAGTTACAAGTTTGCAATCTTAAATTGACTGCATATTGTGATCTCCCAAGGCTTACTTGATATACCCCATCACCATTGCACATAACTTTTCGTGGGTAACATTCTTTGACATTTTCGCTAACCTTCTTAATGATCAAGTGACCATACTCATCTGTCCACTTGCTTGCAAACAATCTCCTTTTCTTGTTTCTATCAAACACATAATTTCTTATTTCTTTTAATATAGAAATAATAGGTCTGCTCTGTGAAGAAATCAAAATAAAATTGAAGGGCTCAGAAGTGTTATTGCCAACAGAATCACATTGAGCCATATATGAAAAATATGCCTTACACCACATGTTAGGACCACCCTTCAGTACTTGGCTAAGGCCAAGTAAAATAAGAAACATACAATTAAATACAAGAGGGACTCAATTGAACATGGTAATAATGATGTGAATGCAAGACTACAAAACTATGTGCCTTAAGTGCACTTAAATGGAAGACTATGTTGAGTTTGGCAAGAAATAAAGTTGGAGGACTACAACGCACACTTGACCTAGTGATGCAATTGAAACTATGAAACTTAAACTAGTAATTTTGGCCATGCAAATAAGTTCAAGGAGAAATGAGGAATTAGACCAATTTTTTTTGGTGACTTTTGATGGTCGGTTATGATTATGTCTTCCACCATGCCATAAATCACTTAGTTTAATTAATAGTTAATGTCTTGGTAATTGGCCAAAATTTTCATGGGATAATGACCATTTTCAGCCATTTTGAGGAAAGCTTGGCAAGGTAGGCCATGAATTAAGGCTAATGCCGAAAGGAGCATATGTTTTATTGACTAAAAGGAAGCCATGGATTCTTGAGGGGTGAAATGCACCATGCAAACTAGTATGAGATTAAATAGAGTATTAGACCATTTTCTTGGACAAGTGTCCATGCCCGGCTGCCATGTCTCCCATTAAACAAATTAAACTAGCATTTCGGCCTTTGAGTGGGATTTGTTTTATTGACCGAAACATTAAGGTTCTTGAGAGCTTTGTTGTTCTTGGAGAAGTTGCGGCCGAATTGATGCTATTTGCAAGCAATTGAAGCATTGAAAGCAAGAATTCGGCTTGTCTTCCTTGATTTTGGCCTAAGGTGACTTCCTTCTTCCTTTTCTTGAAGCTTAGTCTTGAATATATACATGGGCAGCTGAGACATTCATGGTTGTTTTTGGAATGTTGCTGCCATGTCCTTAATGTTTTAGAGAAAGGATGAAAGCTTGAAGGTGTAATCAAGCTTGGAAGCAAGGAAAGGGAAGGACATAGTGAAGTTCATTCTTGATCTTGAAGTGTTCAAGCAAACTCGAGACTATTCAAGCTCATATATTAAGGTAGGATTCACGTTTTACTTGTTTGCTTGGTAATTATTCCATGAACAAGTAAATAAAGTAACTAAGTGATGGTTAAAATTTGCTATGTGATCTTAGTTACTGGATAGGCATTATTGAGGAGATTCGGTTTGTGATTTGGGTAGCTAATCAATTATGGGCATGTGTTAGAATTCCTAGTGAGGGAAGCCAACTTGCTAGTGAATTTGGATCTCTAGTGGAATGGGAGTGATGTTGTGAAAATGGAAGTGCAAAAAGTGCACATGGACACATGCTAGTGAATATGGCCGAATGTATCTAGTGGTGTGTGTGTGTGTTTTGTGTGCTTAATTGTTTGTTTGTGTCTGCTAACCAATTGTAGATAGCTTAGTTTAGCTAATTTGTCTCGGTTACTATATGTGTATATTGTGTTTTTGTGTTTCCCATGTTTTCTTGCAGGACAAGTAAGCTATGGAGGTTAAGTGTTGAACTTAACTAAATAAACCAAGTATGGTTGTTGTGAATCCTACTGAGTAATTGTTACTCACTGCCCATATATTTCTTGTTTCAGGAAAGGATATACAGCTTGAGTAGGTTTGCTTGATGATAGCCAAAGGCTAACGCCTCCTCGGTAGTAACTCCGCGCCAGAATATTGGCCGAGGAGTCTGACGTCACCCAAGAGAGGATCTTTTTACGGACCTTGGAAGGTGCGAAGTCAAACACTATGAGCTCGAGACTTCGGTAGCTCGTCAGGAATTCCGAGGACAACACCGTCTCCATCGAGGGGCTAAACTGACCGTCTTCAGGTAAGAGAGCCATCTCCCTGAAGAAAGGGAGAATCTCCCCGAAGGAAGAGGCCCCAAAGAGGTCTTCCCCGAAGAAGAAACACCTGAACAAGGGAATCCCCGAACTATGGATGTGAGTCCCGAAGAAGGTGTTCATCAAGGGCGCTCCCAGAATTATGGGATAGATCCCGAAGGAGGTGCTCGCACCGAAGGACGGATAGAATCCGAAGAGGGTGCACGCACTGAAGGGCGACCACGTCCAGGGGACCTCGGGAGTACGGTATGAGCATTTAAGGAGCCTCTGACATGTCGCCCACAAACCCTACACATCACATCTGAACGGTGAAATGACACGCCGCAGCCGCCCCAATCCTGACACAACCCGTCCGGGTCCAGGGCTAAAAGAGGCTGCAAACGGCTGCCTGTCCCCTAGGTCCAAAGAGACAGATCAAATCCGACCGAACACGTGTCATGATCTGAACGGACCAACTACTCCTATAAATACTAGGAAATGGGACTGGGCAAAGGATGGGGCATTTTCCTCTCTCTGAGAAAATACAAAACAGGCAAGACACTTGATCCCTTAGTGTTCTTCCTCCACCTTCACTCAGAAAACTGACTTGGGCGTCGGAGGGTCCTCCCCGGAAAAGCAAACCGGGGACCTCCTAACCTCTTCTTTGAGCTTTTCAGGCACACTCAGCTGGGAAACCTGAGCTTCGGGCACTCGCCTCCCCAGGAAGTCTCTCCACCTGTCAACATGACAGCAAACGAAGATGCCTTGGGGCATCATTTGGCGCCGTCTGTGGGAACTCACTCCCAGGTAGCTGTAGTCGAAACTCGGCGTTCGAAGGACAAAGGACTCCCGAAGTCCCCAGCAGCGCCTGAAACCCAACCAGCTACCGAACGAAGTCCCCCAGAGACTTCCTTGCCTGAAGAGGAACGCCCTTTTGTCATCACCATGGGTTTTTTAAGAGACTTTCAGAGGTCTGTTGTGGCTGAAATGACACAACAAATAGACCGAAGATGGCCGCAACCAGCCCAGGCGCAAAAACCCACTTCGTTAGCACGACCTCGGGAGAAAAGTCCGAGGGCAACGCATCATAGCTCGGGAAGTGGGGAGCCACGAGAAGAGTCCTCGACAGATAACTTGCCCCTCGGGGCACGGATGGCGGAAAGAGCGAGCTCTAAACGAGCCGAAGTTCCGTCCAGAAGAAGTTTGTCAGCAGAGGCAAGGTCTCAGTCACCTCGATCCCGAAGTCGCTCCCCGAAGAGAAGGCCCCAGGAAGAAGAGCCCCGTGCCACGCTGCTCCTGGAGAAAGTCTTGGCAAGACTGGAAAGAGTGGAAAAACAGGTGGCACGCAAGCCTGTTTGGGGCAGGCTAGCTGAAACTGTCTCTGGAGATGAAAGTCCTTTCACCCGAACAGTGGTCGAGACGGCCATGCCAAGCGACTTCAGGCTACCTCGGCTAGAGACCTATGAGGGCCGGACTGATCCCCAGGCCCACCTAACGAAATACAAACGCAGCATGGTGCTACACGGGGCTGATGATGCAACACTCTGCAAGTGCTTTGAAGTCACCCTCGCAGGACCAGCAACTGCCTGGTACAATTCCCTGCCTCCCGGAAACATCAGGGGGTTCCAGGAGCTGTCCACAGCGTTCACCCAACAATTCATCGGGAGCAAGCCGACGGCGAAGATGCCCGTCCAGATGTTTGACATAGCACAAAGAAACGGGGAAACCATCCGTGACTATGTCGAGAGGTTCAACAAAGAAGCCCTCAGTGTCCCGGACTTTCGTCCCGAGATCCGCATCCTCGCGATGACGAGGGGCCTCCGAAGGGATTCGCACTTGTTTTATGAATTCTCCAAAGATCCCCCGGACACGCTGGGAGAATTCTACCGAAGGGCTGAACAACATATGACAGCCGAAGAGCTGAGAATGACTGGGCCGAAGGCTGACCATATTCACGTTCGTGGCGAAGGGTCCAGCCAGCAAACCAGGTGTCCAACGGAACAGATGGGCCGACCTCGGAGAATGCGAGTAGGAGGAAGGAAGCCCCAAAACTTCACACCTCTGAGCACCACGAGGGCTAACGTCCTTATGGCGTTGGAAAAACAGGGGGCTCAAATCCAACGACCAAGGGGCATGACTGCTGACAATAGAAGGAACATGAAGAAGTTCTGTCAGTTCCACCGTGATCACGGTCATGACACCGAAGACTGCTTTCAGTTGAAAAAGTACATTGAATCGCTGATAAAGCAGGGCCAGCTTCGGCGTTATTTGAGAATGCCTTCCCCGAAAGGGAAAAAAAAGGAAGAAGGTGACGAGGATTACGATTCGGACAGATGAAGGAACCGAAGTCCGAGAAGGCGTCCTCCACCTTCGGCAGGAGTAATACAGACGATCACAACCGGACTTCCATCCTCGGAAAGAAAAAGAAGGGCCAGAGAGATAGCGGTGATGGAATATCAGAGCCCAACGAAAAAATTGGCCCGCGAGGATGGCTCCACCATCATATTTCCCCATGATGATCCATTGCTGATAATGGCGAGGATAGGAAACTGGGACGTCAAGAGGGTACTGCTGGACGATGGGTCAAACGCAGACGTCTTGTTCTCACACTTGCTGCCAAGCTTGGGCGTATCCAGGAGTGACCTCAAGGCTGCTACTTCACCCACGTTCGGCGTAGGACCATCTGAGCTACCTGTCCTCGGGTGGATCGACCTCCCCTTGATAATGAAAGGAACTTCGGAGAAAGAAACTGCTGAGTTGTTCGCTTCTACCATGGCAAGATTCATAGTCATGGACGTTCCTTTGTCATACAACGCCATACTGGGCAGACAGACACAGGGAAATTTGCACATTCGCCCTGATGTAAAGTACTTGACCGTCACTTTCGCCACCAAAGAAGGAGACGCAAAGATCTTCATTGATCAAGGCGAGGTGAGAAAGGTGTTCGTCAGAGCACGAAAGGCTCCAGCAAGCAACTTAGCACATGCTGTAGAAGTAAAAGAGCTGAAAAAAGGCGAGGCAGAAGATCCCACAAAAGCGGGAACAGAAGAAGTAGAGCTTGTCCCAGGCCATAGTACCCGAATAGGGAAAAATATGGCCGAAGGAGACAAGGAAAAACTTGTATCTTTTCTGCTTGCAAATAAAGATCTGTTCGCCTACTCGCCGAAGGACATGCCAGGGGTAAACCCTCGCGTAATCCAGCATAGCCTTAAAGTGAGTCCGGAAGTAAAACCTGTCCGGCAAAAGAAGCGGAGCATCTCAGCTCACAAAAGTGAATCCGTCAAAACCGAAGTCCAGCGCCTGATAGACGCTAGCGTTATCCGGGAGGTAAACTACCCCGGATGGCTAAGTAACGTGGTAATTGCCACAAAAGAAGGAAGTAACAAGCTTCGGATGTGCATCGACTTCAGAAATTTGAACGATGCTTGCCCAAAAGATTCATATCCTCTTCCACCAATAGACCAACTGGTAGATTCAACCACCGAGTACGGGCTCTTAAGTTTCCTAGACGCCTTCAGTGGCTACCATCAGATAAGGATGGACCCCGGAGACGAAGAGAAGACTGCCTTCATCACCGAGGGAGGAACATATTGCTATATCAGAATGCCCTTCGGGCTAAAAAATGCAGGAGCCACCTACCAAAGGCTGATGAACAAGGTCTTTAAAGACCAAATGGGGAGGAACATGGAGGTATATGTTGATGATATGATAGTCAAGAGCAAACTGCCTAGCTACCACGTTGCAGATTTAGGGGAAACCTTCCAAAAGCTCAGAACCTTCGGGATCCGCCTTAATCCAGAGAAGTGCATCTTCGGGGTGACCTCGGGAAAGTTCCTCGGGTACATGGTATCCGAAAGAGGCATCGACGCTAACCCTGAGAAGATTAAGGCTCTGCTTGAATTTCGAACACCTACCACAGTCAAAGACGTGCAGAGACTCACCGGAAGAATAACCTCTCTAAGCAGGTTTATTTCTAGGTACGGAGATAGGTGTCGACCCTTCTTCAAAGTCCTCACAAAAGCGGAAAAAATGGAAGGCGACCTCGGAAGGGATGGCCATCCTTGGGCTGAAGATTGCCAAAAAGCCTGGGAAGAACTCAAAGTCTACTTGGCCAGACTGCCGACTCTGCGGCAACCTCGGGAGGGAGAGCCCCTGGCACTATACCTCGCCGTCACGGAAAAAGCTGTGAGTTCGGTCCTCGTGAAAGAAGAAGGACCGAAACAGTGGCCGGTTTACTATGTCAGCAAGTCCTTGCATGGCGCCGAAGTCAGGTACCCTTTGCTTCAAAAAGCTATATATGCCTTAGTGCTTGCAGGAAGAAGGCTGCGGCCATACTTTCAGGCTCACCCCATCATTGTCCGAAGTAGTCTGCCACTACGGGATGTCATGAAGAGAGTTGATCATTTGGGAAGGCTCTCCAAGTGGTACATAGCGCTGGGCAAGCACGAAATCACGTATGAGCCTCGGAAGGCCATAAAAGCCCAAGCACTGGCAGATTTTATCGCCGAAATACCCACCACTGAGGAGAGCTATTCAGATCCAAAAGAGGGTGAGCCAGAATGGACCTTGCACGTAGACGGAGCCTCGGGGTCCGAACACTAGGGAGCTGGAGTAGTTATCAGGGGCCCCGAAGGCCTGGAGGAAGATTGGCGTGAGAAACCTAAAGGCTCACAGCGATTCCCAGCCGGTAGTTCGGCAGACAGCAGGAGATTATGGGTCGAAGGACCCAATCCTGGGAAAATATCATGAGCTAGTAGCAAAGCCCACGCCGTACGGATCGAAATGTACCATGGCGAAATGACAGTAAGGCGGATTGCTTAGCGAATTCGAAAACATATACCAAGGTGCTAGACCATCCGAGCATCTCAGTGCTGAGCATGATGACCTCGGGGACGGGGTGGAAAGATCCAATAAAAGGATACCTCGCAAAGAATTTGCTCCCCGAAGACCCCGGCGATGCTGTAAGACTGCGAAGACACCCTGGAAGATTCTCCTTGATTGGCAAAGAGTTATACCAACAGGGATATGCGAATCCGCTGGAGAGATGCGTGGCTAAAAAGGATACTGAAACGATCCTTGAAAAGGTCCACAAAGGCATTTGTGGTTCACACACTGGAACTGATGCCCTCACAACAGTGTTACTTCGCCAGGGATACTTCTGGCCTACCCTGAGATGGGACGCAAGACAATTTGTCCGGAAAAGCGGTTGCCGCTAGAGACATGCAAAAATCCAGAGGACATCCTCGGAAACGGTAACTTCGGTAGACTATCCTTGGCCCTTCGCGGTCTGGGGCATAGACCTCGGAGGCGTGAAATCCTGCGTGGTAGCAGTGGACTATTTCTCAAATTGGGTAGAGGCAGAACCACTGGCAACTATCTTGGCGAAAGAAGTGCAGAAGTTCGTATGGAAGAACATCGTATGTAGATTCAGCATACCGAGGGCGCCGGTAGCTGATAACGGATCCCAGTTCATAGGCAAAGGATTCCAAGAATTCATCACCGACCTCGGAGTAAAAATGCACTTCGCCCCAGTAGCTCACCCCCAAAGCAACGGGCAGGTGGAAGTATCGAGCAGGACCATAAAAGATGGCCTGAAAAAGATACCAGGGGAAGCCAAGGGGAAATGGCCGGCAGAACTCCAAAGTGTATTATGGAGTTACCGAACGACCCCCCGAAAAGTCGCAGGAGAGACTCTTTTCTCACTCGACTTCGGAACAGGGGTCATTATCCCAGTAGAGATAGGTCAACCTCCAGTACTGGTGAACTGATGAGCGTGGTAACGACCTCGGTCTAAGAACCAATCTCGATCTTGCGGCCCAACACGGAGAAATGGCCATCATGCCCAACTGAGAAGTCAAGAAAGGAGACCTCGTTCTCCGAAAGGCTGACTTCGCACCCCGCGGGCCACCCCATGGCGTATTTCACCCAAACTGGGAAGGGCCCTATCCGGTTCTCGCCGAAGTACGAAAAGGTGTGTACAAGCTTGGCGACGCCAAAGGCGTAGAATTGAAGAACACTCGGCATTCAAACGCCTTGAGAAAAGTTTCTACGCTTAAGGTTAAGCGGAGGAGTTATGATTGCACAGAATGGCCTTGAGAAAAGCACTTAAGTGTACAGAGATTGTGCAAGAAAGAGTCCCGCAAAGAAGCTCGCCATGATAAAGCGTAGATATGACTTTCTGAAGTCCCTTGAGCCATCACACTCGGGAAAGATGGAAAACAAAAATCTCGCAGAAGTACTCGCCATACCCAACGCAAAGATAATTCTCCGAACTCCCTTGAGCGAACATGCTCGGGAAAATGGAAGTAAAAAATCTCTCGAAAGGTTTTCCGAAGTCCCTTGAGCAAACATGCTCGGGACACCTGGAAAAACAAAAATTTGACTGAAGGTTTTCCGGAGTCCCTTGAGCGATCATGTTCGGGACAAATTGGAAATACAGAAGCCTGCAAAAAGACTTAGTCAAGTTTTTTCAGAATCTCCCAAATGTCTCTTGAGTAAACGCACTCGGGACAAAGGAAGGTAAAAAAGTTTCTTTGATTGCAGGTCTTCCGAAGTCTCTTGAGCGAACGTGTTCGGGGAAATAGAAATAGAGAAACTTGAAGAAACACTTAGCCAAAAAAATCTTCATTAAGAGCAAAGCTGCCTTACAATAAAGAAGTGCCCAAAGAAGGAGTACAGAATAAGGGAAGGAAAAAGGCGGCCCTAAAAAAGCCTAAGGGTTCCCGGCGTCCTGAGAGCCACTCGTTTGTCCACCCTTTTCCGCCACCTTCCGCGCTGGAATTGAAGGAGGAAGCTTCAGATGTTCGATCTTGGACCATTTCCACCGAGGTCCCCCAGGAATATTTAGACCCTCTAGAAAAGAGACGTCCAGACCTGGGAACCTCTGGAGAACTTGGTGCCGAGCGAGACAGAAGCCGTCCTGAAACGCGACCTTGTTCATTTGATCAGACTTGTTCTTCTTAAGCTCAAGGTCGTCGAGCTCGTCCTTCAGATCCTCGACCTCCTCTTCCAGCACCTTTATCCGCTCCTCCCCCTTCGGCACCTTCTTTAAAGACTGGACCTCGGCTTGAAGGGCTTTCTTCTCAGACAGGAGCGTGACTATGATATTCTCTTTTCTTGCCTTGTCTTGAAGAAGGTCTTGGTTTGCAGCAAGCAGCCCCGCCACATCATTACGGAGGTCGGCAATCTTCCGGGAAGAGTCCGCCATCAAGAATTCCTTCTTCTTTCGGAATCCCTCCCGAATGATGGCAGCTTCCTCCTTCGCAGCATTTGCCAGCTGCTGGTTCTTGGCGGTCAATTCCGAGCACGTCGCTTTCGCCTTTCCTAGGGCTTCTAAGGCCGAAGCTCGGAATGTCGTCTGCTTGGCTACCCGAACTCGGAGAAAGCCGGCATACCCCAGCAGCTGCAAAGAAGATCAAACGCAAGGTCAGTAAGAGCCAAACACTTAGGATAAAATTGAAGGAGAAGAGCTGTGAAGGATATACCTGAGCAGCATGCTCGGTGATCTTCGCAGCGAGGGTGTTATCCTCCGGATGCGCCGCCGTTATAGCCTTGAAGGAGGCCTCGGTGAGCACCCCCTTCGCAATCTGCTTGGCCATTTCAGGACAGTCCCTGGAGTACAAGTTCATGTCCTCCGTGAATGTCCAGAAAGGCTCCTTCGGTATCTTCCCTTGCGGGACTTTGGCATCACGGCGGGCCCTCGCCTCCGCGTGTTCAGAAGCCTGGAAATGAAGGCCATTCCAGAAAAAACAAAGGAAAAACACTTTGCCTGGAAACAAACCTGGCGGGACCTCGACAACAACGTCCTCGGCCTCCTCGGCCGAAGTGCCCTTGCCCTTCCGCTTGCGCCGCTCCTCGGCAGAAGGTACTTCTACCACTACATCAAGGAGGGCCTGCGACGCAGTAGGACTTTGAGGAAGGACGTCGGGTTGAGGGACCTCGGAAGCAGCAGCCTCAGGCGCTGGAATTTTGGCTGTCCCAGGCTCCTCGGCAGTCTCCTCAGAAATTTCTTCTAGAGGAACCTGAGTAGCTCTCTTTGCCCGTTTTCCCGAAGGACCCGCGCCAGTAGACTTCCGCCTTCGGGAAGCCGCCTTCTTCGTCTGATCGTCCTTCTCCCCTTGGCCGGAGAAGAGGGACTTGTAATAGGCGGCAGTGTCGTCGCCCATCTCTGAAACACGAGAGAAACATCAGCGTAAGTCCGAGGAAAAAGCAGCAAAGGAGTAGAAGATAACTCACTTTCGGCAAGCGTCTCAAAAGAAATCTCCTCCTTAAGAAGCTTGACCAACCAGGAATCCTTCCCGGCGATGGCAGGAGCTGGCATCCCGAGGTCAGTCTCGTGCTCCTTTACCACCTTTAGTTCCCGAAGGACCTCTTCGGTCATCAACTTCCAGTTGATTGGAAAAGGGTAAAGGGCGCGCGGAGAGACCTCGGGATCCCAGTCAGAAACAGCCCAAATGCGGGCGTCGAAATCCGCGAACACGGGAGCCAACTCTGGGCTCAGCAGCATCCTCGGATCAGCAATGTCCGCATCCAGTGTGCCCTGAGCCCATTCGGTCGGAACGTACGACCAGGCCTCAGCCTTCTTCATGAAGAAGAACTTCTGTTGCCACCCCCGCCAGCTATCCTTAGTGGCGAAGGTGAACATGAATTTCTTGCTCCCGGACCCCCGAGGTAGCATGAAATAGAAGCCACCCTTCGGGACCACAGAGAGCTTGTAGTACTGCATAAAAATCCTAAAATGCGGTTCTATCCCGAAGACGCCACACATGCACAGGAAGGCGTTAAAATAGCAGTACGAGTTCGGGGGAAGCTGGTTCACCGCAATACCATGAAATTGGCAGAACTCGCACACCATCTTCGAGGGGGGATACCGAAGACCGGCCTTCAGTTGGGCTCGGAAAACGGTAACCTCCTTTCTATGGTTTGAAAATGCATAATGGCTAGAACGAGGCAGCCTGGTAACGGCGTAAGAGGGAAGAAAGAATTTTTTCTTCCACCTCTCTCACTTCTCAGGGGTGGTGCAGCAAGGATGGGCTAAAAGAGGCAGCCAGCTCTCAGGAATGGGCATTTTCGACATAAAAATGAGTTTGAAAACGGAACAAAACAGTTTCCAGAGAAAAACTCAGAAGAACACAGAGATCAAAACGCGCTGGCAAACAAAAACCCACCGAAAGATTTGCCAAAATCTGAGGACGCCGTCGTGAAAGTTGGCTGGAAAAAGGCTCTGATTACGGAAGCTCCGCCACAGAAAGCAAGAAAAAATGCAAGAACAGAGGCAAAGCAGAGAAAAGAGCGAAAGGAACTTATGATGGAATGGGCTATTTATATGTCAGAAGTGGGTAACCGAAACATCATCATAAGTGCCCTTTGGAGGCGAACCGTCGCCACAACTGCTCTCTGCACCTGAAAAGGCGCGCCCTCTGTATCAGACGCGACTCTCCTCCAATGGAAAAGCGCCACGTGTCAACCGCTCCGTAAAAATGGGGCCCACGTCCTCCAAGCGTCCCTTGAAATCCGGGACACGTCCCCTGATTGGGACACGTCTTCTGATATCCCTAGAAAACTGGGGCGCACCGCTCAGACTGACACGCTTGGCCAAACAGACCTGCAGAAACAAAGAGCAGGCCACCTTGAGAACGCCAAGAGACAGGCTATGACCGAACAGCCCATGACCTTCGGGCAGAAGGTGTATCTTCGGCACACGGACAGCCTATCTTCTCGCGCCTCGAGGACGCAAAAAGGACTGCCCATCGCTTCAGGCAGAAGAAGGCGTCTTCGGCGCAGATATCACAACCACAGGACTCGAAAACCGGTGAACCGAAGTTTCTCACTTCGGCTTTTCGGAGGGGGGCCTGTGATAGCCAAAGGCTAACGCCTCCTCGGTAGTAACTCCGCGCCAGAATATTGGCCGAGGAGTCTGACGTCACCCAAGAGAGGATCTTTTTACGGACCTCGGAAGGTGCGAAGTCAAACACTATGAGCTCGAGACTTTGGTAGCTCGTCAGGAATTCCGAGGACAACACCGTCTCCATCGAGGGGCTAAACTGACCGTCTTCGGGTAAGAGAGCCATCTCCCTGAAGCAAGGGAGAATCTCCCCGAAGGAAGAGGCCCCAAAGAGGTCTTCCCCGAAGAAGAAACACCTGAACAAGGGAATCCCCGAACTATGGATGTGAGTCCCGAAGAAGGTGTTCATCAAGGGCGCTCCCAGAATTATGGGATAGATCCCGAAGGAGGTGCTCGCACCGAAGGACGGATAGAATCCGAAGAGGGTGCACGCACCGAAGGGCGACCACGTCCAGGGGACCTCGGGAGTACGGTATGAGCATTTAAGGAGCCTCTGACATGTCGCCCACAAACCCTACACATCACATCTGAACGGGGAAATGACACGCCGCAGCCGCCCCAGTCCTGACACAACCCGTCCGGGTCCAGGGCTAAAAGAGGCTGCAAACGGCTGCCTGTCCCCTAGGTCCAAAGAGACAGATCAAATCCGACCGAACACGTGTCATGATCTGAACGGACCAGCTACTCCTATAAATACTAGGAAATGGAACTGGGCAAAGGATGGGGCATTTTCCTCTCTCTGAGAAAATACAAAACAGGCAAGACACTTGATCCCTTAGTGTTCTTCCTCCACCTTCACTCAGAAAACTGACTTGGGCGTCGGAGGGTCCTCCCCGGAAAATCAAACCGGGGACCTCCTAACCTCTTCTTTGAGCTTTTCAGGCACACTCAGCTGGGAAACCTGAGCTCCGGGCACTCGCCTCCCCAGGAAGTCTCTCCACCTGTCAACATGAAAGCAAACGAAGATGCCTTGGGGCATCACTTGAGTTGCTTGTTTGTGTGCTAGGTAGTACCTTTATTGCTCAAGGTATGTGCCAACTCAATCTTGGCTTGATTACTTGCATTACAAGTCTTATGGGTTAAGGCTGAAACTTATATCCTAAGTTTTGCAGGCTTGTGTAGTTGTGGGACATGTCTAGGTGCAGGATGGATGTGTGGACTATGTCTCTGATTGTAGTGTTCACTTTCATGACCATGAACATGGTCATTGGGTTGGTGCTTCAGTGTGTGCTGCTGTATTGCACACTTAGGTATCTTCTCGGGGAGTAAGGAAACTTAGCTTGTAAAACTTAACCTTGGCTATATTTTGGACTTGTAGCATCCTTTTGGACTTGTAGCATCCTTGGAATGCTTCCAGGCTAATGATGCTTGTAATTAGGCTATTTTGTGTGTATATGTAGCCTTTGTTGTACATGGTTTTGTATGTACATATGTTGGATGCTTATGTGCCAAGTTATGTTAAGTTTATGAGCTCATGGTTATGTTTCATGTAAGAAATCTCTTGATATATTTTGTTTGGCCGAATATACATGTGCATGGAAACCTTGATTTTCAAAACTAAAAATATGTGGGCTTCTTGGTTGTCATTCATGAAAGTAGCACATTTGATGAGCACACATCCTAGATTTTAATTGATTAAGTGTATGCCTTGCTTGTATTGCAAGTTATTGATTTACAGCCTTGCCTTGTGTTGCAAGTTAGTGGTTGGGCCCTCCTTAAGCTGCAGGTAATTGTTCTAAACAACTCATAAGCCTCCTGGGGCACCTCCCAGCTCTCAGCTTAAGAAAATAAGACTTAAAACTACCTAACAAATAATAGCCTAAATAAAAAGGTAGTTAATAACACCTGAACTTAAGAGTATCCAAATAACTCTTGGGGAAGAAATGGTGAGTGGCACTAAGAGTGCACAGGCTAAGGCCTCTGTGGGGTGTGACACCACAAGTTTGGGGGCACATGCAATATAGCATGTTTTGCACCAGATTTTATTCGTTCTAATTCATCTAACCTTTTATTCAAAGTTGCTTCATTTGGAGACTTTGCCACAGCATAGAAATCAAGTTTAAGGTCTTCACCTCGAAAATTTGGATACTAATTAGCATAATTATGTCTGGCACATAACCTATGTTCTGCTCTTGGGAAAATCTCTGAAACAGCATTTAAAAGTCCCTACAAAGTTAATATTTACATATTAGTTTATCTAGAAATTTGATGAGTTCAAGCACATATTGAATTAGTGAAACATAAAATAATTGGTTAAAAACATTAAAAAGTATTATTACCTTCGATTGGTCAGACATAAAAGTCCAATAACATCCATTTGTGCTTTGGATATCAACTCTTAGGTGCTCTAGAAACCAAGTCCATGATGAAGTATTCTCCACCTCAACAATTGCCCATGTTAATGGAAACATTTGATTGTTGGCATCTACTCCAATGACAATCAATAATTGGCCCTTGACCATTCCTTTTAAAAAACACCCATCAAACCCTATAAATTCTCTATATCCTTTTAAAAATCCTTTCCTTAAGGCCGCAAAGCAAACATAGAACCTCTTGAAATAAGGTGGCATTATAGGGCCTTTATACTCCACTTCAATGTCAATACTGTTTTATGGATTTGAAACAACTAAGGCTTTTGCATAATCATGTAATTTTGCATATTCATTATGAACATCCCTTTCAAGCTTTTTTGTAACCATTTTCTTGGCCTTATTACATATGTTTCTTGAAACTTTAATCCCTAACACTTGCCAGATAGTTTTTTGTAGGAAACTTTGCTTCATTTCAAGATATTTTGCCATAAATATTTCAAAATTTATGCTAATCCATGGTGCTGTAATTTTTGAAATTTTGTACACTTTATTGCACCTATGTTTCTCCTTATATGTTTTAACCATGAAATAAATCTTCGCTTGGAATTTCTCTCTAAATGCATATAATAGCCATGGACAACCTTCTGACTTACACTTTACCCTAATTCAAGAAGGCTCATTTTTCACATAATCATAATTTCTCTTCTCAATAACACAATACTTTAGTAATGCCTCTTTAAACTCTTCATGATTTGTGAAACTTAACCCATTGGAGAAATTAACAGTGTGTGAGTTTGAATCATACCTTTCAAAATGTTTTTTCCTCCTTACTACAACATGCTTTCCATCTTCTTCTATTTTTGAAATAAAGCTGCCAATATCAGAATTATCCAATTCATTTGACTTTTGACTACTCATCTCACTCTCATTGCTATCATTATCTGCAACTGGAGCTGGTTTTTGTTGATGATTATAACAAAAGTTTGGAAATAGCCCCACGACAGTAGGATCAACCAAAGCAACACCATTATAGTGATTCTTCACCTTTCGTATTCCATCCAATACCTCTTCATTAGCCACCTCTCCTATTGTTTTATCAAACTGATTCAGCTATTTTACTAATGCATCATTTCAGTCCTCTCCTTCATCATCACTATCACTGGCCTGACTTCCATCACTGTCTTTGGCTTCTTCCTCATAATAGTCAACCTCTATTTCCCTTTATTCCTCAACTTCCCACTGCCCATCATGACAATATTGATCATCTAACCATTCCTTCATTTTTTTATTATACTCCGCAACTACCTTCTCATTAAAACATATATTTTCATCCTAAAAAATATGACTACCTTTCGCATTGTTAAGAGAATGCTTTTCTTTTTTCATACCATGGAAAGTGTGCTCCACATAAATTTTGACTACCCCATCATTTATTGCACAACCAACCATATCCATCAAGCTAGCATCATTATGTAACCTCTAAGACCTTCACTAAGAGATTTTTTTGGTACATGATAATGAATGGCCTTAACATCTTTACCATCATACCCAATGTTACCCACTCTGGGGTAGTCCAGTTATGGCTCCAAAATTGTGCATTCAAAACTCCCAAGGTTGGTATGTTCTATAGGCCATTTGAACAATACCCTTAGCGTGCATACCCAAGTTATCCTCTTGGGTACTATGTAAATGCATGCATATTGGTCCAACCATTACACACATATTTACATTTTATGCACACCATGGCAACAAGGAAGGAAAACACTAGCACAAGTCTTAATTTTGGCTACCACACATTAGACAATCTTGTTAAGTTTAAGTAACCAGCCACTGCACCTGAAACTTCCTCCAAAAAATTGAATTAATCTAGCCATGTATCACCATATTTTCTTTGCTTAATTATCAAGTAGAGACTTAAACCAAATTGGGGATTTTGGTTTTACATAAATAGCCGACCTATGGACCAAGTTATAGATTTGTTAAGTTGGTTACAAAAATTCTGACCAAATGAATAGTAACTGAGCCAATTATATAACATCATAACTTTGGCTACAGGGCTCTAAACGCATAAATTACAAAGCCCAGTTAAACCACTAGATGTGCTCTAGGTGTGGTCAAAATTTCATAACAAGATTCATTCTATACAGGGAGATATAGAACTTTGAGTGCAATGTCAAAATTCTGGTCACTTTATCACCATTTTACCCATACGAAATTTCATAAGTATGCAAATACTTCATTCACAAGGGGTAAGCCCTCCAAGGCTATCCCATACATGTCCAATACAAATAGGAATTAAATGCGCTTGCATCTAGTAACTTTATGTGGCCAAAACAGAATTTACAAACAAGTAGCCTATCATTTACACTTAGACAACTTGTGGACTACATTCACATACATAGCAAAACAGTCCTCAAATGTTTACATACTAGTTTCAACTTTACATGTCTTACATGTACATGCATCCATGTACTACATAATGGCCTTACTTAGCTAAAACACGCACCCAAGTTACAGGAGAGCTTTAGACACAATGCACTCTAGAAATAGGATGCTAAACAACTGCTACATAGTACAGTAAGCACCATTTCTAAAAATACCAAATGTGCTCCTAAAATTACCAAAATTTCTAGATCATAACTAGATATATGAAAGTTCAAATACCTGAAATTTCAGATCAAAACTCAAACCAAAAAGGTCAAATTGAATGTGATCTTTTTCTGTTGAACCTGAAATGGGCAGATTTGAAGGGAGTAAGTTTCATTGTGAAACTTAGTAAGGAGAACACTTATAGTCTTAAGGTAGTGTAACCCTTGGTATCACCTGCATCCAAAGACACTAAAACAAAAGAAAACACAATGCAAATATCCAACAAAAAGCAACCAAACACAAACAACAAACATATGTATGCTGCAGCAACAAGTATCATTGGTTAGTCCATAAAACATGTAATAAACATATCCAAATCACTATGGCATCCCTCCTTAAGCATGAGTTTGGTATTAGGAGAGTTTTAACACTAGTTAGTACTAACTTTGGGCTCTAGAAACCCTTAATTTGCTGCCATCACTGTGCACTTCACACTAGGTCACAAAACCTTCACTAAGTGCACTTCTCTCACTAAGCTTGCTTCATCAAGCTCATGGCTCTTTTCCAAGCCTAGCCCTAGCTCCATGGATGCTTGAAAATATAGTAAAAATTCCATGAGAGCAAGAGAACTCCTTATCTTGAGTGTATGTTGAAATTGGAGCTTGATCTTAGGTTCACTCAAGTCTTAGCACCAAAGAGCTTCCAATTGCCCTTTTCTTGCTTTCAATTGCTACTAATTGCAAGCTTGGATGTATGGTGGCTATGGAGGAAGTGTGGAGGTGGAGGGGCTGCATTTTTTCTATTAAAAGAGACCAAATGTGAGAGATAAAGACAAAGATAACCACTTATAAAGGCTTTAGTGCACAAAACACACTTTAGCTAGCCTTAACCATGTTTTATGTTATTTTCCTTGCTACAAGACTATGGTTTCTTAGTCTTAATCTCTTGGCCCACATTTGACCATCCTTATCTTGCTTTGGTTGCTTTTTCTTGAGTGGGATAACTCCAAAATGTCTCAATTTGACTTAAGTCAAAGACATAGACATCCAAAGGCCTACACTAGGACACTTAGGTCTTTAATGCTTTTTGTGTTTTCTTTGTCCAAACTTGTCTTCCATAAGCAATTTGATCCTCCAATAGCACTTTCATACCATTCATATCCTTCCCATAACTCCCCAAAGCTCTTTTTTAAGAGTTTTGCAATTAAGTACCCAAATTTTCAAAATCTTACAAAAAAGTTCATAGGTTACTAGACAAACAAGCAATCCTTAAGACTTTTCTTGTGGGCCAAGTTACCAACTTAAAACACTTTTAAGGAGGTTTTGATCATGTCTTTTACACCCCTCATATTTCAATCACTATGGTGAGAATTACACAATATAATGGTTCTTGACTGTTATGCCACACTTTGTAATTCTCCCATTTTTATGAGGTGGTAACACCCAAGTTCTTTTAACATATCCATAAAGCACCACAAAGTTATGTCATCACTTTCAAATTCTTTGTCACATACCAGGTAGTCCACATATCTAAACTTTGGATTTTGCAACAAGACTCCCCATAGAATAATTTTACTTTGAATTTGACAATCTACAAACAAAATAAATGTCATAAGTTCACACACACTCAACCAACAAAAATACCCGAACTACTATTAATTTATTTCTTGAAGAACTGAAACAAAAATGCCACATGTAGATGACATAGCAAATCTGGATCCTTGGGAACATGTACATATTGTATAGCAAATCACCACTACCAACACTTCAATTGAAAAAATATCTCCACATTTGAAAGCCTTTGTTTCACAATTTCCATTTTACTGCCGCCCAACTGCTTGACCAACAAAACCATTATTTTCTTCTTACATTCGTTCTGCATTCAATTCATTTGCTAAACACCTTATACCAACCACAAACTGTAGAAGCATTAATAAATTTAATTTTAGTATCACTGTACCATCTTATTTACTTACACATGATATTGGAAACAACTATTGTTTTTTGGTTACCTTTACACTTGTGAATAGATGATGGAAGAAGGCCAGGAATCTTCGGATTTGCATGAATCTCAAAGAAATTGTCTCCCCAAAAGGTTCTTTGCTACTGAAACAGTCCCAGTTACGACAAATTGTCTCTTTTTTTTATTAGGGTTAACTCAATTGGTAGCAACAATTCTCACTTTCGCGCTAGCAAACACAAGGGTTCAAGTATTTAGCTATTATTGGGAAAACTATTTATTTAGTCCTTCAACATTTCTCTTTAGTTTGTTGTGGTCCTCATATAAGTCAGAACAAACGTTTCCATCACAGAAGGACGCACACATGATATCAAGTGATTCATTAAATTGATGCGAGGGGGTAAAAGGTCCCATTTTACAAAGTTTGAGGGGCGAGTTGACTTGTGCTGAAGTTTAGGGGGTTAAAAGTCAGAGTTGATAAAGTTCAAGGGGCAAAGTGGCCTTTCGGCCTTTAAAAATCAATACTTTCATAAAAAAACTTAAGTTGGACAAGTTTTAAGGTTTATGAGATGGTGTATGTTTTTTATAATTTTGAGAAGGTCTTGATAAAATCTTTACAAATAAATTCTTGTTGCGATTTCTAATTAATGAAAAATAAAACTCCTACAAACCCTAGTTTGTATTTATACACGTGAGGTCAGTAAGCAGATAAGCAGATTGTGAAAATGAATCTGCCACCCAACCCAAGACCAAGAATCTTCACATTTCTAATCTGGGTCTTATTTTCGGAAGCAGAAATGAAACGAATTTTGATCCACTAAGTCATAATCTCTTCGGCATCAACCACTTCCATACAATTTTTTTCCTCCCCATCCACAGAATTTTCAGCTGGGTTTTCTTTTCTGCAGAGTGATATTACTATAAAACTATACCCATCAAATGTGATCTCCTCAAAACTGTCTTTTTCTTGATTGGTTGTGTAGTCAGCCACCACCACCCACCCCCCGCCAGATCCATAGCAAATTGTCTTTTTATTTCTTAAAAAAATTTAAAGAGGGAATTTTTTCAAAAGATATAAACCTTTAGGTTTCCCAAGATTTGATTCCATTTATATTTTCCTGCAGCTGCAGCTGTAGAGACTGTTGATATATATAGAGACAAATTCCCTGTTTTGCACTTGCACCACCAACCCAGCCACTCTATGGAACATAACTAGCGTCTCTCTTTCTAAAAACATCTATTTGCCTTCTCATTCTCAACGACCTCTTGCTTTTCTTTTGCCCAACAGAGAAAGAAAAGCCCAGAAGAGGGAAAAGGTTGAGGCTTTGCTGTTTACATGGAGCGTGCAAGGAAGCTGGCCAATAGGGCAACCCTTAGGCGCTTGATTTATGAGGCCAAGCAAGCTCGAAGTGGCTACCAGTTGAACTCAGCTACTGCTGTGATTTATAGACCTTCAAGGTATGTTTCTTCTCTGTCCCCATTTGCCTCTAGAGGCTCTATATCAGATTGGTTGCCCGGAAAGAATGTTGGAAATGGATTTGGGTCACAAATTCGATCAATCTCTGTTGAGGCATTGAAGGCAAGTGACACTTTCCCTTGCCGTCATAACTCTGCAACCCCAGAAGAGCAGGCAAAAATGGCTGAGTTTTGTGGGTTTGATGATCTTGAGAAGCTCATTGATGCTACTGTTCCCAAGTCCATTCGTTTAGATTCAATGAAGTTCCCCAAGTTTGATGGTGGATTAACTGAGAGCCAAATGATTGAGCACATGAAGTACTTGGCATCAAAGAATAAGGTTTTCAAGTCATTTATAGGGATGGGATACTATAACACTCATGTTCCTCCTGTGATTTTGAGGAACATAATGGAGAATCCTGCCTGGTACACCCAATACACTCCGTATCAGGCTGAGATATCTCAAGGGCGTCTAGAGTCTTTGCTTAACTACCAGACTATGATTTCGGATCTTACTGGACTCCCTATGTCGAATGCTTCATTGCTTGATGAGGGAACTGCTGCTGCTGAGGCAATGGCTATGTGCAATAACATTCTGAAGGGGAAGAAGAAGACTTTTATTATTGCTAACAATTGTCACCCACAGACAATTGACATATGCAAGACGAGAGCTGGCGGCTTTGATCTCAAAGTAATCACCGTGGATCTTAAAGATACTGATTACAGCTCTGGTGATGTTTGTGGTGTTCTGGTTCAATATCCAGGGACTGAAGGCGAAATTTTGGATTATGGGGAGTTTGCTAAGAAAGCTCATGCTAAAGGAGTTAAGGTTGTCATGGCCACTGATTTGTTGGCATTGACAATGTTGAAGCCACCTGGTGAGCTGGGGGCAGACATTGTTGTTGGCTCTGCTCAGAGATTCGGGGTGCCAATGGGTTATGGTGGTCCCCATGCTGCATTCTTGGCCACTTCCCAAGAGTATAAGAGGTTGATGCCTGGTAGGATTATCGGTGTGAGTGTTGATTCTTCTGGGAAGCCAGCTCTCCGTATGGCCATGCAAACCAGGGAACAGCATATTCGCAGAGACAAAGCTACCAGCAATATCTGTACAGCTCAAGTAAGTCATTCCATTTTTTTAGTTCATGAACTGTGTCCATACAGATTAAGATAACAAGAAATACTTCATCTCACAGAGGACTTTTCAGAAGTATGTAATGGTGCAAATAATTTCATGTACTTGTTCTTAATAGGATATCAGGCCCTTAACAATTTAATCTTGCTGTCTCACTTTGCCTGATAAAGTATGTTGCCTTCTCTAGGCTTTGCTGGCAAACATGGCTGCTATGTATGCTGTTTATCATGGACCTGAAGGCCTTAAAGCAATTGCCCAACGTGTGCATGGCCTTGCTGGAATATTTGCTTTGGGCTTGAAGAAACTTGGAACTGTGGAAGTGCAAGGCCTTCCCTTCTTTGACACTGTGAAGGTGAAGTGTGCTGATGCTCATGCAATTGCTGATGCTGCGTACAAGAGTGGGATGAACTTGCGGATTGTAGACTCCAAAACGGTCTGTTTGGTTCTCTGATACTCTTTGATTTATCTGAGTAGTATGATGGAAATTTATGTATGAGGTAAATTTAATTTTGATATTTCATTTACTTTCAGATAACTGTTGCGTTTGATGAAACTACTACTTTGGAAGATGTTGATAAGCTTTTCAAAGTATTTGCTGGTGGCAAAAATGTGAGTGCCTACTATCTTATGCATTGTGGATATTGATTGCAGTTAGTATGTACTCTTCCTGCTCTTATAATCTGTGCTTTGAGCTGGCAGGTTCCTTTTACTGCTGCATCTCTTGCCCCCGAGGTTGAAAATGCAATTCCTTCTGGGCTAGCAAGAGAGAGCCCTTACCTGACACACAAAATATTTAACACGTATAATGCTCACCTGACTTTATCATATTTGTATGTTTTTTTTGAAACAGGATGGGAGCTCTAACTTTTAATTTATTTTTATCCTTTTAGATACCACACAGAGCATGAATTGCTGAGATACATTCATAGGTTACAATCAAAGGATCTTTCCTTATGCCACAGTATGATTCCATTGGGATCTTGTACAATGAAGCTGAATGCAACAACGGAAATGATGCCAGTAACATGGCCTCACTTCACTGACATCCACCCTTTTGCCCCTGCTGAGCAAGCTCAGGGTTATCAGGTACTAGGGAAAACATAATTGACAAAGAACTTCATAACTGACAATTAATTCTGCACTTCTGTGTATATGAGGCGTCTTAACTGGCATCTGCCCTTTTACCAAGATAAAGAAGCTTTGTGTTTTTCCAGGAAATGTTTAATAATTTGGGTGAACTGTTATGTACCATCACTGGATTCGATTCATTCTCATTGCAACCTAATGCTGGTGCTGCTGGAGAGTATGCTGGGCTGATGGTGATTCGTGCATATCACCTGGTAAGCTGTTCTGGGCAATTAGCAAATTTTTGCTTTTCTAACTTATCTGTAAATTATGTATTCAGGTATGTGTTAAAAATCCCTAGGTCATTGAGTGACATATGTTTTTCTTGGATACCTTTGAACACAGTATGTTTCTTTTTGCTTTCCTGGTTCATTGAGCACCCGATGGCACTGATTAGGATCTGTATTGGAATTTCTGAGTGATTTTAATGAACAGAATTCTGATAATTTCAGTTCCTTCTTCTACCAAACTTTCCCTATGTTGTCCTCCTACTATTTTAGTGTGGAGAAACTATTTTATGTTGCACATTTTCTCAAAACCCTAGAAGCTTCTCTTGCTCTGCAATGTTCCCAGGCGTGTATCAGATATACCCAAGGTATTTCATTACCGTTACCATTAGTTATACTGCACCCTATAAATTATAAGTATACCGCACTACATACCTTTCCTGTTTTCGCAAAAAATATTAAAATATTAGTTTAAGATGAAGAGCATCAAATATAATTTATTTTCACATTTTTATATGTATTCTAATTATTTTTAATATAATTTTCCTAATGTAAATAAAATGTGTATGAAAGATGATATTTTTTATACAAAAACAAAAAATGGAATATATAGAACAAAATAAATATTATTTTGTAAAAAAACTAAATATATATGTTTGTGGTACATTAATCTAAAATAAATTTTTTTTTTCTAATTTGTGGTATGCGGTATAGCACGTAAATTGGCCAAAACACTTTTAAAATTAGTGGTAAGCAATATACCTTCTATAAGCCTGGTATATCTTAGTACATTGTGCGGTACTTTGACATACTGAGAAAACTGACATACCGCATACTCACGGTAAGCGGTATACTGTGGTATTTGATACTATGAATATACCTAGTGATTCACAAAAATCTTCAGTTCCTGTTTCTGATTTTTTTTCTTTTTAACTCATGTTGTTAATTTATTTATTCAATGGATGTCATAGTCGAGAGGAGACCATCATCGGAATGTATGTATCATACCGGTCTCAGCACATGGAACTAATCCTGCCAGTGCTGCCATGTGTGGAATGAAAATTGTTGCTGTTGGAACTGATGCGAAGGGAAACATTAATATTGAAGAGTTGAGGAAAGCAGCTGAAGCTAACAAAGAAAACCTCTCGGCGCTTATGGTATAAGTTAAAATCTTCTCATCTCAAATTTAAGTTGGATTTCTGGGAAAATCACAAGGGAAGAGGAGTAGGACTGCATGTAGTCGTTTTTGCTTTCAGTAATCGATTGCGCTTCAAGTTTGTGAGTTTTAATTTAATTTGAATTCCAGGTGACATATCCATCAACTCATGGAGTCTATGAAGAAGGGATTGATGAGATATGCAAGATAATTCATGATAATGGAGGTCAAGTGTACATGGATGGAGCTAACATGAATGCCCAGGTACAGTTGACATATATTTACATATATTATCACAAATGAGTTTTTTGTTGCTATGGTCAACTTCAATACTCAAGCATGCTGTCTCATAAGCTCTGTTTTCTGAGGTTGGTTTTGACTTATAGGATGGACAACATGAGTGGATTTTATAGCTTTAAGAAGATGCAGAGAATTTTAAGATGATAACTTTTTTATATATTACCAAATATGTTGAGGTTACATTTGGCATTATATATGCAATCGAGAGCTGGCAATAGATGTTCCATTTGTCATCTTTTTCTCATTTTTGGAGTCCATTTTAAAGTTGCAATCAGTAGTCAACACAAATGTACATTTAAGAGGGATGCTTTTCTGTCACCTTTGCAGATTTAAGCCAACCAAATACATATAAGCACTGTGTTCTATTACATGCTTTATCTCCATTTTTCCCCGTGTAAAATCTTTCTTTGCTCGATCTATTTTTATTTCCATAAAATTATCTTCCAGGATGCTTTGGGTGTAGAAACTTTGTGCCATTATCTGATTGGATTTTTTCTAACCTTTGCAGGTGGGTCTGACTAGCCCAGGATTTATTGGGGCTGATGTTTGCCATCTGAATCTCCATAAAACATTCTGCATACCTCATGGAGGTGGTGGTCCTGGAATGGGTCCTATTGGAGTGAAGAAGCATTTGGCATCATTTTTACCTTCCCACCCCGTGGTACGTTAACTTGATACCTATTCTGTTGCTGCTGCTTATTTGTCCATCTTGCCGTAACTATGAAAACATTATGCCTTATGTTTCAAATGTGATATCCACATTACATTTTCTTCTGTCTCTTGTCTAGGAGACTTTTTTGACATGAATATTACTTTTATGCTGTTGTACAACTACCTTGTCTTCATTCTCGAATTGTAGATACCAACAGGTGGTATCCCAGCCCCTGAGAAGTCTCAACCTCTTGGTACCATTTCTGCTGCTCCTTGGGGGTCTGCACTTATCTTGCCGATTTCATATACGTATATTGCCATGATGGGATCAAAGGGTCTTACTGAAGCTTCAAAGATTGCTATCTTGAACGCCAACTACATGGGAAAACGTTTGGAGGTACATACTCCCTCCATTGCAATGCATTTTGCTGTTTCATTTGTAAGTGTTCATGCAATGAATTTTGCTATTTGGTTTGTAAGTGTTCACTTTCTCTCGGTTCATAGTATTTGTGGAACAAGTTTCATTGCATATTCTGACTGGCAGTCATGCTGTATTGAAATGTTTTCTCTCCAAGTTTGACTAGTTTATGCTAGCTGCTGATCATTTCAGAATTACTACCCTATTCTTTTCCGAGGAGTCAACGGAACAGTTGCTCATGAGTTCATTGTAGACCTGAGAGGCTTCAAGGTCAGTTTTTCAGTTCTATTTATTTCAGGCTGCTTCTATTAACTTGTTGATATGCATCCATTACTTATCGAAGCTCCTATTGTTTTAGAATACCGCTGGTATAGAACCTGAAGATGTGGCAAAACGTCTAATGGACTATGGTTTCCATGCACCCACAATGTCATGGCCTGTTCCTGGCACACTTATGATTGAACCAACAGAAAGTGAAAGCAAGGTATATAAACTGGTTCTCCTCCCTCTCTGTTGTCAATTGTTATTGGCTACCTGGTACATGATAAATTTCGATTCTGTGAAGTCAAATCAAATGTTGTCAATCCATTATCTGCTTTTCTGTTCTTATCTCACACTAAAATTTGATCTATATTTTTAGGCTGAGTTGGACAGGTTTTGTGACGCTCTTATCTCCATTAGAGAAGAAATTGCTCAGATTGAGAGAGGAAAAGCTGACATCCACAACAATGTCCTGAAGGTGATATTCTCTACTTACTCTTAAAGAAAGCCTTTCAAAGACAGAAACGTTAGGAATTGTCAATGCATTTCTCTCTTGATATCTTTATCATTGTCCTTGAAAATTCACTATCTTCTATGACTATCGTTCATGGATCTGATCATCTGCCGTGTGAATGCAGGGCGCTCCTCATCCACCATCTTTGCTTATGGGAGATGCATGGACAAAGCCATACTCTAGGGACTATGCTGCCTTCCCTGCTTCCTGGCTTCGTACTTCAAAGTTCTGGCCTACAACCGGTGAGCATAAGGAACTCCTTTTCTCAATTATGGCTGTCAATTATTAGTATTTACCGATAGTTTCTTTATCCATTCGCTCATTATTACATGATTCCTCAGGATCTGTATTAACTGTATGTAACAATGGTACATTCAGCCTCTCTGTTCATTCTCTAGGGTCAAGTTTACTAGATTAATTACACCGGAATACATTTAACTGCAGGGTGATTCAATAGAAGTAAGCACAACCTAAGTGTTTGATATGTAAAATGACTGAGCGTGGTTTTGCCAAAAGTCTAATCTGGCTGACAAATGATCCATCCATTTTGTTGTATCAGGACGCGTTGATAACGTATATGGTGACCGCAACCTGGTCTGCATCCTTCTCCCGGTGTCTCGGATGATCGAGGAAGAAGCTGCAGCTACTGGTTAATTCTCGCTGGTTATGTTGCTTTGCCCGCGCATCACGTAGAGAGGAAGCTGAACCGGTCTTCCTCTCGCTCTTCCGTAAAAATTATTCATCTTGTTCACTGCCGGTGACTTTCATTTCATTGATACAATGACCGCTCCTCTTACCGGTTGCAGCTCTTCAAAATGTTGTAATTATCGTTGCTCCTTTCTATTTCCTTGAAACCTAGTCTCATGCTTGCCCCCCAAGTAATAAAGCTGCAAATGCCGATAAAAATCCTCAAAATAGTGAAGCTGCACAAGGTTGACAAGAAAATGAAAAATATAGTATTTCATATTTTGTAAATTGTTATCAGCTGAACAATAATTAGGTACATATATTTTAACTTGAGTGTTGATTATTATATTTATTATTGTTGCTTTGGAATAACTAATCTCATAGCTGATACATTAAATATCAAAATTATTTTTCTCTATTATTTAATGGTTTAATTTCATTTGTAGTGATTATTCGTCTAACTGTATATAAATTAAATTCTATATTTTTAAAAGACTAAAAATTAAAATTATTTAATTTTATGAAAAGAATTATATACGCAAGTAAACATCACACAAGATTTACAAAAAACAAAAAAGCAGAAAATATTACATTCTTTACAATGCCCTCTAATCAGAAATGTTTCTAAGTTTTGTTTAGAAACAATTTTTGTCACCAACGTTAAAATTTTAAATGATTTATTCAATAATTGACATGAAGTCGCTAAAACTAAAAACTAAAATCTGTCTGGCCTTAGAAAATCGCAGCATTCAATGGTACTTATGTATTCAGTTGCTGTTGTAGCACGTGGTTTCCAAGTCAAAGAGAAAAATGCTCAAGATGTACTTTTTCACCAAAATTTCTTCCTTTTCGTTCGTGATATGAAAGTCACTCAACCTCTAGACTGTTTAACATTAAAATACATTGCATCTATACATTTAAGACTCTGGCTCATTTTACTGTTTATTAAACAGTAGCACCTCGTTTTGTCATTTTTTTTAAATTATAGTGACATCCCTCTTTTTAGGCACTTAGTATGTTCTTTCTGCTCTTTTTTTGCCCCCAAACTCATCCATTTAATGATCAAAACCCTCTTTTGAGTCACAACATTTTTATTTTATCTATTTTGCTTTTTCCTCCAAATTTTTTTGTGTTTGTTTTTTTAATTACTCTTATTATTATTGCTATATATGAAAGGGTATAGCCTAAATTACCATTTATTAAAGAGTTTAAGAAATAGTGCCATTTTGGCCCATATTAGAAATTAACTTAAAAAAATTTTTAAAATTGAAAATATTTATGAATATTAATTTTTAATTTAGGGTATACAATACCATTTATTGGGAATTAAGATTTTTACATAACTTAAAATTTTAAAAAGCTCATATGTAGTGTTTTTAATTTGATGGAATTTGTAGCTTTTAATTTTCAGTTAATGGTTTCAATTTTTCTTAATTAGGAATTAAGATTTATAAATACCTAATACAAAAAACGTTTAATAATCTTATAATAAACGTTTTTTTAAAAAATTATTATAATATTTAAAAAAAAAACGTTTATTATAAGATTATTAAAAGAAACTTTTTATGGTCCAAGTCAGATTATTTATGTTTGGGTTGAGTGGATTTTATATTCAGGTTGGGTTGGATCAGGTTTATTATAAGATTCTTATTCTTAAAAGAAATTTTTTATGTTTTAAGACAATTCTTAAGATTACCATGGCTACAGAGATTCAAATGCTGCAAATTTCCTAAATTTCATACGTTTCTTCGGGCAATCTGAGTAAGGTAAGGTCGGAAAAGCCAAAAGTATCTCAAAGGAATGCACTTGTTTATTTTGGCTCCGAGAGTTGTTCCACCATCTCGAAGGAACTTAACTTTTGTAACCCCAAGACAATTATCACTGGACCAGTGGTTGAAACGTTCTTCCAATGAAAAAAAAATGCAGACAATTATCATGAATTTTTTTTATCACTTTACATATTAAAAATACATAAAAGTTTGATTAATTAATAAAAATATTTAGAAAAATGTTTCAAAAATAAAATTTTTAAGAAATTTATTAAAAGCACCATAGGCATAATTCGAAAAACAAAAAATGAAAGAAGAAGCACACCATATAAAAAAGCATAGCTTACTATTATATATAGCCTTGTTTTTCTGAAATAATATATAGTACTATATTATCCAAGTTAAAAAGATTTGGTAACATAAGCAAAGGGTAAGTTTTATGGACAGTCACTAATCTTTAATTTATGAATCCTTGTCATCTTTAGCCTATCAAGTATTCTCTTTTTATCTTAAAATTTTCAAAATATTTCCTATTAGTCCCGATTGATTGAAATCTATTAACTTAAAGTAATTATATAATGTAATTCTTCTAGAAATTAACAAATTTTGGTTAGGTTAACAAATTACACTTAGTGTGGACCAAATTGAAATATTTTTAATTGGTTGAGAATAAAAAGGGAATGGTTAAAATTCTGGGACAAGGCATAGCCTACATAAATCATGAATATTGAAGGAGTTTAATTATTTCAAATATTATTGGTATATTTTATCTAAGTTAAAAAGAAACAATTGACTGTTATATTTTGGGTAATTTTCATGGGGCATCTTACTTCTAATTTTCTTTTTAGTCTCATATAGAGTATATTAGTTATCCTAAGGGGTTAACAGTTAAAGACCTCACAAAATTTACTATTATACCCATTGTAATAAATTAATCCCATTGTAATAAATTTTAGTTATTTTCCAAAAAATAATGAAATTCTCAAATCATATGTGTGATTTTATTTTTTTCCCTTTCTATTATAGTTTCTCAAATATTAATATTGCTTCAATTAAATTGACAATAGCAAAATTTAGTCTCTTTAAATGGCCTAGTCATAGTGAAAAACTACTATAACCATCATAGCATAATGCTCAGTGAGCTAGGTAAATTTATAAATCCCTAGTTTAAATGTCTTAGTTAAAGATGAATTAGCAAGATCAAGTAACTTATTAAAGGTTTAGTAAGTTCTGAGTGGTTTATGGCAGTAAGTTTTGCCTGGGGGCAAAATGGTCATTTTGCACCCTGGAGGGTCGGGACAAGTTTCGGGAGTAAAAATGATACTTTTAAAACCCAAAGCCCAAGTTAACAAAGCTAGCTAAAGTTTTTAATTACTTAGTTATTATTTGGGGAAGGGGTATTTTTGCAACTTTTAAAAAAGTTTGAGAGAAGGCGGAGATTTTGTGTTTAAAACACATTTTGGGGCAAAATTCTGGCACTATTGACCCCATTTGCAGGCCAAATTCGCAGCCCTGCCTTTCCCTCTCAATTTCTTGCCCAATCTTTCCTCAGTCCATGATTTCTTGGTGAAATTGGTGAGCTTTCTTGGTGCCCAAGTGGGAGGTAGCTTGCTTTGCACTTCTTTTCTTGGTTTGGAGCTTTTTGGGGCATTTTCCTTGTTGGGCATGGTGTGTGTGTGTGGTAAGCTTTAATCCTTGTTGATTTCATGTTTCTTGAGCTCATTTAAGCTTGGGTCTTGTTGGGTTAGTGTTAATTTGGTGCCATATACATTGGTTGTGCGTTGGAACCTAGGAAACCTAGAGGAGCCTTTGGAATTGGAAATTCTTGGCTTGTGATGCTTAACGCTTGCTAGTTCTTGTGTAATTGAGGTAAGGGATTTATGATTCATGCATATTTGATGCCATTCATAGCTTGCTTGTGGTAGAATTCGAGTAGTTTTGTGAAAGGTGTTAGTTGGTGGATAGTAATGAACATGGAGGACTAGTTGGGTTTTCAAGCTTAGTGTGTTGTTTGTATATGTTGCTAGCTTGGAATGAACGGTGCATTGTGGCCTAGGAAGTGTATTTTGTCGGTTTGCAAAGTGGGAAGGAATCTCCAACTTGTTTGGGAGCTTTTGGAGGCCTCCTAAGGTGCTTTGGGCATGTTTTTAAGTTCAGGCCTCGGGGGCCTAGCGCCTAGGTGCCATGTGGCGCTACAATGCCCAAGACCCCATTTGGAATTTGAGGAAAAATGGGCTCTGGCGCCTAGGCGCAAAAACTGGCGCTGAGGCGCTAACACTTGACAACATTGACATGCTATAGTATTTTCACCATAACTTTTTGCTCGGGTGTCTGATTGAGCTGATTCAAGATTCCACGTGAAGCTAAAAGAGAATAATATCATTTCCATGACTTAACCAAGCCTAAATTGGCTTAGGTTTTTCTTTATAATCCTTCAAATTAAGGGTATATTTGGCTACATTAGAGCACCATTAGTCAGGTGAATGATTTAGTACCACCAGGAACTTAGTTGAACCTTTGGGTTTGAGGTCTTGATGTGGAAACCTTAGTGCACCTAGGTTCTTTCCAACCATGGTCATTGCCACTCCACTAAGGTGAACCAAGTAATGGTGGATAGGTATATGCCTTGAGTGAACGTTTAGTGCACTTGTAGCTTAAGCAAGGTTAGTTGAGGCACAAGTGAAAGCCTAGTACACTCTTGGTAAGGTTTTCAGGTGGAAGCTTAGTACACAAGTAACCTAGGCAAGTCTAAGGACTTCAGGTACTATATGAAGGCTTAGTACATCTAGTGAGTTCATTGGAACTCAAGTGAGGTGCATCCACCATGTTCACCTGCACAACAATCAAGGGAAGGTTAAAGTTAGTAGATCAGTAAGCTAAAACTTACTTGGAGCGAGTTAGGGGCGAAAACTTGCTAGGCACGGAGTGGTGTTAGTGATAGGACGAGGAAAAGGAAGGGTCCTAATGGACTCGAATATATGCACATATGTTAGTCCTCAGACTGTAAGCGCGCGCAATAAATTTCATATATCACATATATGTGTGTCCTTAATATTTTTCTTGCAGGTTAAAGGATCCCTTATTGAGAATCGTTGATTCTCACTCCCTTAGTCTTTGTTGTACAGAAATGTTCTGTAAGGCCAGCAACCATTAAGGGTTGTTGAGCTAGGCTCATGAGCAGGTATATGGTTTATTTGAATCTTTATGATTTTAGTTTGTGGTTTGCTTGTTGGTTGATTTATAGTACTAACTATAGTTGTGTTTTGGCCAACAGAGGCTAGTGAAGCACAAGGGAGGGCTTTCGAGGTTTGCCACTAGGAGTTTGCTCTAAGGTGGAAGCTTAGTTATGAATCTTAGTAAAGTTGTTCAGTGTATAGTTTTCATACACTAGTTTGCCTCTGATGTTCATGTATGAGTAGTGTACTCTAGAGTCACTCTTGGGTGTGAGCATAGTTTGTTTTTGCCTGGATATTCCCACGCAGTTGATTATGTGTAGTTAACCACATAAATGCTTTGTATGCTTTGACTATTTTGATGTTCAGTTTTATTGAAATGCCATGGCGATGTTTCATGGTTTTGTTTCATACACATGTTTTATGGTTTTGTTACCTTTTTAATCATTCAAGTCAAAGCATTTACCCATGTATGATTGCATAGTAGGTTAATTAACTAAAAGCATGAAGGTTTTTAACTTGTGTGCACATAATCAATTAGCCAACTAGTGTGGGATAGGTTCCCATAGGCTTTCTAGGCAAGGCCATGAGGGGCCGTGTCTGTTTGGTATCAAAACTCGGTCATAGTCATTAGAGGCTAGGAATTGAGATCTAGTGGATTGTCCTTATGCTAGGGTAGTTGGTACTAACCAACATCTATGAGTTATTGTTTGGCTTTGGCAGTAGGTTGCAACGGTGAAACTGGGTTAGGTTTTCTTTTGGATGTTATGCTCCAGGAATGGATCCTAGCAATCTAGTGTGGCAATGTTGGGGGTAGTTGGTTTGGTTGCTTCAAGGTAGGACAACACCTTGGAGCAAGTAGTTTGGATGTGATCACCATCCTAGGAAGTTGTTTTGGACCTCAATCATGACGTAGGCTACACATGAAGATATAAAATCCTCCAAGGTGGGGAGTGCCATCGGGCCAGGTAAATTACTCCAGATGATCCAAAACTTGAAACCATAAATTGAATGGGTTAGGCAACACCGAAAGAGTTGACGATGCGCTCTCCTATGTGATAAACACTTGGTCATGCAGGCTATAAAGCAACAAGAGTAGCACTCTCTTACTGTTCCGTTGAGAGTAGGAGTTTGAGGCCAAGTTCCCCAAGGCCTTGAGCTAGCATACGATGGCCCTTGACAATCGTCAAGGTTGAACTGGTAAGTGGTGTAGGATATAGCAACTCTCGAAAGAGAGTTAGACAAGTTGAAGACATAAGACTGCGAGGTGTAGGTTGGCTCATCCAACCTAGTAAAAGCATGGGTGACATACCCATAGTGAAAAAGTCGACCTAAGACTGAAGAACAAAAATGGATCATGAGGAGAAGGGCTAAGGCCCAGGGGTGCAAAGAGTGCATCACTTTTAGCTTGCACCTAGGAAATGTTGCCAATGGTTTGAGCGGTCATCAGACTAGTCTCATATTTGGGCTTGGTTAAGTTAATACTAGGCTAGGAAGTTCATCCCCAACAACTATTGCCACAAGGAGTTGACCTAGTGCACTAGAGCAGTAGTTCAAGTTTTGGTTCAATTAGTCAAATGGTCGAAGTAGGTAGCCACTAGCCAGGTACAATGGGTAGCCATAGTGAACTCATGGATAGTGCATGGCTAGTGTGAGGTAAGTCTCTAATGTTTCACTAGTAGTCTAGTTAATTTGTTGGTAAATTCTGGCTTCAGTTTACTGGCATAGTTTTATTTTGGCTTGTTGGGTAGTAGTTTTGAGAAGGGTTAACCTAAGTGCATTAAGAATCTATTAATGTACCAAGTATTAGGTTAATACCAAGTAGCCTAGGGCCCACTTGCTAGTGAATGAAACCACTTAGTGATGCCCATCGGCATCCTCATTGTATGACATATTGGCTTGAAGGAGAGACTTTCGGTATGAAGGTGCCTGAAACACTCAGAAGAACAAGGGTTAGGAGCTCCCTGGAATGTGTTTCCGGGGGAGGAGCCTCCGACGCCCAAGTCAATATTTGTAAGAGCAGTGGTAGTAAGGAGCAGAGAGTGAGGAAAATAGTGAGAGTTCTCTGTCTTTACCAAGGTCCTTCCTAAGTATTTGTAAAAGAGAAAAAAGGGGGAAGGCTGTTTGACACAGCCCGTTCAAATCATGAACGTGTTCAGTTAGATATGATCCATACCTACGGAGATAGGTATATCTAGCTGGCCATAGGCCATTCTGTCCAGAGGGTAGGGGCGTGTGCGAGGTCTCTTTGTCAGAGGCTCCTTAACCGTTTTTGTCATATCTGCTCAAGACACCTTCAGGGAACGAGACCCATTCGAGGTATGAGGCTCCTTCGGAATAATAGGACCCTTCAGCTAGATATCACCACCGAGGGCCATCAGGAAAGGTCCTTCGGCATAGCGGGGCACCTTCAGGAGACGTTCACCCTTTGCCGAGGATGGGGAGATACCTTTCCGAGGGTGTCACACCCCACACAGGCCCCAACCTGTGCACTCTCAGTACCACTCACCATTTCTACCAAGAAGTTATTTAAACACTCTTATGTCCAAATGTTATTAACTACCTTTAATTTCGGCCACTGTCTGTTAGGTAGATTTAAGTCTTATTTTCTTAAGCTAAGGGCTTGGGGGGTGCCCTAGGAGGCTTATGAGTTGATTAGAACATTTACTTGCAGCTTAAGCAAGGCCAAACCACTAACTTGCAACTCTAGGCAAGGTTGTAAATCAATAACTTGCATTACAAGCAAGGCATACACTTAGTCTTTTAAGTGTCTAAGATGTGTGAGCATCAAGTGTACTAATTCAATGCATGGCAACCAAGAAGCCTGCAACAATTCAAGTTTTGTACACAAGTTTTCATGTTCATGAACTTTCAGCCAAGAAGTACACAAGAGGTTCAAGTCATACAACAATTCCATAAGCACATACCCATAGCATAACTTGGCATACAAGCATCCATTATATAAACAATCAAAACCAAGGTTCAACTGAGGCTACATATGTACACAAAACAGCCAACAAACAAGCATCACCTACTTGGCAACATACCAAGAATGCTACAAGTCCAAACTAGCTCAAGTTATGCCTTACAACTCAAGTTTACCTATAATACCCAAGAAGGATCTTAAACACTATGTACATGACCATACTCTGGAGTATAAGACCTATGAATAAGTTCATAGTCATGAAGGCAAACCACCAAACTAGAGCCCAAGAACATACATCCATCTCCATTGCTAGACAAGCCCCACAATCTACTCAAAGCCTGCAAAACTTGTACCATAAGTTTTAGGCATAAACCATAAATATAAGACTTGTACGTAAAGTCCAAATAAGCCAAGTTTCGGTTGGCACACATACCTCAAGCAATACGTGTACTACCAGTACACAAACAAGCAACCAAGCACTCTATTCAAGCTCAATACCCTTTCCTGAAATACAAATATTATGGGCATGAGTACTAATACTCAGTTGGATTCACAAACGACCATATAAGGTCTATTTAGTTAAGTTCGAGACTTAACCTCCACTAGCTTAACTTGCAAGAAAAATATAGAAAACACAATATATGCACATAATAACCGAGGCATTATATGAGCATAATAATAATGCCTATAAGTGGTTAGCACACATAACAAAACAATCAAGCATGCAACTCACACACACACACCACAAGTTCACAATCAGCCGAAACCACTAGCAAGCAGCAAATTCACCATTTGCACGTCAAGCATTCCAAATGATCACCATACCTCTAGAGCTCCAAGTTCACTAGTAAGTTGGCCTAACTTGCTAAGAACTCTAGGTGCTTGCCTTTACTCGGATTAGCTAGCAAATCCTATAAGAAGCCAAAAGTTCACCATTCTAACTAGAACCCGAAAGTTCATTCAATATGCCCATCAAGCAACTAAGATCATATAGCATAAATTTTCTATCACTTAGTTGCCAATAATTACTTGTTCATGGAAATTTTACCAAGCGAACAAGTAGAACATGACCCTACCTCAAATCCAAGCTTGAGTGCTCTCGGTTATGCTTGAAATTTCAATGGAAATGTCGCTAAGTGCCAAAACCACAAGATCAAAGATTGATTTCTCCTTCAAGCTTCACTTCATCATCAATCTGGCATGAATTCGGCAGCAATGCACCATGAACTCTCAAGAACACAATGAACTCGGTTAAGCCAAAATGAAAACCAAAATGATGAGTTGATTTTTGAGTAGAAGCATGCATTAACTGGGTGTAAGCCACATGGCCTCAAAGTTGGCTTAACTTCCTTCTTGGCCATGATCAATTTTGCATGGTGCAATGCAATCCATCCATGCTCCTTAATGCCATACTTAGCACCCGAAAGAGTACTCAAAGTGGCCCTTGTTGGGTTTCGGGAGCCAAACAGCGTAGCAAAATTTAACCGAAACCCTCCAGGATCCAAGTGAAACGGGGTAAACCGGGTTTTCAAAAATTTTCATACCTAATTTTCGGTTAAGATCTCTCACTCAACTGTAGAGTCGAATCACAAAACCTAAACAGTTGACGTGTTCAAGCTCTCTATGGTATCCACACGAGCCTCTCGGGATCACCACGCTTCCACCACGTCTCGGCAGATGCGTTTCTCTTGCGCTCGCAATGCTAGCTTAGGTCCTCCAAGGAATTGCAAGAGAAGAGTGCGGCTGTCTTTTTGGGAGGCTAGGGCAAGGAGACCTGCGAATTTCTCACTAGAAGTTATATTTATAGTGAGACTCAACTTCCAGGCCTAATGGGTTTCAAAGCCCTAATCCAATTAGGCTTTAATTTCGCGCTTAATAATGGCTCAACTATTGGGCCCATTATTAATATGAAATTATGTGTGAAACCAAAACCCAAATTATTAGCCCATGCACTCTAATGATCCAAATAGCTCTATGTGTGCGAACCAATAGGCTCTTACCACTTTGGCAATGATCATAAATCACATTTATGATCATAAGCAATGAGCGGTGTCTAGCAACACATCATTGCTACCCAAGTGACAAGATTGTCGGTGATTCGACTAAACCTTTATGATCATCACCGATATATGCCATTGTCCCTTTGTCCAAGATATCAAGACTAAGCACGAGACATGGAATGTGTCACTCTTGTATAGCCTAATCTTTGGTTTCTTGATTACCGAGTAGACCAACTTAAACTGATGACATTGATATCGTATATCAACTCATCCGAGCATGGCCATGCATTTTTCTAAGTCTTACTCTATCAAGGGGCTGAAGATATCACTCCTGTTACATAGGAGGGACAAATCCCATCTTGATCATACAAATCCCTCCGCATGATATGTGACATACCCAATGACCTCCTTCAAGTTCACTCAGTTACAAGCAACAAAGGAAAGTATCAAAGTATGTGACTCACATGTAGGGAACCTTGATGATCTTAGGTCGAAGGACTACATATACCATGATTACTATGAGAATCACTTATGACACTCATATAACGATCCTTGAAGTGTTCTCATGGTGGGTCGGTCCAGTACACAAGTTCTCCAACTTGTACCCATATGTAGACTACATATCTCATATTAGTCTCCACATATGCTAGTCATTATGTATTATTGCAACCCGCTCCACAATAATACTAGACCAGGGATGTTTAAGAATATCATTATTCTAGGGTTACAATTATGTTTATTACGTTACGCAGAAACAAAACAACAAACATAATTGCTGGATTAATGCCTCAATAAAATATCATGACTCAATGTGCAAAAATACAATCATCTCATGATTGGCTTTTGGGCACAACACTAAAAGCCCTTGAGGTTTGTTTCTCGGCATTGGCAACATAGCCATTTTCTATATGCAATTGGACCCCGAAACTTCTCGGTTTAGCACCCTCATTACTTCTCATGATTTCATTTAAGTCCCTCGCATTTATTTTCTCACCATAAGCTTTATGGCCATTTTTTTCTTTGTGCATTTAGAACCCAAAAGTTCTCAAATTAACACATACACTATTATACACATGCTCAAACAAGTCCCTTATGTTTTCATGGCATTTCCTTTGTATTTGTTTTATTTTCTTGGCCTAGGCCAAGCACTGAGGGATGGTCCTGACAATTCCTCCCTCCTTAAAGAATTTGGTCCTTCAAATTCTTCATCAATCTAGGGTATAACTGAGGGTACTTATTGGCAATTTCCTGTTCCACTTCCCAGGTTGCCTCTTCTGGAGTATGGTTACTCCACTGAACTTTGATTATAGAGAGTCACCTGCTTCTCAGTTTCCTAGTATCTCTAGCCAAGAACTGGGTAGGTACCTCTTCATAAGAAAGATTTGGTGCTACAGATACACTAGCAGGTATCTCTATCTGTTTAGAACTTGGAACATATTTCTTGAGTAAACTCACATGAAATACATCATGTATGTTACCAAGTTCTGGTAGTAAATTCAACTGATAGGCCACATTTCCAACTTTGACCAGTACTTGATATGGCTCTATATATCTGGGTGTTAGCTTTCCTTTCTTTCCAAATCTGATCACTCCATTCATAGGAGAAACTTTAAGCCACACCCAATCTCCTTCCTGAAATTCCAGGTCTCTTTTCCTTTTAAGATTGGCATAAGTCTGCTGTCTTTCATTTGCAGCTTTAATCCTTGCTTGGATCAATTTTATCTTCTCTGTGGTTTCTTTAATGATTTCTGGCCCTAGCTCCAACTTGTCTTCTGGCTGATGCCAGCAATGAGGAGTAATACATCTTTTGCCATACAAGGCTTCATAAGGAGCCATTCCTATCACCGAATGATAGCCATTATTATAGGAGAATTCTACTAGTGGAAGATGTACATCCCACTCACCCTAGAAGTCAATTACATGGCACCTCAACATGTCTTCCAAAGTTTGTATAGTTCTTTCTATCTGTCCAACCGTTTGTGGATGGTAAGCAAAGCTAAACTTAAGTTTAGTGCCTAATGCCTGATGTAGGGATTTCCAGAACCTAGAGACAAACCTAGGATCCTTATCAGATACAATGTCATCAGGTACTCCATGTAATCTCACTATCTCCCTTATATAGAGTTGAGCAAGTTTATCCAAAGAATCAGTGAGATTCATGGGTAGGAAATGGGCTGCCTTGGTCAATCTCTCTACTATGACCCAAATGGCATTATGCTTCCTCTTTGTCAATGGCATTCCCACTACAAAATCCATAGATATGGATCCCCATTTCCTTTCAGGTATGGGTAAGCTCTAAAGCTTCCCTCTTGGTTTCTGGTGCTCAACTTTTACTTGTTGGCACACTTCACATTGGGCTACATAAAAAAAACACTAATGTCTTTCTTCATATATGGCCACCAAAAGTAAACTCTAAGGGTATGATACATCTTTGAGGCCCCTGGATGCCCCCTAAATGCATACTCAACTTACTAGAGTGAGCCTTTTCCAGAATTTGAAATCTCAGGTCATCCTTTTCAAGCACATATAACCTATTCTGGAATCCCTTGCTTGTAGGGGAATCCTTGAAAAAGTTCTCCCTTCCTCTGTCCAGACGCTAGTCCCGTGTTTTCATCGCCCGCTTGAGCTTCTTTAATAAGTTCTTTCCATTTTGGGGTAATAATGAGTACATTAAGTTGCTCATCTTCGCAGGTTTTCCATTGGCTTGCCAAGCAAGTAAGGCTAAAGCTCTCGGCTTTAGGCTCTATTTCTCCACCCTTGAGCACTCCAGTGTAGCTTCTGCTCAGAGCATCTGCCACTACATTGGCCTTCCCAGTTGTGTATTCAATTACACAGTCAAAGTCTTTCAAATATTCTAACCACCTCATTTGTCTCATATTCAAATCCTTTTGAGTAATAAGGTATTTAAGACTTTTGTGGTCTATACAAACTTGGAATCTATTACCAAGAAGATAGTGTCTCCATTGCTTGAGGGCAAAGACCACTGCTGCCAATTCCAAGTCATGCACTGGATACTTCTTCTCATGTGGTCTTAATTGTTTGGACCCAAAAGCAATGGCCTGCTTCTCCTGCATCAGGACACATCCTAGTCCTACATGATATGCATCAGTATACACCTCATATTCTTTCTCAGGGTCTGGGAGGACTAATACAGGAGTGTGGTTAGTTTATTAAGCTCTTGGAAGCTCTCCTCACATTTTTTTTCCCAGACAAACTTTTGGTTCTTTCTGGTTAATTGAGTCATAGGTGCTACTAAAACAGAAAATTTTGGACAAGTCTTCTGTAATAGCCAGCCAACTCTAGGAAACTCCTGACTTCCCTCACATTCTGTGGCTGCTTCTAATCTAGGATTGACCTTACCTTTTCAGGATCCACGGTCAACCCTTGATCATTTATTACATGACCCAAAAACCCAATTTCTTGAGTCCAAAATTTGCACTTACTTAGCTTTCCATAAAGCTTATATTCTTGGAGCAAGCCAAGCACTACTCTTAGGTGTTCCTAATGAGTTTCCTCATCTTTAGAGTACACCAAAATATCATCTATGAATACTACCACAAAGTGGTCTAGGTGTGCTCTGAACACCCTTTACATTAAGTCCATAAAGAATGCAAGTGCATTAGTAAGCCAAAATGGCATTACTGTATACTCAAAGTGTCCATATCTAGTCCGGAAAGCAGTCTTAGGTATGTCTTCCTCCCTAACCCTTAACTAGAAATATCCAGACCTCAGATCTATTTTGGAGAACACTTTAGCTCCCTTCAACTAATCAAATAGATCTTCTATTCTTGGGAGGGGGTATTTGTTCTTTATGGTTAATGCATTCAGTTTCCTGTAGTCAATAAAGAGTCTAAGGGTTCGGCCTTCTGCTTTACAAATAACACAGGTGCCCCCCAAGGAGACACACTGGGTCTGATGAACCCTTTCTTAAGCAGTTCATCCGACTGCTTCCTCAGCTCTACCATTTCAGGTAGTGCCATCCTATATGGAGCAGTGAATACTGGTGCCGCTCCTGGTACCAGCTTAATTTCAAACTCCACCTCCCTCAAGGGTGGTAATCTAGGTAGGTCTGTAGGAAAGACCTCTAGAAAATCCTAAACTATAAGTATCTACCTAAGTTCATTAGCTACTTCCTGGTCATTCAGTTCCAAGCATTCATAGTCACTTTCTAAGTCATTTGTTTTAGTACCTCGATTTGACAATCCATAGCTAACTTACTTATCCAAATTATATGGTGTACAACTAGGCATAATCAATTGTCTATTATGACAATCAATTACCACTTTATTCTCTCCTAGCCAATTCATGCCTAGAATCACATCATAATCATATTTGTCTAGTACTATGAGATTTGCTCTCAGTTTCAGCTTGTCTATTTGGATTTCACAATTTTCAACCATATGGTATGTGCATAAAACTTCATTGCCAACTGTCTTAACCAAGTACATATTGGTCATATATTTTACTTCTAAATTCATGGTCTTAACCAAGCAATTAGAAATCACAGACGATGAAGCTCCAGGATCAAACAATGCATATACCAATTGGCCATTAAGGTAAATTGTACCTTTAAGGGCTCTCTTGCTAGTCTTTTGGTGACTAGTCTCTTTGTCTCTAGTAGCCTCGGCCTTAGGTGTTTTTGGCACCTTCCTGGAATTCTCCAGCTGAAACACCCTACCAGGGGGTGCATTAGGCCTTCTTTGCTCTTGATGGGGCCTTTGTGCCTGCCTGCCTAACAGATTGGGCACATTGGTCCTCATTTGGGGCATGGGTATTTGCCCTCCTTGTCCTCTGGGATTAAACCTTCCCAGCAATTTCTTGTCATATCCTTTTCTTGGGAAATCTCTAACCCAATGGTCAGGTGCTCCACAGTTGTGACACCTACTGGAAGCTTTGAAACATGGTTTGTTGCCATGAAACTTCCCACAAGTGTTACACTGTGGACTGTACTGTTGTGGTCCCTTTTCCTTTTTATTTCCTTTTCTTCCTCCACTAGGCTCCACCTCTTCTCTCCGCCTTTTCTGATGTTGGCCTCTTTGAGTTCCACTTCCACTTCCAGGGCCACTCCTAGATTGTCCTTTAAACTCTTACTCCAGTGTAATGGCACTTTGCATCACAGAGTAGTAGTCTCTGGCTCCTACTGCTCTGAGAATTTGTCTCAGCTCAGGCCTTAAACCTTTTATAAATATCTTGGTTCTCAATTCTTCCTGCCCATCATACTGTGGGGCATATCTGATCAGACTATTGAATCTTTGTTCGTATTCCAGAACAGTGAGATCCCCTTGCTCCAGCTGATCAAACTCTACTTGCTTCTGATCCTTTTGAGCCTCACTGACATATTGTTGGTGGAAGACCTGCAGAAAGTCTGCCCACCTTATGGACCTCCTTCTAGCTGGTGGTCTCCTCTGATTTCTTTCCTGATATGTCCTCTGCACTTCCCTCTACCATAACTCTGCATTTCCCTCTAGCCTAAAGGTAGCTAGAAGTACTTTCTGAGTGGATGATACATCCATTCTCTCAAAAATCTTCTTTACCTGATACACCCAAAACTCTGCTTCATCAGGGTCACAGCCACCTTTGAATACTGGAGGTTTTAGTGACAGGAACCCCTCCAACTGGCTTTCCTTAAGTCCACCCCTCCTTGACATTTCTTCTCTAGTCTCTTTAACGTCTGAGGTCCTGATTCTATCCTTAGATTTCCTGCCTTTGGCTGTGGTCTCCTTTGTAGAGGGATCAGTCCTCCTTGAATATATGTAGGCATCCAGCTCCTCTATGTCTGGGCTCTCTTCCTCCTCAGTTCTAGGTTTTTTTCGAACCTCTGATCTCAACCTTCTGGCCCTTGAATGCCTTCTCTCCTCATCACCCTCTTCCTCTTCCTAATTTCTCTCATTCCTGCTAGATTGGTCATATTCAACTGGCTTCTTGCTAGGCCTTTTCCTTCTCATCCTTCCCTCAGTTTCATAATTCTCCCAAGCTTCTACTTGACCTGGGTTTTCCTATGATTGAGCTTGGCCTCTAGCCAAGGCTTGCATCCCTACAACCAGCTGAGCCACAGTAGCTTGCAGTGACTCCATCATCATCTCCATCCTATCTGGCCTACCCCTGCTGGGTCCAGCTATTTGGAACCTGGCATTTGGCTCTTCGGCCAAATTGTGCTCAATGGCACCTACCTGCCTCTCAGGCACATTTGTATACATTCCATCCCTAGGATGGGCTATTGCATCTTCATCCTGTATCAGGGATTCTTTTTCCCTGGCTCTTGTTCTCATCTTGCACTTTAAGATGCAGCTATTAACGTATATCTAATAATACAAGTCTTATATAATCCTATGTGGGAACAAGTCTAGACTAATCTCTCTTCTCTAGCAGAAGCTCTAACACTTAAGCTCTGATACCAAACAAAGTCTGTCACACCCCCACACAGGCCCCAGCTTGTGCACTCTCAATACCACTCACCATTTCTACCAAGAAGTTATTTAAACACTCTTATGTCCAAATGTTATTAACTACCTTTAATTTGGCCACTGTCTGTTAGGTAGATTTAAGTCTTGTTTTCTTAAGGTAAGGGCCTGGGGGTGCCCTAGGAGGCTTATGAGTTGATTAGAACAGTTACTTGCAGCTTAAGCAAGGCCCAACCACTAACTTGCAACTCAAGGCAAGGCTGTAAATCAATAACTTGCATTATAAGCAACGCATACACTTAGTCTTTTAAGTGTCTAGGATGTGTGACCATCAAGTGTACTAATTCAATGCATGGCAACCAAGAAGCCCGCAACAATTCAAGTTTTGTAAACAAGTTTTCATGTTCATGAACTTTCGGCCAAGAAGTAAATGAGAGGTTCAAGTCATACAACAATTCCATAAGCACATTAATGCCCTTCAGCATCATCGTTGTGTGACATGGTGAGCCTGGACCAAAGACTACCGGTGGGAGAACGCCTGGGTGAGGAAGCTCCTACGAAAGGGGGCTGCAAAGACTCAGAAAAACAGGGGTTAGAGGTCCTCGGAATGTTTTTTCGGGGAGGAGCCTCCGATGCCCAAGTTAGCATTTGGGAATGGAGGGTAAGTAGAAAGTAGAGAGATTTCCCCTTGGAGTCACGCCCCTTTACCTGGTATGCTTACCGAATATTTATAGGGAGGTGAACAGTAGGGGTTCGTTTGACATGGCCGGCCCAGATCATGACACGTGTTCGATTAGATGCGATCTGTACCTTTGGGGAGAAGGGGAACATTTAGCCGGCCACAGGCCACCTGGCCAGGAGCCTAGGCCGCGCGAGGGCAGCATGTCAAAGCGTGTCTGGGGCCAGCGTGTCGGGGATGTGTCAGAGGCTCCTTAATTGCTTATGCCGTACTCCCGAGGTCCCTTTGGTAGAAGAGAGCTCTTCAGAGCAGGAGAACTATCTCCTGAGATCACTTCAGTAATCCAGGAATATCGTCGCCGAGGGTGGTCCTGTTTGGGGACGTCCTTCCTGATCGAAGATGGTTCGGTCGTCTTATCAAGGGTGATGATGGACCGTTTTCTCGAGGTTGGTACTGTCGTCTCCAGGGATGATGAAGTATTACCGAGGTTGGATGTAAGAGGGGCCAGACAACCTCATTTCTGAAGTCGGTGCTGTCCTTTCCGAGGGCGGTGCCTTACCCAAGCTTGCGGGTTTGAAGGGTGATAGGCACTTCGGCTATCACATGCCCCCTATGAAAAGTCGAAGTGGAGACTTTGGCTCTAGTCTCTCGGAGGACTTTTTGTCGGACTTCGAGAGGGACACTGCTCAAGGAGGCATTTCGACATCCGAAGGTGTTCCTTCCTGGTCGAGGTGTCATCACCCAGTCCTTTGGTGATCTATGGGCATGCACTCCCTTTATTTTTACTTTTTCTGCTACCGGTTAGTGAACCGTCACGTCTCGTAACCAGGCATGTCAGTTACAGATAAGCGTGCCTAGGTTTTCGCGGTGTCAGGAAGCGTGTCCTAGTTTTTCACGTTAGATGACACATGGCACGCAATTGTTGGAGACAGTCACGTTGGTTACACCAGCCGCGTCCTTTCGCCTTTGAGGGGCAATTATGGCGACGGTTCACCTTCGCAGGGTAGTTATGGCGACAATTCGGCTACCCCTGTTCGGCCTATATAAACCCTTCTTCCCCTCATTTGCTCTCTTCTATTCTTCTTTTGCTCTCAACTGTTTCTGAGCCTTTCCTTCTCTTTCTCCCCTTCTCACGGCGATGTAAACAGCGAAGCAATTTTCGGCCACCATCTACGATGGCGTCCAGGAATCCAGACTTCGGCAAAATTTTCGGTTGGTCTTTCCTTCCATAGTTCTTTCTTTCTCCCGAGGTTGTTTTTTCTGAATTCTTGTTTTTCTGAAGTCCTTCGATTCTCTTACTTCAATTTTCCCGAGGTTGCCTTTCTTATTTCTTGTGAAATGTCGAATCCTACTCCATTAATGACCATCCGTCCTACTCCCAAAAGTTTTCTCCCCTTTGAGTCTCATCCATGCTGTACCACTTCGGAGAAGATGACGAAGTGGATAGCAAAATACTATCTCCCTTCTTACATCGTTCCGAGGTTACCTATTCCTGGCTCGTATGGCTATAGTGCCCATTCGGATGAAATCACTGTTTACCGGGCCCAATTGCAAGCCGGTCTTCGGTACCCTCCCCTTCAGATGGTATGCGAGTTCTGCAAATTTCATGGAATTGCCGTGAACCAGCTCCCTCCTAATTCTTATTCTTACTTCAACTCTTTTCTTTGCATGTGCGGGATTTTTAAGATACAGCCCCACTTTCTTTTCTTCCTACAATACTACAGGCTCCACCCGGTCCCGAAGGGTGGTTTCTACTTCCTACTTCCCCGAGGGTCCGGGAGCAAAAAATTCACTTTTACCTTCGACAATAGGGATAGCTGGCGGGGGTGGCAGAAGGTCTTCTTCCTGTCAATTCCCAAATTCTGGAGCTACGTACCAACCAGGTGGGTTTCGGGCACACTTAAGATCGACGTTGTTAACCCTCGGAAGCTTCTGATCCTGGGATTGGCTGCCGAGTTTGTCGAGTTCGACTAGCATATTTGGGCAGTTACGGATTGGGACCCCGAGGTCCCTCCGCGCTCCTTATATCCCTTTCCCATTAAATGGGACCTTATGTCTGAAGAGGTCCTTCGGGAACTGGGAGTGATTCACGCACACAAGTCTGACCTGAACATGCTTATGCCTGTTCTCCCAAAGAAGAAAGCATGGCTGGTGATGCTTCTTCGGTGCGAGATTTCGTACGAGGCTTTTGCCGAGAGTAAGTTATCTTTCGTGTTTTGGTTACATGTGTTCCTTTTGGACTTACACTGATGTCTTTTCCTTTTGCAGAGATGGGTGATCAATTTGCGGATTTTTACAAGTCTCTTTTTCTTGGCCAGGCCGAGAAGGGAGAACAGACGAGGAGGAAGGCACCCGCGAAGAGGAAGAAGACTAGCGGAGGGCCGTCCAAGGCAAAGAAAGCCAAGGCTGATGCCCTTCCTTCTCCCCCCGAGGACGTTGTAGAGGCGGAGGATTTGCCCGAGGTCCAGGTAGTTCCTCCACTGGAGCCTGCCATCAGCTCCGTCGTCCGGAGTCCCGCTACTTCGGCAGATCTTTTGGGCTCTTTGGCAGAAGGTCCTTCTGTCAAAGATCTTGAGGAGCACCGAAGAAGCAAGGGAAAACATATCCCTACTGAGGTGGAGGAGGTCTGGGACTTCGACGACGACATAGTTGAGGTGCCGCTAGGTCCTCAGTGTTCTCATTCTTGTGAATAGAAGATCAATGCGTTAATGGAATTTTTCCTTGACTTTGCAGAGGAAATGGCGCCCTTGTCATGGATGGTGGAGCATGCTCAAAGGCGGGCCCTTTGAGATTCCCATATCCCGAAGGATAAAGTCCTGAGGGAGCCTTTCTGGGCTTTCACAGAGGACATGAATTTGTTCTCCGATGACTGCCAGCAAATGGCCCCTCAGATGGCGAGGGGGTTCTTACTCAGGCTTCCTTCAAAGTCATCTCCGAGGAATGCGTGAACACGGAAGTTCTCACCGCCAAAATATCTGAGCATGCTGCCCAGGTATCCTTCAGGCCCTTTATGAATTTTTCTTGCCAACTTTTTCTAAGTGTTTGGCTTTCCTTGTGTAATTTTCACTAAGTGTTTTCCTCCATTTTTTTGCAGCTCCTGGGATATAGTGGATACTTTCGATCTTGGGCAGCGAAACAGTCTTCGGTCCAAGCCTGGGCCGAAGGTCGCTTGGAGAAGGCCAAGGTCTTCTGCGCCAATTCGGTCGTGAAGAGCGTCGAGTTGAGCCGAATAGCCAAGGAAGAGGTCGCCAAGCTTCGGGAAGAATTCCTGAAGGGCCAAGGAGGGCTTTTGAAGGTTTTTCCCAGAAGATGTCCGACCTCGGTGCGAAGGTCGTCAACCTGACTTCGACGAATGAGGCTTACCAAAAGGAGAAAGAGGAAGACTCTGCTCCCTGGCGAAGGCCCTTGTTGACAACGCCGCCCTTGAAGCTGAGGTTGAGGCTTTGAAGAAGGAAACGAAGAAGAAGAAGAAGACGAAGAAGTTGGAGAAGGAGGTGGCCGATCTGGAAAACGAGGTGGAAGAGCTGGGGGTCCAACTGGATCAGGCCAACCAGGTAACCAAGGTTAGCTTCCAAGACGGTTTCTGCCTAACCCGACACCAACTCTTGGCCAAGCATCCAGACCTCGACCTCTCCTTCCTAGCTACCCTGAACATTCCCAAGGGACCTCGCTGGACCTGGTCAAAAATCGAGCTCCTGAACCTCCCTTTTGCCCCTCCTTCGGCACCGATGGTGGCGGCTAAGGACAAAGGAGAATGAGCATCTCGTGACGCCAGGGTCCCTTAGATGTCTTATGGCTTTACTTTTTCTTCTTCTTCTTTTTCGTAGCCTTTTTCTTGTAAGTTCCTCCTTGTAATAAGGCTTCCTTAATAATACTTTCTCTTTCAAAATTTGGCTAAGTCCCCAATAACTTTGTCTCCAAAGGGTTGTCTTGACTACTTTTGGTCTGGGGCCCTCAGTAAAATACTAACTTCGGGAGAATGCTAACTTCAGCGAATTCCTTCAGTCAGTAACTGACTTACTTTCATCAGAAGTGTTTGATCGATGCATTTTTTGGGGAAGATGACCCAACAAACTTTGGAGAAAAAACACCATTCTCACAAGTGCTTATCAGCTTCTTGTTCGGTAGGATTCCTTAGGTGGAGTTATCCTTTCCAAAAATTTTCTGTACTTAGAAAAATTTTCTAATTGTACAATTTTTAGACAAGTTTCTAAGCGTAGAACTTCCTCAAGGCATCCGAGTGCCAAGTATTTTTCAGTTCTCCACCTTCGGGATCATCGAGCTTGTAGACTCCTTTCTGAACTTCATCCAGGACCAGATAAGGTCCTTCCAAGTTAGCTCGAAGTACTCCGTGGGACGGCCTTCGGGGTTCAAACTCAGCCTTTCGGAGAATGAGGTCTCCCTTTTCGATTTCTTTTTTTCTGATGCGTAAGTTCACGACCATAGCCACTCTTTGCTGGAAGGCTTTTCTCCTGAGTTCGGCCACTTCTCTATGTTCATCAATTAGGTCGAGTTTAGTTTTCAATCCGAGGTCATTCCCTTCTTTTTTGAACACTTGTACCCTGACCGATGGCTGGACTACCTCGATGGGGATAATGGCCTATGCGCCGAAGACAAGTGAAAAAGGCGTCTCACCTGTGGCTCTTCTGGGCGTTGTCCGGTAATTCCATAGCACACTACGAAGTTCCTTTGGTCATTTTCCCTTTGCCTCCCCCAATCTCTTTCTCAAGCCGTCTTTTATGGTTATGTTGGATACCTCTACCTACCTGTTATTTTGAGGATGGGCTACCGGGGGTGAAATGTAGCTTGATGCCGAGGTCAGCCACGAATTCTTGGAACTCCTTGTCCGTGAACTGGGTGCCATTGTTAGCCATTATTACCCTTGGTATCCCGAATCGGCATATGATGTTCTTCTAGACAAATTTTTGTATGTCTTTTTCCGAAATTGCTGCCAGGGGCTTTGCCTCGACCCATTTAGTGAAGTAATCTACTGCAATCACGCAGAACTTCACGCCCCCAGATGCAGTTGGGAGTGGCCCGATGAGGTCAATACCCAATACTGCAAATGGACAGGGATAGTTGGCTGAGGTTATTAACTCCAAGGGTAGCCTCTGGACGCTGGCGTGTCTTTGGCACTTGTCACATTTTCGGACAAATTGCCTTGCATCCTTCCTTAGGGTAGGCCAGAAGTAACCTTGGTGAAGTATCACTCTGGCAAGGGCATCCGTTCCTATATGGGAACCACAGGCCCCCTTATGAACTTCTTCGAGGATTGTTTGACATCCTCTTCATTCACGCACGTCTGCAAGGGACTTGCATATCCCTGTCTGTACAGTTCATCCCTGATGAGGAAGTATCTCCCGGAGCGCTTTCGCACCTTTGCGGCCTCGGTAGAGTCTTCGGGTAGTACCGAAGTTGCCAGGTATTTTTTTATGGAATCTTGCCATCATGCTCCTGAGGTTGCTATGCACATTAGCTCCGTGCTAGGTTGTTTCAGCACCTTGGTAGGTTCCTTGGATTTGGCCAAGGTATCGGCTTGAGCGTTATCTCTTCGAGGCACGTTTTGTATTTGTACCGAATCAAACTCTTTAACGAGCTCCTTGACGAGGTCGTGGTATTTTGCCAAGGTTGGGTCCTTTGCAGTGTAATCTCCTTTCATCTGCCGGACTACTAGCTGCGAGTCGCTGTGGGCCTTAGGGTTTCTTACACCGACTCTTCTGGTCAGTTTTAGTCCTACTATGAGGGCTTCATATTCGGCGATGTTATTGGAGACATCAAAACTGAATTTGATGGCTTTGGTGGCTTCCATGCCTTCGGGCCCCCGAAGGACCATGCCAGCACCTTGGTGTTCGGCGCCTGAGGCTCCATCGACGAAGAGTTTCCACTCAGGTTCAGTCTTTATCAGACCTTCGGAGGTGACTTCAACATCCTCAGTTCCTGGAATTTTGATGATGAAGTCTGCCAATGCTTGGGCCTTTATTGCCCTTCTTGGCTCATAAGTAATGTCATACTCTCTGAGCTCGATACACCATTTTGACAACCTTCCCGAATGCTCTACCTTTTTCATTATGTCGCGTAGAGGTAGGTTACTTCAGACAATGATGGGATGTCCTTGAAAGTAGGGCCGTAGCCGTCTGGCCGCAAGCACTAAGGCATAGATAGCTTTTTGAAGCACTGGGTACCTGACCTTGGCACCGTATAAGGACTTGCTCACATAGTATACTGGCCACTGCCTCCCACCCTCTTCTTTCACTAGGACTGAACTCACAGCTTTTTCAGTGACGGTGAGGTAGAGGATGAGAGGTTCTCCTTCCCGTGGTTGCTGAAGTGTTGGCAGATGAGTTAGGTAACATTTAAGCTCGTCCCAAGCTTTTTGGCATTACGGGTTCCAAGGGTGCTCCTCAACTCTAGAGTTGTCTTCCCTCCTGGGTGTTGTAGTAAGCGCTTTAAAGAACAGTCAACATTGGTCGCTGTACCTGGAAATGAACCTACTAAGGGAAGTGATTCTTCCTGTAAGCCTTTGTATATCTTTGATGGTTGTAGGTGTTCGGAAGTCTAGCAGAGCTTTGACCTTTTTGGGGTTGGTGTCTATCCCCCTTTCCGATACCATAAACCCAAGGAACTTCCCTGCACTTACTCCGAACACACACTTCTCAGGATTGAGGCAAATACTGAACTCCCGAAGTCGTTGAAAGGTTTCGTTTAAGTTGTCGATATGATTACTAGGCATTCTGCTCTTAACTATCATATAATTGACGTATGCCTCCATGTTTCTTCCAATCTAAGAGTCGAACACTTTATTCATCAACCTCTGATAGGTGGCCCCTGCATTTTTAAGCCTGAAAGGCATTCTGACGTAACAGTAGGTACCCACCTCAGTGACGAAGGCGGTTTCCTCTTCATCTTCAAGGTTCATCCGAATTTGATGATACCCACTGAAGGCATGAAGGAAACTGAGAAGACCGTATTCGGCGGTCGAGTCCACCAATTGGTCTATGGCTGGCAAAAGGTAGGAGTCTTTTGGACAAGCATCGTTCAGATTCCAAAAATTGATGCACATTCGGAGTTTTTCACTCCCTTCCTTCATCGCGATAACCATGTTACTGAGCCATTCGGGGTACTTGACTTCTTTTATTACCCCTGCCTTAATCAGGCGTTTGACCTCGGCTTTAACAAAGGAATTCTTATGAGATGATAGATTCCATTTTTTCTGCCGAACTGGTTTAGCGTCCGGGTTAACTTTGAGACTGTGGTGGATTATGCTGGGGTCGACCCCAGGCATATCTTTCAGAGAGTAGGTGAATAGATCTTTGTTCATTAACAAGAAAGATACAAGTCTATCTTTCTTACCCTTGGCCAACTTTTTCCCCACTTGGGTGCTCCGGCCGGGGACTAACTCTACGTCTTCCGTCTTGACTTTTTCCAGTTCTTCTGCTTCCTCTCTTGTGGTCGCTTTGCCTGTCATGATTTCCGTAGCCGAAGTCTGTACTTGGACCTTGGTCGGGCTTTGTCTAGCCCTGGGGAAGACCTTCCTGACTTCGGCTTGATCGATGAAGACCTCTGCGTCTCCTTCTTTGGTTGCGAAGGTGACCGTTAAGTACTTCACATCAGGGCAGATGTGGAGATTGCCTTGAGTTTGCCTCCCGAGGATAGCATTGTATGATAAGGGAACATCAATGACGATGAATCTCATCATAATAGAGGCAAATAGTTCTTCCCAATTTTGAGGTGAGGTCCCCTTCAACATTAAAAGTAAATCGACGCATCCGAGAATTGGGAGCTCAGATGGCCCAACCCCAAAGGTTGGGAAATTGACTGTGCTGAGATCACCTCTTGATATGCCTAACTTAGGCAGTAGGTGCGAGAAGATGACATCGGTGTTGGAGCCATCATCTAGGAGTACTCTTTTGATGTCCCAACTCCCTATCCTTGCCGTGACGAGGAGTGGGTCATCGTGGGGGAACTTTACCGTAGACCCATCTTTGCGAACAAGCCTGTTCGGCGAGTTCCCATACTCCATTACGAAGATCTCCCTTATCTTTCTTTTTCTTTCAACTGAGGGTATCCCCATGGTGATGGTTTGGATGACCCCTACCAATGGTGGTGGATTCTTTCAACGACTTCGGTCTCGACGTCTGTCGGAATCATAATCCTCCTCGTCCCCTCTTCCCTGTTCCTCCTTCTTCCCTTTGGAGAAGGCATCCGGAGGTACCAGCAAAGCTGGCCTTGTTATATTAGGGACTCAATGTACTTCCTTAATTGGAAGCAGTCTTCAGTGTCGTGGCCATGGTCTCGGTGGTATTGGCAGAATTTCTTCATATTTTTCTTTTTTCTGAGGTCATGGCCTTTGGCCTTGGGATTGTAGTCCCTTGCCTTTCCAAGGCCATAAGAATGCTGGCTCTTGTGGCGTTCAGAGGAGTGAACGTCATCGGCCTTTTCCCCCTCTGCTTTCGGGGCCTTCCTCCAACCCATTCTGGTGTCGAGGCTGGTGACTTGCTCCTTTGGACTGAGGGTGTTCCAGCTTTGGTCCCCCCATCCTGAGTTCTTCGGCCATCATGTGTTGTTCGGCCCTCCGGTAGAACTCTCCCAAGGTGTCTGAAGGGTCCTTAGAGAACTTGTAGAAGAGCTGGGAATCCTTCCGAAGTCCTCTTGTCATTGCGAGGATACGGATCTCGGGCCGAAAGTCTGGCACGTTCAGTGCTTCTCTATTGAACCTTTCGACATAGTCGCGGATGGTCTCCCCACTCCGCTGTGCAATGTCGATAATTTGTACTGGCATCTTGGCTGTTTGCCTACTGCCGATGAACTACTGAGTGAAGGTAGTAGATAGTTCCTGGAAACTCAGCAGGGTTCCATGAGCCAGGGAGTTGTACCATGCTGTTGCCGGACCGGAGAGGGTCACCTCAAAGCACTTGCAGAGGGTGGCATCATCGGCGCTGTGGAGCACCATGCTCCGTTTGTACTTTGTGAGCTGCGCCTGAGGTTTGCTACGCCATCATAGGTTTCTAAGCGTGGCACCCTGAAGTCATTGGGCATGGGTGCCTCCACTACTTCCCGCATGAATGGTGACTTTTCTCTGGTATAAGTGTTAGACAACCTCGACCAGACTGGTTTTCGGGAGATCTGCCTCTCAACCTTTTCCAGTCTTCCGAAGATCTTTTCCATAAGGGCAGGCGCGTCGGCTTCCCCCTGCTACCTGGTGGCCACTTGCAATGGTGAACTTCTTCTCCTTCTCAGGGAAGAACTTCGGCGATGAGGAGACGGAGACCTTTGGTACGGAGATGGACTTCGCCGAGAGGAAGCCCTGGCCTCTTTTGGGGCTTGCTCCCTGGCAGGTCGTGCCCTAGGGGGCACGTCCTCCATTGAAGATGCGTCAAGAGAGTCCTCACTCCCGGAACTCTGGTGAGTGGACCTTGAGCCTCTCTCTCGGGCTACTGCTGAAGGGGATGTCCTTCGGCCTGGTGGAGGCTGGGGCCACCTCTGGTCGAGCTGCCGCGTCATTTCGGTGACGATGGAGCGTTGGAAGTCTGGCAAGAAATTCATCGTTACTGTAAGTAGGCGATTGTCTTTCGGAGTACAAGTCTTTGCAGTGGGTTGTTGGGTCACCGGCTGAGCCTCTGGCGCGGAGGTTGACTTCGGAAGCCCTTTGTCCTTTAGGCGCCGAGTCTCTACGATGGTGACCTGGGAGATGGTTCCCACAGACGGCGCCAAATGATGCCCTTCAGCATCATCGCTGTGTGACATGGTGAGCCTGGAGCAAAGACTACCGGTGGGAGAACGCTTGGGTGAGGAAGCTCCTGTGAAAGGAGGCTGCAAAGACTCAGAAAAACAGGGGTTAGAGGTCCCTAGAATGTTTTTCCGGGGAGGAGCCTTCGACAGCCAAGTTAGCGTTTGGGAATGGAGGGTAAGTAGAAAGTAGAGAGATTTCCCCTTGGAGTGCAGCCCCTTTACCTGGGATGCTTACCGAATATTTATAGGGAGGTGAACAATAGAGGTTCATTTGACATGGCTGGCCCAGATCGTGACACGTGTTCGGTTAGATGCGATCCGTACCTTCGTGGAGAAGGGGAACATTTAGCCGGCCACAGGCCGCCTGGCTAGGAGCCTAGGCCACGTGAGGGCGGCGTGTCAGAGCATGTCTAGGGGCGGTGTGTCGTGGATGTGTCAGAGGCTCCTTAATTGCTTCTGCCGTACTCCCGAGGTCCCTTTGGTGGAAGAGAGCTCTTCGGAGCAGGAGAACTATCTCCTGAGATCACTTCAGTAATCCAGGAATATCCTCACCGAGGGTGGTCCCGTTTGGGGACGTCCTTCCTGACCGAAGATGGTTCAGTCGTCTTACCGAGGGTGATGATGAACCGTTTTCACAAGGTTGGTACTGTCATCTCCATGGATGATGAAGTATTACCGAGGTCGGATGTAAGAGGGGCAGGACACCCTCCTTTCCAAAGTCGGTGCTGTCCTTTCCGAGGGCGGTGCCTTACCCGAGCCTACGAGTTTGAAGGGTGATAGGCACTTCGGCTATCACACATATCCATAGCATAACTTGGCATACACGCATCCATTATATAAACAATCAAAACCAAGGTTCAACTGAGGCTACATATGTACACAAAAACAGCCAACAAACAAGCATCACCTACTTGGCAACATACCAAGAATGCTACAAGTCCAAACTAGCTCAAGTTATGCCTTACAACTCAAGTTTACCTATAATACCCAAGAAGGATCTTAAACACCATGTACATGACCATAGTCTGAAGTATAAGACCTATGAATAAGTTCATAGTCATGAAGGCAAACTATCAAACTAGAGCCCAAGAACATACATCCATCTCCATTGCTAGACAAGTCCCACAATTCACTCAAAGCCTGTAAAACTTGTACCATAAGTTTTGGGCATAAACCATAAACATAAGACTTGTATGTAAAGTCCAAATAAGCCAAGTTTCAGTTCACACACATACCTTAAGCAATAAGTGTACTACCAGTACACAAACAAGCAACCAAGCACTCTATTCAAGCTCAATACCTTTTCCTGAAATGCAAATATTATGGGCATGAGTACAAATACTCAGTAGGATTCACAAATGACCATAAAAGGTCTGTTTAGTTAAGTGCGAGACTTAACCTCCACTAGCTTAACTCAACCTGCAAGAAAAACATAGAAAACACAAAAAAAAAATAGATACACATAATAACCGAGGCATTATATGAGCATAATAATAATGCCTACAAGTGGTTAGCACACACAACAAAACAATCAAGCACGCAACTCACACACACACCACAAGTTCACAATCGGCTGAAACCACTAGCAAGCACCAAATTCACCATTTGCACGTCAAGCATTCTAAATGATCACCATACCTCTAGAGCTCCAAGTTCACTGGTAAGTTGGCCTAACTTGCTAAGAACTCTAGGTGCTTGCTTTTACTCGGATTAGCTAGCAAATCCTATAAGAACCCAAAAGTTCACCATTCCAATTAGAACCCGAAAGTTCATTCAATCTGCCCATCAAGCAACTAGGATCATATAGCATAAATTTTCTATCACTTAGCCACCAATAACTACTTGTTCATGGAAATTTTACCAAGCAAACAAGTAGAACATGAACCCTTCCTCAAATCCAAGATTGAGTGCTCTCGGCTATGCTTGAAATTTCAATGGCAATGTCTCTAAGTGCTTAAACCATGAGATCAAAGCTTGATTTCTCCTTCAAGCTTCACTTCATCATCAATCTGGCATGAATTCAGCAGCAATGCACCATGAACTCTCAAGAACACAATGAACTCGGTTAAGCCAAACCTAAAACCGAAATGATGAGTTGATTTTTGAGTGGAAGCATGCATTAACAGGGTGTAAGTGACATGGCCTCAAAGTTGGCTTAACTTTCTTCTTGGCCATGATCAATTTTGCATGGTGCAATGCAATCCATCCATGCTCCTTAATGCCGTACTTAGCACCCGAAAGAGTACTGAAAGTGGCCCTTAAGTTTTGTTTTTCGGCATTGGCAACATAGCCATTTTCTATATGCAATTGGAGCCCAAAATTTCTCGGTTTAGCACCCTCATTACTTCTCATGATTTCATTTAAGTCCCTCACGTTTATTTTCTCAACATAAGCTTCATGGCCATTTTTTTCTTTGTGCAATTGGAACCTGAAAGTTCTCAAATTAACACATATACTATTATACACATGCTTAAACAAGTCCCTTATGTTTTCATGGAATTTTCTTTGTATTTCTTTTATTTTTTTGGCCTAGGCCAAGCACTGAGGGATGGTCCTGAAAAAGGGTGGTGTGAGTGTCCCCCGAGGTCAGTGGTAAGTCCTTTCTGATGGTGGTGAGGGCCTCTTTTTCCCCTAGGTTGGTCACCTGTGTTTGGAAAGGGTGGTGCTCATCAGGCCAGTTTGGGAGACCTCCAAGGGTAATAGCCCTTCGGTTACCTTCTACATTCAACGGTTAGAAATAAAAATTAAAACTTACCTACTTACCTTTGCAGCATCTAATTGAATTGCTTCATTGCTTGGTTACTCTAAGGAACTCATCCATTCAACTAGCCAGTCGTTCGCTATCAACTAGGTTGTCTTCTTACATGAGTTAGTTCAATGGCCTAGTTGATAGTGAACGATTGGCTAGTTGAATGGATGAGTTCCTTAGAGTAACCAAGCAATGAAGCAATTCAGTTAGATGCTGCAAAGGTAAGTAGGTTAGTTTTAATTTTTATTTCTAACCGTTGAATGTAGAAGGTAACCACACAAGGAAGTAAGGTGCATGGAACTCATCCAGGGGTAAGTAGATGGATACTTTATTCATCTACTAGCTATAAACCCTTTAGTAGGGCCAATAGGAGTAGAGTCATTGCTAGGGTTTGACTTGACTGTCGGAAGGCAATAAAAGGACCTAAGCAATAGGAAGGTCTTCCATGAACCATGGGATAACCAATGACTTATGGTCATCATCTTGAGATTAAGTGGAGTTGAGGGGCCACCAAGTCGACTTATGGAAGAAGAGAGACTCGACTAGTGAAACTAGCCAAGTAGGTAATGGATTAAGTCCTAAGTGGAATCGAGGACACTGTGGTGATTGTTTGACGCTTGATGTTCATGCTAGTAAGTCAGTGGAACATTGAACTATGAGGTTGAAAATGACTAGGTGATTCCAGAAAGAGGATGTTTTACCTTAACCTAATAGGGTAGTGTTCAAGGAGTGCCAGTGAGGGAGAGTTCACTATGTCTAGTCGAGAGTTGGCTCACATGTAACCACAAGGTGAAGTAATCTCCCACCTAGTTAATTGTCATACTTAGTAATGAATGTGCCAGGTCTAGTATAGGTATAGTTGTGCTCAGGCATCTATTTCATGGGTCTCGTAGTTGTGTTTAATGTAGCAGAAAAAAGCCAAGGGTTGGAAGCCTAGTCGATGAGGATATTGGTTGAGCTAGTTAAAGCCTAGAGTTAGAGCATTTCATGTGAACCTAGCGCCTTTAAAAGGAATGGCTCGTGATCTGTGAGATTGGTCAAAGTTGAAGTGTAGGCTTACAATTATAAGGGATAGAACCAGTCCCAAGGTGCATAGTGTAGTGCACTAAGTGGGGTTGTAATGGATGAGCCACCCAAGTGATTTTCCATGGCCAACCACCTCCTGATAGTTACTTAAAGTCAGTTTTCCCCCTAAATAAGTTGAGTGGACATAGTGAAGCTGTTGGTACATCATCCCAATGAAAGGTCGGCATGGTGTAGTTATGGTATGGTAGTTAAGCATGGAAGGTGGATATGGTTTTTTGTAACCATAGTTTAGGTGGGGAATGATTGTTGTGGAGATGCTTATTAGTGTTAGAGCCTAGGATGCCTAAGATGTGATTAAGGAGTTGAGTAAGAAGGGAAGCACATTAGAGCCTAAGAAAGGGGGCCAAGGTGTCCAGTCAACTACTAAGTGAAAGATACATAGGTTACCCTAGAATGTAGTGGTTCTTTGTAACTCAGCTAAGGGCCCTATAGGTGCTTTACGCATGGGGTAAGTTTGGTGGCTGAGAAGCAAATGTACTAGGAATGCACTCGAGAAGCTAATCTTGCACATGTAGGGTACTAGGCTTTGAGTGCGTGAAAGTAAAGGGACTGAGTCTACATTCTATGGGCTCCGAGGATACTCCAAGTGGAGCAGCTAAAGCATCAAGATCTTCGGCTTGGGTAGCATGTTAGTAGTTTTATCACCGGCTGCTAGGAGGCCTAAGCTGAGGGGGCACACATGATGCCCAAGGGCTGCTAGCTGCTTGGATGTCTTCGCACTCATGCCAGAGAAGTTTTCTCTATTAGGCATGTGGGTGTAAGAGACCTTAGAGTGGTGACGGTAGTAGGATCATGATGCTCGGGTGGTGTATGGGTACCCTACCCAGTGCACCGTTATGCTTGATGTATAGTGGCCATCCAAGGGGAGGATTTGAAGACTTGTACTCTAGGGTAGGCCGAGACATTCAATTCTTGGTAGTTCACTCATTTGGAAGAGCCCTAGAGTATAGTGGAGCTTCGGGCGGAGTATGCCTTAGGTCTTTATTAGTGTATGTGGTGATGCCATAGTACACTAGTGACACAATTAGTCTAGTGATCGTTAGGAGCTGTTAGGTACCAAACCTAGAGTAAGGAACTAACTATGTGAGAGTTAGTGGATAAGTTTCATACTTGTTAAGTTAGCTTGCACTAAGAAGTTTGGTAAATGAGCATGGGTGCAAAACCTGGAGTGGAACTTTTCCAATGTGAGTGTTAACGGACAAGTTTAACTTGTTAAGTTAGCTTACACTAACAAGTTCTAGCACAGAGGAGTGAGTGAAGCAGGTTTATTGGTGTCAAGCTCTTAGTAAGATCCTATGAATGTAAGGTCAGTGGACAAGCTTCTAAAAGCTTATTAA